>CM066044.1:225057179-225716554 GCA_033557465.1 Ichthyophis bannanicus | reverse complement strand
GCATGGGACAAACACAGAGGATCTCTAAAGGAAAGAAGTGGACTGTTATAGTGGTTGATATGGAAGGGCAGACTCGATAGCGTAGTTACTCACCTGTAACAGGTGTTCTCCGGAGACAGCAGGAATCAGTCCTCACATATAGGTGACATCAGCACTGACAGAGCCCTCGTGGAAGCATTCCTCCCAGCTTTCAAAGAAAGCCTTTGGGAGATGCCACCATGCATGCGTGGTCCCTTTCCCACCCAAGGGTGCCACCCTGCTCAGTCTGATGATATAGCAAAAAAGACGGCAAAAATAAAAGATGGTAAAGAAGCAACTCCAAGAGGAGGAGGTAGGATTGTGAGGACCGATTCCTGCTGTCCCTGGAGAACACCTGTTATAGGTGAGTAACTACGCTTTCTCCGGGAACAAGCAGGAAATCAGTCCTCACATATGGGACTCCCCAGCTACAGGCTACCGAAAACCCCATAGCAAAAAGCACAGTTACTTACCTGTAACAGGTGATCTCTGGGAACAGCAGGAATTAGTCCTCACATATGGGGTACGTTGGAACCGACAGAGCCTGCGCAGGAAAGCTCCCCAGCTTCCCAGAAAGGAAAGCTTTTGGGGCCTCCCACAGCGCATGCGCGCTGCCTTCCCGCCCAACTTTCCTCAGTTCGAGTTTAAAGCTGAGACAATAGAGAGAGGAAAGGAAAGAGAGATACAACTCCTAGGGGAGGTGGGTGGGTTGTGAGGACTAATTCCTGCTGTTCCCAGAGATCACCTGTTACAGGTAAGTAACTGTGCTATCTCCAGGAACAAGCAGGAATGAGTCCTCACATATGGGGACTCCCTAGCTAAGATGCCAGAGAGATCCCCCCCCCCCCAAGGGTATGAGACCCAGAAGGGTTACTCATCTTCCTATGGATCTCAGGCATCCATACAGGGAAGGTGGGCAGGAGTTGATTAAGAATGGAACAGGTGTCTGAGGACAGCCTGACCAAACAAGGCATCCCAGCGGGAGTCCTTGTCCAAACAGTAATGGGCTGTAAAGGTATGAACCGAGGCCCAGGTGGCTGCTAGACAGATCTGATCGATGGATACAGAGTGAAGATGAGCCATAGAGGTGGCCATGGCTCTCACATTGTGAGCTGTGACATGGCCCTCCAGAGAAAGGTTCTTACTTTGGTAAGCAAAAGTGATACACTGAGCAATCCAATTGGACAGTGTTCTTTTAGAGACTGGAAGTCCTAAAAGAGAAGGATCAAAAGCAACAAAAAGCTGAGAAGACTTTCGATGTTGCTGTGTCCTGTGGAGGTAAAAGGCAAGAGCTCTTTTACAATCCAGAGTATGAAGGTTCCTCTCTGCACTGGATGCATGAGGAGCCGGAAAAAAGACAGGTAGATATACCTCTTGATTAAGATGAAAAGGCGAGACCACTTTAGGCATAAAGTGGGGATTAGTCCTAAGGACCACCTTATCATGATAAAACCTTGTATAAGGGGGATTAGCCACTAGGGCTTGCAGTTCACTGATACGGCGAGCTGAGGTGACTGCAATGAGGAAAATAACCTTCCAGGAAAGAAATTTCAAGGAGGTAGTGGCTAAGGGTTCAAAGGGTGGCTTCATAAGCTGACCAAGAACCAAGATTAAGTCCCATGCTACCGGAGGAGGGCGAATGGGAGGCTTAGTTAAAGTTAGGCCTCTCATAAATCTTGCAATAAGAGGATGAGAGGAAACAGGTTGTCCATTGAGAGGTTTAAGGGATGCTGCAATAGCGCTCAAATGGACCCTTACTGAATTCGTTTTAAGGCCTGCATTGGAGAGATGCAGGAGATATTCCAGTAAAGAATTTAAAGGTAGTGCTAAAGGGTCAAGACCCTTTTGAGCACACCAAATGGAAAATCTTTTCCATTTAAAAGCGTAAGAACGCCTAGTGGAAGGTTTCCTAGAGGCATGGAGGATATCCTTCACTTGCTGAGAAAGATTGAAGTCTTGAAGGTCTAGGCCAGCGATGGCGAACCTATGGCACGCGTGCCAGCTGTGGCACGCGAAGGCCTTGCAGCTGGCACGCGGGAAGGTCCGCAATTGGAAAAAAAAAAAAACCTGTCTGCTGCCGCTGTCGGGGCCGCCGCGGCAGAATCGAGCGTGCCACGGGGCCCCCCTGTACCCGGCAGAGCCTGCCCTCCCCGTGGCAGCTCTCTCTTTGAAGCTGCAGTCAGACGCGCCGGCTTGCAGAGCACGAGGGAAGAGTTTCTCCCTCGCTGCTCTGTTAAGCCCGCGGGGGCTGATGGGAAGTTCCCATCAGCCCCCACGGGCTTAACAGAGTCGCGAAAGGGAAACTCTTCCCTCGCGCTCTGCAAGCCGGCGCGTCTGACTGCAGCTCCAAAGAGAGAGCTGCTACGGGGAGGGCAGGCTCTGCCGGGTACAGGGGGGCCCCGCGGCACGCTCGATTCTGCCGCGGCGGCCCCGACAGCGGCAGCAGACAGGTTTTCTTTTTTTTTTAATTTTCCCTGGGCTGGGCTGAGCTGGGCTGGGGGGGGGTTAGGAGTGGTGATGGGCTGGGGGGGGGTAGGAGTGGTGATGGGCTGGGGGGGTTAGGAGTGGTGATGGGCTGGGCTGGGCTGGGGGGGTTAGGAGTGGTGATGGGCTGGGCTGGCTGGGGGGTTTAGGAGTGGTGATGGGCTGGGCTGGGGGGGGTTAGGAGTGGTGATGGGCTGGGCTGGGCTGGGGGGGGTTAGGAGTAGTGATGAGCTGGGCTGGGGGGGGTTAGGAGTGGTGATGGGCGCTGGGCTGGGGGGTTAGGAGTGGTGATGGGCGCTGGGCTTGGGGGGTTAGGAGTGGTGATGGGCGCTGGGGGGTTAGGAGTGGTGATGGGCGCTGGGGGGGCTTAAACTAAAAATTGGGTGATGGGGGATTAGGACTGGAAATGGGCTGGTGGGATTAGGACTGGAAGTGGGTTGATGGGGGTTAGGACTGGTAATGGGCTATGGGAGGGCTTAAACTAAAAATTGAGTGATGGGGGATTAGGACTGGGAGTGGGCTGATGGGGAGGTTAGGACTGGTAATGGGCTATGGGGGGGCTTAAACTGAAAAGTGGGTGATGGGGGATTAGGACTGGAAATGGGCTGGTGGGATTAGGACTGGGAGTGGGCTATGGGGGGCTAGGACTGGTAATGGGTTGGGGGGGTTGCTAGGACTGGAAATGGGCTGAGTGGAAGGGGGCTTGAACTGCAAATAGCTGTTGGGGATGGGGCTTGGAATGGAAATGGGCTGAGTGGAAGGGGGCTTGAACTGCAAATAACTGATGGGAAGGGGGGCTTGGAATGGGCTCTTAGGGGAGGGAGCTAGGACAGGAACTGGGCTGATGGATGGGCTAGGATAGAACTGAGAATTGGGTGTTGGGGGGAGCTAAGATTGGAAATGGGCTGTGGTGGGGGCTTGGATTGAAATGGACTCATGGAGGGGCTAGAACTGGAAGTAGGCTCATGGGGGGCTTGGATGGGCTGAGTGGGCTGAGTGGAGGGGAGCTAGGATTTAACATGGGCTGATGGTGGGGCTAGGAAAGGACTAGAAATGGGCTGATGGGAGGCTGGTATTGGAAATGAGCTGATGAAGGGACTCGGATAGGACTGGAAATGGATGGGGGAGCTAGGACTGGAAATGGACTGATGAGGGGACTAGAAGGGAGCGGATACTGGGTGGGGCTCGAACTAAAAGGGAGCTGATGTTGGGGGAAATTAGAAGGGGATGGGGCTGGGAGAATGAAATGGAGAGGGGAAAAATATTTTGTGTGGGAGGGAAGAAAAATGTACAATTGGCCGGGTATTGGGAGACTAAGTGGGGATTGAGGATGGAGGGGTAAAATTTGAGTGGATGAAATAGGAATGAGGAAAGAGCAAAAGGAGAAAGATTATTATGTTAAAGCAGATGTAGAGAGAGAATCAAATTGATTCTCTGACAATACAAAGATTCCAACCTTTACAAATGATGTTACATAGTTCAGGCAACTTTATAAAGAGTTTTTAGATACTAAAATCTTGTTGTTAAGGTTTAATTGACGTGCTGGCACTTTGAGGAAATTCTTTGGTTTTGTGCGGCAGTTTGGGCACTCGGGCTCAAAAAGGTTAGCCATCACTGGTCTAGGCCTTCAGTAACCAAGCTCTGAGGTGAAGGGACTTGGGGTTTGGGTGCCACAAAGTCCCCTCCTCCTGAGACAGAAGGTCTGGGGCAGCTCCCAAGTCCAGGGAGGGGGCTTGGGAGAGATGCAGAAGTAGAGGGTACCACACTTGGCGTGGCCAGCGTGGAGCTATGAGGATCATAGATCCTTGGTCCCTCTGAAGTTTGAACAGAGTCTTGGGAATCAAAGGAATGGGTGGAAAGGCATAGAGGAATTCCTGACCCCAATGAAGGAGGAAGGCATCCTTGACCTGAGCTCCCTGACACGGAATTCTGGAACAGAACCGGGGAAGTTTGGCATTCCACGGACTTGCAAATAGGTCTATGTCCGGGGTTACCCATTCCTGGAAGATTCTGAGTACCTGATCCATGTGCAGGGACCATTCGTGTGGAAGCAGAACTCGACTGAGTCTGTCTGCCCAAGAGTTTTGGATTCCTGGGAGGTATACTGCCAGGAGATGGATTTGATGCTCTCTGGCGAAGGCCCACAATCTTAGAGCTTCGTTGCAAAGCGACAGAGAGCCAGTCCCTCCTTGTTTGTTTATGTAAAACATGGCTACTTGATTGTCGGTATGAACAAGGACTGTCATGTTGTTGAGGAGGGTATGAAAGACCTTGAGAGCAAGGAAAATTGCTCGCAGTTCCAAAAGGTTGATATGAAGGGTGGTCTCCTGTGGAGACCAAGTGCCCTGAGTGGAGAAGTCTTGGAGATGAGCTCCCCAACCCGTTTGGGAGGCATCTGTTGTGAGGGTTGCTTGGGGTAACAAAGGTTGGAAGGGGGCCCCCAACAACAGATTTTGAGTGGACATCCACCATTGGAAAGACCAAAAGAGACGTTTTGAGGTTGCTATTTGGTCTGAGAGCGCTCCTGATGCTCGAGTCCACTGGGTGGACAAAGTCCATTGAGCTGCTCTCATATGCAGGCGAGCATAAGGCACCACATGAACTGTGAATGCCATGTGGCCTAGCAGTTGTAGCATCTCCCTGGCAGTCAAGTGGCTTCTGGACTGGGTTTGAGAGGCCAAGTGCACTAGACGGTGGCAACGGGCTTGAGGAAGATAGGCCCTTGCAGTGGTGGTATCTAGCCAGGCCCCTATGAATTCTAGGGACTGAGCAGGGGTGAGTTGAGACTTTGGCAGATTGATGACAAGTCCCAGATACTGCAGTATGCGTCTGGTGTGGTCCAGGGAAGTCTGAGCCTCGGACTGAGATGGAGCTCGGATGAGCCAGTCGTCCAGGTATGGGAAAACAAAAATTCCCAGGGTGCGTAGAAATGCAGCCACTATTGACATGCATTTGGTGAACACTCTTGGAGCAGAGGCTAGACCGAAGGGGAGTACTCTGTACTGGAAATGTTTTCCTTGGAACAGAAACCGTAGGAATTTTCTGTGGGATGGATGGATGAGTATATGTGAGTACGCATCCTTTAGATCTAGAGAACAAAGCCAATCCTGCCTCATGTGATAAGGAAGCTTATCATAGCTCAGGAAGGGGCTATAGAAAAGGTGAAGTGTCTCTGAACAAGCAACCTGTCAGTGCTGGTAGAAATGAGTTAACAGAATTTTGCCATAAAAGACTACCAGTCCCAGAATGCACCAGGTTTCCAACAGCCATGAGAGGAGCTGAATTGAAGAAACGTGTGTTCAATCAGGAGGGCTATGAGGTAATCCCTAAGCACTCATCTCAAAGGGCTGGGCCTGATTCAGCACAGCTGCGCTGTGTTAGGGAGGAACACTCATCTAAGCAGAATAAGAGTAGAGTTTATTCTACAGAGGACCAGCTTCATGATCACCTTGGATATTCAGAGAATTGTCCTCAGTATCCTGAGAATCAGCTTGAGTTTGATCATCAGTTTCATCTGAAGGATCAGCAGAAGCAGAAGCCAAACCGGACGGATAGAGAAGGAAAGAAACCCTCTGGAAGGAAGAGGAGAAAAGCCTTTGAGAGGTCTAGAAGAGTCCAAGGCAGTACGTATACTGGGAGGTATTCCAAGGGCCAGCATAGACCATTGGACTGGGGAAAGCCAGAGGAATGGTGCTGCAGAACAAGGAATCACCAGAGGCTACCTGTGAGGGAGACGGCTGCACGTGGAAGGGACTAAGACCTATGCCAGAAGGTATGTGAAGAGAGATCCAGTGTCCAGGGATCAGAACTGGAAGGCTGGACATAAGAACTGGACTACATACTGGCCAGGCTATATAGAGAGGAACTATAGCAACAATGGAAGCTCAGGTATGAACACTGATCTATGCCCTAGCTATAACCTTGAAAGACAGCAGGGAAATAAGTGTTCTCCTGAAAGTGCTCCATTGAAAGATTCATCTGTGCCAATTCATGATAGTGACCCTATGCTTGTTGATGAAGGGGAAATAGCAGATCAAGATATTGTTTATATGGACTGCTCTCTATCCAAACTCCGTTGGTAACTTTCTGTGATAAAGCACAGCAGCCATCCCAAAGAAATATAAATTTGTTCTTTATTCCACTAAGAAAAGCTCCTGAAGCAGGATTTGACTCACACAGTAGAAAGCCAGCCTGCTAAAGGGTTTCAGTTGTATAACTGATAGCAATTGAGCTGCACCTAATTGCTTGTGAGCTAGGAGAGAATTACTTCTGGATCTGTGTGGAAAGTAAACAGAAGTTAACCTTATAAGAACAGTTTATTTCTTTCTTTGTGGCTTTTCGTTTGTTAGAGATATGCTAAGAAAACATTAGCTAATTGCCTGACAAGTTTGAAGGTTGTTTTCCTGATTTTGATTTTTGACTTTGTTTTACCAAGTTAAACACTGCAAGCAAGTAACCTAATTTATGTGCTACCAAGCATATCTGTGCTGGGAGAAATAACCCCATAAAGAAAGAAGTATCTTATTGGCTTTAACACTGGTGCACAACTAAATTATTGTCAGCAGCTGTGTCTGGTGTGAATGAACTACATTACCCACAATACCTTGCAAAAATCATATAAATATATGCATTGTCAAGACTGTGAAGATTCTCACCCAGGCAGCCGTCTGACACTCTGCAGGTATGGAAGGAGAGTACCTAGAGAGAGCATCTTGAATTTCTCCTTGCATAGAAATTTGTTCAATTCTCTCAGATCCAGAATGGGTCTGTATCCCCCTGTTTTCTTGGGAATGAGAAAGGGGAGTAAAACCCTGACCCCTGTTGAAGAAGAGGAACCTCTTCTATTGCCCTTTGGACAAGAAGGGTGGTCACCTCCTGACCCAACAGGTGCAGGAGAGATGGGGGAGAATTGAAATGTCTCACCATGGTATGGGGAGGAAGGCTGGAGAAATGTAGTTTGTAGCCCTCTCTGATGATAGAGGGGGTCCACTGTTCTGATGTGATTTGCTCCCATCTGGGAGCAAAATGAGTTAACCTTCCTGGAATGTTGAGAGGCTCTGGCTGTTGTAGAGCCAGAAAAGTTAAGTTCTCTAGAAGTAAGTCAAAAACCCTGAGGAGGTTGGGACTGCTGAACTGTAGCAGTCCCTGCAGGTTTTGCCCTGGCCTGTTTAGATTGCTGACGCTTAGGAGCAAAGCGAACTTGGGAAGATTGTTGGCCAGTATTTGTGGAAAATCTGGTCTTTTTGTAGAAAGGCTTCTTAAAAGATTTTTTCTTGGCAGGGGTAGAGGTAGACTTAGAAAGTCTATCTAAAGCAGCATTCTCTGCATCCATTTGAGTGGCTTTGATTTGCCACTCCTTGCCAAACAGATTTTCACCTGTACAGGGCAGATTGCCCAACTCATCTTGGACCCAGGGTTCTAGGTCAGAGGCAATAAGCATACTGGCTTGGAAGATTTTCCTACCAAAAGCATCCAAAGTCCTACATTCTCTTACTGGGGGAGTGGAAGAGTGTCTTTTGGTACTCTTTATCCTTTTCATAGCTGACTGTACCACAATAGAGTGGTGAGGAAGCTGAGTGTTTTGAAAACCAGGAGAAGGAGGGACACGATACATGGTGTCCAAACGACGAGAATGTGGAGATAAGGTGAGAGGAGTCTCCCATAAGTCCATCATGTGTTCTTGAAGAATTTCATGGATGCGCAAGGTGACTGCCTCTTTGGGAACCTTAGAGTATCCCAAAATATCTAATTTTTTTGCTCTAGGTTCTTTTTCAGAGGTTACTGAAACTGAGAGCCCCTTGGCTAGTTCAAGAATGAAGTCTTGAAAGGACAAATCCTCTGGAGGAGACATTCTCCTCTTTGGAGAAGAGGGCTCCTCAGGAAGAGTAAGAGATACTTCAGCAGAGTCTTCTGAGGTATCGGAATCATCAGAAGACTCGAAGTATCGTCTATTAGCTTCCAAAGATCGATACGCGTATCGACCGGTATCCACATCGGGCGTACCCGGAACCGGATCGGTATCGGGATAAACACCGGAACCGGTATCCTGGTGGAAGTGGATGCTCCAGGTACCGGTATCGGTTGTGGTACCGGAACCGGAACCGCTTGGTGCGGTACCGAGGGCGTTGCAGCTTTAATAAAAGCCATTATGGCCTGCTGCATGGATTGAACGGTATTATCCATAGACGCCACGACTGCCTGGATATCGGTACCGGTATGGGCCGGTACCCCAGAGCAGTCTAAACAGGTGATCGGTCGAGGCCGTGCCATCGATGTCAACCTGTAACCCCATAGGAGGAGCTTTGGAAGCCAGAGCTTCCCGCCGGGGTTGTTTGGCTGGGGCAGGATCCTCAGGGTCAAGCCCAAGGGCCTCTTGATGCTTAGAGGGAGATTTGCCCTTTGAGGACCTGCCGGAAGAATGTTTGGTTACCTGAGATCCATCAGGAGAGGAAGACCTGGAGGATGCTGATGCTGGAGTATCTGTAGAAAACAGCATATGAAACTTGGCTGCTCGGTTCTGTAAGCCACACTTGGACATCAGAGAGCAGGATGGACAATCCAGAATGGAGTGGTCAGGCCCCAAACATTTAAGACACCATTCATGGGTGTCTGTGACTGATATAGTACCGCTACACTTGGTGCATTTTTTAAAACCAGAGGCTGGTTTCTCCATGAGGGAGAATTCTGTGAAAGCCTAGAGGCCTCACAGAACAAACACACCAAGTGGGGAAAAATAAGATTTTTTTTTTTTTTTTTAAAGAAAAAAGACCGGCGGTACCGGTCCGGAATCAGGGAAGGCAGACACGCGGCCAAAGAAACAAATTAAAACAACAACTTCTTCAGCGGTGACAGGAACACGACCTGCTGGCTCTGCGGAAAAAGAAGAACTGAGGAGAGTTGGTCAGGAAGGCGGGAAGGCAGCGCGCATGCGCTGTGGGAGGCCCCAAAAGCTTTCCTTTCTGGGAAGCTGGGGAGCTTTCCCGCGCAGGCTCCGTCGGTTCCGATGTACCCCATATGTGAGGGCTCATTCCTGCTTGTTCCTGGAGATACAGGGCTCCCTCACAGGGAGTTGCAAGCAGCAGCAACTGAGTCTATGTCCACAGACCACAGTAGGACCCCTGTGTCTGATGAAACCAGTCCTCCGGTAGCCTGAACACCGAAGGGTCGGAGGGTAGGAGTTGCCTAAACCCCGCAAACGTTATAGAGCACAGCCTGGCAACCAGCACTGTCTTTCCAGGCAATAATGGGCTGCGAAGGTATGGACTGAAGATCAGGTGGCAGCCCAGCAGATGTCCACCATTGGGATAGAGTGCAAGTTTGCCACCGAGGCCACCATGGCTCTGACACGGTGCACTGCGATGCAGCCTTCCAGCGGGAGCCTCGCCTGCTCGTAAGAGAGGGCGATGCAGTCTGCCATCCATGTGGACAGCGTACTCTTGATCACCGCCTCCCCCAGTCTACTGGGGTCGTAGGAGATAAAAAGCTGAGCAGCTTTGCAGTGGCCCTGAGTGCGTTGGATACAGAAGGACAAAGCCCTCTTACAGTCCAAGGTGTGAAGAAACATCTCCAACCGATTAGAGTGAGGTCTTGGAAAGAAAATAGGGAACACCACTTCCTGGTTGAGCTGGAAGGGCGACACCATCTTTGGCAGGAATTTGAGGTGCGTGCGAAGCACCACTCTGTTCTTGTAGAAACTGGTAAAGGATACCTCCGCCACAAGAGCCTGAAGCGCGTTAACTCTGCGAGTGGAGGTAAGCGCAACCAGGAAAGCCACCTTCCAAGAGAGGTAGCGAAGATGTCAGGTAGCCAGAGGTTCAAAGGGTGGGCAAATGAGCTACCCTAACACCACGTTGAGGTCCCATTCGGTTGCCAGAAGGCCAACCGGGGGTTTCAATAAGAGCAGGCCCCGAAGGAAAAGGTTCACCAACGGTTGGGCCGAGAGGGACTTGCCATCCATCAGATAGTGGTGCACCTGCTCGAGCACTAAAGGTGCACTTGGATGGAGTTAGAATTGAGCCCGGACTGAGAGAGGTGGAGAAGGTACTGTAACACCAAAGCCACTGGGCAGGGGAAAAGGTCAGCCCCGTGTTCAGCGCACCAGAGAACCTGCGCTATTTGAGGGTGTAAGCCTTCCTAGTAGAGGCCTTGCAAGAGGCCAGCAGAATGTCTTCCACCTCAACCGGAATCTTAAAAGGGGCCAGAGTCACTCTCTCAACAGCCAGACTGTCAGCGACAGGGACCCCCAGGTTGGGATGCAGGAGAGAACTCCCCTCCTGAGATAGGAGTCCCGGGGCCGTCCCCAAGGGAATGGGGCTCTCCACTGTCAGCGGGAATCACGGTTGCCTGGGCCACCGAGGAGCTATCAGGATGAGCGAGGCCCTGTCGCGGAGGGTCCTGAACAAGGTCTTGGCCATCAGTGGCATAGGAGGGAAGGCGTACATGAGACCTTCCAACCATGAGACCAGGAACGCGTCCGCCACGACCCTGGAGAAGTGGGCCTACCAGGAAAAGAAGCGGGGCAACTGAAAAGTTGTCCAGGCTGTTGAACAGGTCCATCATGGGTTCCCCCCAGACCCGGAAAAGCCAACCGGCTACCCTGGGGTCCAGCTGCCACTCATGTGGCTGGAGAACTCTGCTGAGCCTGTCGGCCATCAGGTTGTCCTGGACTGGCAGGTACACTGCCCGCAGGAGGCTACCCTGTTAGACTGTGTATGAGCAGAGGACCAGTGTACTCCTGACAAAGGGTACAAGACCCTGTGCCCTCATGTTTGTTCACACAGAACATCGCCACCTGGTTATCAGACTGGACCAGCAGTTGCTGGTGGTGCAGGTGGCGACAGAAAACCCCTCAGGGCTAGGTGTAAGAGCTCCAGGAGGTTGATCTGCTGGGTGCTCTCGTCTGGTGACCAGTTGCCCTGAGTGTGGAGATCTCCACAGTGGGCTCCCCAGCCGAGCAGGGAGGCATCCATGGTGAGGATCCTTGAGGGGCTTGGGGCCTGAAAAGGCATGCCCACCTCGAGATGCTGGAGAGATTGCCAACAGACCAGGGAATCTGCCAGTTGATGGGTCACAGAAACTGTCTCAGAGGTGGCCTCCCAGAGACACTACTGCGCTGCCCTCATGTGGAAGCGAGCATAGGGGGTGATGTGGACCATGGAGGCCATGTGCCCGAGAGGGCGGAGGAGAAGCCAGGCAGGCACCGAGGGACGGTACTGTATGTCCTGAGCCGCAGTCCTGAGACAATTGGCTCAGCCCCTGGGCAAGAAAGCCTTCGACTGAAGAGTGTCAATCTTTGCCCCAAGGAACTCCCGACACTGTCGGGAGGAGGCGAGACTTGTGGTAATTTATGACAAACCCCAAGAGCTGCAGAACCTGGATGGTGCGTGCAATGGCCTGCACCACCACTGAGGCTGTGCCTCTCTTTATAAGCCAGTCATCCAGGTAGGGAAAAACGAAAACCCCTTGGAGACGGAGGAAGGCGGCCCCATGACTGCCACGCATTTTGCGAAAACTCTTGGGGCAGAGGCTAGGCCAAAGGGGAGCATCCTGTACTGAAAATGCCTGCCAGAACTGCAGATACTGCCTGTGGTTGAGGTGGATGAGGATATGGGTATAAGCATCTTTGAGGTCTAAGAAGTATAACCAGTCTCCCTGCTAGAGGTAGTGCAGCAATGTTCCAAGGAAGAGCATCTTGAACTTTTCCCTCACCAGGAATTTGTTGAGGTTGCACAGGTCAAAGATGGGCCCGAGGCCCCCTGTCCTTTTTGGCACGAGGAAGGACCTAGAGTAGAACCCCTTGCCCTTGAGATGGTGGGGCACTGGGTTCCAATGCTTTGTCCTTGAGAAGACCTGCCAACTCCTTCACAAGAAGGTCCCAGTGGAGGGGAGACCAGAGGGTCTCTCCCGGGATATAAGGGGGGAGGTGTCTGAGTCAGGTGGAGGAGGTAACCCTCCCCAAGTACCCGAAGTGCCCAGGAATCGGTGGTGATGGTCACCCACCTCTGGGCATAGAGGGCCAGATGTCCCCCTGTGGGCTGCTGATCTCCTTGGGGTAGATAGGCTATGCTCAAGGAGTCAAAAACTACCCTCTGGCTGGGCCAGAGCCAATGCCTGGGGTTTTGGAGCCTTCTGCTTATGCGGGCTGTGCCTATGTCCCTTGGCCTGCTGACCCTGCTGGGGAGGCCTGATAAGGTGGGTAGTTTCTGTAAGCAGCTCTCTTCCTCGGGTAAAGGGACATTTTACCCAAGCCCTTCCATCAGGGAGGGGCAGCGGTCTTTTTGGAGAGCTTAGTCCTCGTCATGAACTCTGTCTCCAGCTCGGCAGCTTTGTCAATCATGGGTTTGCCAAAGAGGTTCTCTCCTTGGCAGGGGACATCGACCAATTTATCCTGAACCCACTGCTCGAGGTCAGACAACTATAGCCAATCTTGGCGGTGTGCACCTATGCCAGCCACCGCTACTTGAGCCGCTGACTCAAACCAGTCAAAGGCCGCCCGAGATATGAATTTGGAGCATTCACGGACAGCTTTGGCCAGGTCCTTGAACTGCTGCAAGGGTTCCTCAGGGAGACCAGCTGAGAAACCGGCGAGTTCCTTTGCCAGGTCTCTCAGGTACATGCCCATGTACAGCTGGTAGGCTTGGATGTGGCCGATGTGCATTGAGCCCTGGTAGCACTTTCTGCCAAGGGCATCCAGGGTACAGGCCTCACTGCCGTGGGGGGGGGGGGGGCACAGAGGAATGTGTCTTCTGGCTTTTCAGCCGACGCATTGCTGACTCCACGACCATGGAGTTATGCGGCAGCTGTGACTTTTGGAAACCTAGGCTCCGACAGACTCGATACATCAAGTCGAGCCATTTGCTCACCACTAGCACGAAGCCGGTGTCTTCCACATTCGGAGCATCAGCTGTTCCAGGATGAGAGGGATAGGCACCGTGAGCGATTCCCGCAGAGGGGCCTTTTACTGGAGGATTTCCAACTCATCCGCCCGAGGGTGATCCTCCGCCTTGGTCGGGAACGCCAGGGCCTTAGACACATCTTTGACAAAATTAAGGAAGCCCATATCCTCGGGCGGGGACTGCCATTGAGTTTCCGAGATGGGAGAGTCAGATGGGATGTCACGATGGCAACAGGTATCGGGGGACTCCTCGTCCTGTCTCCCACTCGTAGTAGTCCATCAAGGACTCATAGGAGGGTTGCTCCACGGGCATCAGCCCCCCCCCCCCCCCGATGTCCTGTGGCCGGCAAACTTGCTGGGAGGACCGTGGTCCCGTCGAGCTGGACTCGGATCATGAACTCAGCCAAGGATCAACACAAGGCCGAAGGACCTTGAGGATTGTCTTGGCCTCCAGGGACATCTTGATGTCGAGGGCCCGGTGGTCAGGGCGGATGAACTGGTCATGCCGGACAACAGTACCTGCTGGTCCATGAAGGTAGACAAATTGCACTCCAGGGCCACCAATCAGGACTCCAGAACAGAAGGCTCCGCAGCCTTCGGCACGGGCTCTGACGGACTTGGGCCTGACACCAGCTCCCCCAAAGGGGAATCCTCGACGAGGATAGTGTCTGGAGACAGAGGCCGCTCCACGGTCAAATCCTTCCAGGGGACCTTCACAGGCAGCTTCTTCTCCGACGCCTCAGACGAACGTCTCGGACTGCGGCACTGGGCCCGGGAAGCACCCAGCTGGTCGGAACCATCCAAGGATGCCGCCTTTGAGTTTGTCTTCCTGGGTTCCCTAGAAGGAGACCCCTTTCTGAGGGCCCACAATGAGGCTCAGGCTCAGAAGGTTCCACCCGAGATGTCAGGTCCTCAGACGAGGCACTGGGGACTCGGGGGGGGGGGGGGGACGACTTATCGTGCTGCTGCTGGTGGCTCTTGAGGGCCTTACTGGAGATCCTCTTGCAGAGACTGCAGGCTGTCAGGTCGTGGTCTGGCCCAAGGCAGTGTAGACAGCAGTTGTGTGTGTTGGTCAAAGACATAATTTTAGAGCACAGATCACACTTCTTAAAGCCACTGGTAACCATGGGAGAAAAAAGTACCCCTGCAAGGTCAAAGACTCTCCAGGCTGCCAGTGGGAGAAAAAAGGCGCAAAGACGCTAGGAAAAGAAAGAACGAAAACAAACTACAAAGAGACCGAACGCTATGCCGAGGTAACGAGGTCGGTAGGCAGGAAGAGTACCGGTGCAATACCAAAGGAGAGTATCAAACTCGGAGAGAAAAATCAACTTTTTCTGGGGAAAAGTCAGACAAATGTCTGAAGGGCTCTGCGGAAAAAAGGAGATGAGCAAGAGGACACCCTTGGGCAGGAAGAGGACAGACGCATGCATGATGGCATCTCCCAAAGGCCTTCTTTGAAAGCTGGGGTAGATGCTTCCATGAGGGCTCCGTCGGTGCAGACGTCACCCATATGTTTATGTTTATTTTAAATTTGATATACCGCTCAGGCCAGAAGGCATTAGAGCGGTTTACAATACTATATGTGAGAACTGACTTCCTGCTTGTTCCCAGAGAAAGGCCATGTGGTCATTTTCTGCCGTCATGTTTCTATGTTTCCATGTCAACTTTAATTTACTTCAGGACACATTTTGTAGGGATTGCTTTTATTTCATTTATTTATTTTTAATTCTTTTGGCCCCTACCTTCCCACCCTCTTAGGCTCCCCCGTCTCCACACACAGTGCCTCCCCTCAACCTGCTGGTTCTCTTTATACTACTTAGATACTTTATGTAACTGTGTTACATATTTCAGTCACTATTCAAAATAAGTTTCCCTACTTTTGTTGTGCAATGTATTTTTTCTAATTATGGCTGTTCTAATCCTGTTTATTCTGCCTTCTCTCCTTTTCCAGGCTCTCCTTTCTATTTTATTTATTTAAAAATATTAATATACTGCCTAGTCACCATGTTCCAAAGTGGTTTACATCAAATATAGACCATACAAAAAAAAACACACTGATCATAATCTCATAAAATATCAAGTAGTAAAAATGTAAAAAAAAAAAACACACACATTTTTATTTTTCTTGAAGACGACACCCAAATCTAAAAATAGCCTAGATTTGTTTGCCAAACGAAACTATCAAGGTAAAAAAAATGACCATAAACTGACACTATCAAGTATTAAAAGCCTGAGAAAGCAAGGTTACTTACCTGTAATGGCAGTTCTCTGTGGACAGGAGGTTAAGTCAGCCACATACTGGTGACATCTGATGGCGTCAAGGGTGGAAGTACTCTCCAAGAGCTTTGAGCATGTGCTGTGTCCATACCCTATGTCCATCCTTCTCCCCTCCAGCCCATCTTTTAGCAATAACCTCCTTTGTCTCATATTCCCCCCTTTTTTTTTTTGGTAAGTTTATCTGTAGGGGAGGTTGGCGAGAGTGTGGCTGACTTATCCTGCTGTCCACAGAGAACCCCCATAACAGTTAAGCAACCTCGCTTTCCATGGTCAAGCAGGATGGGTTAGACACACACTGGTGACTCTCTAGCTAGGACTGCAAGGTGGTTCAGTAATGCCATGTGCATCTCCTTCATAGGTTATGTGGCAAGAGTAGTAAGATGAAGCTACATGCAGGAGAAGGATTCTTGACTGGGCAATGATGACTAAGGGGACTGCTGAATAGCATGAAAGCTGGGTCTAACTCGCTAAGGAGCATATAAAATAGCTGGGGTGTCCCAGTCCTCATAGCTTAGTAACAGTAGTCTCAATGCAGGCGACACGAACTGTGTGTAAAAAAAAACAGAACTGTGTGTAAATTCAAACAGAATAGCAAACAAATTACATTTGCAACAAGCACTCCCTCTGGCAACAGGGTGCCATAAAGCATAGTTACTCACCTGTAACAGATGTTTTCCAGGGACAGTAGGAATCAATCCTCACAGATGGACAATGTCGGCGCTGATGGAGCCCCCGCGGAAGCATCTCCCCAGCTTTCAAAGAAAGCCTTTTGGGAGATGCACCGTGCATGCATAGTCCACTTCCCGCCCAAGGGTGCCATCTTGCCAGTCTAATGACATAGCTAACACAGCAAAAATAAAATACGGTAAAGAAGCAAACTCCAAGGGGAGGAGGGAGGGTTGTGAGGACAGAATTTTGCTGTCCCCGGAGAACACCTGTAACTAAGCTTTCTCTGGGAACAAGCAGGAAGTCAGTCCTCACATATGGGACTCCCCAGCTACAGGCTACTGAGAACCTGTAACCAAAAGAAAAATGCCATGGCTACCTGCAAAGGAAGAGCCGTAACCAGCAGCAGTCGGGTCCCGAGGGAGAGACTCTTGCAAGACCCAAGCGTCCAGTGAACATCAGTACTCTGGTAGCCTGAACACAGAAGGGTTGGAGGGCAGGAGTTACCTACATCCTAAAAAGATTACCGAGTATGGCATGGCTGAAGGTGCTGTCCCATTGGAACTCTCTCTCCAGGCAGTAATGAGCTGCAAAGAAATGGACTGAAGACCAAGTGGCGGCCCAGCAAATTTCTGTCATGGGGACAGAACTTGGATTGGCCACGGAAGTAGCCATGGTTCTGACGTGGTGTGTCATGACTCTCTGGTCCAGTGGGAGCCCCGCTTGCTCATAGGCAAGGGTAATGCAGTTCACCACCCAGGTGGGACAGGGTTCACTTAGTCATGGGGAGCCCCAGACAGCTTGGGTCACAGGATATGAAAAGCTGTTGAGTCATGCGGTGGCCCTGGGCCTATTACAGGAAGGAGGACAGGGCTTGCAATCCAGAGTATGGGAAATGGTCTTTGCCCTGACAGCATGAGGCCTGAGAAAGAAGGTGGGGAACACCATCTCCTGAATGAGGTGGCATGAGGACACCACCTTTGGCAGAAACGTAGGGTGTGTACGGAGCACAACCCTGTTCTTGTAGAATCTCGTGTAAGGAGGTTCTGCCATCAGAGCCTGGAGCTCACTAACTGAGCTGATGTGAGAGCTACCAGGAAGGCGACTTTCCACAGGTGGCAGGTAGCTAAAGGCTCAAACAGAGGTTTAGTGAGTTGCGAGAGCACCACATTAAAGGTCCCATTCCACCGCTGGAGGGCGGGTTTGGACAACATGAGGCCCCGTAGGAACCAAGATACACAAGGCTGAGCCAAGAGGGGCGTCCCCTCAATGGAGTGGTGATGCGCTGTGATAGACCGCCTGTGATAGGTAGAGCAGATATTGGAGCACCATGTGCACTGAGCAGGAGAACGGGTTTGTCCGTTTCTCTGTGCACCAGTGAGAAACACCACCACTTGAAGGAGTATGCCCTTCTCACGGAGGCCTTCAGAGGCCAGGAGGTTGTCTTCCATGTCCCGTGGAAGGTTGAAGGGAGCTACTGCTATCCTTTCAGCAGCAAAGCCATGAGTGAGAGGGACCCCAGGTTGGGGTGTAGGAGTGCGCCCTGCTGCTGCGTGAGTAGTCCCGGGGCTCGGCCTGGGGGAATTGGCAGTACCGTCGATAGGACAGGAGCAGTGGGAATAAGGGCTGTCTGGGCCACAGAGGGGCTATCAGCACTAGTGACGCTATGTCGAGCCTTGAACAGGGTCTTGGCTATCAGTGGTGTTGGGGGGAGAAGGCATACAGGAAGCCTTCTGACCACAGGATGAGGAGTGCATCTGCCGCTACCCAGAATGAGTGCAGTCGGCGGGAGCAGAAATGGGGCAATGGCATGTTGTCTGGGCTGGCGAACAGGTCCATCATTGAGACACCCCAGAGCTAGAACAGCTTTATGGCCACTGCTGGGTCCAGGCGCCACTCATGCAGCTGGAGTACCCTGCTCGGCTGATCCACCAAAATATTGTCCTGGCCCGGGAGGTAGACCGCACTCAGGAGCATCCCACTGCATGTGGCATAAGAGCACAACCCCATTCTCCCCTATTTGTTCATGTAGAACATCGTGACCCAATTGTCAGTATGGATCAGCACTTTGTGGTGTTGTAGCTGGTAGCAAAGGCCTTGAGGGCCAGGAATATGGCCCTGATTTCCAGCAGGTTGATCTGCATTTTGGATTCCTTCTGGGACCAGCAGCCTTGTGTCTGGAAGCTGTCACAGTGTGCTCTCCCCAGCCCATTAGAGAGGCATCCATGGTGAGGACTTACTGGAGAGGTGGGTGCCTGGAAGGGCATCCCGGTCTGAAGGTGACCTAGATTCTGACACCATCCGAAGGAGTCTACCAGCTGGCAGATCATGTGCACCCTGTCCCTGAGCCTGCCTGTAGCTGAAGTCCACTGAAAGTGGAGGCACCACTGGGCTGCTCTCATGTGTAGGTGGGCATCTGGGGTCACATGGACCGTGGAGGCCATGTGTCCCAGCAGATAGAGGAGAAGCCGGGTGGGTAGTGTTCTGCGCCGTTGCACCTCTGCAGCTAGTTCCCTGAGGCGTACTGACCTCTCCTGAGGGAGGAAGGCTTTTGCCTGAAGGGTGTCCAGCTACGCCCCTATGAACTCTAGGTTCTGAGCAGAAGTGAGGTGGGACTAGGGGTAGTTTATGACAAACCCCAGGAGCTGCAGGGCGTTAATGGTGTGTCCGGTGGCGCATTGTGCCTCTGCAACTGTGGCCCCCTTTATGAGTCAGTCATTCAGTTAGGGGACGACGAAGGCCCCTTGAAGTCTGAGGTGGAGTGCAACCACTGTGAGGCACTTTGTAAAGACCCTTGGAGATGAGGCTAGCCCGAAGGGCAGTACCTTGTATTGGTACTGTTGTCCCCCCACCACAAATCAAAGGTATTTTCTGTGGCTGGGTTGGATTAAGACACGAGTGTAGGCATCCTTTAGGTCTAAGGAGCAAAGCCAATCTCCCTGTTGGAGGAATGGCAACAATGTTAGAAGGGAAAGCATCTTGAACTTCTCCGACCAGAAACCTGTTGAACTCTCAAAGGTCGAGGATGGGCCTGAGGTCCCCAGTCCTCTTGGAGACGAGGAAGTAGCTGGAGTAGAAACCACTGCCCCAGAGGTGTTTTGCGACTGGCTCCATTACTTTGTCCTAGAGTAGTCCTGCTAGCTCAGTGAGGAGTAGGGTCTGGTGAAGGAGAGGCCTGGTGGGCTCTCCTGGGAAGAATGGGGGAGGTGCCTGATGTAGGTGGAGGAGATAAACCTCCTTGACCACCTGTAACACCCAGGCATTGGTGGTGATGGCCGTCCACCTGGGGGCAAACAAGGCTTGGCGCCCCCCCCCCCCCATGGGCAGCAAAGGACCCCCCCTGGGGTATGGGAGTCATGACCAAGATGTGAAAAGCTTCCCCCGGACTGGGCCTAAACCGGTGCCTGGAGTTTCAGGGCTTTATGCTTTCTGGGACCATGTCCCTGGCTTTTTTTTGTTGCTGGGCCTTCTGAAAGCCCGAGAAAGCTTGGAAGTGCAGAGTAGTACTGAAGCCTCTTTTCTTCCTTGGGAAAAAGGGCTTTTTCCCCTGAGGTTTTCTTTCAGGGTTGCACCGAGGTCTTTTTTGAGAGCCTGGTTCTTGTCACATACTCTCTCTCTATCTCCACTGCTCTGTCCACCATGGATTTCCCCGAACAGATTTTCATCTGTGCAGGGAACAATCAGTCAGTTTGTCCTGTACCCTTTGTTCCAGGTTGGATGACTGCAGCCATGCTTAAAGTAGTGCCCCGATGCCTGCTATGGCCACCCTAGCTGATGACTCAAAGCCATCATAGGCTGCTCGGGACAGGAACTTTGAACATTACTTTACCACCGAGGTTAGTGTCTTGAATCTCTGTAGGGGCTCTTCATCAAGGTCTGCCGAGAATCCCCCGAGCTTCCTTGATAGTTCCTTCAGTAGAACTGGTATGAGTGGATTCGGCATGTTGGCATCGAGCCCTGAAAAGACTTTCGGCCGAGGGCGTTGAGGGTTCTGGCCTCCAACTCCACGATGACTGAGCAGTGGGGGAGCTGGGCCTCTTGGAACCCAGGGCTCCGGCATACCCGGTACATGGCATCAAGGTATCTGCTGACAATTGGTACAGACGCCGGTGTTTCCCACATTCGGAGGCGAAAATGGTGGTCGAGAATCAGGGGCACTGGGACCATAAGGGTTTCCTTCGGAGGTGCATGGTATTGGAGTATCTCCAATTCCTCAGTTCTCCTTGGCCTGTGTCTCAATCCCAAGAGCCTTGGCCATATCCCTCACAAAATCAAGGCATGCAATGTCCTCGGATGGTGAGCAGCATTGGGTCGCCGGAGGAGAGTGGGTCCAAGGGCACATCATGGTGTCACCTTGTGTCCGAGTACTCTTCATCCTCTGTCTCCCATTCGGACTCTAAATTGGAGTACGAGTCCGATACTACACGATCACCTCGGTCGAGGACCACCTTCCATGGTGCAGGACCTCCGGAGGATCGCCGGTTCAAGCCGCTCGCTGGGGAGGACCGGTGACCCAAAGAATGGGACCAGGACATCGACTGGAGCTCTCGAGGCCAATGGCACTCAAGGACCGGCTCGACATCCAGGGAAGCCCTCGATGTTGAGGGTCCCGTCAGGGCAGATGAACCGGATGAGCCAGACAAACACCCACTGAGTGGCCACTAGGGAAGACATACTCATCTCTAGGGCTGACAGTCTAGTCACTATGCCAATTGGCTCCTCAGCCTTTGAAGCAGGAACTGAGGACTTCGGGCCCGGCGTTGGTATTGTCGAGGGGTAGTCCTCGATGAGAATAGCCTCCAAGGCCAGTCGGCAGGAACCAACAACTCCTTGGGGCTGGGGGACCTGGGATGGGATTTCACTTCCTTCCTGGATCCAGTCTCTGAGGCAGTCTTTGAGGATTTCTTCTTATGCTTCACTTCCGGGGACTTCCATTCTGAGGAACCGCAGCCGCGGAACAATGAGGCAGCCCTGGAGCGTGGTGTTACAGGAGACTCCACGGCAGAGTCGGACTTATGAAAAAATGTTTACTGCTGCTGATGGCAACTCTTTAAGGCCTTTGAGGGGTCACTGTTCTGCAGAGTTTGCAGTCAGAGCCATTTTGCTCTGGGCCAAAGCATTGGAGGCAGCAGTCGTGTGGATCGGTGAGTGACATAACTGCCACACCAGTCACACTTTTTGAAGCCACTCGAGGCCATCAGAAAAAGGGGGTCCCTGCCTCCTGCCAGGGGTCCAAGACCTTTGGCTGAAAAAGGGTGCAAATGTCGGTCAGGGTGAACCTCTATGAAAAAAAGTAGAAAATCGATAGACAAACCCGAGGAGTGACGCCGAGGCGAACTGGCTCAGGGGCAGGAAGGAACCGGTACGCTAAGCGGACAAATTTAATACTGGACAAATTTTAACTACTAAAAATACCAAAGACTTACACAGAGACACTATCGCCTCCTTTCTTCTACTGGCCATTCCTCTCCCTATGCACCCAAGTATCCCTCTAGCTTGCCATTGTCCTTTCTACCTGTGTAGCTACTTTAAGATCATCAGACACAATCACGCCTAGGTCCCGCTCTTCTTTTGTGGACGGAAGTACTTCACCCTCTATACTATTTCGCGCCCTTGGATTGCCACAGTTCAAATGCATGACCTTCCATTTTCTAACATTAAATCTCGGCTGCAAAATTCCAGACCATTCTTCACGTCTCCACTCTATTGCAGATTAAGGTATCATCTGCAAAGAGGCAAAACATAGCAGACAGCCCTTCCACAATATCACTAACAAAGATGTTAAAAAGAATTGGACTAAGGACAGATCCTGGGGCATTCCACTGGTAACCTCCTCCTACTCCTCAGAATAAGCTCCATTTACCAGTACCCTTTCTCGTCTCCCACTCATCCAGTTTCTAACCCAAGCAGTAACTTTAGGGTCCCATCCCTAAGGTGCTTAGTTTGTTTATAAGTCGCCTGTGTGGAACGGTGTCAAAGGCTTTACTGAAATCTAAACACACCACATCTAGGGCTCTCCCTCGGTCCAACTCCCTGGTCACCCAGTCAAAGAAATCAATCAGATTTGTCTGACAAGACCTGCCTCTGGTGAACCAATCCTGCCTCAGATTCAGTAATCCATTGGACTCCAGAAACCTCACTATTTTCTCTTTCAGCAGCACCTCCAATAATTTACTCACCACCAAGGTTAAACTAACCGACCTGTAGTTTTCACCCACATCCTTACTTCCGCTTTTGTGTAAAGGCCCCACATGAGCCTCTCTCCAGTCCTCTGGCATCACAACTGACTCCAATGAGGCACTGAAAAGGGCAATCAGTGGAGCTGCTAGAACATCCCCAAGTTCCCTCAGTATTCTCAGGTGTATCCCATCTGGTCTCATCACTTTGTCTACTTTAGGTTTAGCTAGTCTATCACTAACATAGTCTTCTGAAAATTGTTCAAGATGCCCCTTGTTTCTATTCCTGTTTGTGGGTGTTTTCTGAGGTCCTGTTCCTGGTTCTTCATCTGTGAACACAGAACATAAATATTTATTAAACAATTCTGCTTTTATCCTCATCAGCTTCTACATAAGAACATAAAAGCATAAGATATGCCATACTGGGTCAGACCAATGTCCATCAAGCCCAGTTTCCAACAGTGGCCAACCTAGGTCATAAGTACCTAGCAGTCTCCCCAAAAAACACTGGTTCCTCAATGCTTGTATTGGGGTCAAGCAGCGATATCCTGGGTCCCTTTTGATACTAATTTATGGAGCTTTCCTCCAGGAACTTGTCCAAACCTTTTTTAAACCCAGCTACACTAACAGCTTTTACTACATCCTCCAGTAACAAATTCCAGAGTTTGATTACACATTGAGTGAAAAAATATTTTCTTTTGTCTTAAATAGTTTACCCTGTAGCTTCACTGCATGTCCCCTAGTCTTTTTATATTCTGATGTAAACAAATCGATCTATGTTTACATATTCCACTTCATTCATTAATTTGTAGACCTCAATCATCCTCAGCTGTCTCTTTGCCAGGTTGAAGAGCCCTAACCTTGTTAGCCTCTCTTCATAGGAGTATCCTTCCATCCCCTTTACCATGTAGGTGGCTCTTCTCTGTACCTTTTTTAATAACGCTATATCTTTAAGATACTGCAACCAGAACTGCACAGAATATTCAAGGTGCGCTCGCACCATGGAATGATACAGAGGCATTATAATATCCTGCGTTTTATTTTCCATTCCTTTCCTTATGATACCTGGCATTCTATTTGCTCTCTTGACCGCCGCTGCACACTAAGTGGAGGGTTTTAACATGTTATCCACGATGACGCCTAAATCTTTTTCCTGGGTGGTGGTTCCCAATGTGAAACCTGGCATCATGTAACCATAGTTTGAGTTGTTCTTTCCTAGGTGCATAATTTTGCACTTGTCCACATTAAATTTCATCTGCCATTTGGATGCCCAGTCTTCCAGTTTATCAAGATCCTCTTGCAATTTTCCAAAATCCTTATGGGTTTCAAACAACTTTAAATAGTTTTGTGTCATCCGCAGATTTGATAACCTCACTCGTTATTCCCTTTTCCAGGACATTTATGAATATGTCAAAAAGCAGCAGACCCAGCACAGATCCCTGCGGTACTCCACTATTCACCTTTTTCCATTCATAAAATTGGCCATTTAGCCCTACCCCTCTGCTTTCTATCTTTTAACCAGTTCCTGATCCACAATAGTATATTGCCTCCTATCCCATGACTTTTTAGTTTTGCCAAAAGTCTCTCATGGGGGACCTTGTCAAAGGCTTTCTGGAAGTCAAGATACACTATATCAACCAACTCACCTTTGTCTACCTGTTTACTCACACCTTCAAAAAACATAACAGATTAGTAAGACAAGATCTTCCTTGTCTAAAGCCATGTTGGCTGTCTCCCATTAAGCCATGACTATCTACATGTTCAGCAATTTTGTTCTTTATGATGGTTTCTACCATTTTTCCCAGTACTGACACCAGGCTCACCGGTCTGTAGTGTCCCGAATCATCCCTGGAACCCTTTTTAAAAAGTGGCGTTACATTGGCCATCCTCCAATTTTCAGATATTACAGATGATTTTATTGATAGTTCACAGATTACTAATACCAGGTCTGAAATCTCATATTTCAGTTCTTTCAACACTCTTGGATGTATTGTATACCATCCAGTCCAGGTGATTTGCTACTCTTCAGTTTATCAAACAGTTGTAATACATCTTCCCGGTGTATCGATATTTCTTTAAGTTCTTCCACAGTATCACCTTTAAATACCACCTCAGTCAAGGGTAACATCCCTACACCTTCCTCAGTAAAGACCGAAGCAAAGAATTCATTCAGTCTTTCTGCTATAGCCTTGTCCTCTCTTACTGCCACTTTTACACCTCTATCATCTAATGGTTGAACTGACTCTCTCACAGGTTTTTTGCTACAAATGTACTTGAAAAAGTCCTTATTATGCATTTTTGTTTCCACAGCAAGTTTCTTCTCAAATTCTCTCTTTGCCTGCCTTATCAATGCCTTGCATTTAACTTGCCAGTGCTTGTGCTGTTTCCTGTTTTCGTCATTTGGCTCTTTTTTCCCCATTTCTTGAAAGATGCTTTTTTGGCAATAGCAGCTCCTCTGACCTCACCTTTAAACAATACTGGCAGTTTTTTGGACTTCCTTCCACTTTTCTTAAAGCATGGAATACAGCTGGTCTGGGCTTCCAAGATAGGATTTTTAAACACCCAAGCTTAATGTAAATCTTTAACCTTTGCAACTGCTCCTTTTATTTTTTTCTTAACTATTTTCCTCATTTTGTCATAGTCTCCCTTTTGAAAGTTAAAAGATAGTACTGTGGATTTTCTTACCATCCCTCCTCCATTAATTCAATCAAACGTGATCATGCTATGATCACTATTGCCAAGTGGCCCCAACACCCTTATCTCTTGCACCAGATCTGGTGTTCCACTAAGTCCAAAATGACTTCCCCTCTGGTCGGTTCCTGAACCTGCTGCTCCAAGAAGCAGTCATTTATTTCATTTAGAAACTTTATCTCCCTAGCATGTCCTGCCGTGACACTGACCCAGTCAATACCGGGGTAATTGAAATCACCTATTATTACTGTATTGTTACTTTTGTTAGCTTCCCTGATTTCTTTGAGCATTTCATCATCCATTTGTTCATTCTGGCCAGGCGGTCGATAGCACAACCCCACTGCCATCGCCTTCCCCTTTTTACATGGGATTTCAATCTATAGAGATTCAACAGCAAATTTAGTTTCCTGCAAAACTTTAATCCTTTGTGACTCAATGCCCTCTCTAACAGAGTGCAACCCCTCCACCAATTTGATCAGCTCTATCACGACGATATAATTTGAACCCAGGTATCACAATGTCCCACTGGTTGTCCTCCTTCCACCATATCTTTGAGATATCAATCTTATCTAACTTCTCATTTAGTGCTATATATTCTAACTCTCCCATCTTATTTTTTAGACTTCTAGCATTTGCATACAAGCATTTTAGAGACTGTATTTTATTCATACTAATCTGGTTATCGGTAAGCAGGGGTAATTTGGAATCTTTAAGCTCTGTCTGCTCCGTACTCAAGGGCATTTGGGCTACCTTTTGTCTTTATTGGAACCTCACTGCTAATGCGTCCTAACTTCATTTTTTTGGTAGTATCCTTCAAGGATACATTGTTCTGAACCATGCGCTCTTGGGCGACTGCTGTCTCTCCCCTATTATCTAGTTTAAAAGCTGCTCTATCTCCTTTTTAAAGGTTAATACCAGCAGCCTGGTTCCATCCTGGTTAAGGTGAAGCCCATCCCTTCGGAAGAGCCCCTTCTTTCCCCATAATGCTCCCCAGTTCCTAACGAATCCAAAACCCTCATCCTTGCACCATTGTCTCATCCACGCATTGAGACTCCGGAGCTCTGCCTGCCTTTTTAGTCCTGCGCGTGGAACAGGAAGCATTTTGGAGAAGCTACTGTGGAAGTTCTGGATTTCAACTTCCTACCTAAAAGCCTAAATTTAGCCTCCAGAACCTCCCTACCACTTTTTCCTAGGTCACTGGTACCGACATGTACCAAGGCAAAAGATTCCTCCCCAGAACAATCTAAGACCTTGTCTAGATGGCGCGTGAGGTCTGCTCTCTTCGCACCAGGCAGGCATGTTAGCAGGCGATCCTCACGTCCACCAACTACCCAGCTTTCTACATGCCTAATGATCGAATCACCAACTATAACAGCTGTCCTAACCCTTCCCTCATGGGCACATGGCCCTGGAGAAACTTCCTTGGTGCGAGAGGGTTTTACATCACCTGGAGGACAGGTCCCAGCTACAGGATCGCTTCCTGCCACACCAGGGTGAAGCTCTCCTGCCACGTGACATACTTCCTCCATGGCAACAGGGATGCTGCCAGAGTGGAGGTGGGACTTCAGGACTATATCCCTGTAGGTCTCATCTATGTACCTCTCTGTCTTCCTTATGTCTTCCAAGTCTGCTACTCTTGCCTCCAGAGATCGGACTCATTCCCTGAGAGCAAAGAGCTCCTTGCACCTTGTGCACTGGTAAGACCCCTCACCAACTGGGAGGAACATCATACATGTGACACTCAATGCAACAGACTGGAAAGCCCCCATCTTGCTGCTGGACTGCTGTCTGCATCTTTGTTTTAAGGTTGTGTTTAGATATTTAAGTTCTTTACCTACTAAGGGTTGCTGGAGAAACTTATACTAATAAAGCTATACCTAATATGTTTAATGTACTTTTGTTCACCTGAAGTTTAATTAATCTCAGGTCCTTAATGTATGCTAATGAGAATAAACAGCTGCACCTGAGTGTGAATATGGCACCTCCTTTCCTTTAAGAGGTTTAAACATCTATAAAGCTATGATTATCCCAGGGGGGATGGGTGTCGGGGAGGGAGGGAGGAAAAGACGACTTATTAAAAGCTGGCTGCTACACAGTACCCTGTCCTGTGCTTTGAAGGTAATCTGTGACCAATCTCCAGGGGGAGTCCTACAGCCCTTGCTTGGATAGAGGGAGTCTTGGGTTCTAAATTTAACCAGAAAGCTCTCTTCTGTGTTTTAAATTTAAACTGAAAACTCTTTGCTGCTACTAGGCCCTGACTGATTTAACAAGTACACTGGATTCACAGATTAATCAGCTTTAAAACTGAAGAACTCATTTTTTCCCCCAAGATTTAGAAAAATTCCCAGAAGTAAATACTTACAATTGCAGATCACCCTCCCCTTCACCCTCGAGTCTGACCAGACCACTTTTGCTTTTCCTTTTCTCACTAACATATCTGAAAAATGTCTTATCCCCCATTTTATTGCATTGGCTATTTCCTCCTCTTTTTGAATCTTTGCTTTCCTGACTACTTTGCTAGCTTCTCTAAGTTGTTCCATATATAGATACCCGTCTTCCTCTCTCTATGATCTCATATATTTCATGAAAGCCTCCCTCTTTTTCTTCACCTTTTAGCTACTTCTTTCGAAAACCATAGCGGTCTCCTTTTCCTTACCATTTTAACAAAATGGTTGGTTGCCCTTAAAATATCCCCTTTCAGTTTTGCCCACTGTTTTTCTACATCCCCCAGCTGTTCCCATCCCACTAATCACTCATAAGAACATAAGAACATAAGATATGCCATACTGGGTCAGACCAAGGTCCATCAAGCCCAGGTATTGTCCATCACTGAGGTATTGTCCATTTTTTTGCAAAATTAGTTTTCCTAAAGTCTAAGACCCTTGCTTTTGAATCAATTTTAGCAGTACTAGTCTAAATTCTGAACCACACCATCTGGTGATCACTGGATGCAAAAATGATCTCCCACTAGAACATCAGAAACCCTTTCACCATTGGTAAGCACTAAGTCCACTATAGCCCCTTCACATGTGGGTTTTGTTACCAGTTGCCTAAATAGTTCTCCCTGTAGAGAATCCAGGATCTTCTTACTTCTAGATGACACTGCAGCAGTGATGTGCCAGTCAACATCTGGCATACTGAAATCCCCTCTCAGTAGCACTTCCCCTTTCCTGGCAATGCTGCGTATGTTTTCAATTAACTCTCCATTCACTTCTTCTCCCCTGTGAGGGGTGTCTGTATATAACGCCAATACAAATAGATTTCTCTTTCCCTCTTTCTAGTTTAATCCACAGTGCCTCCTCTTTCCCTTTTAAGCCCCGTATTTCCATAGCTTTAATATTATTTTTTTACAATTAGTGCCACTCCTCTTCCCCTTCTTCCGACCCTGTCCTTTCTGAATATAGCATATATAAAGTATAGCCTGGTATGGTTTCATCCCGGTCATGGTTATTCCTTAACTATGTCTCTGTTACTGTCACTAAATCAAAGTCAGTCTCTCCCATTAAAGCCTCAATATCTAGGATCTTATTTTCCAGGCTCCGGGCATTTATACACACTGCTTTCAATATGTTGTCCCCGTTACCCATTTCCTTAAAGGTATTTAATGTTTCACTTACCCGAGAGCTTTCTTCACCCATTCCCAACGAATCTACTTTAAAGCCCTCTTCAGTAGGTTAGCCGACCCTTCTTGGACAGATGGATGCCATCTCTGCTCTGCAACCCTTGGAACAGCATCCCATGGTCCAGGAAACCAAAAAGCTCTCAATTACACTATCCACGCAGCCATGCATTTATCTCCAGGATGCAAGCTTTTCTTCCTTGGCCCTTTACCCTCAACAGGGAGGATATAAGAGAACACTACCTGCACCCCTATCAGCTTCACCCTCTATCCCAGAGCCATGAAGTCACCTTTTGATACGCTCAGAGGAATAACTGCCAGTAACATTTGTGCCGACATGGATGAACAACATTGGGTAATAGTCAGTAGGCTTGATGAGTCTCGGCAAATTCTCTGTAACATCTTGGATTTTGGCACTTGACAGACAGCATACTTCTCTGGTCATCAAGTCTGGTTGGCAGATGGATGCCTCAATATTTATTTATTTATTTTATTTTATTTACATTCTCTTATATACCGCGCTATTCAGCATCAGTACGGTTTACATTGAACAAACTGAAATTACATTGAACAGGGTATTATAACTTGGAGATAACTATTTTACAGGGAACATGGGCTTTGGAGGGTTAAGTGGCTTGCCCAAGATCACAAGGAGCACCTGTGGGACTAGAAACCCCAGTCCTTCCGGCCCAAGGTTGCTGTCCTCTAGTGGGATTTCCATTCCACTAGATTCATTATTTTATAGACCTCTATCATATCTCCCTCAGCTGTCTCTTTTCCATGTAGAAGAACCCTAGCCTTTTAAGCCTCTCCTCATAGGGACATCCTTCCATCCTCTTTACATTTTGGTTGCTCTTCTCTCTACCTTTTCCAATTCTGCTATGTCTTTTTTTTTAAGGAATGGCGACCAGAATTGCACACAAAGGCCGAGTGGATTAGGTACTTTCCGCACTCTTTCATGTCACCAAGCGTGAACATTATCACATTGCCTCCGATGGAAGAGGTTCAAGAGTGCTTTCCACTCTCTCTAGTATGGTGTCAGAGCCTTGGAAGACCCTCATGCTTTTCTTGCCTGGCAATGCATTGGAGTGAGAGCAAGGAGGAGAGCAAGAGCTTTTGGTGCACTTCATAACTGATTCAACGATGATAGCTTGGTGGGGAAGCTGCATCCTATCCAGTCCTGGAGAGGGTTGCACTTGGTACCTGACGCTTTCAAGTGGTAGTGGGTCTGGAGGACAAGGTTTGCCAGATTTTGATGAGGTTGTTCAGCAAAACCTTGAGCAGCGGTATTGCCACTATTGACCTCGGCATGTCCAGGTATTTGAGTACCCCTAGGATCTTACTCTTGAGGTCTGACTTTTCTGCTGGTGACAAGGAAAGGTGGGGGCACTAGTTTTTGGAAGATGTCAGATCTTCCAGGGGTGAAGATGGCTGTGGTGGGAGAGGAGGTGGTTCTAACTAAATGCCTAGAGACTCCAGGGGTCCCCAGTTAGGGGATGGTGTCGTGGCTAGACTCCCAGGAGAAGCTTCAAGTAGTCAAGGGTCCAAGCAAGAAGATCGAGCAAGGAGAGTGTAAGGGCAACAGTAAGTGTTCTTTCATGGATCACTGTGTCAGCTGCAATGCGAGGTTAACAAACTAGCCTTCTCAAAGTTACTGGACGAGTTGTGGCAGTGACTTGTGCTGATGGCATCAGGTGCTGTGCCCCGAACTGGGTGAAAAAGGTCAAAGAACGTGTTGGACAAAGATGGGATGGCAGGCATGAGTGTTGGCGGAGGAGGGGTTCTTTCGCAGTGTCTGAGTGGAAGATATCCCGTGCTTCAAGGAAGGTTCGAGAGAGATGGCACGCTTCTGGAGTTGTGCTTCCTCCTCCTGGTAGTGATGGTAACTGCACTTCCTCCTTCTGGTGCTATGGCTGAATCTGTGGTGCTGTCCTAATGTGTCCCCACAAGCGGCGTGGTGGCATCTACTAAAGTTATTAGTCTCTGCTGGAGCAGAGGCCGTTTCCCCCAGTCATCAGCACAGGAGGAGAAAGGCCTTAAGAGGTTTCCTGGCACCATGGAAACAGTCCCTCTCAAATGTGAGGGCTTTCCTGTTGCCATAGTGATCCAAGGGGTTAGGTGCAGGGGGCTCTTCGGCACCATGGAGTCGGCTAAGTTGATCGAAGGGAGTGGGTGGGACCTTCTTCTGTTGTGCCAAAGTCGGGCCATGGGGGCCGGCTGAGATTGCATGTCAGGAGCAGGGCCTGGTGCTCTGGAGCTATGCAATTGAGATAAGAGTCCTAAGACCTAAAGATATAGGAGGCAAGAACTGGAGAGTGTATGAGCAATGACTTGGGGATGGAGGCCACAATGGGCATATCCTGAGTTGCAGTGGGGCCAGCGACCGAAGCCGGAGTCAAAAAGGCCTTAATTCCTGGTTGGTGGGAGGGGGGCCTTTCAAGAAGCAGCTTTGTGCTTGAGGCCTGAAGGTGGCTGGAAGGGGAAACAGGCTTACCCAGTGATACCTTAGAGATACAGCTAGAGAGGTAGTCCTAGAGAGGTAATGCTGGAGGGCATGGCTTTGAGAGAGTCGGGTCTGGGGGAACATCTTGGTGCAGTGCGGGCAGTCTTCCCCATGGTGTGAGGAGCTGAGGCACTAAAAATACTCTGATCATGGCAGTCTGTGCAGTTCATTGTTTTGATGCATTTGGAGCATTTTTTAAACCCCTGTTTGAAGTCATCATGTTCTTAAAAAAAAAAAAAAGTTTTTTCCCTTGATGGTAGGGCCCATTTGGGCCTCAGTAGAAAAACGCGATCAGTTGTGAAGGAGAGCTGGAGAATCCATCCTTGAAACAAGGTGAAAGAAGTGAAACTGGAGGAGAGAAGCCATATAGCAAGCAAATTATCAATCTAAAAAATAAATAACTATAATCTCATACTATCAAGTATTAAAAGCCAGAGAAAATGTTTCAGCCTGCTTGCAGAAAAAATTCCAATCTAAAAGTAGCCAAATCTCATATGGCAAGGCATTCCATAAGCTGGGGGCAGCAAATGAGAAGACCAGAGTACAAGAGACGTATTTCCTAACATTTTTTATTAGGTGAACAACAAATGATCCATGGAAACCAGCCCATACAGGGTGAACAGATTAATATGGCTGTAACAAAGGCAACAAACAATCCACAGCCATTCCCCAAATTACTTTAGACATCAACACTAGCACTTTGTACCTTATCAGGCATACAATTGGAAGCCAATGTAATTTCATCAAACAAGAAGCAATATTATCAACATGATATTTATCCAAGAGAATCCTGGCAGAAAGATTTTGAATGGTTTGCAAAGCTCTTCAGTAAACCAGTAAAAATGGCATTACATAAATCAAAGCAAGGGAATACAATAGCTTGAAAAGTAGTGTGAAAGTTAATAAAAAAACGTTCCTAGGCGAAGAACCCACATTTAATAAAAAGCCATCAGAGAAGAGATGAATCTTCATACCAGCCTTCATCACTTCCTCCTTCACCCCTCCTTTTCAACCCATTTCCTCTATATCTCCATTCACTGTCTCTAAATCTCTCCCTTACATATCTTTTCACTCTCTCCACTCAAAGGTGGAGCTCGCCACTCCTCCTCATTCATTTCAGTCTTTCACCACCTCTCACCTTCCAACCGCCTGACTGAAGATCGAATGTAGTATAGGACAGCTATCCGGAGAGTCACCATGAGTCGATAGCACTTAACACCACAACACCACCACCCTCAAAGTCTCCCTGCCTGATGAGTTGCCCCTTTCCATTTTCCATTTATGCAAGTTAAGAACATAAGAAAAGCCATACTGGGTCAGACCAAAGCTCCATCAAGTCCAGTATCCTGTTTCTAACTATGGCCAATCCAAGTCACAAGTACTGGCAGGTTCCCAAAAAGGCACACAGGTCCAACAATGCTCGTCCTGGGGTAAGCAGTGACTTTCCCAGGTCCAATTTAATAATGGTTTATGGACCTTTCGTCCAGGAACTTGTCCAAACCTTTTTTAAACCCAGCTACAGTAACAGAATTTGTTACCAGAATTTGATTACGCATTGAGTAAAAAGTAGTTTCACTGCATGTCCTCTAGTCTCTACTTTTTGATGGCGTAAACAATTGGTCTACGTTTAACCAATCCCCTCCATTAATTAATTTACAGACCTCTATCATATCCCCCCTCAGCCGTCTCTTTTCCAAGTTGAAGAGACCTAACCTTTTAAGCCTCTCCTCATAAGGTTATCTTTCCATCCCCTTTACCATTTTGGTGGCTCTTCTCTGTACCTTTTCTAATTCTGCTATATCCATTTTAAGATACGGCGATCAGAACTGCACATAATATTCAAGGTGTGGTCACACCATGGAAGGATACAGAGGCATTATAAATACCCTTTGTTTTATTCTCCATGCCTTCTTATGATTCCTAGCATTATACTTGCTTTCTTGGCTGCTGCTACATGCTGGGCAGAGTGTTTCAACGTATTATACACGATGACGTCAATCTTTTTCCTAGGTGGTGGTTTCTAAGATGGTACCTTGCATCATGTAACTATAGTCGGAGTTGCTCTTTCCTAGGTACATAACTTTGCACTTGTCCACATTAAATCTCATCTGCCATTTGGATGCCAGGTTTTCCAATTTATCAAGGTTCTCTTGCAATTTTTCATAATCCTCTTGTGTTTTAGCAACTCTGAATAATTTTGTGTCATCTGCAAATCTGATTCCCATTTCCAGGTCATTTATGAATATCTTAAAAAGCAGAAGGCCCAGCACAGATCCCTACAGTATTCCACTATTCACCGTTCTTCATTGAAAAAATTGGCCATTTAGCCTACTCTCTGCTTTCTTTTAGCCCGTTCCTGATCCACAATACTACACTTCCTCCAATCCCATGACTTTTTAATTTTACCAAGGGTTTCTCATTAGGGACCTTGTCAAAAGCTTTCTGAAAATCCAGATACACTATATCAACTGGCTCACCTTTGTCTACCAGTTTATTCACAACTTCAAAAAAAGAAAAAAAAACCCATAGAAACATGAAAAAGAACACATGGCCTATCTAGTCTGCCCTTCCATATCAACCACTGCAACAATCCCCTTTTATCCTTTAGAGATCTTGTGTGTTTGTCCTGTGCTTCTTTGAATTCAGATACTGTCCTCATCTCTACCACCTTCACTGGGAGACTATTCCATGGATTCACCACGCCTTCCGTAAAGAAATATTTCCGCATATCACTCCTGAATCTATCCCCTTTCACCCTCATCCCATGTCCCCTCGTAGCAGAGCTTGTTTTCCATGTTGGCTTTCTCCCAGTAAACCATGGCTATCTACATGATCAGTGATATTATTCTTTATAATGATTTCTATCATTTTGCCCGTACTGACGTCAGGCTCACTAGCCTGTAGTTAACCGGATCACCCCTGGAAGACTTTTTAAAAATTGAAATTACATTGGCCACTCTCCAATCTTCAGGTACTACAGATCTCCATAATAGTTCACAGATTACTAATAGCAGGTCTGCAATCACATGTTTTTCTTCCAACACGCTCAGATGTATACTGTCTGGTCCAGGTGATTTGCTACTCTTCAATTTATCAAATAAATGTAATACATCTTCATGGTTTATCAATATTTCTTTCAATTATTCCGATACATGACCTTGATATACCATTTCATGCACAGAAAACTTCCCTACATCTTCAGTGAAGACCAAAGCAAAGAATTCTCTTGACCCAACTCCTTCCAATTATTGTCCTATTTCACTACTTCCTTTCACTTTTAAACTTCTTGAGCAAGCTGTCCTCCATCACTGCCTTGAATTTCTCGCCTCTCATGCACTCCTGGATCCACTCCAGTCTGGCTTTCGTCCTTTTCATTCCACCAAAACGGTTCTTACCAAAGTCTCTAGTGATCTATTTTTATCAAAGTCCAAAGGCCTCTATTCTGTCCTTATTCTTGACCTCTGCAGCTTTTGATACTGTTGATCACTCTCTCCTTCTTGACACATTATCTTCTCTGGGTTTTAAAGACTCCATACTCTCTTGGTTTGCTTCTTACCTTTCATAGTAACATATAGTAACATAGTAAATGACAGCAGATAAAGACCAGTGTGGGCCATCTAGTCTGCCCAGCAATATGGCAGGAGTAGGTGCACCCCTTCCCATGTCTTTTAGAGAGTGGGTGCACCCCTACCCATGTCTTTGCTTAGTGGTGCACCCACCAGGAGCAGGTGCACCCCTCCCCATATCTTTGTTTCTTTGTTTGTTTAGGGGTGAACACACCGCTCCTCCCCCCATTGCTCCATGTAGGACACCCCTATTTGTTGAGAAATTAGATGGTTCAGTTTATTTTGATTTAATCTTGCTGCTGTAAAGTTATCCACTGTGTCTGTCCCAGGCCACTTTGAATTCCGTCACTGTGTTTGCCCCCACCACTTCCATCGGGAGGGCATTCCAAGCATCCACCACCTTTCAGTAAAAAAAGTATTTCCTGACATTCCCTTTCAATTTACCACCTTGCAGTTTCATGTCATGCCCTCTAGTTTTACAGCTTCCCCGTCTCTGGAAGAGGTTTGTTTGTTCATTATTTCTCTAAGTATTTAAAGGTCTGAATCATATCTCCCCTATCCCTCCTCTCCTCCAAAGTGTACATATTTAGGTCTTCAAGTCTCTCCTCATAAGGCTTCTGACACAGGCTCCAAATCATTTTAGTCGCCTTCCTCTGAATAGCTTCCATTCTTTTTACATCCTTTGCAAGATACGGTCTCCAAAGCTGAACACAGTATTACAAGTGAGGCCTCACCAAAAACTTATACAGTGGCACTAGTACGCCTTCCTTTCTGCTGATAATTCCTCTTCGAATGCAGCCCAACATCCTTCTGGCTTTTGCCACCGCGTTGTCGCACTGTTTTGCCACCTTGAGATTTACAGAAATAATCACACCGAGGTCTTTCTCCTGCTCCGTGCACACCAACCTCTCATCCCCTATCGTGTACATTTCCTTTGCATTTTTGCTACCCAAGTGCATGACACTGCACTTCTTCGTATTAAATCTCAATTGCCAAGCATCAGACCATTCCTCCAGCTTTTGCAGATCCCTCATGTTCAGCACTCCCTCAGGGGAGTCCACTCTGTTGCAAATTTTCGTGTCATCTGCAAAAAGACGGGCTTTTCCATTCAGTCCTTCAGCAATATCACTCACAAATACATTGAACAGTGCCGGGCCCAGGACCGAACCCTGCGTCACCCCGCTAATCACCTTCCTTTCATCCGAGTGAGCTCCATTTACCATCACCTTCTGTCTGTCAGTCAACTGATTTCTGATCAAGTTTACCACCTTAGAACCCATCCCCAAACTACTGAGTTTATTGATAAGCCTCCTAAGAGGGACAGTATCAAACTATTTGTTCACATGGTTCCTCCTCTTCTGCCATTCCCCTCTTAGTTGGTGTACCTCAAGGGTGTGTTCTAGGACCTCTCCTTTATTCAATCTATACCCAGTCCCTCAGTATCCTCATATCTTCCATTGGTTTTCACTATCATTTTTATGCTGATAATTCTCAAAAGCATAATTTCTCCGCATGCATCCCAAGTTCCTACCAAAGGTGGTCTCAGACTTTCATCTCTATCAGTAGATAGACTTGACGACCTTCTTCCCGAGACCACACGCCGACCAGACAATGGAGGTGTTACATATCCTCGACTGCAAGAAGGCTCTTGCCTTCTACCTGCAGCGTACCCAGGTTCACCGCAAGTCCAACCAGCTCTTTGTCGCCTACGACCCCAATCATCTGGGGTAGGCAGTCACCAAACACACCATTTACATCTGGGTAGCAGACTGCATTGCCTTTGCCCAAGCAAAGGCGAGTGCCACACTGGATCGATGGGTCATCGCACACGGCATCCGAGCCTAAGTGGCTTCGGTGGCTTTGCTGCGCTCAGTGCCTCTAATGGACATCTGCCTGGCTGCGACCTAGTCTTCAGCGAACACTTTTGCTGTACACTACTGCCTGGAGAGGGAGTCCCGGTGGGACAGAGCCTTCGGTCAGGGTGTACTCCATAATCTGTTTGGTGTATAAGCAACTCCTGCCCTTGGACCCTTCTTCGACAGCTACAGAGAGCTTTGCCCTGGGGTCCCGAAGACTCTGGCTCCTTCGGGCGTTGACTTCTGCTCACAGCCTCGCAGAGACTTTTTGGGTTAACGGCCAGTAGCCTATAGCTGGGGAGTTCCATAAGTGAGTACTGACTTCCTGCTTGTTCCTGGAGAAAGCATAGTTACTCACTGTAACAGGTGTTCTGCAGGAACAGCAGGAATAAGTCCTCACTACCCTCCCACCTCCCCTGAAGAGTTGCTATTTTTGTCCTTCCCTTGCCCGACTGAGCAATATGGCACCCTTGGGTGGGAGGAGGACCATGCATGCGTGGCAGCAATCCCAAAGGCTTTCTCTGAAAGCTGGGGAATTGCTCCGTGCGAGCTCCATCAGTGCCGACGTCACCCACAAGTGAGGACCGATTCCTGCTGTCCCTGGAGAACACCTGTTACAGGTGAGTACCACCCTGTTCCTGTGGAAACTGGTGTATGGAGCCTCAGCCATGAGGGCCTGAAGTTCGCTGACTTGGCAAGCCGACATCAAGGCCACCAGGAAGACCACCTTCTAGGAGAGATGACGAAGCGAGCACGTTGCTATCGGCTCGAAGGGTGTTCGCGTAAGCTGCATCAGCACCACGTTGAGGTCCCAACTCTGCCAGCAGAGGCCGGATGGTAGGCTTCAAAGGCAAGAGACCTTGCATGAAGCAGGAGACCAAGGGCTGCCTCGAGAGGGGTTTCCCCGCAACGGGAAGGTGGTTTGCCGAAATAGTGCTCAGGTGTACCCTGACAAAATTGGATTTCAACCCTGCCTTCGATAGGTGGAGGAGATACTGGAGGATCCACCGGGTAGAGCAGAACGGGTCGATTTGGAGCTCGGAGCACCAGGTTGAGAAGAGTCGCCACTTAAAGGCATACATCCGTCTCATTGAGTCCTTCCTCAACGCGAGGAGAATCTCCTTGACGTCCTCCGGGAGGTTCAGCAGAGCTAAGGCAACCCATTCAGCCACCAGGCTGTAAGGGACAGCAAGGCCAGGTTCGGTTGGAGAACCCGACACTCCTCCTGTGTCAACAGGCCCAGGGCAAGGCCCAGATGAGAGCTGAAGCAGAAGCGAGAACCAAGACTGTCGAGGCCACGAGGATCACCGAAGCTCGGTCCCACTGAACCTTGTGGAGGGTTTTCACAATGAAAGGAGTGGGAGGGAACGCGTAAAGAAGGCCAGAGGTCCATCTCAAGAACACATCCGGGGCCATCCTGCTCGGATGCAGGACTGGGCTACAGAAGCAGGGAAGCTGCACATTCACCAGACTGGCAAACAGATCTCCCACTGATGGAACAAGGCACTGGCGACCTCCGGATCCAGGCGCCACTCGTGTGGGCGGAGGATCCTGCTGAATTTATCTGCGAGGACATTCTCCTGGCCTGGGGGGGGTAGACCGCTCGCAGGGTCATCCCCCGGCAAGACGCAAAAGAACAAAGGAGGATCGCCTCTCGGCAGAGGCGGCGTGATCCTGTTCCCCCCTCCTTGTTTATGTAAAAAATGGCTACCCTGCTGTTGGTCTGCACAAGTACCGACTTCCCCCTCAGACAGCCCTCGAAGGCCCTCAGGGCCCTTCGGACCGCCCGAAGCTCGAGTAGGTTGATCTGCTGCTGAGACTCCTCGGGCGACCGCTGCCCCTGGGTGCACAATTTATTTATTTATTAATTTATTCCGTGCTGGGGTGGGGAGCCCAATGCGCCGCAATGGGCTCCCCACCCCAGCACGGAAGCATCCGTTGTTAAGACAAGCTCGTGCTGTGGGATCTGGAAGGGCATTCCCCGAAGGAGACTTCGGGAGTCCCGCCACCAACTCAGGGGAGTCGTAGAGACTGCAGGAGACCCGGATAGGGTCCCCTGAGGTGGCCGAAGGCCTGGCTCTATTGTGCCCCGAGGCACCACTGAGCTGTCCACATGTGCATGCAGGCGTGGGGGACCACATGGACGGTAGAAGCCATGTGTCCTAAGAGGCGCAGCATGACCCATGCTGTAACCCAAGTCCTGTTCTGGACCTGAGCCGCCACGGCCTGGAGAGGGTCCGCCCAGTCCGTGGGCAGGAAGGTGGTCACTCGAACTTGAACTCGGAATGCAGGCGCCGAATTTATTTGTTTAACAGTATTTCTATACCGCCTTATCCTACAATCAAGGCGGTATCACAGCAAAACAATCAAAAGGAGTGAACGTGTTTTTCATGCAGTGAGGTTATATCGTGATTTGTGTGTAAGATATTGTAGTGTGTTTAATTAGGTTGAGCTATGTACATTGTGCGCTACGATACATCGTGTGCTATAATACAATCTTCTATACATTGAGTATTAAGAAACATCATGTGCCGTTATACATTCTCTTATCAGTGGGTCGGAGGGGGGTATGTTGGTTGTTCCTGGTAGTTAGATCATGTGACGTGTCCATAGTGTTCTATGAACAGCGTTGTCTTCAGCTGTTTGCGAAAGTCTTTGAGGTCCGTCGTCGATCTCAGATCGTCTGGGAGGGTGTTCCAGATTGTTGGTGCAGCCAGGGAGAGTGCTCTTTCTGTGGTGTCCTTGCGTGTTTTTCTGAAGTCTCTAGGGGTGTTAACTCGGTTGGAGGTTCCTTTTCTTCTTGGGCGTGTGCTGGTGTCTGGTTGTATGAGGGTGTGCAGGCTGTTGGCTGAAGTGTGTTTGATCTTAAATATGTTTATGACTGTTTTGTATTTGATGCATGAACTGATTGGGAGCCAGTGGAGGTCTTTCAGAACAGGTGTGATGTGTTCATGTCTTGTTGATCCAGATATTATGCGGGCCGCCGTGTTTTGTGCTAGTTGTAGTGGTTTGAGTGTTTGTTTTGCTAGTCCAAGGTAGATTGGGTTGCAGAAGTCCAGTAAGGGGGTTATTAGTGCTTGGCATACGGTACGGAAGTGCTCGGCGGCGAGGAGGGGTTTAAGTCTTCTGATGATTCTCATCCTGTAGTATGCATTTTTGATTGTTTTGCTTACGTGTGGCTTGAGATTTAGCTCATTGTCCAGGATCACTCCGAGGTATTTTACTTCCGATTTTATTGGTATGGTTGTGTTTTGTATCTTGATGTCCGATGGGTGGATGAAGTCTGGGTTACGAGTGATGATTAATGCCTCAGTCTTGCTGTAGTTGACTGCGAGATTGTTGTTTTGACACCATCTTGACATTTGTGTGAGGCAGTTTGTTATTTTAGAGTAGTCCGGGTTGTCAACTGAGATAGATGTGTATATCACGATATCATCTGCATAGATTGTATATTGAATGCTGTTCTTTTTCAGGATGTCGCATATTGGCTGGATGTAGATGTTAAACAGTAGTGCTGAGAGGGCGGATCCTTGTGGTACTCCTTGGAGGACTTTTATGGGTCGAGAGGTGTTGTGGCCTACCTTGACCTGTATCTGCCTGTTGGTTAGGTATGAGTGGAACCATTTTAAGGTGGTACCATGTAGCCCAATGTTTTTTAGTCTTTCCAGGAGAGCTTTGTGGTCTACTGTGTCGAATGCTGAAGAGATGTCAATGAAGATCATTATGATTCCATTATTGCTGTTGTCTATGATTCGGAGGATGCTGTCGAAGAGGTAAATCAGTAATGTTTCGACTCCATGGTTGGGGCGAAAGCCGTGTTGGTTGTCATCCAGTGGTGCATGGTTGTCAATGTGGAGTGGAGGAGTGGCGTAGTGGTTGGGGCAAGGTACTTCAGGCCGGGGGTTCAAATCCCACTAGAGGACAGCAACCTTGGGCCGGAAGGACTGGGGTTTCTAGTTCCACAGGTGCTCCTTGTGGTCTTGGGCAAGCCACTTAACCCTCCATAGCCCATGTTCCCTGTAAAATAGTTATCTCCAAGTTATAATGCCCTGTTCAATGTAATTTCAGTTTGTTCGATGTAAACCGCACTGATGCAGAATAGCGCGGTATATAAGAGAATGTAAATAAATAAATAAATAAATGTGTTCTTGTAATTGGTGGTGTACTGTTTTTTCGATGATTTTTGCCAGAAAGGGTATGCTGGATATTGGTCGGTATGCTGTTGGGTTGTTCTTGTCGAGAGTTATTTTCTTTGGGATTGGTCTTACTGTGGCGAGCTTTAGTTGATCTGGCATGAATCCTTAAGTGAGGGAGTTGTGCACCATGTTGTGTATGATGTGGATGAAGCTCGATTTGGTGGCTTTGATCCATGACACTGGGCAAGGGTCTGTAGGAGCGGTTGCTTGCGTTGATTGCAGAGATGAGGTGGGAGAGCTGCTCTGTTGATGGTGAGCAGAATGTGTCCCAGGTCTTAGGGTGTGAGTTAGACTTATTGGGTGCGCTGGGTCTTGTTTGTTCTGCAGAGTGAAATTTTTCCTTGATATGGTCAGCAAATTTTTGCGGGTCTATTTGTACCTCATCTTCTGTCCTTTGCTCTTTTGTGAGGATTTTCACTATTTCGAATAGCTCTCTGGGTTTGTTTATGAAGGTATTTATCATGTTTGTATGGTATTCTCTCTTTGATTGGTTGATGTGTTTATTGTATTGTTTTTGCTTTGTTAGGTATAGTTGCTGGTTTTCAGATGCCTTGATCTTTTCTCCATCTCCGTTCTATCTTTCTGAGTTCCCTCTTTACTTGTCGTATGTTTTTTTGAGTACCACGGCTTGTGTTGTATCTTGTTGCGACGGTGTTTCTTGGGTCTGATATCTGTTGCTGTGGCGGCGTTAGATAGAGTGCTGTTCCAGTTGGTGATTTGAGCCTCCAGGTCGTCTGTTTCTATGGTCAGTTGTTGCATCGTGTCCTGTAGGAACGTGTCTCTGTCGAAGTTCTTGAATCGTCTTTGTGTGGGTGTGTTGTCTGAGCGTTCATTTAGATTGTCTTTTTGTAGTAGCATCTTTATCTCAATTACGTAGTGGTCTGACCATGGAACTGGGGTGATGGTGGGTGTTGATATTAGACCTCTCGAGGTTAGGTAGTTGGTTGCGAAGATGAGGTCTGGGGATGATCCGTGTCTGTGCGTTGGGGCATCGACTATTTGGGTGAACTGAAGTGAAGTCATTGCTTGCAGGAAAGCTTCTGCATCTTTGGTGTTGGTGGACTTGAGGTTGAAGTCTCCTAGCAGTAGCGTAGGTTTGTTAGTTGCAGTGATAGCGCAGACTGCTTCGAGCTTTGAGGCTAGTTCGTCGGGTGAGGCTCTGGGTGCTCTGTAGGTTAGGCAGAGTGCCATGTGTTTGTTCTCGATGCTGATTGTGTTACCTTGTTGTGTGTCAGTGAAACTCTGAGCTTTGAACCTTAGGTTCTTTTTTCAAGACCCTGGGGCCGATGAACTCCAGGGTCCACACCAGCTCAAAATGGGACTTGGAGTAGTTGACCAAGAAGCCAAGGCGTTTGAGGAGGATCATTCGTGACATCGCCAAGCGGGCTTCGTCGATAGATGTTCCTGTGATGAGCCAGTTGTCAAGGTAGGGGAAGATGGGTATTCCTCCCGCCTTATCCTCTATGGGTTTACCAAACAACTGCTCGCCAAGGCAGGTGACGTCCAGGAGCTTCTCCTGGACCCATTGTTCCAGGTCTGAAGATTGGAACTATGCCTGCGGAGGACTCAAACCCGTCATACGCAGTGTGGGAGAGGTACTTTGAGCACCCTGCAATGGATTTCAGGAGGATTTGGAACACGAGAAGGGGTTCACCCCCAAGGCCTGCAGAGAACCCGCCAAGCTCTTTGGCGAGGTCATGCAGGAACATGCCCATATACAACTGGTATGCCTGGATGCAGCATGTGAGCATGGACCCCTGATAGGCCTTGCGCCCAAGGGCATAGAGAGCTTTTTACTCCCTGCCTGGGAGGACCGAAGAGTGTTACTTCGGGCTCTTTTGCTTCTGCATTGCCGACTCCACTACCATCGAGGTGTGCGGGAGCTGGGCCTTGCGAAACCCCGGGCCACGCTGGACCCTGTACATGGCGTCGAGGTGCTTGCTCACTATGGGAACCAAAGCAGGTGTCTCCCACATGCGGAGGAGCAGCTTTGACAAAATGGGGGGAAACCAGAACAGTAAGAGACTTCCAAGGCAGGGGAATCATGCTGCAGAATATAGGACTCCTCAGCTCACGGCTCCTCTTCAGTCTGTGTAGCCAGGCTGAGGGCCCGTCCCATATCCCGCACAAACACAAGGAATGATGTGTCCTTGTGCAGCGAACACCTCCGAGAGGCGGGCCAGGACGGATCCGAAGGGAGGTCCCTGTGGGCACAGGTCTCCGGGGAGGTATCCCCATCTGACTCCCAGTCCAAGAGGTCTGAGAAGGAATCAGACTCGGGCTGGTCGCTCCGTCCAGATGTCGAACCAGCCTTTGAGGATCTCGCTCACAAGGACCGGGAAGGCGAGCAAGACGGATGCCGAGGACCCTCATGAGGTCCACAGCACTCAGGGGTTTCCAGGGCGGGTTTCGGTGTCCCTCTCAAGGGAACCTCAGTCTCGAGGCACGAGCCAGCCGTGCAGGGCATGAGTGCCTGCTGGGCAGCTAAGAAGGCAGAAATGCTACGCTCTAGTGCCAGCATTCGGGACTCCCACAGGGACACTGGTCCCTGCGACGTCAACACCGGGTCTGGCATGGAGGAGGAGATGGAGTCCTCACCAGGACGGTCCTCAGGAGACTGGGAGCCATCGCCGGAGGCCTCCGTATCTGTACGAGGTACCTTATGAGGCCGCTCCCTGTCCGACTCTCGGGAACGCAGAGAGGGGCTGAGAGAACGAGTGCAGGAGCACTCGTGCTTGTCTGGGGCCCCTTACAGTGACTTTGAGGTATTCTTCTTATGCCTCTCCATTTCAGGAGACCAATAGTCGAAATGCTGCCGAAAGCGTGGGGCCGAAGTGGGGGATCCCACCTGCGGAGGGACGACCGAGGGTACCGCTGGGGATTCCGGGGCTACCTTCTGGAAAATGTCATCGGACCTCTGCTTACGACTTAGCAGGGCCTTGGAAGACATTTTCTTGCAAAGAGAGCAGAGCTTCGGGTCATGGTCGGCCCCAAGACACTGAATACAGCAGTCGTGGGTGTCCATGAGCGACATGTTTTTGGAGCATCTGTCACATTTCTTAAATCCGGTGGCCATGGGAGCAAAAAGAGTCCCCGCTAGGTCGAAGACCTATTCGGCCAGCAGTTGGGAAAAAAAGGGGCACGAAGACCATGGGAAAAAAAAACCTTTGACAGAAAAGGCGTCCCCTCGCTCAAGGGAAAACACAGAGCAGGGGAGGACGGGTAGAGGACCGGTGCTACCGGAAAAAAACAAGGCCAGAGGCCGAAAATGAAACACTTTTCCGAGGGACGGGGACGTGCGTCCGAAGGATTCCGCGGAAAAAGGGAGACTGAGCAAGATGGCACCCTTGGTTGGGAAGAGGACTACACATGCGTGGCAGCAATCCCAAAGGTTTTCTTTTGAAAGCTGGGGAATTGCTCTGCAGGGGCTCCGTCGGTGCCGACATCACCCATAAGCGAGGACTGACTTCCTGCTTATTCCTGGAGAAAGCGTAGTTACTCATCTGTAACAGCTGATCTCCAGGAACAGCAGGAATTTAGTCCTCACATATGGGTATCGTCGGTACCGAGAGAGCCTGCGCGGGAACGCTCCCCAGCGTCCAATAGGAACGCTTTTGGGAGCATACCTCAGCACATACGTGCTGCCTTCCCGCCTTTCCAACTGTCACTCTTCAGTTAAGTTTGTAGCTGAGTGAAAGGATAGAGGGAGAGAGGAAAGAGGAAAGAGACAAAGAGAGCAAGAGAGAGACAACTCCTAGGGGAGGAGGGTGGGTTGTGAGGACTAAATTCCTGCTGTTACCGGAGATCATTTGTTACAGGTGAGTAACTACGCTATCTCCAGGAACAAGCAGGAAAGCATAGTTACTCACCTGTAACAGGTGATCTCCGGGAACAGCAGGAATTTAGTCTTCACATATGGGTATCGTCGGTACCGACAGAGCCTGCGCAGGAACGCTCCCCAGCGTCCAAATAGAAAGCTTTTGGGAGCATCTCACAGCGCCTGCATGCTGCCTTCCCACCTTTCCCCAACTGCCTCTCTCCAGTTGGGTTTAAAGCTGAGACAAAGAGAGAGAGGGAAAGAGAAAGAGATAGAGATAGAGAGATACAACTCCTAGGGGAGGTGGGTGGGTTGTGAAGACTAAATTCCTGCTGTTCCCGGAGATCACCTGTTACAGGTGAGTAACTATGCTATCTCCAGGAAGAAGCAGGAATGTAGTCTTCACATATGGGGACTCCCTAGCTTTAGATGCCAGGGAGAGACCCCAGAAGTTGTGTGTCCCTGTGAAAGGGCTCCACTTCTCCCCATGGATCTCTGGCATCCAACCAGGGATGGTGGGTAGGAGTTGATTAGGTATGGAACAGGTGTTGGAGAACAGCCTGACCAAACAAGGCATCCCGGCGGGAGTCCTTGTCCAAGCAGTAATGGGCTGTGAAGGTATGAACCGAGGCCCAGGTGGCTGCTCGACAGATGTCGTCGATAGACAGTGTGCAGATGAGCCATTGAAGCTGCCATGGCCCTCACATTGTGAGCTGTGACATGGCCCTCCAGAAGAAGATTCTTACTCTGATAGGCAAAGGAAATACACTGAGCAATCCAGTTAGACAGTGTTCTCTTGGAGACTGGAAGTCCCAAATGAGAAGGATCAAAAGCAACAAAGAGTTGAGAGGACTTTCTATGTTGCTGTGTTCTTTGTAAGTAAAAGGCTAAAGCTCTTTTACAGTCCAAAGTATGAAGATTCCTTTCTGCATTTGATGCATGAGGCCTTGGAAAAAAACACAGGTAGATAGACCGCTTGGTTTACATGAAAAGGAGAGACCACCTTAGGCATAAAGTGTGGATGAGTCCTAAGGACTACCATGTCATGATGGAACCTTGTATAAAGGCGGATCAGCCACTAGTGCCTGCAATTCACTGATGCGACGTGCTGATGTGATTGCAATGAGAAAGATAACCTTCCAAGAAAGAAATTTCAATGAGGTAGTAGCTAAGGGTTCGAAAGGTGGCTTCATGAGCTGACCAAGAACCAGGTTTAAGTCCCATGCCACAGGTGGTGGCCTAATGGGAGGCTTAGTTAGAAGAAGGCCTCTCATAAATCTTGCTATAAGAGGATGGGAGGAAATAGGTTGTCCACTTAGAGGCTTGAAAGAAGCAGCAATAGCACTCAAATGGACTCTTACTGAGTTAGTCGTAAGTCCTGCATTGGATAAATGAAGGAGATACTCCAGTAATGATTCCAGAGGTACCGCAAGGGGGTTAAGACCCTTCTGCGAACACCGTATCGTAAACTTTTTCCACTTGAAAGCATAAGAGCGTCTTGTGGAAGGCTTCCTGGAAGCATAAAGGATATCTTTTACTTGCTGAAGGAGGTTAAGATCATGGAGATCTAGGCCTTCAGCAAGCAAGCCCTGAGATGCAGAGACTGGGGATTGGGATGCCATAACATTCTGTCCTCCTGAGACAGGAGATGTGGAGCAGACCCTAACTCCAGAGAGGGAGCTTGAGATAGATGTAGAACAGAGGGTACCACACTTGCTATGGCCAATGTGGAGCTATGAGAATCATACGGCCTCTGTCTCTCTGAAGCTTGAACAGGGTTTTGGGAATTAGGGGAATGGGTGGAAAGGCATAAAGGAAGTCTTGACCCCAGAGAAGGAGGAAAGCATCCCTGGCCTGAGAGCCCTGAGCCGGAATTCTGGAACAGAACCGGGGAAAGTTTGGCATTCAACGGACTTGCAAAGAGGTCTATGTCCGGGGTTCCCCAAATTTGAAAAATCTTGGCCACCTGGTCTGCATGCAGAGACCATTCATGTAGAAGCAGAACTCGACTGAGTCTGTCTGCCCAAGAGTTTTGTATGCCTGGAAGATACACTGCCAGGAGATGAATCTGATGCTCTCTGGCGAGGGCCCATAGTCGCAAAGCTTCGTTGCAAAGCGACAGAGAGCCTGTTCCTCCCTGCTTGTTCACGTAGAACATGGCTACTTGATTGTCCGTATGAATGAGGACTGTCTTGTAGCTGAGTAGGGTGTGGAACACTCGAAGAGCAAGGAAGATTGCTCTGAGCTCTAAGAGATTGATGTGTAGATGAGTCTCCTGTGGAGTCCAAGTGCCTTGGGTGGAGAGGTCTTGCAGATGAGCTCCCCAACCCATTGGAGAAGCATAACCTGCCAGGAATATTGGGGGGGTTGAGGACCTCTCAGAGGCAGGAAGGCAAAGCTCTCTAGGAAGGAGTCACAGCCCTTGAGGGGGCTCAACCTGGAGAGCTGGTTGGGCTCAGGCCTTTTGGTTTCTTTTGTTGTCTAGTTTATCCCTTTCGGCAACCTGACCTGGAGTCTGAGTCTGGTGGGTATAGGAAGGATAAAACTTCCTCTTTTTGCTAAAAGAGGGGTTTTTTTTTATAAGGCTTCCTTTTGGCTGGAGTGGCTGTAGACTTTGACAATCTATCTAGGGTAGAATTGTCAGCAACTAACTAGTTATCCTTTTCCTGCCAGTTCTTGCCGAAGAGATTCTCTCCCATGCAAGGAATGTTGCCTAACTTGTCCTGTACCCAAGTCTCCAAGTCTGATGCCTGTAGCCAGGCAATTCGTCGTGCGCCAATGGCAACAGCAGAAGTTCTGCTGATGCATACGAAGCAGTCAAAGGCTGCACGATTGACAAACTTGGAGACATCCTGAGCATGCTTAACTAGAGTAAGAAAGTCTTGTCTCATCATCTGGGAGAGATGGGCTCATAAGTTCCAAGTCTCCTGTGATTTCTTTGAGGAACATTACTATATATAGGATATATGAGCTGATCCTAGCTGAAAGCATGGAAGCTTGAAAAGTTCTGCATCCAAAAGCATCTAGAGTCCTACATTCACGACCTGGAGGATTGGATGCATGTCTTTTTGCATTTTTCATCCTACACATGGCTGACTCCACTACCATTGAATAGTGTGGCAGCTGAGTTTTCTGAAATCCAGGACATGGTGGGACTCGATACATAGTATCAAGTCTCCTAGAGTGAGGAGAAGTAGTCAGAGGTGTCTCCCACATTCTGAGCATCAAGCTATGCAAAATTTCATGGATAGGCAGAGTAGCTGCCTCCTTGGGAGCTTTAGGATATTGGAGGATTTCCAATTCCTTTGCTCTGGGTTCCTCTTCAGGAGCTACTGTGATTGAAGACCTTTAGCCATATCACGGATGAAATCCTGAAATGACATGTCCTCTGGAGGTGACATTCTGCGTTGGGGAGAAGAGAGATCTTCTAAGAGAAACTCTTTAGTGCCAGCAGAATTGTCAGAGTCTTCGGAATCGGAGGAATCAAAGTATTCCTGACCCCGATGCTCCTGCAAAGCACGATCCCGGTACTGATCAAAGTCGGCACCGAGGTGACCTGGTACCACTTTATCTACTCCAGCCAGAGGTGGAATGGGAAGAGTTACCATTGGGGCTGGTATCGTCAGTGTCGGTACCGGTATCTGTACCGGCATTGGTGTCGATGTCAGCACCGGTGCCCTTGGGACCACCGGTACCGCAGCTGAGAGAAGAGCTGCGATACTGCGTTCGATAGCAAGAAATCTCTGGTCTATCGACGCTGCCGATGCCTGGGTGTCGGTACCGGTAAGAACGGCCGGAACCCCTGAGCATGGCACAGGTAGTTCTTGCGAGGTTGAGGCCTCGAGAACATCCTGAAGCCCCATCGATGCTTTGGAAGCCGAAGCCTCCCGCCGGGGCTGTTTTGCCGGTGTGGTTCCCTCAAGGGTAATGCCAATGGCCTCTTGATGCTTAGGAGAGCTACCCTTTGAGGACCAGCTTTTGTGTTTAGTTACCTGAGATCCATGGGAGGAAGAAGAGGCCCTTGATGTCGATGCAATGGATCTGGCATCTGAAGAAAAGAGGGTACCAAGCTTTACGGTCCAGTTCTGTCTTTCTCTTTTGGTCATTCCCATGCAGGAGATACATTCAGTTGGAGAATGATCAGGTCCTAAACATTTTAGACACCAATCATGGGTGTCAGTGACGGAAATGGTACCGCCACACTTAGTACATTTTTTTTTTTTAATACCACTAGTTGGTTTTTCCATGATTTTTGAAAAATCGGGCCTAATGCCCAAAATGGTGCCTAGCACCAAAACAGGAAAGTTTCTGAAAAGAAACAGTCTAAGCCTAGGGTTTTTTTTTTGGGGGGGGGGGGGGGTTTAGGAAAAGAAAAGAAAAGATCCAGCGGTACCGGTAGGTGTTGTGCGGTAGGCAAACGCGACCACAAGAAAGAATTTTAAAGACGGAATTTTCTGCGGTGACAGGGAATAGGTCCTGTTGGCTCTGCGGAAAATGAAGAACTGAAGAGGGACAGTTGGAAAGGCAGGAAGGCAGCGTGCATGTGCTGAGGGATGCTCCCAAAAGCATTCCTATTGGACACTGGGGAGCGTTCCCGCACAGGCTCCGTCGGTACCGACGATACCCATGTGAGGACTACATTCCTGCTTGTTCCTGGAGATTCTATATTTCCTCACCTGATATTTCTCCTGTACTCCAATCTCATATCTCCATTTGTCTAACGTCACTGCCTGAATGTGTGTCTGCCGTCTGAAATTGAACATGGATAAAACTGAGCTTCTTATCTTTCCTTCCTCTTTTCTCTATCACTGTCGATAATACTACACTACAACCTGTCTCTTCAGCCCATAATCAAAGTTATTTTCGACTCCTCGCTCTCTTCCTCTCACATTCAGATTGCTAAAACCCATCGTTTCTTTTTGTTCAACATTAGCAAATTTCAGCCCTTCCTCTCTGAAGACAATACTAGGACCCTTATTCACTCCTTAATTACTTCCCGTCTTGAATATTGCAACCTCCTCCTTGCTGGTCTTCCTCAGTCCCACCCGTTTCCTCTTCAATCTGTTCAGAGGTCTGTGGCACGATTGATTTTCTGCCAGCCACGTTACTCTCATGTGACCCCTCTATTGAAATTGCTTCACTGGCTTCTCTTTCAGTTCCATATTAATTTCAAACTACTTCACCTAACCTTTAAATACATTCACTTTATGGTCCCTCATCTTTCCTCCCTCCTCTCTCCCTACTCCCCCCTCTAGTGAACTCTGCTCCTCCTCTGGGCTCCTCTCTATGCCTTCTCCTCTAATGCTAAGTCCAGACTTTGATCCTTTCTCATTGCTGTTCCTTATGCCTTGAATAAGCTTCCCCTATCTCTACATCAAGTCTCTTCTCTCTCCCTTTTCAAATCCTTGTTAAAAACCTATCTCTGAGACCGCTTTCAGACCATGATCTTTGTTTTCCTTGTGTCTCCTCTTCCCTTTGAGCTCATGCTTCTTGCATCGTCACATCTGTTTGTCTTTTAAATTGTGAGCTCTTTAAGCAGGGACTGTCTTTCTTTGTGTTTGTACAGTGCTGCGTACATCTTGTCATGCTTAATAAATGAATAATAATTCATTGAGTCTCTCCACTATAGCCTTGTGCTCACTTAGCACCCCTTTTACCCCTCTATCACCCAATGGTCCAATTGACACTCTATAAAAGTTTTTTTTTGCTACGAATGTACTTTAAAGAGTTTTTATGAATTTTTGCTTCCACGGCAAGCTGTTTTTCAAATTCTCTTTGCCTGCCTTATCAATGCCTTGCATCTAATCTTCCAATACTCATGTTTCCCGTTTTCATCATTGGGCTCCTTTTTCCATTTCCTGAAAGATGCTTTTTTAGCAGCAACAGCCTCTCTAACCTTGCCTTCAAATCAAGCTGGCAGTTTTTTGGCCTTCCTTCCAGCATGGACTATAACTGTTCTGGGCTTCCAAGATAGTACTTTTAAACAAAGCCCATGCTTGATGTACATCTTTAACCTTTGCAGTTGCTCCTTTCAGTTTTTTCTTAACTATTTTCCTCATTTTGTCATAGTCTCCCTTTTGAAAGTTAAATGGTAGTATTGTGGATTTCCTTGCCATCCTTCTTCCTTCCATTAAACCAAATGTTATCATGCTATGATCACTATTGCCAAGTGGCCCCAACACCCTTCTCTCTTGCACCATGATCCTGCATTCCACTAAGGACCAGGTCCAAAATAGATTCCCCTCTTGTTGGTTCAGGAACCAGCTGCTCCAGGAGGCAGTCATTTATTTCACCTAGAAACTATCTCCCTAGCTTGTCCTGCTGTGGCATTGACCCAGTCAATACTTGGGTAATTGAAATCACCCATTATTACTGTGTTGTAGCTTTTGTTAGCTTCCCTGATTTCTTTCAGCATTTCATCATCCATGTGGTCAACATTATTGGCACCCTTGCAATTCAACCCCTTAATGTCCAATATCTCCTAAAAAAGTGGCCAGCGAAATGGCTTTGGATAATATATGCACACATATTTGACACATACAAAAATCAAATAAAACAAGACCAATTAAAAAAGGAAATAGTATAAAAACTGGGACATTGCCAGGACGTGATTATTGGCACCCTTCTAAACAATTAAAAATAGAAATTACACTTACCTGGTAATTGTTGTTCCTGAAGGCACTCCAGTTTAGTCCTCCACCTCTGGGTAGTGCACCTCCTCCTGCAGCATGGAGACTAGACCAATCAGAATCTTGCCCTTACTGGATGTATCCTGCTGGAAATCCCATCAGCCCCAGTGAACTATTGACAAAGCAGACTCACAGTAGCAACAAATAAGTAGCTAATAAATTGTCAAAAAACAACTATAAACTAGCAATGAAACATGGAACCTTAAACTATCAAATCAACCCCCTCCCCCCGAAATGAGAACGAGGAAGCCAATATCCCCTCCCTTGCTTCTGTCACATCCCCCAGACCAACTGACAAGAGAAAGAAAACCAAGAGAAAAGACAAAAAAAGCCATAGATCGAGGAAAGAGAGACTGGCAAAAGCCAAAGGCTCCTGGCATGAACCATACCGTACTCTGAATCCCGGAAGCCCTCTCTTCACCAACTCATGATGTGCTTCTGAAAGAAAATTCACTCCCAGGTGGGCCTGAGGACTAAACTGGAGTCCCTTCAGGAACAACCATTACCAGGTAAGTGTAATTTCCATTTCCTTATCGGTCCTCCAGTTTAGTCCTCCACCTCTGGGATGTATCAGAGCAGTTATCATTGGGAAGAACCTTTCCAACCGGCCCGTAACGCCGCCGATCCAAAGCAGGCATCACTGGCTGCCAACACATCCAGACGGTAGTGCTTGCTGAAAGCATGAAGGGAAGACCAGGTAGCCACCCTGCAAATTTCTGCCGGCAGTACCAAGCTGTGCTCTGCCCAGAATGTCGCCTGCACTCTAACAGAGTGCGCCCGCAACCCCATCGGAACCGGACGCCCCTGCAAAATATATGCCGATGCAATCACCTCCCTAATCCACCTGGAAATGGACGCTTTTGCCGCTGCTTCCCCCTGGCGGGGACCTCCAAATGCCACAAAGAGATGGTCCGACTTACGGAAGGCCTCTAAAACCTTCAAATACCGTCACAATAGTCTACGGACGTCCAGACAATGCAAGTCACGGTCTGTGGTGTGCCCTGTCCCCGAGCTGAACACTGGAAGGGAAACCGTCTGGTTCAAATGAAAAACGGGGAAACCACTTTAGGCAGAAAGGATGGAACCGGCCTTACCACCATCTTTTCTCTAGAAAACGACAAGAACGGTTCCCTGCACGACAATGCCTGCAGCTCCAAAATTCGCCTCGCTGAACAGATGGCAATCAGAAACACCGCCTTCAAAGTTAAGTCCTTAACCGATGCCTGGTTCAGGGGTGCAAAGGGTTTTCTGGCTAATGCTTCTAAAACCAGATTCAAATCCCATGGCGGTACCATCACCCTGCACGAGAGTCGAAGCCTGAACACCACCTTAAGGAACAGCTACACGTATGCGTGCGAACCCAGGGCTACCCCCTGAACCTTACCCCGGTAGCAAGAAAGCGCCGCTAACTGGACCTTCAAGGAACTGGCGGCCAAGCCCTTCTCAAAGCCATCTTGCAAAAAACTGAGTACCACAGGAACGGAAACAGTCGCCGCCCGGATTTGCCGCCGGGAACACCAGTCCTCAAAAATGCGCCACACGCTCACATATATGAGAGACGTGGATTGTTTCCTTGCTCAAAGCAAAGTGGCGATCACTGCCGCAGAATAACCTTTCTTCTTTAGCCTTGCCCTTTCAAGGGCCATACCTTAAGCGAAAATCGATCCACCTGAGGCATCTTCAGAGGACCCTGGACTAGCAGGCCCTCCGATATTGGGAGTCTCCAAGGCTCCCATCGAGTAGCCGAATCAGATCGGTATACCACGGGCGCCTGGGCCAGTCCGGGGCCACCAACAGCACTCTGCTGCAGTGTGCCTCAATGTGCTGTACCACTCGGCCTATAAGCGCCCAAGGAGGAAAGACATACAGGAGGCCCAACACCGGCCAGGGCTGAATGAGCATCGATGCCCTCTGACATCCTTTCCCTCCGTCTGCTGAAAAACCGACCCGTTTTCGCTGACTGGAAGGTTGCCATGAGATCCATTATCCGTGGCCCCCCATCTGCGGACAATTTGCGCAAACAGCTGCGGATGAAGCTCCCACTCCCCAACGTCCACCCGCACTCTGCTGAGAAAATCTGCCATCACATTGTCCTTTTCTGCGATATGCGCTGCCGAAATGGCCTGCAGACGAAGTTCTACCCACAGGAACAACGCTTCTGCTTCTTTCTCCATGGCCATACTTCCCGTTCTGCCTTGTTGGTTGATGTAGACCACTGTTGCAGAATTGTCCGATAGAACTCTCACCGCTCAATTCCTCACACAGCTCTCGAACGCCTGCAGCATGTCACGCCCTTAGCCCCTTACCTTGGTATGGGGGGCGTGGATTTGTTTTTGTCACTGTGGTGCTTCAACTTTCTGGCCTTTTCTAACTGGATGCCTTTAAATGCATTCTGGGAAAGGTAGTTCAGTTAGATATCATTTGGGCTCAGATAGAAAAAAAACACACCTTCATTTGTAGTTGGGTTTGAGTGAGTGCAATTTATTCATTAGCACAAAATAAGACACACTAGGTTCACAGATCCACCTTTTAAAAATATTTTCATCCAGGAATTCTTGTAACTTATAACAGGATAACTTGAACTGAAACAAAACAGCTTCCCTCAGCCTTAATTAGCAACACCTGCCTTCAGCAGAGCTTGCAGTGAAGATCCAAACAAAGAAACTTTTAAACCAGGTTTCTTTTCCTTTCCAATCCAGAGCAAATACCTAGCTATCTTGTATGCTTAAACTCAGCACTTCATACAGATAGTCCAATTCATAGAAGCAATAAAACTCTTTTCCAGGTTTTTCTCAGCAGTTAGACAAACCAAAAGCATTTCTTACTTCCTCCAGTTTCTCAAAAGACAATCAGGAAGCTTCAGTTTTTCACTGCGTAACACTTTTCCTGAGCTTAGAACTTTAAACAAGCAAACACAGCTCTCAAGGCTTTTGACAATGAAGACTTCTCTTTACGGTTGACATCACTAGCAACCATTCTTTAATTGGCAGACTGGCATGCAGAGCAGTCCATGTATGAGACCCCTTCTTCACAAGGTAAATCTGGCTCCCCCAATTCCATGGGTTCATTCTCTAGCTCAGATTCAGATAGCTTACTTGACTGCTTTCTATTAGGGCTAAAGCTGTCTCTGGCAAATACGTATTGCTCCTTATTAGCTAAGCTTCTGAGACTCATACCTTGATCAAAGCCTGTAGTAGCTTCACTTCTTACATGCTCTGGCCACCATCTAGCACGTCCTGTTCTCCAATTAGTGCCTCTGGCTCTCACTGCTCCATTCCTTGAGTAGGCAAAACGTCTGCTCTCTTTCCCTCTGGTTAGCAGTTACCGCACTCCCTGGTCTCAGGAATCCGTCCAGTTTCTCTCCATGTGTCCTGCTTGTCCCTCTTCGTCATCCTGCTCCTCTCTCTGCTGCTCTCTGACCTGGTCTCTCCGCTGGTCTCTCTGACCTAAATGAGCTAAACTTAAACCCCTCAGGCTCCTGCTCCACCCTCTCCACTCTCAGGTGGGAAAGATCAAACTCCCTCGTGGCAGCTGTGTGATTAGGGGATGCAGTGACGTAAGGGTTCCTTACCCTGAGCCTGTATTCCCTATCCTTTCTACCACTAGGGGCACTCTGTTCCTCATTGTAGCCAGGAATTCCTGGCTTTCTAGGAGCAAATGGAGTTTTAAGTCCTGGACCTTTTAAAATGGGTCCCTTTATTAAGGTAAATTCCTTCTTTTTACCCCTCTCTTCTAGGTCCTGATAAGCTTTCTTTTCACAATCACCATCAGCACTGCCCACAGCTCGAGGCGGTTGATTGGCCAAGCTGTTTCCTGGGTCGACCAGACTCCTTGCGCAAACCGACCTCTGCAATGAGCTCCCCAACCCGCCAGACTCGCGTCCGTCATCAGCGGAAGCCATTCTGGTTGTTCCAGTGGCATGCCCGCCTGCAGGAATGCCGGGGACAGCCACCACCCTCAGTGCTCGTCTGACCCGCAGCGGGCAGGGAAGCGTTTGTTCAGCAAATTCGTCTGGTTCGACCAGTGGCACAGCAAGGCCCTTTGCAACGGTCGCATATGAAACCTGGCCCACGGGACCACCTCCAGCGTTGCCGCCATGGTCCCCAGCAGTCACAGATACCACCACGATGACGGTGCCGGGGTCCCAAGAACCTGCATATGAGCGTGCAAAGGACCTGCGCCCGGCGAGCCGGCAAAAATACCAACCCTCTCGAAGTGTCGAAACGGACTCCTAGATACTAGAGAGCCTGCGACGGATGCAAGTGACTCCTTTTTTGCGTTGACCACCCAGCCGAGACTTTGGAGGAGCTTCACCACTTTGTCCGTGGCCTGCAAGTTATCGACCTTGGACTTCACCCGAATCAACCAATTGTCGAGATAAGGGTGGACTAGAATGCCCTCTTTTCGCAACGCCGCCGCCACCACCACCACCACCATGATCTTGGTGAAAGTGTGTGGAGCCATAGCCAAACCGAATGCCAACGCCTGGAACTGAAAATGTCCCCATGGGAACGTGAACCTCAGGAACTTCTGATGAGCTTCTCTGACCGGAATATGTAATTATGCCTCAGTGAGATCGAGTGAAGTCAAAAATTCTCCTTAATGCACCGCCACAATGACGGACCTCAAGGTTTCCATCCGGAAATGAGGTACGCGCAGACAGCGATTGACCCCTTTGAGATCCAAAATAGGCCAGAGAGACCCGTCTTTCTTTGGCACCACGAAATAAATGGAGTAGCGACCCACCCCCGAGGTCCAAGACCAGGACGGGCAACATCGCTCCCAACTGCAAACAGCCGATCTAACGTGAGACGGATAGCCTGAGCTTTGTGCCGCCCCTTGCTGGGGGACAGAACAAAGGAGTCTCGAAGCGGACAAGCCAACTCCAGTGCATAACCTTCACAAACTACCTCCAACACCCACTGATCTGACGTTATTTGGAGCCAGGCAGGAAGAAACTCCCGAAGCCGGCCTCCTATCGGTTGGCTTCCTACCGGTGTCCGCCTCCTTTCATTGGGGTTTGCGGTTAAAGGAGGAGGAGGCGGCAGGCGCAAACCCTCTGGCCTGCTCCACGAAACCCTTGGGCTCTAGAGGCAAATCTGCCATGCTGGAAGCCTCCCACACGAGAAGACCGAAATTTCCTGAAATCTCTAAACTGGCCACGAGCGGATGGAAAAGACTTCCCCTGCTTAGGCTTATCTTCCGGCAGTCTGCCTCCCTTGGACTCCCCCAAATCCTTCACTCATTTATCCAGATCCTCTCCAAACAATAACTTGCCCTTGAACGGAAGCTTATTGAGACGCGATTTAGACGATCCGTCAGCCGCCCAATTCCTTAGCCAAATGGATCTCCGGGCAGCCACCAAGGATGCCATACTATTTGCTAATGCTCTGATCAAATCATAGTGTACATCTGCTAAATATGCTGAACCGGATTCCAGCCCAGCCACCTCTTGCAAACTCTGCTGATCCAAGTGAATGTCCTGCCGCAGGTGCTGACCACCGAAGAAAGGCCCTCGCCACCCAGGCACCACAGATAGAGGCCTGTAAGAATAACGCATCGGCCTCGAATGCTTGTTTCAATAAGCCATCCACCTTTCTGTCCTATGCATCCTTTAAGGCAGCGCTACCTTCCACCAGAATAATAGTCTTCTTGGTCACTGCCGACACCACCGCGTCAACCCGTGGGGAACAAAACGTTTCCTTGTCCTTGTCTGCTAACGGGTAAAGCCGGTTCATCATCCGGATGCCTTTCAATCCCGCCTCAGGTTGATCCCACTCATTGGGACATTGTGGCCATTACAGAAACATGATTTAATGAAACGCATGATTGGGATATAGCCATAGCTGGCTATAATCTATTCAGAAGAGACAGAGAAAATGGAAAAGGAGGAGGAATAGCCTTGTATGTCAAAAGCAGTATTAAAGCTACTGAAATGCAGGGGACATGGGGAAAAGAAGAAGCGCTCTGGATTGCGTTGGAAAGAGGAGATGGCACTGTCATCCATATTGCTGTAGTCTACAGACCTCCGACTCAAATTGAAGAGAGAGATAACGAATTGATTATAGATATTGCCAAGATAACAACAAAGGGGAAGCAATCATATTGGGTGACTTTAATCTACCTGATGTGGAGTGGATTACTCCTTCTGCACATCTGGAAAGAAGCAAAAAAATTGTGGATGCTCTCCAAGATGCATTACTTAGACAAAAGGTCATGGAACCAACCAGGGAAAGCTCAACACTGGATGTAGTGCTCACCAATGGTGACAGCGTGTCAAAGGAGTGGAGGAGTGGCCTAGTGGTTGGGGCAAGGTACTTCAGGCCGGAAGGTCGGGGGTTCAAATCCCACTAGAGGACAGCAGCCTTGGGCCGGAAGGACTGGGGTTTCTAGTCCCACAGGTGCTCCTTGTGGTCTTGGGCAAGCCACTTAACCCTCCATAGCCCATGTTCCCTGTAAAATAGTTATCTCCAAGTTATAATGCCCTGTTCAATGTAATTTCAGTTTGTTCATTGTAAACCGCACTGATGCAGAATAGCGTGGTATATAAGAAAATGTAAATAAAAAAATAAAATAAATAAAAAATGTCTGCGTGAGTGCCCCTGTGAGCAACAGCGACCAACACACGATGTGGTTTGAGATAAAAGCCATGGTACAGGCCAATCATAGCAAGCTCAAAGTCCTAAACTTCAAAAACACTGACTTCAATAAAATGGCCGAGTACTTAAAGGAGGAGATGACGGGGTGGAAGGAGATAAGGGAAGTGGAATTGCAATGGGCTAAACTAAAGGCAGCAATAAAAGGGGCAACAGATAAATATGTAAGAAAAGTAAATAAAAACAAGAGGAGAAGGAAACTTAATTGGTTTTACAAAAAGGTGGCTGCTCAAATAAAGGCAAAAAACACAGCTTTCGCAAAATTCAAAAGCTTGCAAACAGAAGAACACAGACATGAATACAGGATCAAGTTCAAAGAGTCTAAAAGAGAAATAAGGATAGCAAAATCAAAGGCAGAGGAAAAGATGGCTAAAGATGTTAAGGGTGACGACAAAACTTTCTTCAGGTATATTCGGGAAAGGAAGAAGATCAGAGTTGGAATTGCAGGACTCAGAAGTGCTGGGAAAGGACTCGTGGAAAGTAACACTGAAAAAGCGAAATTGCTAAACAAATACTTCTGCTCTGTTTTTACAAAAGAAGATCCTGGAGATGGACCAGCTGAGACTCCCAAATATAAAAACAGGAATGAAGCAGATACCACACCATTCACAGAAGATGAGGTGTTAGAACAACTTGCTAAACTGAAAGTGGACAAAGACACGGAACCGGATGGGCTACTTCCCAGGATACTGAAAGAGCTCAGAGAGGTTCTTGCAGGACCGTTAAAGGATGTCTTCAACAGATCCTTGGAAACAGGAGAGGTTCCTCAGGACTGGAGAATGGCTAATGTTTTACCTCTACACAAAAGTGGTGACAAGGAAGTAGTGTCAAACTACAGGCCGTGAGCCTTACCTTGGTGGCAGGAAAAGTAATGGAGGCATTCCTGAAAGAGCGAATAGTGAACTTTCTCAAAATCAACAGGTTGCAAGATCCGAGGAAACATGGTTTTACCGAAGGACGGTCTTGCCAAACAAATCTGATTGAGTTTTGACTGGGTGACCAAGGAACTAGATCTGGGGCATGCAATGGATGTCATCTATCTGGATTTCAGCAGAGCCTTTGAGATACTGTTCCTCATAGGAGGCTTGTCAAACTCAGTAGCTTGGGGATGGGTCCCAAGATAGTAAACTGGATTAGAAATTGGTTGACTGACAGACAACAAAAGGTGATGGTACATGGAGCTCACTCGGATGAGAGGAAGGTGATTAGCGGGCACTGTTAAATATATTTGTGAGTGATATTGCTGAAGGAATGAATGGATAATCATAGCTTTATAGGTACTTATAGGTACTTTATAGGTACTTACACATCTTAAAAGACAGGAGGTGCTTTCAGGTGAAGCTCATTACCCAAATCAGTCATACACTAAGGACCTGAGATTAATATACCTTGTTCACCTGAAGCTTAATTAAACGTATTAGGTACAGTTTTATTGGTATAAATACCCATAGCAACCCCTAGTAAGTAAGAACTTAAAGACCTAGACACAAACTTAAACTAAGATGCAAACAGCAGTCCAGCAGCGGGATGGGGGCTTTCCAGTATTTTGGATTGAGTGTCACATGTATGATTTTCTCCCAGTTGGTGAGAGGTCTTACGTGTGCACTAGGTGCAAGGAGCTCTTTTCTCTCAGGGAACAAGTCCGTTCTCTAGAGGCTAAAGTAGCAGACTTGGAAAACATAAGACAGACAGAGAGGTACATAGACGAGACCTACAGGGATATAGTCCTGAGGTCCCACCTCCAGTCTGGCAGCACCCCTGTTGCCATGGAGGAGAGAGGTCACGTGACAGGAGAGCATCACCCTGGTGTGGCAGGAAGTGATCCTGTAACTAGGACCTGTCCTCCAGGTGATGTAAAACCCTCTCGCACCGAGGAGGTTTCTCCAGGGCCAAGTGCCCATGAGGGAAGGGTTAGGACAGCAGTTATAGTTGGTGATTCGATCATTAGGCATGTAGATAGCTGGGTGCCTGGTGGACGTGAGGATCGCCTGGTAACATGCCTGCCTGGTGCGAAGGTAGCGGACCTCACGCGACACCTAGATAAGGTCTTAGATAGTGCTGGGGAGGAGTCTGCTGTCTTGGTACATGTCAGTACCAATGACATAGGAAAATGTGGTAGGGAGGTTCTGGAGGCAAAATTTAGGCTTTTAGGTAGGAAGTTGAAATCCAGAACTTCCAGGGTAGCATTCTCCGAAATGCTTCCTGTTCCACGCGCAGGACCCAAAAGGCAGGCAGAGCTCCGGAGTCTCAATGCGTGGATGAGACAATGGTGCAGAGATGAGGGTTTTGGATTTGTTAGGAACTGGGGAACATTCTGGGGAAAGGAGGGGCTCTTCCGAAGGGATGGGCTTCACCTTAACCGGGATGGAACCAGGCTGCAGGCATTAACCTTTAAAAGGAGATAGAGCAGCTTTTAAACTAGATATTAGGGGAAAGCAGACAGTCGCCCAAGAGCGGATGGTTCGGAAGAATGTATCCTTGAAGGATACTACCAAAAGCAGAGAGGTTCCACAAAAGAGTAAAGTAGCCCAAATGCCCTCAAGTATGGAGCAGACAGAGCTTAAAGATCTCAATTTACCCATGTAACAATAGCCAAATTAACATGAATAAAATACATTCTCTAAAATGCTTGTATGCAAATGCTAGAAGTCTAAACAACAAGATGGGAGAGTTAGAATATATAGCACTTAATGAAAGGTTAGATATGATTGGAATATCAGAGACATGGTGGAAGGAGGACAACCAGTGGGACACTGTGATACCTGGGTACAAACTATATCGTAATGATAGAGCTGATCAAATTGGTGGAGGGGTTGCGCTCTATGTTAGAGAGGGCATTGACTCAGAAAGGATTAAAGTTTTGCAGGAAACAAAATCTGCTGTAGAATCTATATGGATTGAAATTCCATATAAAAGGGGGAAGGCGATGGCAGTGGGGGTGTACTATCGAGCACCTGGCAAGAATGACCAAATGGATGATGAAATGCTCAAAGAAATCAAGGAAGCTAACAAACGTTACAGCGCAGTAATAATAATGGGTGATTTCAATTACCCCGGTATCGACTGGGTCAGTATCACGTCAGAACATGCTAGGGAGATAAAGTTCCTAGATGAAATAAATGACTGCTTCTTGGAGCAGCTGGTTCATGAACCGACCAGAGGGGGAAGCCATATTAGACCTAGTCCTTAGTGGAACACCAGATCTAGTGCAAGAGATAAGGGTGTTGGGGCCACTTGGCAATAGTGATCATAGCATGATCACCTTTGATTTAATTAGTGGAGGAGGGATAGTAAGGAAATCCACAGTACTACCTTTTAACTTTCGAAAGGGAGACTATGATAAAATGAGGAAAACAGTTAAGAAAAAACTAAAAGGAGCAGTTGCGAAGGTTAAAGACGTACATCAAGCTTGGGTGTTGTTGAAAAATACTATCTTGGAAGCCCAGACCAGCTGTATTCCACGCTTTAAGAAAAGTGGAAGGAAGTCCAAAAATCTGTCAGCATGGTTTAAAGGTGAGGTCAGAGAGGCTGTTGTTGCCAAAAAAGCATCTTTCAGGAAATGGAAAAAAGAGCCAAACGACGAAACCTGGAAACAGCACAAGCACTGGCAAGTCAAATGCAAGGCATTGATAAGGCAGGCAAAGAGAGAATTTGAGAAGCAGCTTGCTGCGGAAGCAAAAAACACGAAATAAAGACCTTTTCAAGTACATTCGTAGCAAAAAACCTGTGAGAGAGTCAGTTGGTCCATTAGATGATAAAGGGGTTAAAGGAGCACTAAGAGGCAACAAGGCGATAGCGGAGAGACTGAATGAATTCTTTGCTTCGGTCTTTACTGAGGAAGATGTAGGGATGTTACCCATGACTGAAGTGGTATTTAAAGGTGCGGAAGAATTGAAGGAAATATCGATACATCGGGAAGATGTATTACAACTATTAGATAAACTGAAGAGTAGCATATCACCTGGGCCGGATGGTATACATCCAAGGGTGTTGAAAGAACTGAAATATGAGATTGCAGACCTGCTATCAGTAATCTGTGAACTATCATTAAAATCATCTCTAATACCTGAAGATTGGAGGATCGCCAATTTAACACCAATTTTTAAAAAGGGTTCCAGGGGTGATCCGGGAAACTACAGACCGGTGAGCCTGACGTCAGTACCGGGAAAAATGGTAGAAACCATCATAAAGAATAAAATTACTCAGCATGTATATAGTCACAACCTAATGGGAGACGGCCAACATGGCTTTAGACAAGGAAGATCTTGTCTTACTAATCTGTTATGTTTTTTTGAAGGAGTGAATAAACAGGTGGACAAAGGTGAGTCGGTTGATATTGTGTATCTGGACTTTCAGAAAGCCTTTGACAAGGTCCCTCATCAGAGACTTTTGGCAAAACTAAAGAGTCATGGGATAGGAGGCAATGTACTATTGTGGATCAGGAACTAGTTAAAAGATAGAAAGCAGAGGGTAGGGCTAAATGGCCAATTTTTCCAATGGAGAAAGGTGAATAGTGGTGTACCCCAGGGATCTGTGCTGGGTCTGCTGCTTTTTGACATATTCATAAATGACCTGGAAAGTGGAATAACGAGTGAGGTTATCAAATTTGCAGATGACACAAAACTATTTAAAGTTGTTAAAACCCAAGAGGATTGTGAAAAATTGCAAGAGGATCTTGATAAAATTGGAAGACTGGGCATCAAAATGGCAGATGAAGTTTAATGTGGACAAGTGCAAGGTTATGCACCTAGGGAAGAACAACCCAAACTATGGTTACACGATGCAAGGTTCCACATTAGGAACCACCACCCAGGAAAAAGATTTAGGCGTCATTGTGGATACCATGTTAAAACCCTCGGCCCAATGTGCAGCGGCGGCCAAGAGAGCAAATAGAATGCTAGGTATGATAAGGAAAGGAATGGAAAATAAAACAAAAGATATTATAATGCCTCTATATCGTTCCATGGTGAGACCGCATCTTGAATATTGTGTGCAATTCTGGTCGCCGTATCTTAAAAAGGATATAGCGTTATTAGAAAAGGTTCAGAGAAGAGCCACCAAAATGATAAAGGGGATGGAAGGATACTCCTATGAAGAAAGGCTAAAAAGGTTAGGGCTCTTTAACCTGGAAAAGAGACAGCTGAGGGGAGATATGATAGAAGTCTATAAATTATTGAACGGAGTGGAACGGGTAAACGTAGATCGATTGTTTACCTTATCAGAATATAGAAAGACTAGGGGACATGCAATGAAGCTACAGGGTAAACTATTTAAGACTAATAAAAGAAAATATTTTTTTCACTCAACGTGTAATCAAACTCTGGAATTTGTTACCGGAGGATGTAGTAAAGGCTGTTAGTGTAGCTGGGTTTAAAAAAGGTTTGGACAAGTTCCTGGAGGAAAGGTCCATAAACCATTATTAAGAAGTGACCGAAGATATCAATGCTTGACCCAGTACAAGCATTGTGGAACTTGTGTCTCTTGGGGAAACTGCTAGGTACATATGACCTAGATTGGCCACTGTTGGAAACAGAATACTGGGCTTGATGGACCTTGGTCTGACCCAGTATGGCATATCTTATGTTCTTATGTTCTTAAAAGACTGCCTTTTTGCAGATGACACAAAAATTTGCAACAGAGTGAACTTCCCCGAGGGAGTGGTTAACATGAGGAAAGATCTACAAAAGCTGGAAGACTGGTGTAATGCTTGGCAACTACAATTTAATGTGAAAAAGTGCAGTGTCATGCACTTGGGTAGCAGAAATCCAAGGGAAATATACACGATAGGGGGTGAGAGGTTGGTATGCACGGTTCAGGAGAAAGACCTTGGTGTGATTATCACTGATGATCTCAAGGTGGCAAAACAGTGCGACAACATGGTGGCAAAAGTCAGGAGGATGTTGGGCTGCATACAAAGAGGGATTACCAGCAGAAAGGAAGAGGTACTTATGCCACTGTACAAGTCACTGGTGAGGCCTCACTTGGAATACTGTGTTCAGTTTTGGAGACCATATCTTGCAAAAGATGTAAAAAAAGACTGGAAACTGTTCAGAGTAAGGCGACCTAAATGATTTGGAGCCTGAGTCAGAAGCCTTATGAGAAGAGACTTGAAGACCTAAATATGTACACTTTGGAGGAAAGGAGGGATAGGGGAGATATGATTCAGACCTTTAAATACTTAGAGACAGGAAGAACAAACAAACCTCTTCCAAAGACGGGGAAGCTGTAAAACTAGAGGGCATAACATGAAGCTGCAAGGTGGTAAATTGAAAGGCAATGTCAGGAAATATTTATTCACTGAAAGGGTGGTGGATGCTTGGAATGCCCTCCCGATGGAAGTGGTGGGGGCAAACACAGTGATGGAATTCAAAACGGCATGGGACAAATACAGTGGATCCCTTTACAGCAACAGGATAAAAACAAAGTAAACTGTACCATCTAAACTTCTCAACAAATAGGGGTGTCCTACATGGAGTGGTGGGTTCACCCCTAAACAAAGACACGGGGAGGGGTGGCCTGCACAGAGCGACAGGTGCACCTACTCTTGCCATCTTGCTGGGCAGATTAGATGGACCATGCTGGTCTTTATCTGCCGTCACTTACTATGTTACTATATTTTGGATCATCCGATCTACTACTCTGTGGACCGGGAAAACCGTCTGGGACTCTCTCACCGCTTAAATGAGAGGGTCTTCCAGCCCCTCGTCCTCCGCCGGCTGAGCCGTAGCAAGATTGAGTGTCTGGAGGGACTCCGTAATCAGCGCCATAAGTTCGTCCTTACGAAAAACTCGAATAATCCTCGCCTGATCCTCAGGCTCCAGAATCTCACCTTCTTCCAACTCCTCTCCAGCAAGCTCGGGATCCAGTTTAGCGCCGTCTGTCTCCTGCCATTCCAGATCAGCCTGTTCCGTGTGCACCCACCGAGGCCTCTTTGCCGGCTTGGGGGTATCTCCACTCGTGTCTTCTCCCTTGGATAGCTGCAGAGATGCCCCGAACACAAGGGGCTCTGGCAGCTTTCCCAGCCGTCCCAAGCGGAAGGCCTGATGCATGATGAGGACGAAGTCCGGGGAAAAATCCCCCAAGATGCCCCGGCCTCCATTGCTGGCGGAGCTCCCGAAGACTCTGCCGGAGTAGCCGGGGGGGGGGGGGGACCCCGCCGGAACCCCCAGGGAGAGCTCACCATCAACGCTTGCCGTGGGTCCCTGGGACTCCTGGGCTGCTTTTCCCTCCATTTGGTGCTCAACGTTGGAGGAAACAGTAACGCAGCCCCTGCAAATACCTGTAACAGAGACCATACCCCTGCGAGAACCGCAGACCACGCACTGCAGCCGAGAAGACATGAACCAATCCACTCCAAACACGTGGTTGTCAGGTCCCCGGAGAGTCAGCACCACGCTGACCTTCAAAGAAATAAAAAGATGTGGAGGATTTTTATTTTTTATTTTTTAAGGAAGGAGCAGAAACAAAAACTAAGAACTAAACCCCCAACCAAGTGACGAAACCAAAATGGGAGAGAACAGCTCCGCCAGACAGAAAAACCTCTGTCTCAGAACTGGAAAACTGCCCACCGTGCGAAACGCCGCTCTGCGGCCCACCACGTGGCTTCCACAACGCAAGAACAAACTAAAATGGCCACCGTTTAGCTCCACGAAGCATCAAACACCACCGCGTGCTCTTGCTGTGCCCCGTTTTCCCCGATCGCTGATCACTCCGGAGCCCTGTCCCCCCCAAAAAAACGGGCAGACTTACCGCGTGGAGACAGCCCTGCAAGCTGCGACGTCGCTCAGCTCCTCCGTGAGCGACATCTGCGGTGAGAGCTACTGTGCCGGCGTCTGTGCGCTGCTCTTTGTTCCGCTCTGCTTGGCTCCGGGAGATCAAGGAGCCGCATGCCGGAGAGCACGACCGACAGAGCTCTCCCCCGTACAGCCCAGGGGGAGAGATCTGATGCTGTCTGCAGTAGCCAGAAAGGAAAAACTAGTGGGGGAAGGACAGCAGCAAGCCGGCTCCTCTTCTCCACTTTTGTTTTTGTTTTTTTTAAAGGTATATCCCCCTAGAAAGGAAAGAAACAAGGGTAAGTTAAAGGGACAAAATAAAATGGACAAACACTAACTACGGTTCCTAGTCAGTCCTAAAGTCAGCCCAGCTCTAGGCTCACTACGTTCTCCTGCTGCATGGAGACTGGACACACTGGGGCTGATGGGATTTCCAGCAGGATACATCCAGTAAGGGCAAGATTCTGATTGGTCCAGTCTCCAGGAGGAGATGCACTACCCAGAGGTGGAGGACTAAACTGGAGGACCGATAAGGAATTGTTTTGTTTTGTTTTTACAAAAGAACCACATTCCCATTGCAATAAAATTAGATGCAACTGTGACCAACTGTCAGTACTCAAACGACTTGAATCAACCAATGAATGACAACGCTAATTTTTAAATTGGCCACATTCACTCCCTGTTCCATTTCACAATGGTGAAGACAAGAAAGCTGACTAAGACCATCAAAAACGCCATCATCATCAAACACAAAATTTCAAAGGGATACAAGGCCATCTCTAAGGACTTTGAGATTCCTGTGTCTACAGTTTGTAATATTACTGAGAAGGTTTCTGCTCATGGAACTGTCAAGAACATCCCGGGATGTGATGGGAAGAGGAAAATTAATCCAAAAAATCTTCAAAGTTTAGTGCGAACCTCAGGAAAAACCACCACGTACAACATCCAAAAAGCTTAAGACTGACCTGGAGCATTCTGGAGTGGTTCTTTCAATCCGCATCATATGCCGCACACTAAACAAAGAAGGACTTCATGGGAGAAGGCCAAGGAGGATCCCACTGCTCAAAGACAGACAGACAAAAAAAAGGCATGCCTGATATTTGGTCAAACCCATCTTGAGACACCACAATACTTCTGGGAAAATGTTCCATGGACAGTTGAAACTAATCTTGAGGTCTTTGTCAATACAGACCAGCAACACATTTACAGGCGAAGAAACAAAGCTTATAAGAGAAAAAAAAAACACCTGTAGGAAATGCTCTAATCCTCTGTTTCCTCAGCTCGCAATCTTGGGGTTGTCCGACTCCTCCCTCTCCTTTTCCACACATTCAAGAGATAGTTAAAACCTGTCATTGCTTTCTCTATAACATCAGCAAAATTCACCCTTTCCTTTCTGAACACACTACTAAGACACTTATCCACTTTTTAGTCACCTCCTGTATAGACTATTGCTAACTACTCCTTGCTGGTCTCCCTCTGAATCATCTCTCCCCCCTTCAGTCTGTTCAAAACTCAGCTGTACGGCTAATCTTCCGCCAGCCTCAACACGCTCATATAATCCCCTATTTTCAAGTTGCTTCATTGGCTCACTATCCGTTTCCGTATCCAGGTCAAACTTCTCCTACTGACCTATTAAGTGCACTCATTCTGCTGCTTCTCACTACATTTCCTCTCTTTATCTCTCCCTACACCCCTCCTCGGGAACTCTGCTCTTCTGGCTGATCCCTTCTATCTGTACCCTTCTCTTCCACATGTTAACTGCAGACTTCAATCCTTTCACCTTGCTGCTCCTTATGCCTAGAACAAACTACTTGAGTCTTTACAACAGGCTTCATCTTAGGTCCATTGCAAATCCAGGCTGAAAACTCACCTCTAGAGGCTGCTTTTGGATCCTGATCCGCTCCTATGCATTTCCTTATTCCCCTAGATGTATGCTTGGTCCACCCTTAACTAGATTGTAAGCTCTGATGAGCAGGAACCATCTCTTACATATGTCTGTATAGCACTGCATATGCCTTGTAGCACTATACAAATAATCAGTAGAGGTTCCATAATGTTGTGGGGCTGTTTTGCTGTCTCAGGAATTGGAGGCCTGGAACGTATTAAAGGAATCATGAAGACAGAGGACTACACCCAGGTACTCTGGAGCAAAATATGCTACCTAGTGTCACAAAGTTAGGTCTGGTTTGAAGGTCATGGTTCCCAAAACATACATCCAAAAAAAACTAAAGAATAGTTAAAAAGGAACAAATTGACTTTTTTAAAGTGGCCAGCAATGAGTCCAGATCTTAATTCAATCAGGAACCTTTGGAAAGACCCGATATCTGCAACCGGTAAAAAGGAATCCTGGAAACATTCACGAGCTGGAACAAACTGCAGTGAAAAGTGGGAGAAGCTACCAGCAGACAGATATACAAAACTTATAGATGGCTACAAGAAAGGTTTGGAGGCCGTCAACACTGCCAAGGGTTGTGCAACCAAATATTAGTGAACGGTGCCATTAAACCGGTCCACGTCATATTTTGTTTTGTTTTTTCCCTCAGAAATTACTACATCTAAGGTGCACAGACATCTTTTTTTTGTTGTATCCCTTTGAACATGCTATTAAAATATTATGACAACATATTCCTATTTCCAGGTCATTTATGAACGAGTGAGGATACCAAATTTGCAGATGACACAAAACTATTCAACTATGAGGATTGTGGAACATTGCAAGAGGATCTTGATAAATTGGAAGACTGGGCATCAAAATGGCAGATGAAATTTAATGTGGACAAGTGCAAAGTTATGCACCTAGGAAAGAAAAACCCCAAACTATGGTTACACAATGCAAGGTTCCACATTAGGAACCACCATCCAGGAAAAAGATTTAGGCGTCATCGTGGATAACATGTTAAAACCCTCCGCCCAGTGTGCAGCGGCGGCCAAGAGAACAAATAGAATGCTAGGTATCATAAGGAAAGGAATGGAGAATAAAACAAAGGATATTATAATGCCTCTGTATCTGACCGCACCTTGAATACTGTATGCAATTCTAGTCATCATATCTTAAAAAGGATATAGCGTTATTAGAAAAGGTACAGAGAAGAGCCACCAAAATGGTAAAGGAGATGGAAAGATACCCCTATGAAGAGAGGCTAAAAAAGGTACGCCCTTCAAAGTGGAAGAGAGACGGCTGAGGGGGAGATATGATAGAGGTCTATAAATTAATAGAGTGGAACGGATAAAACACAGATTGTTTACGCCATCAAAATATAGAAAGACTAGGGGGTATGCATGAAGCTACAAAGTACTATTTAAGACTAATAAGAAATTTATTTATTTTTTTTTTTTTTACACAATGTGTAGTCAAACTCTGAAATTTGTTACCGGAGAATGTAGTAAAAGCTGTTAGTGTAGCTGGGTTTAAAAAAAGGTTTGGACAAGTTCTTGGAAGAAAGGTCCATAAACCATTATTAAAGGGGACCCAGAATATCCACTGCTTGACCCAAAACAAGCATTGAGGAACCTGTGTTTTTTGGGGAAACTGCTAGGTACTTGTGACCTAGATTGGCCACTGTTGGAAACAGGATACTGGGCATGATGGATCTTGGTCTTACCCAGTATGGCATCTCTTATGTTCTTTTGCTCTTATTTCCAATTATTTAACATATTGTACACAACATACCTAAAATGCGAGGGTGCCAATAATGTTGACCACAACCGTATTACTAGGTTGCTCCTCCATTAATCCCTGATATTTGGCTCTCTTCTCTAAGAATTACATACACTCTGAATTTCTCACAGGCTCTATCTTCTCACTCACGCCCTTCCTTTCCCATTCTTCCATCCCCTCTAGTCTTACCCCATTACCCTAATTATCTTCTCTCATGCTCCTCCAAACACCATCTCTGGCTTTGATTCACTTACATCCCCCCTTGCACAATCTCATCTTTTCCACAATATAATTTTGTCTCATTCATACACCCTTCCCCCATCATCTCCTCTCACATTTACACCCTTCAACCCATAACCCTCGTCTCAGTCTCTGAAAGCTTTGTGTTCTCCCAAATTACACCCTCCCATCATACACCCCTTAACAAGCTCTGGTTCTGTCATCCTCCCTTCCTGTTCATCATCTCTCTCACACCCAACTCTACCATCAACTCTGCCCCATTCCCTAAACCATTTTTGGATTTCTGTCACACACACAACCTCCTCTTCCTGCTCTTTGTATCCCCCTCCTTTCACACACAACCCTACCTCTCATAACGTTTTTGTGTGCCTCCTACCCCTGCCTATCTATCCTCATCTCCCCACTTACAACTTTAGCTCCAATAATTTCACACCTACTGCAAAGCACATGGCAGCATGGGCCTTGGGGAGGAAAGAAATAGCCATATGACCCAAATTTACATTGCTAACTTCAGTCAGATGGGAAAGATGCATAGTCACACTACCCCCTCCCCAAAATCTTTTTTAGCCTCACCCCTTACCTTTCTTCTCCTTTGTGCAGAAGAGGAAGAGCTAGAAAAGCGTAGTTACTCACCTGTAATAGGTGTTCTCTGGGGAGAGCAGGAATCAGTCCTCAGATCTGAGTGACGTCAGCACCAATGGAGCCCATGTGGAAGCTTCTCCCCAGCTTTCAAAGAAAGCCTTTGGGAAATGCACCATGCGTGCGTGGTCCCTTTCCTGCCCAAGGGTGCCATCTTGCCTCAGTCAAATGATATAGCTAAAGATGGCACAAATAATGAAGTAGCAACTCCATGGGGAGGAGGGAGGGTTGTGAGGACTGATTCCTGCTGTCCCTGGGGAACACCTGTTACAGGTGAGCAACTATGCTTTCTCCGGGAACAAGCAGGAAATCAGTCCTCACATATGGGACTCCTTAGCTCCAGACTACCGAGAACCTATAAAATTCCATGGGTGACCATAAAAAGGAGAGCCGTGAGCAGCAGCAATGGAGTCCTAAGTAACAGACCCTTGAGAGACCGAAGTATCCAGTGAGGAACCAGCACTCCGGTAGCCTGAACACACAAGAGTCGGAGGGCAGGAGTTGCCTACACCCTGAACAGACGACAGAGTATGGCCTGGCTGAAGGCGCTGTCCCATTGGGACTCCCTCTCCAGGCAGAAAGTATAAAACTTGTGCTGCAATATTTGCTTCACCTGTCTCAGGCAGGACTGAAGTCCAACTCAGAGTTCACCTGAGTGCTCTTGCGGCACACCACCACCTCATCGAGGGTAAGCCCTCTCTTTCCAGCCCCTCGTAACCCACTTCTTGCAGGGATTCCTGTTATCCAAACCCCCTGTCCACCCGCCAGCAGTGGAGTGAGACCTAAACATAGTGCTCTTACACTCACGGGTCCACCTTTCGAACCCTTGGCTATCTGTTCACCTGCGTTACCTTTGCGAGTACCTCTGTTCCAGTACGAAAACAGGTTAATCTGTCACTCTGAGAATCATACAGAGAATCTGCGCCATTTGAAGGTGTAGGCCCGTCTCGTGGAGGTCTTGCAGAAGGCCTGAAGGTCCTCCTCAACCTCCTCTAAAAGGTTGAAAGCGGCCAAGACTATCCTTTCAGCAGCCAAACCATCAGCACCAGAGACCCCAGGCTAGGGTGTAGGATGGAGTCCTCCTCCTGCGACAGTAGCCCTGGGATGCTCTGCAGGGGAACTGGGGGCGCTATGGACATGCAAGGAGCAGTCGTAACCACGGTTGCCAGAGCCACTGAGGGCCCACCAATATCAGCGATGCCACGTCCCACTAAACCTTGAAGAGAGTCATGGCCATCAGCGGCATGGGTGGGAAAGAATAAAGGAGGCCCTCCATCCTCGGGATGAGGGAGGCATCTGTTGCTACCCCGGACTGGTGTAGCTGTCGAGAGCAAAAGCAGGGCATCAGAGTTGGCTGGGCTGGCGAAGAGGTTGAGCCGTAGAGTTCCCCAGAGCTAGAAGAGCCTAGATGCCACTCTGGGGTTCAGCTGCCACTCGTGCTGGTGGAAGACCCTGATCAGCCTGTCTGCTAGGGCACTGTCCTGGCCCAGCAGATATACTAACAGCAAGAGACGGAAGTCGTCAAGGATGATATAATGGTCCTTTATTCACAAAAACCCCAACGCGTTTCGGCGGAGGGCCGCCTTCTTCAGGGGGTATACAGCTTAAAAACAAAGCAAAATTGAATCAATATACAAATAAAATGACATAATATGATGAGCCCCAAACACAATATACAAACAAGCATATATAAAGGAAGGATATGCAAAGCAATGCAACTTCAATAAAAATTACTTAAAAATAAAAAATTAGCATAAACACAGGACAGAGACCAATAAGACCAATATCATAAAACAATGAATATAAAGGACAAACATAATAAAAAATATAATAAAATATATATATATAACCATAGAAATAGATAGAAATATGAATAAAAAAGTTGATTATACAAACATATAATGTAATATGTCCACTTACTTAAACGTCTTGCTAATCTAAACCTCTGAATAGTGATGGTGTATTGTAACTGTACTGCAATTAAAGATAAATGCATGTAGTCAAATATCAGTTTTTCACATTATAGCATGTGAACTTAATTGTTAAAATGTTAAAAAGAACAATATTATAATACAACCACAAGAAAAAGAATAAATAAAACAATTCATTAAAACAGACGTGTACTTATCAACATAGTACATAATAAAATGTCAAAGGATTTTAACTTACAACGTGCGACAACGGTAGAACTCTATTTGCATGCGCGTTCAAGACATAACGTTGACCCCGAAAATCTTCTAATTACAAAACCAGAAAGTGTAAGTACATGCTATATAGAGTTACAAACGGTTAAGCTCTAAAGGGAGCTGTTATGTACAGCAAACAACATTTCTCACTATTACAGGTTCAAAAGTTGGTAATCACTATTAACGTCAGAGCCATTGTGTAAAAACTTCATGCGATCCGAGGACACAGGGGTTATTATTAGAAAAACTGTATCGAAACTCCAGGAGGCCTTTTTTTTTTTTTTTTTTTTTTTTAAACTGAAATGTGGTAAATTGTGCGAAAAAAACGAAAGACATAATCATCTTTTAAATGAACAGCATGTTATTATGTCGAGTTATTGAAACCTACATTATGCAACAGCGGTAGAGCTCTATTCGTCTACGCATGCAAACCATCTTAGCATCGATCTTTAAAAACCTCTATTCCAAAATCAAGAGAGATGAATACATACTTTTACTTGCAATGAGTAAGTGCTAGCAACAAAGTATATCAACCTACCAATAGTTAAAATCTAAACGGAGTTCTTATCTAGCAAACAGCATATCATCCTGTTATCAATGTACATCCGACACTCTTAACACAGGAAATACTTCAAAATAAATTCTATCAAACTCAAAGTTCTTGTGTAAACGCTATCACCAACATCATACCTCTAGATCATTAGAAACACCATCAATCGCTCAGCTCGCAAACTGAAGGGAGAGCATACCAGTGAACAACCAAATATTTCAATGCCAAAATTCGCGCCAAAAGGGGAGGAGACTAAGTGTAGGCGGAGCTACTCGATATCAGGCATCTCGCTTCAACATCGTAGACTAAGGGTCTGTAAAGTTCTTGTAAATGATGCAAGGATCTGAGAACACTGAGGTTACTATTTAAAGACTTAATTAAAACCACCGGAGACCTTTTAAAATCCTATGATATTATGGAACGATTGTAAAAATCAAAAGTCAATGGGCACCGCAGTAACATACTGTCCAATTGTGTATAGAGCCTATCATGATGCCATTGAACTCACATAATCAAATAAAGAAATCATGTATAGTAAATTCATAAATCATGATTAGTCACAAAGAAGAGCTTATATACTGTTATTTTACATGCAAAAGCTCTAATAATAAATAGATAAGAACAGTTTGAGTCAATACACACAAAGACCCAAATAAGGTAAAATAACAGAGGGATAAAAATAGCTGAATACTGATTGCTAGTATGAATTGTATAGAAACATCGTACAACAGAACCCATTGTACTTATAGAGGTAATGATTAATATGATGTCGCTATATTCTCAAATACCAGGAGGTCCCAAAAACCGACATGTATTATAAAATATACTGAACGGGGTAAATTACAGAAACACTGAAAGATTCACCTCTTGGTTAAGGCCATATGGTTCTATGCTGTTAAACTCATAAATGTATCTCTGTTCGAGTTTCAATAAAACTTTATTGATATCCCCTCCCCTCCAATATAATGTGGCTGCTTTCAGAACTAAATACTTCAAATCACTAATTTTGTGACCTGTTGAAATCCAGTGTGATACTAATGGCTTATCGGGGATGCTTCTCTGGTTGCAGCTCCTATGTTCTATGATGCGTGTACGAGAGAAATAAGAAGTTTTTCCAATATATACCATATTGCACGGGCATAAAATCAAGTATATTACATTAGATGTCCTGCAATTTGTGTAGTTCTGTAAATATACTTTGTCCCGAAGTAGGATGAGTAAAACTGTTCTTGGCAATAATTGTATTTAGACAAACAGAGCAATTGCCACAACTGAAGTGGCCCTTAATCTTTGGTGGCGGGTTAGATCTAGTGAGGGCCGATGGTACTAAAATGTTAGCTAAATTCGGATTTCTCTTATAAGCTATCATAAATTGTTTTGAACTAAATGATGGTAAGGAGGTAAGAAGGTACCATTCCTGTCTTAAAATGTTTACAATATCTTTAGAAAGATGTGAGAACGTAAGAGCACACACAATTTTGTCTGTGCTCTTATGGTGATCCTTCTTCAAAAAAGAAGAACGTTCTATTGTGCAGGCTCTGACACATGCTTTTTTTAATACATTTTTGAGGGTAGCCGCATTCCTTGAATCTATGATGCATATTAACTGCTTGTTTCTCAAAATCGGTATCTGTTGTACATAACCTTTTAATCCGAAGGAACTGGCTTATCGGTAAATTATCTTTAAGAGACATATTATGACTACTATCATATTTAAGTAAAGTGTTACGATCAGATGGTTTCTGATAAAGGTCAGTGATGAACCCATTGTCACCTTTCTTTATCATTTATGATAGCTTATAAGAGAAATCCGAATTTAGCTAACATTTTAGTACCATCGGCCCTCACTAGATCTAACCCGCCACCAAAGATTAAGGGCCACTTCAGTTGTGGCAATTGCTCTGTTTGTCTAAATACAATTATTGCCAAGAACAGTTTTACTCATCCTACTTCGGGACAAAGTATATTTACAGAACTACACAAATTGCAGGACATCTAATGTAATATACTTGATTTTATGCCCGTGCAATATGGTATATATTGGAAAAACTTCTTATTTCTCTCGTACACGCATCATAGAACATAGGAGCTGCATCCAGAGAAGCATCCCCGATAAGCCATTAGTATCACACTGGATTTCAACAGGTCACAAAATTAGTGATTTGAAGTATTTAGTTCTGAAAACAGCCACATTACATTGGAGGGGAGGGAATATCAATAAAGTTTTATTGAAACTCGAACAGAGATACATTTATGAGTTTAACAGCATAGAACCATATGGCCTTAACCAAGAGGTGAATCTTTCAGTGTTTCTGTAATTTACCCCGTTCAGTATATTTTATAATACATGTCGGTTTTTGGGACCTCCTGGTATTTGAGAATATAGCGACATCATATTAATCATTACCTCTATAAGTACAATGGGTTCTGTTGTTGTACGATGTTTCTATACAATTCATACTAGCAATCAGTATTCAGCTATTTTTATCCCTCTGTTATTTTACCTTATTTGGGTCTTTGTGTGTATTGACTCAAACTGTTCTTATCTATTTTTAGAGCTTTTGCATGTAAAATAACAGTATATAAGCTCTTCTTTGTGACTAATCATGATTTATGAATTTACTATACATGATAATTTCTTTATTTGATTATGTGAGTTCAATGGCATCATGATAGGCTCTATACAAAATTGGACAGTATGTTACTGCGGTGCCCATTGACTTGATTTTTACAATCGTTCCATAATATCATAGGATTTTAAAAGGTCTCCGGTGGTTTTAATTACGTCTTTAAATAGTAACCTCCGTGTTCTCAGATCCTTGCATCATTTACTTTACAGACCCTTAGTCTACGATGTTTAAGCGAGATGCCCGATATCGAGTAGCTCCGCCTACACTTAGTCTCCTCCCCTTTTGGCGCAAATTTCGGCGTTGAAATATTTGGTTGTTCACTGGTATGCTCTCCCTTCAGTTTGCGAGCTGAGCGATTGGTGTTGTTTCTAATGATCTAGAGGTATGATGTTGGTGATAGCGTTTACACAAGAACTTTGAGTTTGATAGAATTTATTTTGAAGTATTTCCTGTGTTAAGAGTGTCAGATGTACATTGATAACAGGATGATATGCTGTTTGCTAGATAAGAACTCCGTTTAGATTTTAACTATTGGTAGGTTGATATACTTTGTTGCTAGCACTTACTCATTGCAAGTAAAAGTATGTATTCATCTCTCTTGATTTTGGAATAGAGGTTTTTAAAGATCAATGCTAAGATGGTTTGCATGCGTAGATGAATAGAGCTCTACCGCTGTCGCATAATGTAAGTTTAAATAACTCGACATATTATCTTTTAAATGAACAGCATGTTATTATGTCTTTCGTTTTTTTCGCACAATTTACCACATTTCAGTTTTGGTTTTTTTTAAAAAGGCCTCCTGGAGTTTCGATAGAGTTTTTCTAATAATAACCCCTGTGTCCTCGGATCGCATGAAGTTTTTACACAATGGCTCTGATGTTAATAGTGATTACCAACATTTGAACCTGTAATAGTGAGAAATGTTTGCTGTACATAACAGCTCCCTTTAGAGCTTAACCGTTTGCAACTCTATATAGCATGTACCTACACTTTCTGGTTTTGTAATTAGAAGACTTTCGGGGTCAACGTTATGATGTGTTGAACGTGCATGCAAATAGAGTTCTACCGTTGTCGCACGTTGTAAGTTAAAATCCTTTGACATTTTATTATGTACTATGTTGATAAGTACACGTCTGTTTTAGTGAATTGTTTTATTTATTCTTCTTTTTCTTGTGGTTGTATTATAATATTGTTGTTCTTTTTAACATTTTAACAATTAAGTTCACATGCTATAATTGATGTGAAGAACTGATATTTGACTACATGCATTTATCTTTAATTGCAGTACAGTTACAATACACCTCATCACTATTCAGAGGTTTAGATTAGCAAGAAGTTTAAGTAAGTGGACATATGTTTGTATAATCAACTTTTTTATTCATATTTCTATCTATTTCTATGGTTATATATATATTTTTATTATATTTTTTATTATGTTTGTCCTTTATATTCATTGTTTTATGGTATTGGTCTTATTGGTCTCTGTCCTGTGTTTATGCTAATTTTTTATTAATTTTTAAGTAATTTTTATTGAAGTTGCATTGCTTTGCATATCCTTCCTTTATATATGCTTGTTTGTATATTGTGTTTGGGGCTCATCATATTATGTCATTTTATTTGTATATTGATTCAATTTTGCTTTATGTTTTTAAGCTGTATACCCCCTGAAGAAGGCGGCCCTCCGCCGAAACGCGTTGGGGTTTTTGTGAATAAAGGACCATTATATCATCCTTGACGACTTCCATCTCTTGCTGTTTGTGTATCCTAGTTGGTTTGCGAGAGCGCTGCTCCTTGTTGTGTTGCACCAGCAGATATACTGCCCGCAGGAGCATCCCATTGTGGTTCACATACAAGCAGACAGCTACTGCCTCCCGGCAGAGGGTGTACAACCCTGTGTCCCACTGCTTGTTGACGTAGAACACTGCAACCTGGTTGTCTATTTGAATCAGCACAGAATGTTGCTGCCGATGATGGCGAAAGGCTCAGAGAGCCAGGGATATGGCCTGAAGCTCTAGGTGGTTAATCTGCTGTTGGCTATCCACCTGTGACCAACTGTCCTTAGTGCAGAGGTCCTCACAAATAGCCCCCCAGCCCAGAGGGAGGCATCCATAGTGAGGACTCTGAGGGGCGGGGGCCTGAAAAGGCATCCCAGTCTGAAGATGCTGAGACACTTGCCACCAGCTGAGGAAGTATGCCTGCTGGCAGGTCATCATCACCCTGTCTCGTAGCCAGCCCGTGGCCTGGGTCCACTGGGAGCGGACACCCCACTGGGCCGCCCTCATGTGAAGACAGCTATCCGGGATGATATGAACCATGGGTGCCATGTGACCCAGCAGTCCAGGCAGAAGGCTAGCTGACAGAATGTCAGTGCTGCATGTCTGCGGCCAACACCCTGAGGCAGTCGGCTCTGGCCTCAACGGTGTCCAGCCGAGCCCCTTGGAACTCCAGAAACTGTCAGGGGGAGATGGGATTTGGGGTGGTTTATAACAAACCCCAGATACTGGAGGATGTGGATGGTGCCTGCTGCACCTCAATGGACAAATCCCCTCTTATGAGCCAATCGTCGACAGGGGAAGACTAAAGCCCCTTGGAGGTGAAGGTCGGCTGTGACCATCGCGAGGTGAAGACTCTGGGGGCAGAGTCTAGGCCAAAGAGTAGTACCCTGTACCGGTAGTGGCTGCCCCCCACCATGAACCTGAGGTACTGCCTGTGGCTGGGATGGGTGAAGATGTGAGTGTACGCATCCTTTAGGTCCAAGAAGCATAGCCCCTCTTCCTGTTCCAGCAGTGTTCCAAGGGAGAGCATCTTGAACTTCTCCCTCACCAGGAACTTGCTTAAGTCCTGCAGGTCTAGGATGGGTAGTAGGCCCCCCCGTTCTTTTGGGTACGAGTAAGTACCGGGGGAAAAAGTGGAGGCACTGGTTCCACTGCCCCGAGTTTCTGCAGTAGCAGGGTCTGGTGGAGAGGGAGTCCTGGGGGGGCTCTCCTGGGAGAAAATATGGAGGAGGCATCTGCAGCAAAAGGGGGGAGGTAACCCTCCCTGACCACCTTCAGTGCCCAGGCGTAAGTGGTGACAGATAGCACAGCTACTTACCTGTAACAGGTGAACTCTGGGAACAGCAGGAATAAGTCTTCACATATGGGTACGTCGGTACCGATGGAGCCTGCGCGGGAACGCTCCCCAGCATCCAATCAGAAAGCCTTTGGGAGCATCCCACAGCGCCTGCGTGCTGCCTTCCCGCCTTTCCCAACTGTCTCTCCTTAGTTGAGTTTTAAGCTGAGAGAGAGAGAGAGAGAGAGAGAGAGAGAGAGAGAGAGAGAGAGAGAGGGAAAGGAAAGATAGAGAGATACAACTCCTAGGGGAGGTGGGGGGGTTGTGAAGACTTATTCCTGCAGTTCCCAGAGATCACCTGTTACAGGTAAGTAACTGTGCTATCTCCAGGAACAAGCAGGAATGAGTCGTCACATATGGGGACTCCCTAGCTTTAGATGCCAGGGAGAGATCCCAGAAGTTGTGTGTCCCTGGAACAGGGCTGCACTTCCCCACATGGATCTCTGGCATCCCATGAGGGATGGTGGGTAGGAGTTGATTAAGTATGGAACAGGTGTTTAAGAACAGCCTGACCAAACAAGGCATCCCGGCGGGAGTCCTTGTCCAAGCAATAATGGGCTGTGAAGGTATGAACCGAGGCCCAAGTGGCTGCTCGACAGATGTTGTCGATAGACACAGAGTTCAGATGAGCCATTGAGGCTACCATGGCTCTCACATTGTGAGCTGTGACATGGCCCTCCAGAGAAAGGTTCTTGCTCTGATAGTCGAAAGAAATGCACTGGGCAATCAAGTTAGAAAGTGTTCTCTTTGAGACTGGTTGTCCGAGATTAGAAGGATCAAAGGCAACAAAGAGTTGGGAAGACTTTCTATGTTGCTGTGTCCTTTGTAAGTAAAAAGCCAGAGCTCTTTTACAGTCCAGAGTATGAAGATTCCTCTCTGCACTTGATGCATGAGGTCCTGGAAAAAAAGACAGGTAGGTAGACCTCCTGGTTGAGGTGAAAAGGCGAGACCACCTTAGGCATAAAGTGTGGATTAGTCCTAAGAACCACCTTGTCATGATGGAACCTTGTATAAGGCGGATTAGCTACAAGTGCTTGCAATTCACTAATGCGGCGTGCTGATGTGATTGCAATGAGAAAGATAACCTTCCAAGAAAGGTATTTCAAGGAGGTGGTAGCTAAAGGTTCAAAAGGCGGCTTCATAAGCTGACCAAGAACCAAGTTTAAGTCCCATGCCACCGGGGGTGGTCTGATGGGAGGCTTTGTTAAAAGGAGGCCTCTCATGAATCTTGCTACAAGAGGATGAAAGGAAATAGGTTGTCCATTTAGAGGCTTAAGGGAAGCTGCAATAGCACTCAAAAGGACCCTTACTGAATTTGTCTTAAGGCCTGCATTAGACAGATGAAGGAGATACTCCAGCAACGATTCCAGAGGTATGGCATGGGGGTTAAGACCCTTCTCAGAACACCAGATGGTAAACCTCTTCCACTTGAAAGCGTAAGAACGTCTAGTGGAAGGTTTTCTGGAAGCATAAAGAACATTTTTCACTTGTTGAGAAAGATGAAGATCCTGGAGATCTAGGCCTTCAGCAACCAAGCCCTGAGATGCAGAGACTGGGGATTGGGATGCCATAACCTTCCGTCCTCTTGAGAGAGGAGGTCTGGAGCAGACCCTAACTCTAGGGAGGGAGCTTGAGAGAGATGTAGAAGCAGAGGATACCACACTTGCCGTGGCCAATGTGGAGCTATGAGAATCATGTGGCCTCTGTCTCTCTGAAGCTTGAACAGGGTTTTGGGAATTAGGGGAATGGGTGGAAAGGCATACAGGAAGTCTTGACCCCAGTGAAGGAGGAAAGCATCCCTTGCCTGAGCCCCCTGAGCCAGAGTTCTGGAACAGAACCGGGGAAGTTTGGCATTCCACGGACTTGCAAAGAGGTTTATGTCCGGGGTTCCCCAAATTCGAAAAATCTTGGATACCTGGTCCATATGTAGGGACCACTCGTGTGGAAGCAGAACTCGACTGAGTCTGTCCGCCCAAGAGTTTTGAACACCTGGAAGATAAACTGCCAGAAGATGAACGTGATGCTCTCTGGCGAGGGCCCACAGTCGCAGAGCTTCGTTGCAAAGCGACAGAGAGCCAGTTCCTCCCTGCTTGTTTACATAGAACATGGCTACCTGATTGTCCGTGTGGATAAGGACTGTCTTGTGGCTGAGCAGGGTGTGGAAAACTTGCAGAGCAAGGAAGATTGCTCCGAGTTCCAAGAGATTGATATGTAGACAAGTCTACTGTGGGGACCAGATGCCCTGGGTGGAGAGGTCCTGAAGATGAGCTCCCCAGCCCATTGGAGAAGCATCTGTTGTAAGAGTTGCTTGGGGTAGAGGCTGTTGAAGGGGGACCCCAGCAACAGGTTTTGAGGGGACTTCCACCACTGGAGGGACAAAATGAGACGATTTGTGTTTGCTATTTTGTCTGACAGGCAGCCTAATGCCTGGGTCCATTGGTTGGATAAAGTCCACTGAGCTGCTCTCATGTGAAGGCGAGCATATGGTACCACATGTACGGTGGATGCCATGTGGCCTAGCAACTGTAACATCTCTCGAGCAGTTAGTAGGGGCTTCAACTCTGCTTGAGAAGCTCACTGCACCAAGCGAAGGCAACGTGCCTGGGGAAGATAGGCCCTTGCCCTTGTGGTATCCAGCAACGCCCCTATAAACTCCAGGGACTGAGTAGGGATCAAATTGGATTTTGGGATGTTTATTACCAGCCCTAAATACTGAAGGATACGCATTGTGCAGGTTAGAGAAGTCTTGGCCTCTGATTGAGTGGGAGCCCGAATGAGCCAGTCGTCCAGGTAAAGGAAAACGACTATTCCCAGGGTGCGCAGAAAAGCAGCAACCACTGCCATGCATTTCGTGAACACCCTCAGTGCAGAGGCCAGACCAAAAGGGAGCACTCTGTATTGATAGTGCTTTTCCTGAAAAAGGAACCGAAGGAACCTTCTGTGAGTTGGATGGATGAGAACATGAGTGTACGCATCCTTGAGATCTAGAGAACAAAGCCAATCCTGACTCTGAAGGTATGGCAGCAGAGTTCCTAGAGAAATCATCTTGAATTTTTCTTTGACTAGGAATCTGTTCAACTCTCTGAGATCTAAGATGGGTCTGAAGCCCCCTGTTTTCTTTGGAATAAGAAAATAGGAGGAGTAGAACCCTGTGCCCTATTGTTGAAAAGGCACTTCCTCTATTGCCCCCTGGGCGAGAAGAGTGGCAACCTCCTGCTCCAACAGGCTGAGGAGGGAGGTTGGAGAATTGAACTGGTGCACTCTTGTGAGAGGGGGCAAGCTTGAAAAATGAGGTTTGTACCCCTCTCTTATGATGGAGAGTGTCCAATGCTCTGCTGTAATTTGCCCCCACCTGGGAGCAAAGTGACATAACCTTCCTGGAATGGAGGGTTCTGGCCCTTCTAGAGCCAGGAAGGTTAAGTTCTCTAGCAGAAAGTCAAAGGCCCTGAGGGGGCTGAGGTTGCTGGGCTGGAGCAGGCCTCGCAGCCTTTTCTTTGCTCTGTTTGGAGGATTGCTGACGTTTGGAAGGGAACTGAGCTGCAGATGATGCCCGCTGACCATAAGCAGGATAGAACCTTCCCTTTTTAGAAAAAGGTGTTTTCTTGAACAACCTTTTCTTAGCAGGAGCAGCTGTGGATTTGGATAGTCTATCCAAAGCACAATTTTCAGCATCCATCTGATTGGCTTTTGCTTGCCAATCCTTAACAAACAGGTTCTCACCTGTACTAGGGATATTTCCCAATTCATCTTGAACCCAGATCTCCAAATCAGATGCTTGAAGCCAAGCAATCCTATGTGCACCTATGGCAATAGCTGAGGCTCTGCTTACGCATTCAAAGGAGTCGAAAGCTGCACGGTTGGAGAATTTGGAGATATCCTGGGCATGTTTGAGCCCAGTGAGAAATTCTTGCCTTTTATCTTCAGACATAAAATGACTTAAAGTCTGCAAATGGTCAGTGACTTCTTTTAAGAACATTCCCATGTAGAGACTATAAGAATTAATTCTCGCAGCAAGCATGGAAGCTTGGAAGACTCTTCTTCCAAAAGCATCCAGGGTTCTACATTCACGTCCTGGAGGATTAGAGACATGTCTTTTGGCACTTCTAATCTTTCTCATTGCAGACTCAACCACAATAGAGTGGTGAGGAAGCTGAGTTTTATGGAAACCAGGACAAGGAGGGACACGATACATGGTATCCAACCTGTGAGAATGAGGAGAGGTGGTTAGAGGTGCTTCCCACATCCTCAACATGAGATCGTACAGAATCTCATGAATAGGTAAGATAGCTGCCTCCTTAGGAGTCTTAGGATATTGTAAAATATCTAACTCCTTGGTTCTGGGCTCTGTCTCAGGTGCCACTGTAATAGAGAGACCCCGAGCCAACTCTCTGATAAAGTCTTGAAAAGACAAATCCTCTGGAGGCGACATCCTTCGTTTAGGAGAGGACTCCTCATGTGGAAGAAGCATCACTGCATCGACCGACTCTTCAGAGTCCTCAGAGGAATCGACGTAGCGTCTGTCCGGATGCTCTTGCAAAGCCAGATACCTGTACCGACCGGGATCGGTATCGGGAATAACCGGTACCGGGGTATCGGTACCGGAGGGCTTCAGGAGGACAGAGTACCGGCATAGCAGACACCGATGCCGATGTTGATGCCACCAGTACCGGAATCGGTACCGATGGCGATGCCAGAGCCGGTACCGGCAGAGTAGTCTGTTGTAGTACCACGGGCGTCGATGCCACAAGGAAAGCTGCGTTTTATGGACAGAATCCTCTGATCCATTGACGCCGCCAATGCCTGGAAATCGGTACCGGTAGAAGCCACCGGTACCCCAGAGCATGGCACCAGGAGATCTGTCGAGGCCATGCCATCGAGATCATCCTGAAACCCCGATGATAATGCTTTAGAGGCCGAAGCCTCCCGCTGGGGTAATTTTGCCGGTGCAGCATCCTCGAGGGCAAGGCCAGAGGCATCTCGATGCTTAGAAGGAGATCTACCCTTCGAGGACCGGCTGGACTTATGTTTAGTTACCTGAGATCCATGTGAGGAAGAAGCAGCCCTGGAAGACGTCAATGCCACTGAAGCCGCATCAGAGGGAAAACAGGGTACTGAGCTTGGCAGCTCGGTTCTGCCGACCTCTTTTAGACATCATGGAACAGGACACACAATCTGTTATGGAATGGTCAGGACCTAAACATTTTAGACACCAGCCATGGGTGTCTGTGACGGAAATAGTACCACCACATGTTGTGTACCTTTTAAATCCTGAGGCAGGCTTTTCCATATTTAAAGGGAAAAAAGTTTTGGGCCTAAGGCCCAAAACTCAAGTGTACCTGAAGAAAAAGAACGGAAAAAAAGTTTTGGTTTTTGTTTTTTTTTTTACAAGAAGAAAAGAACAAAGACCGGCGGTATCGGTACAGCGTTGAAGAATGCAGACGCGACACAAAAGAAATAAAGAAAAAATAAGGAAATTCTTCTGCGGTGACAGGAACACGACCTGCTGGCTCCGCGGAAAAAGAAGAACTGAGGAGAGACAGTTGGGAAAGGCGGGAAGGCAGCACGCAGGCGCTGTGGGATCCTCCCAAAGGCTTTCTGATTGGACGCTGGGGAGCGTTCCCGTGCAGGCTCCATCGGTACCGACATACCCATATGTGAAGACTCATTCCTGCTTGTTCCTGGAGATGGTCATCTGTGAGCAAACAAGACTAGACGTCCCCCTATGGGCTGCTGGGGTGGGCCTCCTGGGGGGGGGGAGGGGGAGAGGCTATACCCAAGGAGTCAACAGCTCCTGCCAGGCTGGGCTGGAGCAGTTGCCTGGGTTTTGGGAGCCTTGGGCTTACGAGGGCCATGCCCTTGTCCCTGGGCCTGATGAACCTGTTGGGGAGATAGGAAGGCCTGATACTAAGGGTAGTTTTCCTAAGTCTTGCCCTTCCTCGAGTAAGGGGGCTTTTTATCAGAGGACTTCCGACGGGGAAGAGTAGCAGTCTTGTTGGAGAGCCCGGTCCTCGTCAAGAACTCTGTCTCCAATTCTGCAGCCTTATTGGTCAAGCCAAGAACCTGGCCCTTCGTCAGGTCTCTCAGGTACATGACAATGTACAAATGGTATGCCTGGATCTGGCCAGTGAGCATCGAGCCCTGGTAGCACTTCTCTGCCCATGGCATCCATAGCGCAGGCCTCCCTCCCTGGGGACACCGAGGAGTGCATCTTTTGGCTCTTGAGCCAAAACATGGACGACTTCACCGCCATGAAGCTATGTGGCAAATGTGCCTGCTCAAACTCCGAGCTCTGACGGTCTCGGTACATCATGTCCAGCCATTGGCTCACAATGGGTACCGATGTGGGTGTCTCCCACATGCGCAAGAGTCGTCATTCCAGGATTTGAGGAACAGGCACCGTGAGTGCATCCTAGGGGGGGGGGGGGACTCATACTGGAGGATCAAGTTCCTCTGGGCAAGGATCCTTCTCCGACTCTGTGTCAAACGCCAGTGCCTTCGCCATGTCCCGCATGGAGTTGAGGAAGGCCATATCCTTGGTCGGGGACTGGTGCCAGATCTCTGTGGGAGACTGATCCGAAGGCAAATTGCTGTGGTGTCGGGTGTCTGGGAATTCCTTGTCCTCGATCTCCCAGTCCAAGCCGTAGTTGGTGGAAGTGTTGAGAACGGTCAAAGTCCCAGGCCCGAAGGTTCACGTCCCTCAGAGGCCCTGTGATCAAAGCCACAGGTACTCGTTGGGGAGGATCTCTGCCCCGAGGATCAGGATTGAAGCCAAGGGATGTCTGGAGGCTAGTAGCGCTCAAAGACCGGCTCAACCAATGTGGATAGCCTCGAAGTCAAGGGCCTGGTGCCTGGGGCCGATGAACTTGACATCAGAGCCCGTTGCTGGGCCATTAAGGCAGACAAGCTGTGCTCCAAAGCCACCATTCTGGTCTCCAGTCTAGATGGGCACCGAGGATTTTGGGAGTAGTCTGGCCTGAGGCAACCGTCATGGGGATTGGTGAGGGACATGGTAAGAACGCACCAATCACATTGCTTAAAACAGGTTGAGGCCATGGGGAAAAAGGGCCCCAGCAAGGTCAAAGACCTTAAGCCTAGCCAGAGAAAATAAAAGGGCACGAACCGTGCCTGTTGAAAAGACTCGAAAAAGGAAAAATTAAGAGAACCTGAGACACGAGACCGAGGCCAACAGCTCAAGGGCAGGATAGGGAGCCCGTGAGCGACTGGAGAAAGAAAAAATTTAAGATAAAATTAAGATAAAACACTTTTTTCCAGGGAAAGCAGACAGATGGAAAAGGAGGAGACTGAGGCAAGATGGCACCCTTGGACGGGAAGAGGACCATGCATGCCTGATGCATCTCCCAAAGATTTTCTTTGAAAGCTAGGGAGAAGCTTCCACACGAGATCCGTCAGTGCCATCACCCATATGCAAGGGATGACTTCCTGCTTGTTCCCAGAGAATGAAGCAGACTGCTGCCATACCAGAGTGACTTTACTGAGGTACACTAGCTGAAAAGCACTGATCTGTAGTTTCTTAGATCAGTGAGCTTAATGACGACGCAGAGTAAATTGATGAAAGCTATTATTAAAAACAGTTATTGTACACATGGATTAAACATGGCTTACTAGGGAACAGCCAACAAAGATTTAGCAAAGGAAAAATACTACCTTATTTATCTATCGGTGTGGAGTAGCAGCCTAGTGGTTAGAACACTGGCTTGGTAACCAAGCAACCAGGGTTCAATTCCCACTAGCACTCCTTGTGGCCTTGGGCAAGTCACTTAACCCTCCATTGCCTCGGAAGAAAGGCCTGGCAATCTACTTCCGGTGACACTGCCAAGAAAACCCAGGAGCTTCTGGGTCGCCAGGAGTCAGGACTGACTCGAAGGCACACATTGCATTGCATTTATCTATCTAATATAAAATTCTTTAAGCTCAAAATAAGCATGTGGATTAAAAAATAAAACAGAACAACTTTTAAACTAGATAATCGTGCAAAGCCAACAGACATTCAAAAACACAGGATTCAGAGCAAGGCATCTACAAAGAATAGCAATGAAGCATCCTGACTGGAAAAAATTGATGCCAAAATTACATAAATTAACTGCTAGTAAATGCATTGTGGAAAAAAACACCACATTATTCATATGCACATGTCAGAAGACTAAAAAATAAGATCAAAGAGTTAGAGTGTATGGCACTAAATGAATATATTGACATAATATGCATATCTCGGAGACCTGGTGAAAAGAGAATAACCAAATGGCACAGCGTAGTTACTCACCTGTAACAAGTGTTCTCCGGGGATAGCAAGAGTCAGCCCTCACATATGGGTGACGTTGGTGCCCACGGTGCCTGCACGGTAGCTTTTCCCTAGCTTTTAAAAAAAGCCTTTGAGAGATGCACCACCCATGCATGGTCCCCTTCCTGCCCAAAAGGTGCCATCTTGCCTCAGTAAGATGATATAGCTCAAAGGCAAAAAATGACACAAAAAGCAACGCCATGGGGAGGAGGGAGAGTTGTGAGAACCAATTCTTGCTGTCCCTGGAGAATACTTGTTACAGGTGAGTAACCACACTTTCTCCAGGAACAAGCAGGAATTCAGTCCTCACATATGGGACTCCCTAGCTCCAGGCTACTGAAAACCTGTAAAATGCCAGGAAAAGGTGAGCCATGAGCAGAAGCAATGAGTCCTTAAGAAGACAGACTCCTGAGCGGCCCAAGAGTCCAGCAAGAAACCAGCACTGTGGTAGCCTGAACACACACAAGGGCCGGAGGGCAGAAGTGGTCTACACCCTGAATAGATGGAGTACCACCTGGCCAAAAGCACTGTCGCTACGGGACTCCCTCTGCAGGCAGTAATGAGCTGCAAAGGTATGGACTGAGGACCAGGTGGCAACCGGACAGATTTCTGACAAAGGAACGGAACGCAGGTTTGCAACAGATGCCGCCAAGGCTCTGACGCTATGCACCATAACCCTGCACACCAACGAGAGTCCAGCCTGCTCACAGGCAAGGGCAATGCAGTCCCACCACCCAGGTGGAAAGACTACACTAGGTCGCCACTGCCCCCAGCTGACTGGGGTCATAGCTGTGAGGTTTTGCAATTGCACTGGGTATGTTGGAGGTAGAAGGACAGGGCCCTCTTACAGTGCAGAGTATGAAGGACTGTCTCCGCCCTGCTGGTGTGAGGCTGCAGAAAAAAAGTGGGGAGCACCACCTCCTGATTAAGGTGAAAAGTGGACACCACCTTGGGAAAGCACTTTTGCATAGCACTACCCGGTTCTGATAGAACCCATGTAGGGTGAATCTGCCACCAACACCTAAGCTCACTGACCCTGGAGCAGATGTGAGTGCTACCAAGAACATGACATTTCAGGAAAGGTACCATAAACAGCAGGCAGCCAAGGGCTCAAACGGTAGGCCAGTGAGTTGTGACAGCACCACACTGGAGATCTCACTCTCCCACCGGCGGGCGGAAAGGAGGCTTGGACAGGGACTTCCCCTTGATAAGGTGGTGGTGCACTGTAAGTGCACTCAGGTGGACCCTGACTGAATTGGACTTCAGTCCTGCCCGAGACAGGTGAAGCAAATATTGCAGCACAAGCTGCACAGAGTACGAGAACAGGTTAACCCGTCGCTCCGCGCCTCACATAAGAATCAGCGCCATTTGAAGGCATAAGCCCATCTTATGGAGGTCCTACAGGAGGCCAAGAGGACCTCCTCCACCTCCCCTGAAAGACTGAACAGGGCCAAGGCTACTCTTTCAGCAGCCAGGCTGTTAGCTTCAGAGACCCCAAGTTGGGGTATAGGAGGGAGCTCTCCTCCTGCAACAGCAGCCCCGGGACAATCTCCAGGAGGACAGGGGGCATAATGAAAAAGCGAAGGAGCAGTGGGAACCACGGTTGCCTTGGCCAGCAAGGGGCTACTAATATCAAGATGCGTGTTGAGCCTTGAACAACGTGGGCGGGAAGGCGTAGAGAAGGTCCCCGTCCACGGGATGAGAACTGCATCCACTGCTACCCAGGACGGGTGTGACTACCTGGAGCAGAAGCAGGACAGCTGGACAGACTAGCAAAAAGGTCCATCTGTGGAGTCCCCCCAGAGCTGGTAGGCCACGCTAGGGTCTAGCCGCCACTCATGCAGCTGAAGGACTCTGCTCACTCAGACTGTCTGCCAGGGCATTGTCCTGGCCTGGCAGATACACCGCCCGCAGGAACATTCCATAGCGGTTCGCAAAGAGCTACTCCCTCTTGGCAGAGGGTGTACGATGCTGTGTCCCCCCCCCCCCCTCGCTTGCTGACGTAGAACATCGCTACTTGATTGTCCGTCTGGACTAGCACTGAACGGTGTTGCAGGTGATGAATGAAGGCTCGGAGGGCCAGGGATATGGCCCGAAGCTTAGAGAGGTTGATCTACTGCAGACTGTCCATCTGCGACCAACTGCCGAGAGTGCAGAGGCCATCGAAGTGGCTCCCCAGCCTGAGGGAGATGTCCGTGGTTAGGACCCTCTGGGGGGCGGGGGCCTGGAAGGACATCCCAGCCAGGAGGTGCTGGGGGGCTTGCCATCAGGCAAGAGTGTCGGCCAGTTGGCAGGTCGTCACCACCCTGTCCCACAGTTGGCCTGTGGCCTGGGTTCACTGGGAGCAGAAGCCCCATTGAGACACCCTCATGTGAAGGGGGGCATCTGGGGTAAAAATATGAACTGTGGACGCCACGTGACCCAGACAGACAGACGAGGCAGCGGGTGGGCACCAAGAGTCTGTGCTGCATGGCCACAGCCCGGACCCTAAGGCAATCAGCCCTGTCCAGAGGGAGAAAGGCTTTGGCCTGAACAGTATCCAGCCTTGCCCCTATAAACTCCAGACACTCTGTCGGGAGAAGATGGGACTTTGGTTGGTTTATTACAAACCCCAAGTGCTACACGATGAAGGATAGTGCATGCCATTGCATGTTGCACCTCTGCGGCAGTGCGGCCTCTTATGAGCCAATCGTCCAGGTAGGAGACGTCAAAGACTCCCTGGAGACAAAGGTAGGCCGCAACTACTGTCAGGCACTTGGTGAATATCCTTGTTGCAGAGGCCAGCCCGAAGGGTAGCACCCTGTGCTGGTAGTGGCCATCTCCCACCACGAACCTGAAGTATTCCCTGTGGTTGGGATGGACAAGGATGTGTATATACGCATCCTTTAGGTCCAAGCAACATAGCCAGTCTCCCAGCTGGAGATATGGCAGCAGTGTTCCAAGGGGCAGCATTTTGAACTTCTTCACCAGGAACCTATTTAGATCCCGCAGGTCCAGAATGAGCCAGAAGCCTCCAGTCCTCTTGGGTACGAGGAAGTACTGGGAGTACAACTCCTTCAACCTGTGGTGTGCTGGCCCTTGACCTACTGTCCCTGTTGGGGAGCTGGGATGGCCTGGTACTAAGGGTAGTTTTCGAAGGCTTCCGTCGGGAAGGGTCAGCAGTCTTTTTGAAGAGCCTGGTCCTCGTCGGGAACTTGGACTCCAATTCTGCAGCCTTATCAGTCATAGGTTTGCTTAAGAGATATTCTCCCTGGCAAGGGACATTGACTAACATGTCTTGAACCCACTGCTCCAGGTTGAAGGACTGTAGCCAGGCCTGACGTCCGACACCAATGCCCAACGCAGCTGCTCTAGCTGCTGACTTGAAACCATCATAGGCTGCTCAAGTCAAACTCAAAGCACTGACACCAGAAGGAGGGAGTCCTCGAAGAGACCAGCCGAGAACCCAGGGAGTTCCTTCGCCAGGTCCCTCAGGTACATGCCTATGTACAGCTGGTATGCCTGGATCAGACCAATGAGCATCAAGCCCTGGTAGCACTAACTGCTCAGGGCATCCAAGGCACAGGCTTCCCTACCCAGGGGCACTGAGGAGTGCATCTTTTGGCTCTTGAGCTGATGTATGAAGACTCAATCACCATGGAGTTGTGTGGCACCAGTGCTTTTTGGAAGCCAGGGCTATGGCGGAACCGGTACACGGAATCCAGCAGTCTGCTCACTGGTGTGGGGGGGGGGGGGATCTCCCACATGTGGAGGAGCAGCCATTACAATAGCGGGAGAACATGCACTGTGAACGCCTCCTTCAGAGGGACCTTGTACTGGAGGATCTCGAGTTCCTCGGTCTGAGGGTCCTCCTCCAACTCGAAGGCCAGTGCCTTGATCATGTCCTGCATGAAATCGAGGCAAGTCATGTCCTCGGGTGGGGACAGGTGCTAGGTCTTGATGGGAGATAGGTCAAAGGCCACATCCCGGTGATGACGGGTATCCGGGGATTAGTCTTCAGTCTCCTGATCCGACTCATATTCGGTGGAGGTGTTGGGGGCAGTCCGGACTCCAGGGTCAAGCCCCAAGCCAGATAAGTGTCCATGGCTCCGACTGCATGAGCCAGGGAATATCAGGGATAACCTCAATCCCAAAAACCCTCTTGAGGCTGGTGGCGCTCGAGGATCAGCTCGAGATCCGGGGACTTCCTCAAGGCCAAGGGCCCGGTAGTTGGGAGTGATGATCTCGCAGAGCCGGGCATCAGAGCCCACTGCTGGGCCATGAAGGCAGATAAACTGTGCTCCAAGGCCGCCATCCTGGTCTCAAGGCCAGATGGCTTCACAGCCTTTGGCGCGGGAGCTGAGAGACTCTGGCCAGACGCCGTCTCAATAGGGGGGGGTCCTCAATTAAGATGGCCTCGGGGTTTGAGACCAGTTGCTGGATGCAGATGATTCCTGTCAGAGTATTTTGGTTGGCCACTCCCGTCCTTCCCCTCAGACTAGTGATGAGGACTGTGGGCTTGGGGCCTGTCCACTTTCCCAGGCTCGTCCGCCGATGTGGTTTTCAAGGGTTTCCAGCCCTTCTTGGGTTCTTCCTCTGGGGTCCAGCTGGAGGACCCATGGCCTCGGGGTTCCAAAGCATGCTCTCCCCGGGATTCCAGGAGCATGGTGTTGCCAGAGACTCTGGTGCAGAGTCAGTCTTGTGGAAGGACTCCCTCCGCTGCTGCTGACAGCTCTTAATGGACTTGGAGGTCATCTTATTGCAGAGACCGCAGTCCAAGGGGCCATGGTACAGCCCTAGGCATCACACAGCAGTCGTGTGGGTCAGTGTGCAACATGGTGTGGATGCATTGGTCATAATTCTTAATGCCACTGGCAGAGACCATGGTGGGGAAGACTGCCACTGCGAGGTCAAAAGCCTCAGGACCAGCCAGGTAAAAAGGGCATGAAACAGTTTGAGAAGCCCTCAAAAAAAGAAAGAAAAAAAAAGAATGGATCCCGAGATACAATGCTGAGGCAAGCAAGCTCGGGGGGGGGGTGGGGGGGGGGAAGAGAACTGGTATGCGACCGAAGAAAGAAAAACTCAAAAGAAAAACAAACACTTTTTCTGGGGAAAAGAGACACGTGTCCAGTGGGCTCTGTAGAATAAAAAAAGGTGACTGAGGCACAATGGCACCCATGACCACGCATGAGTGGCGCATCTCCCAAAGGCTTTCTTTGAAAGCTGGGGAAAAGCTGGGGCTTTGTTGGCACCAATGTCAACCCATATGTGAGGACAGACTTCCTGCTTGTTCTCAGAAAAAACTACATCACATCACTATATAAAATACATCAAAATGATAGGGTAGATAGAAATGGTGGTAGTATAGCATTATGCGCTATGGATTCAACAGCGTCAAGTAGAATACAAATTCTACAGGATACAAACTACATTATGGAATCTCTACATACATATATGGGGAAAGAGGGAGGGAGGAATACAGTAGTGAGGCCTTACTACCATCCATCAGATCAGGATGATGAAAAACTCAAATGATACCAGAGAATAATAAAAGTGGAACTGTAACAGAATATTTCAATTACACTCGGAGACATTCAAACAATCAATACTGGGTAAAGCAGAGTGGTTGCTGTGTTAGTCCACTTGAACATACTAAAATAAAGGTTAAAAAAAACAAAAAACAAAAACCTACCTTCTTATAAAGAAATACTTTCACCAAAGTATGACAGGGAGGTTAATACTCCTGGGAGAATTTTGTGCAAAAACTGAGAATTTTTCATACATTATTTCAAAAACATCTGAATAATTTATTTGTCGAAACACAAAATGATCTTTGAGTATTAAAAAAATTTAAAATGCAATACAGTAAAAAATTAGTACTGAAATATATGCAGAATTTCTTTAATATTTTTGTGCACAATTTGCTCAAGGATATGGTAAATGATCATTAGGCCCTTCCCCTTCACACTCAATCCCCCTGGGTGGCTCCCCTAGCCTACTCTTGCCACTCATCTCGTTCTTGCCCCCCCATTCCAGCTCACTCATGACCTCCATCACCAAGCTCACACTCTACACACCTCAAGGCTCAACCTCCTTCTCCCTCGGCTCCCTTTCCCAGCTCTTTTCTTCCTCAGTTCCAGACTCATTTCCCAGCTCTCTCTCCTTTGTCTGCTTAGGCTTGGTCCCCATCACTTCCTCTTCTTCCTCTAGATTGGAATAGCAGCCTAGTAGTGAAAGCAGCAGGCTGAGAAACCTGGCAAGCCAGGATTCAGATCCCATTGATGTTCCTTGGGACCCTGAGCAAGTCACTTAACTCGCCATTGTCTCAAGTAGTAACTTAGACATACTACTGGGGGGACAAGGACATACTACTATACAAGATCATAACTCGTCTTAAGCTACCAATGAAAAGGTGTGAGCTAACTCCAAACAAAGACTATGCTCCTTCCACCTCTTTCAGTGAATGTTGACTTTGCCACCACCTTCCTTTTTCGACTTCCCTTTTCAGCCACAGGATCAAATCATGCCCTCCCTCCTCTTTTGGCTTCCTCTCCCAGCCATGGGATTAATCCTACCCTCCCTCAACTTATGGCCAACTTCTGCCCAATAAAAATATAAATTTTTTATATGTGAAGAATTTTCTACAAATTCTGCACTGCACAAAATTCCCAGGTGTTACGTTTATAGCCATTATAAATGTTTGCTTCATGGAGCAACTGGACCTATAACTAAGGAGGAGGAGGATCTACTTTATATCTAGGTCTCACTTAAACGCATTATCTGGTGCAAGAATAGTGGAGAAGACATTCAGCAACAGCGATCATAACATAACAAAAATTTAAGATAAATCACTGGAAATAAAATTACTGCAGTAAACTTACTCCTGGGTGAATGCTACACAATTGCACAATGCAGAATTTGCACAGAACTCCCCACCTACTATGCAGAAATCTGCACCAGCATCAGCGAGCCATGACAAGCTCCGGTGCATGACTTTAAATGGTGCCCGAGCCTGCCTCACTGTTCTCCTTTTCACAACCATGAGAGCATTTCTCTTCACTCTCGCAGCTGTGCTACACCTCCGAAGCCAGAACCACAAGGTTTTAATGAAGGACAGGAAGCACTTCTATTTACTTTATTAAGACATTCCATGCTGGCATCAGAAGTATAGCACAGCCACAGGATCAAAGGGAAACTCTCCCATGGCTGTGCTGAAAATGCTGCTGTGGTCGGGCAGAAGAGGTGAACAGCTGGGGGCTGCAATGGGCTGCTGGTGAGTCGGAGGGGGGTGGCTGGAGGCTGAGATGGGCTTCTGGGAAGTCAGAGGGGTGGCTGGGAGCTAAAGAAGGGCTGATGGTGAGTCAGAGGGGTGAATAAAGGCAAAAGAAAGGTGGAGGTATGTGCCTGGGAAGCAAGAAGAAGAGGTTACGGAGAGAAGGTTTGGTGCATGGGGAGAAGAGAAAGGAGGTAAGGTGAGCGTATGTGCATGAGAATAGATCTTAGGGATAAACAGCAATAGGGATCTTGCTAGACGTTAGAGGGAGAGGGGGGTAGTAGGAAAGACTTGATGGTTGGGGAGAGAACTGTGACTGGAGCAAAAAAGCTAAGGAGGGAAAGGCAAGGGGAATTTAAGGTCTAGGAGGAGTTAGGCTTTATGAAGGGGGAATTCTGCACAAAAAATTATTAATAAAACATGCAGAAGGGGAAATTTTACTTCCCAATAATTTCCTTTCCTGGAATACTGCTAGACCAGTCCAAACCATTGGCTTATCTCTCCCAACTAGCAGATGAGACAGAGAAAAAACTAGAACAGTGCTGTGACCTCATCACGAATCACACCCAGCACTGCTTGGGGCACACTTCAATATTTATGTAAAAAGCAATGGAACCCCCACAGAGTCCACCAAAGGGGCCTCCAACCCCAACTATGTACTAACTTCACTGGGGGGGGGGGGGGTGGACAAAAGTGAGCAAGGAGTAGAAACAGAAGTCCTTTTATTGATAAAAGCACCCCTTCCAGATCATCCTGCTGGATCAGTCCAGACCATCAGTTAGTACCAAAGCTATTCTTCCGACAGGCAGGCCAACAGTGCAGCAGACAGCACACTGGTGCAGAAACAGGCTGCCAAATATACTTCAACATCCAAACTTTAATGCTGAACAAAACGTGAACAATGAGAACCAAGTCACTACTCAGCAGATATCCAAAGGCGCCACAGAGGACAACTCTGCCCAGGAGGCCACTTAGGCACAAGTGGAAAGAGCCTTCAAACCCGACAGCACTGGCTTACCCGCCAGAAGGTAAACTGAAGAGATGGCTTCTTTAAAGCCAGCAGCTCAGTGTGGTCATGGACGCCGCCCGGCCCTTGCGGGGACCCACAAAGAGTATGAACAAGTGGTCCGACAATCAGAATGAGTTTGTAACCTCCAAATATCGTAGCAAGATTCTGCGAACGTCCCGGCATCGCAAATGTCTGTCCTTACAAGCGCATTGCTCCATGATGAAGTAAGGCAGGGAAAGCACTCTATTCATATGGAAAGGGGACAAGACCTTCAGTAAGAATGAATGAAGGTATCGCCCACAAGGACATGCCTTCCACGGAAATGGACAAGGGTCCAGACAGCATAGTTACTTATCTGTAACAGGTGATCTCTGGGAACAGCAGGAATAAGTCTTCACATATGGGTACGTCGGTACCGACGGAGTCTGTGCGGCAACGCTTCCCAGCGTCCAATCAGAAAGCTTTTGGAAGCATCCCAACACGCCTGCGTGCTGCCTTCCCGCCTTCCCAACTGCCTCTCCTCAGTTAAGTTTGAAAGCTGAGACAAAGAGAGAGAGAGAGAGAGCAAGGAAGGGAAAGATAGAGATAGAGAAAATGCAACTCCTAGGGGAGGTGGGTGGGTTGTGAAGACTTCTTCCTGCTGTTCCCAGAGATCACCTGTTACAGGTAAGTAACTGTGCTATCTCCAGGAACAAGCAGGAATGAGTCTTCACATATGGGGACTCCCAAGCTCAGATGCCCAGAGGAAGTCCTAGCATATTGCAAGTCTAGAACGAGCCATGCTATTCCTTAGGACCTCAGGCATCCTGGGGATGGAGGGTAGGAGTTGAATACAGAAAAGGAGCTGTGGAACAGCTGGCTAGAACAGGGTTTCTAAAGGGGAAGACCCTGTATAGAGAGCATTTTGTAGTAAAATATTGTAATCTGGGCCTCCCTTGTTGGCATTGCACAAGTCCACTGAGGTACATATGGATCTGTTAGAAGACCAAGTGAATGTGCTCAAGGGGTACCTCACTGAGAAGTAGAGGTAATAAAAGTAGAAAAAAACAAGTGGAGGTCAGAACCCTTCAGGGTGAGAAATAGCCCCAGGGGAAAAACTGGGGTAGTATAAGAGGTAGAGCTTCAGCGGAGACGCAGAAGGTAGTATTAAAGAAAGCTTAAGCTCTTTTGGTCCAAAACAGTACAAACTTAGGACCAAAATAAAAAATGAGTCTGACCTAACTGGACTGGGGATGGAATCAGTCCATGTAGGGGAGAAAGGGTATGGAGACCCTTGTATCTGATAAGAAAGTAAGGACAGACTCAGGAGCGCTAAGCTTTAGATTAACTGAAGCTCCGCAATGTCTTTCCTAAATGGGATCAATTAGGAAAGAAAAAAGGTACATGGAGAGCTTCAGGAGTACCTAAGCTATATGTTAAGGAAAAATTTGGTAATTACCACAGAAAGTGGTTATAAGTGTAGCCCCCTAAGTATGCTGGCATAGCATTGATAGGGGTAGTGCCCATCTGTCAGGATCATATAGGAATGTAAGGATATCTGAACCTAACAGACAGATAGATATGTATCCATATGCTCATCTATCTAAAAATATCTCTCACTAGATATATATATAGGAAGTCATTTCCTAATTTAGGAAAGACATTGCGGAGCTTCAGTTATAGGGTATATATGCATATATCTATAAGAGATATGTATGAGCAGAAGACATATATACATATACACATACATATACACACACATACACACACATACACATATATATCTTTATTGTCGTGGGGAGCCCCCGTCTACGCCATTAGAATTATGGGATGCTCCACGGCAAAGATTATTTTAGGTAGCCCAAGGGAATGTAAGGTTCACTTGACGTAGAAAATGTTCTTACTTATTCCAGCTTCCTTAAGAGAACTCATTAATGAAACCAAGTGTAGGGAAACAAGGCTTTTATTCCCCGTCAGTGCAAGGGTTCAAAATAAGACATTGATAAACAAACAGAAAGTCCTTTGTTTCAAAAGGTACCAGCATTTAAATCAGCTGCTTCATTGTTAAACTTCACAATTAATGCCAGGCTTGATCAGAGGAATTCAGTTCATTCCAATCATAAGAATTATACAAGCTTCTTCTAAGTTACACAGTGGCTAGACTCCTGGCACGATGCCATACACAAATCACAGTCCATCTGTTCAGGTTGAGGAATGGGAACAGTATTTACACATTCAATCTCCATGGATTCTTCATCACTATATTCATCATTGGAATAATCACTGTCCCTGTCTGATACAGGCCTGTGTGAAATGCCTCTAGGGTCTTGTCTCCAATACCACTGTGTTCTAAGTGCTTTAGGGATTTTCTGAAACCACTCTGGTTTCTTCTTCTTTACAGAGTGAGCATTTGTTTTAACAGGGCTTTTAGGACTCAAGCATTTAGTATCATCAATAAAGCGTTCATACCTGAAGTCGGGCTGGTTTGAATCCCTGGAGTTTTCTCTTTCAGAAACTTTCCTCCTGTAAGGTTCTCTGCCTGTAAGCTTTAGGCAAGGCTGTGCTTTCTGGCAAAACCTGATGTGAATTCCCTTTTCTCCCTTGGTAAGAACTTAGCTTTCTCAGAAAGTGCTTTTCCTTTCTTGCCTGGTAAAACTTGGTTAGTATTTCCCAGAGAATGTAAGCTTTCCTCCAAACCGTTCCCTCTGGTTCTTTGCTTATGTCTCTCTGCTCTTGAGTCAGGAACACTGTGAGAACAGGGAGTGGCACACACTCTAGCTTCAGTGCTGGCTCTAACAAACTCCCGTTGAACAGCTGCACGCTTAGCCTGGCCCTTCTGAACTTCACCGTTGTGAACTCTGTTTCTTTGGGCTTGCTCAATTAGGATTCTTTCACTTACTCCTTCTCTTGGAGCTGATCCTCTTAATAGAGCTGTTCCTCCTTGTGAAGACGTTCCTCTGTCTCTGTTCCTTCTCAGGTCCTTCTCTGCTCCTTTCTTCCCCTCCTTCTCCTTCTCTGCCTTGCTGGCATTCAACTCTGGCTTATAAAGGAATCTTTCCTTCATGAGTTCCGGGGTCATTCCCAGGTGCAAATCATTAGCCCTCTTAGGCTCATTAGCTCCTGCATGGTCATTCCTGCTCCCTCTAGCTGTGCCTGGAGGTAACTGCACATCTAGATTCCTAAAAGAAACAGGCTTTCTTTTCAAGTTCTCATCTTTATTGATACCCACATCATGACAATATATATATGAATATGAATATGTAGACCTATAGACACATGTCTCCAGGTATGTGGAAGGAGAGATGTCTATAGAAGCTGATCCCCCCTAGGGATATAGGGAGAGAGGAAGATTCATCTGACAGCAAGAAGGTTGATACCTGCTTGAATAGATACATAGAGAATTCTCTTTTCCTGGTTATGATTGGCAGAGTCAGAGGAAAGGTCTCTCTGACAAGACGTCATCTGGATTCTTTTCAGAATTTGAGCTTTTGAATAACCAGGATGGCCTACGTGAAAAATGCAGAGAACAACTTCCGTCTGCAGGCAGGAAGTCCAGATTTCTCCAGAATTGCAGTATGGAGAATGGATAGAGGATGCCACTGGAGGAAGATACCCTAGTGACCCGCCTATGAGGGCAAGATGGGTATTAGGCGTCCTCTAGCTGCCATTGAAGAAAATTATCTCTGACAAGAAGACCAAAGGAGATATGGGCCAAGCCAGGGATTTGGCCCTTCTTTAGGTTTTCACGTGATGAAAGGCCTGTGTCTTATGTCTCAAAAGAGATTTAAGATGAGATGGTAAGGGTAGGGAATACCTACCAGTCATGAAAACATGACTGGGGGAACCCCCTCTAACCATCTGGGGTTACCTGCTAGGCAAGATACTAATTCTCTCTAGCAAGGGCCCATAGTGAAAAGCTACTCTGTAGAGTTGCAGAGAGCATGCTGCAGGTTGGTTAGAAGAAAAAACTGGCTGTGGAAAGCCAGCAGGTAACAAACTATTCTGCCAAGGACAAGGGGGCGAAGAATAGAAGTTAACCAACCAGGCTGTGAAAATGGTTTCCCAAACGAGGTTGATAACCTGTTTGGGACTTAGCACTGAGGCTAGAAGGATTGCTACTGGAGGGGAATCCCTGGTTGTGTGGTGAACAGAACCAGTGTCTCAACCACTAGGAATTGCTGTATCTGAAGCAACTTACCAGGGCTTTTCCCTCTCCCTTTTTTAGATTGGGAAAACGAAACAGACATGATAGGGCAGCTCATCAGACAATAGGAAGTCCTAAGTTAACAAGGGGGGGAAGACAACTCCGGAAGGGAGAATCCCCCGGTAAAACAGGTAGAGGACCACAGGGGCTTACCTGTGTAAAAGGGTCACTCTTACAAACCAAATGTTATATTAAGAGGGAGGTAAGACAAAGTTGAAAGAGACCGACTATGGAGGAAGTCTCTGAAAGGTGAGATGATACATGCCAGTACAGGGAAACAACTGTCTATTGATAGTTGTTACCTCTCTTTCCTCGAAGAGGAAAACCTATTAAGTATGGGCATGATCATCATGAAGACTCTTAAAGTTAAAGAAAAGATGTCTCATGAAGAGATATCTAGGAAGGTTAGGATAAATTTAGTGCAGATACTGCAAATGAAAAGAAGCAGACTGCTACTCTAACCACCAACCAAGAAGGGCAATGATGATCTATTTGAAACCCTGCGACTGCTGGGTTTGTTGACCCTGCTGAGGTTGTGGATTCTTCAGACCAGGGTGATGTTTCCCCTGTTTGGGAACATCTGTATGATGGGCAGATGATGGATAAAACCTTCTCCCCCTAGGGGAAGAAATTTTGGCAGGACATTTCCTACCAACTGGGAAAGAAGGCGGCGTAGAACAGCCTCTGGAAACAGGAAAGTCAGTGGTTAACTGAGCAACCTGGAGTAAAGACTCCTTGTTAAAGAGATTTTCTCCAGTGCAAGGAGTATTTCCCAGTCTTTCTTGTGCCCATTCGTCCAAGTCTGAAGCTTGGAGCCAGGCTTTACGTCGTGCTCCTATAGCTATAGCAGAAGTCCTGCTAACAGACTCAAAGGAGTCTAGGGAAGCACGAGTAAGAAACCTAGAGATATTTTGAGCATGACTAACCAGTAAGGAATAGTCTGCACTCTTGGGCTCTTGAAGAAAAGGAGTCAAAATATGTAATTTGTTTGTGACCTCCTCAAGAGATAAACCCATATAAAAATATATGAGAGAATTCTTGCTGAAAGCATGGATGCCTGGAAGGTTTGACGTCCAAAGGCATCTAAAGTCTTAGACTCACGACCTGGCGGATAAGAAGAGTGCTTTTTAGTACTCTTCACCCGCCTCATTGCTGATTCTACAACAATGGAATGATGAGGAAGTTGAGTCTTTTGAAATCCTGGAGAGGGGGGCACCTGATATAGAAGATCAGTTGCTCTGGAAGGTGGGGGTACCTTTAAAGGAGCTTCCCACATTCGTAGAAGGAGATCCTGCAAGGAATGATGCAAAGGAAGCATGATGTTTTCCTTTGCTCTCCCAGGAATATAGAGGGATCCTGTATTCCCTTGTGTAGGATCCTGTCCAGGAATAGAAATGGCAAGGGATTTTGCCATATCCAGGAGGAAAGCCTGAAAAGAAGGATCCCCACAGGGAACTTCCTTTGGATAGGCTAGATCTGATGAAGAACTAGCGTTGGCACCGAGGGATCTATCCAAGTTTATAGGAATGGAAGATCCTAAATGGTGCAGTATGGGATCCTTAGAGGATGGTCGCCGGTACTGCAGGAGGTCAGGACGAGCGCCAGTCAGCAGCACATCGTCCATGCTAGGGATCGATTCCAAACTTGGTATCGAGGGAAGCGAACCTGACGAGAAAAGCATGGAAGGCACCGACAGCAATGGTAAAGTGGATAGCGGTACCGACTTCGGTACCGTATCCGATACCGGTGGATGAAGGCCAGCCGGTGGCAACTCTTAACGGTATCGAAGAAACCGAGAGTTCCGGATCCGAATTATCAGAACCGAGCCTTCGGTACCGTCTGGTGTCGGTACCAAGGCGAGTCGGTACCCAGTCCTCCAGACTGGAGATCGATTCCAGACTCGGCATCGAAGGAAGCGAGTCTATCGATGCACATCTGGAGGGTACCGACATCGGTACTAGTATCAGTACCGGTACCGATACTGGAAGGTCAGTCTGCAGCGTATCCAATGGGCCCGTAGGTACCGAGGACACCAGACGACGATCCTTGGTGAGGAATGTTTCATCCAACACCATTGCCGATGACGGGGTATCGGTACCGCTCGAAGCGGATGCCACCACCGGGCATGGCTCAGGTATGTTCTGTGAGGGGTGAACCTCAGGAACAACCTGAAACCTCACACGGGCTTTGGAGGCCGAAGACTCCCACCGGGGTTTTAAAACCAGTGGATTCTCGAGGGCAAGGCCGGAGGCATCTCTATGCTGTGCATGAGATCTGCCCCTCGAGGACTGGATAGTCTTAACAGACTGTTTTTGGGTTACCTGATCCTGTGTATAAGAAGATATGGTCGGTGCCCTGAAGTTGGATGGGGACAGCATGTCGAGGGGAACTCGATGTTGAAAACTTCTTCCCACAATACTAATGCAGGAGGGACACTCCGGAGGAAAATGGTCAGGACCCAAGCAGGTTAGACACCAATTGTGAGTGTCTAAAATTAAGTTTGTACTGCCACAGTTTGTACATTCCTTGGGGATAGTGGCTGGCGGTTCCATGAAGGAAAGTGGAGAGGCCTAGCAGGCCTGAAAAACCATGAGACACTAAGAAAGAAAAATATTCCTTAAAAAGGAAAATTTTTATAAGAAAAGAAAAACGAAACACCGGCGGTACCGGTGGCGTCAGGGAAGGCAGTCGCGACCACAAGAAAACTAAAAAATTAAAGAAGAATTTTCTGCGGTGACAGGAGGACGTCCTGCCGGCTCCGCGGAAAAACGAAAAACTGAGGAGAAACAATTGGGAAGGCGAGAAGGCAGCACGCAGGCGTGTTGGGATGCTTCCAAAAGCTTTCTGATTGGACGCTGGGAAGCGTTCCCACGCAGACTCCGTCGGTACCGACGTACCCATATGTGAAGACTCATTCCTGCTTGTTCCTGGAGATAAGTGGTTCTGCAGTTTGGAAATACAGTGTGCTGAAGTCATGGCCACGAGAAATGCAGTCTTCAGGGTCAAGTCCTTGAGCATAGCCCGCTTCATGGCTCAAAGGATTCCCGTATGAGTGCTCGGAGAACCAGTCCCAGGACGGATTGGCTGGTCACACAGGAGGCCACATGAGATGAACTCCCAGAGAAAATGACCCACATTGCGATAAATTAGTGATTTGCCTGCTATAGGACGCCGCAAGGCAGCCAGGTCTGCCATCTGTACATGCAGGGAATTCAGGCCAAGCCCTTATGGAGCCCATCTTGCAGGAAGGCCAAAACCATAGGCACCCGCGCTCACCAAGGGGACAGCACCTGCTCCTGGCTCCAATGCTCAAAGAGTCACCAAACCCAGAAAAAAGCCAGCGGCGTGGACTGGCACCAGGCATATAACAGCATCGACACAACTGCAGAGGAATAACCTTTGTGCCTCAATAACTGCCTCTCAAGAGTCAGGCCATAAGCGAGAAGGGAGCCAAGTTGTCCAAAAGGATGGGGGGCCCTGCCGCAGCAGACCTCTCCACGACCCCAATGGTAGAGACTGATCCACCTGGAGATGCACCAGATCCATGTACCACAGTTGCCGGGACAAAGTCGGCACTACGAGAACCACCAGACGAGGATGCCTCAACACGCCAATGTATCCTGGGTATCAGAGACCAAGAAGGGAAGAAAAAGGAACAAAATGAACGGCGACGGCTGTATCAGCACACATCCACCCCCCCCCCCTCCCGAACCCCTGTCGCTCTCCATTGGCTGAAGAACACGGGAACCTTCACGTTGGCTGGTGTCGCCAGATTCACCATTAGAAGATCCCCAGTGGCTGACAATGTGATCGAATGCCCAAGGCAACAGTTACCACTTACTGGGGTCAAGGAGATGACTGCTGAGAAAGTCCACCTGGACCCTGTGCTCTCCCACAATGTGCTGTGCTGAAAGGGCCTGGAGATTACTCTCAGCCAAAAGGGAAAAAGGAACTGCATCTTGTGGGCCAATCCCAGGCACTTGGTGCCACCCTGGCGATTCACATAAGCCATTGCTGTCGTGTTGTCAGAAAGGAGCAGATCTTGAAAGTGCCACAAGGCCAAACAAATAGCTCGAGCTTCCAGTGAACTGATGGCCCACTGGCCCTCCTCCCGCAACCATGTGCCCTACGTGGAACAGCCCAAACAGTGAGCCCCCCCAACCGGTCAAGTTGGCATCAATCATCACTACCACCCATTCTGGCCGATCCAGTGGTATGCCCTGCAGCATGTGATTGCTCAAGTCCCATCATCAGAGGCTGGAGCGCACCCTTGGAGGACGTGGTAATCACACTTGAAGTCCTGAGAGCAAGGGGACCACAGACTCAGCAGAGATCACTGCAACAGATGCATATGCATCCTGGCTCATAGAACGATCTCCAAGGTCGCTGCCATTGCTCCCTGGAGCTGCAGAGACTCCCAAGTCTGGGGAACAAAGAGGCCCTGGAAAGTGTGAAGCTGCCGTCAAAACTTAAGAACATAAGAACATAAGACATGCCATACTGGGTCAGACCGAGGTCCATCAAGCCCAGTATCCTGTTTCCAACAGTGGCCAATCTAGGTCATACGTACCTAGCAATATCCCCAAAAGACACAGGTTCCTCAATGCTTGTACTGGGTCAAGCATTGATATCCTGGGTCCCTTTTTAATAGTGGTTTATGGACCTTTCCTCCAGGAACTTGTCCAAACCTTTTTTAAACCCAGCTATACTAACAGCCCTTACTACATCCTCCGGTAACAGATTCCAGAGTTTGGTTACACGTTGAGTGAAAAAATATTTTCTCTTATTTGTCTTAAATAGTTTACCCTGTAGCTTCATTACATGTCCCCTAGTCTTCCTATATTCTGATAGTGTAAACAATTGATCCACGTTTATCCGTTCCACTCCATTCATTAATTTATAGACCTCTATCGTATCTCCCCTCAGCCGTCTCTTTTCCAGGTTAAAGAGCCCTAACCTTTTTAGCCTCTCTTCATAGGAGTAGCCTTCCATCCCCTTCACCAATTTGGTGGCTCTTCTCTGTACTTTTTCTAATAACGCTATGTCCTTTTTGAGATACGGTGACCAGAATTGCACACAATATTCAAGGTGCGGTCGTACCATGGAGCGATACAGAGGCATTATAATATCCTTTGTTTTGTTCTCCATCCCTTTCCTTATGATACCTAGCATTCTATTTGCTTTCTTGGCCGCCGCTGCACACTGGGCGGAGGGTTTTAACATGTTATCCACGATGACTCCTAAATCTTTTTCCTGGGTGGTGGTTTCTAATGTGGAGCCTTGCATCGTGTAACTATAGTGTGGGTTGTTCTTTCCTAGGTGCATAACTTTGCACTTGTCCACACTAAATTTCATCTGCCATTTGGATGCCCAGTCTTCCAATTTATCCAGATCCTCCTGCAGTTTTCCACAATCCTCTTGGGTTTTAACAGCTTTAAACAGTTTTGTGTCATCTGCAAATTTGATAACCTCACTAGTTATTCCCTTTTCCAGATCATTTATGAATATCTCAAAAAGTAGCGGACCCAGTACAGATCCCTGGGGTACTCCACTATTCACCTTTTTCCATTGGGAATATTGGCCATTTAGCCCTACCCTCTGCTTTCTATCTTCTAACCAGTTCCCGATCCACAATAGTACACTGCCTCCTATCCCATGACTTTTTAGCTTCGCCAAAAGTCTCTGATGGGGGACCTTGTCAAAAGCTTTCTGAAAGTCCAAATACACTATATCAACTGACTCACCTTTGTCTACCTGTTTATGCACACCTTCAAAAAAACATATCAGATTAGTAAGACAAGATCTTCCTTGTCTAAAGCCATGTTGGCTGTCTCCCATTAGGCCATGACTATCTACATGCTGTGTAATTTTGTTCTTTATGATGGTTTCTACCATTTTCCCTGGTATTGACGTCAGGCTCACCGGTCTGTAATTTCCTGGGTCACCCCTGGAACCCTTTTTAAAAATTGGTGTTACGTTGGCGACCCTCCAATCTTCAGGTATTACAGATGATTTTAATGAAAGTTCACAGATTACCAATAGCAGGTCTGCAATCTCATATGTCAGTTCTTTCAACACTCTGGGATGTATACCATCCGGTCCAGGTGATTTGCTACTATTCAGTTTATCAAATAGTTGTAATATATCTTCCCGGTGTAGCGATATTTCTCTCAATTCCTCTGCAGTATCACCTTTAAATACCACTTCAGTCTTGGGTAACATCCCTACATCTTCCTCAGTAAAGACCGAAGCAAAGAATTCATTCAGTCTCTCTGCTATAGCCTTGTCTCCTCTTACTGCCCCTTTTACCCCTCTATCATCTAACGGTCCAATTGACTCTCTCACAGGCCTTTTGCTACGAATGTACTTGAAAAAGTCTTTATTTCATGTTTTTGCTTCTGTAGCAAGTTTCTTCTCAAATTCCCGCTTTGCCTGCCTTATCAATGCTTTGCATTTAACTTGCCAGTGCTTGTGCTGTTTCCAGTTTTCATCATTTGGCTCTTTTTTTCCATTTCCTGAAGGTTGCTTTTTTGGCAGCAACAGCCTCTCTGACCCCACCTTTAAACCATGCTGGCAGTTTTTTGGACTTTCTTCCACTCTTCTTAATGCGTGGAATACAGCTGGTCTGGGCTTCGAGGATAGTAGTTTTAAATAACGCCCAAGCTTGCTGTAAGTCTTTAACCTTTGGAACCGCTCCTTTTAGTTTTTTCCTAACTATATTCCTCATTCTATCATAGTCTCCCTTTTAAAAGTTAAAAGTTAAAACTTGCACAACCGTTCCATCATGAGCAAGACCCCTGCCCCCAAAGGTGTCTAAGCGAGCCCCCATGTGGCTAGGCGCAGAAGATTATAGAACATGTCAGCCTAAACAGCCGCCCTGGATTCCAGGCGAGCTTTATCAGAGTCCTCCAGCAAGAGCTGAATCCAATTTCAGAAGGGCTTATGCTGTCAAACCCCCACATGCCGAGGTCTGTACTGCCAAGGTGGACGCAGAAAAGGCCGTCTTCTGAAGACCCTTAATCCTTCTATCCTGAGCATCCCGCAGGGCTGCTCCACCCTCCACCAGGATTGGTAGTCCTGTTGATCACCGCTGCAACTAGAGAGTCTACCTTAGGGTAGCATAGCCACCACTGAAGGTGTTACTGGGACCAGGAGTAAATCTTTCCAAGCTGCCAAGCGGTCCATAGAGTGGCATTAGAAATGTGGCTCAGGTGGGAGCAGGAAGGCCCTGGTAGGCACCCTGATCCCCCTAAGAATCGGTCTGCTGCGGCGGTCGGGTCTGGAATACAGAGTTCCGCCTCCATCTCCTCCGAACGAAACAAGCTAACTAACCGAGAGATGGTCTCTTTCTCGGAGGGGGAAAACTCACCCTCCTCCAGACTGGAAGTACCAAGTGACAATGCCTTGAACAGTTCACTAGCTTGATCCTTCTCCTCCAGAGAATCCAACTTGGTCCTTACTAAGGTCTTGCACCAGCGCTTAGCCCTAATACCAGAGCCCATGGCTCCCTGTGCGCTTCCTCAAGGTCCCCCTGCTGCCGGGGGGAGTCTGATCTTGGAAGTCAAGAGCCCCGCGGTGAGCCTTTCAAGCCCTCTTTCCACAGGGCCCAAGTCTGTCTAAAAAGCACATCAAACTCTACCGTGTCTGCTGACTGGCTGGCATCTGTAGTCCCTTGATTCCTCAAGAGCTCCACTTCCTGTGGGAGCAAGTCCAATAGTGAGGCATCACCCCCCCCCCTTCACTTCTCAAGGGGCTTGCAGATCATGCAGGCTGCAGGAGGTCCAAAGATGCCTCCAATGTCAACGCTGAAGCAGGCAGAGCTAGTGACTCCCAAGCTACTGAAGATGAGGCAGCTGCAAAAGAACAGCCGGGGTCGGCTGCTCAAGCAGAACACATCTGGTCCACCAAGTACTGAAACCGTAGCAGAGGCATCAGGGAAGCTGGCCCGGCATGAAGAGTGCTTGGTGTGCACACTTAAAGATGCAGGAGAAAATGGCAGGAACTGAGACCCGATGTGCCTTCCTGCAACCCAGCGGCAGATGCTCCCCCAGCCCGCCACGAGAGCAGAGGGTGGGGGAGGAAGATCAACCACACTGGGTGCGTTCAATGACAGAAAGTAAGGCCCGATGCACAGGCTCGACACCCCTCCATGTAACTTGGTGGCAAACTCTCCCCCAGCCTACTTTACTCACTGTCTTGCTGACAGCCCCAGGCCATACCGCCACACTGCCGGTCCCATCTCAAATCTCCAGGAGTCAGTGGGGGGAAAAAGGGCAAGAGAAACCACACTGTGTGAGTTTAGAGGCCTGTCAAGAGAATCACCAGGGCACTGTCTCTAGTGATCCTGTCTCTGCTCACTATAAACCAGTCCCCTAACTCTGAGAATATAGTTCTCTCTCCTGTTATCTATTAAACCTTTTTATTTTTTCCCTAAAAGAATAAAGCAAAGAAACTGAGGCTTAAGCAGGCACCTCCTTTAATGGACTCCAAGGCAACTGGGCTGAATCTCCTGGACCCAAGGACCAATCCAGCCAGGTGGGTATTTCCTATAATCCCGGGGGACCGCTGGTCACACTGGACTGCCAGCAACAGCAGAACACTGGAACTGTACTGGAAAAAACATCCACCATCTGCTCAGAGAAAATACTGACGCGTGCTTTCTAGCTGTGCTGTGTGTGATGCGGTCACAGCACTGTTACAGTTTTATCTCTGTCTCATCTGCTGATTGGGAGAAATAACCCAATGGTCTGGACAGGTCTAGTAGGACGATCTGGAATTTTAAATTACTATGCGAAGAATTTTCTGAATTTTTGCACAGAATTCTCCCAGGTATATAGCATATAATCTTAAAAAAAGGAAGACTATGAAAGAGTAAACTAGTTAGAAGGAAACTCAAAGGAGCAGCTGCAAGGGTTAAAAGTCTGCATGAGGCATAGAGACTGCTTAAAACTGTCATCTTGGAAGGACATATGAAATTAATTCCACAAATTAAAGTTCAAAAGAACAAGTAACTGCCAGCAAGGCTAAGGCTGTGAAAAGGCTATTAAAATGAAAAAGGCATCTTTTACAAAATGGAAAAAAGAATCCATAGACAAATGAACAAAATGGGCCACCAGGGCCATGATCTCACCAATTTTTTTTTGTTCCACACAGAATCGGTAACTAGGAATCTGGGAGATGGTGAGCAAAAAAAAAAAAGTCTCTATCCCGCCCCCCCCCCCAAACAAAAAGGTACCTTTGAGGATCTAATCAAGAAAACAGAAAGGCACAAACAATGACAATTTAGATGTAAAATGCTAAATAAAAGTGGCCAAGAGCAAGTTTAAGAAAAGACTTGAAAGGTTGTTTAACTTTTGTCTGTGACAAGTATATTAAAAACAAAAAACCTTTGAGAGAGAATGCTGGGTCACTGGATAATTAGAGGGGTAAAACAGGGCATTCAAGGAAAATACAGCTACTGTAGAGAATATTGGGTAGATGCCTAAACCAAGCACCATTTTTTGGGAGGTAAAACAGTTACTCACCTGTAAAAGGTGTTCTCCGGGGACAGCAGGAATCAGTCCTCACATATGGGTGATGTCAGCCCACATGGTAATCACTCCCCAGCTTTCAAAGAAAGCCTTTGGGACTTAAACTGCGTATGCATGGTTACCTTCCCACTCAAGGGTACCATCTTACCTCAGTATGAAGACATAGCTTAATCAAGCATAAAAAAGGAAAACTCCACAGGGAGGAGGGAGGGTTGTGAAAGCAGATTCCTGCTGCCCCTGGAGAACACCTGTTACAGGTGAGTAACTACACTTTCCACGGGAACAAGCAGGAAATCAATCCTCACATATGGGACTCCCCAGCTATAGGCTACCAAAAAAAACCTGTAAAAACTACTGCTACTACTGAACATTTGTATAGCGCTACAAGATGTATGCAGTGTTGCACAAACATGTAAAAGACGGTCCCTGCTCATCACAGCTTACAATCTAGTCAAGACAGACAACACAGTAGCTGTAGAAATGGGATACATCTAGGGCAGGGGTGGCCAACTCCAGTCCTAGTGCACCACAATCCAGCTTGGTTTTCAAAATGTTGCTAATGAATATTCATTAGATATAGCGTAGTCACTCACCTGTAACAGGTGATCTCCAGGAACAGCAGGAATTGAGTCTTCACATATGGGTGACGTCGGCACCGACGGAGCCCACGCGGGAACGCTCCCCAGCGTCCTATAAGAAAGCTTTTGGGAGCATCCCACTGCGCCTGCGTAGCTGCCTTCCCGCCTTTCCAACTCTGCCTCCTCAGTTGGGTTTGTAGCTGAGATAAAAGGAGAGAAGGCGAGAGAAAGAGAGAGAAATACACCTCCTAGGGGAGGAGTGTGGGTTATGAAGACTCAATTCCTGCTGTTTCCGGAGATCACCTGTTACAAGTGAGTAACTACGCTATCTCCAGGAACAAGCAGGAGTGTAGTCTTCACATATGGGACTCCGTAGCTTGGAGATGCCAGGGAGATGACCACAGAGAGGTGAAACACAGGCCTAAGTGAGTCATGTATCCTTCCAAGGATATCTTGTATCAAAACCCAGGATGGGGGTAGGAGTCGATTTAAGTCTGAAAGAGATGCTGGAGAACAGCCTGGCCAAACGAGGCATCCCGACGGGAGTCCTTGCCCATGCAGTAATGGGCCGCAAAGGTGTGGAGAGAGGACCAGGTTGCTGCTTTGCATATTTCATCAATCGCCACTGAACATAGGTTTGCCATGGAGGCAGCCATTGCTTGCACATTGTGTGCTGTGACATGACCTTCAAGAGAAAGTCCCCTACTCTCATAGGTAAGAGATATACAGTCTGCAATCCATTGGAAAGTGTTCTTTTGGAAACTGGTAGACCCAGGTGACTGGAGTCAAAAGCAACAAAAAGCTGTGCCGCCTTTCTGTGCTGCTTAGTTCTATGAAGATAAAGGGCCAAAGCACGCTTGCAATCCAGAGTATGTAGACTCCTTTCTGCACTAGAGGCATGAGGTCTAGGGAAGAAAACAGAAAGGTAAACAGACTAGTTTAAATAAAAAGGCGAAACCACCTTTGGCATAAAGTGAGGATGAGTCCTAAGGACTACTTTATCATGGTGGAGCCATGTATAAGGAGGGTCAGCCACTAAAGCCTGGAGGTCACTGATTTGTCTTGCAGAAGTGAGGGCAATTAGGAAGATGACTTTCCAAGACAGAAACTTCAGAGATGTAGTGGTTAGGTGTTCAAAGGGTGGCTTCATGAGCTGTCAGAGGACAAGACTGAGATCCCATGCCACAGGTGGTGGCCTAATGGGAGGCTTAGTTAAGAGTAGACCCCTCAAAGCACGCTACAAGCAGCTGAGAAGAGAGGCTGTCAATCAAAGGGTATGTGGAAAGCCGTAATGGCACCAAGGTGGACCCTTACCGAATTAGTTATGAGTCCACAGCATGAAAGGTGGAGGAGATACTCAAGTAATACCTCCATGGGAACGGAAAAAGGATTAAGTTCCCTCTTTGAACACCAGATTGAAAACCTTCTCCACTTGGCGTAAGCACGCCTTGTGGAAGGTTTCCTTGAGGCCAAAAGGATATCTTTAACCTGTTGAGAGAGGTTGATACCCTGGAGTTCTAAGCTCTCAGCAGCTATGCCATCAGGTGTAAGGACTGGTAGTTTGGGTGCAGAAGCATCCCGTTCTCCTGTGTGAAGTTGAGCCTCCAGCTGAGTCCAAAGACCATGAGTGGAGAAATTGTCCAGATGAGCTCCCCAACCCAATTTGGATGCATCCGTCGTCAGAGCAGATTGGTGTGGTGGCATCTGAAAAGGTAACCCTACAAGAAGGTTTTCTGGTGATTGTCACCATTGGAGGGACGAAATTAGACGTGCAGAGATCATGATTCTGTCCCCCAGACGACGTGATGCCTGAGTCCACTGCGAAGTCAGGGTCCATGAGCTGCACGCATATGCAGACGAGCATAGGGAACCACATGTACTGCATATGAACGAGCAACTGGGAAAGTCTTCATACCTGTTTGAGAAGCTAGTTTTACTATTCGAGCACAGTGGACCTGTGGTAGAAAAGTCCTTGACTGTTGTGTGTCTAGGAGAGCCCCTATGAACTCTTAAGGTTTGAGAAGGGGCGAGTTGGGATTTTGTAAGATTTATTACAAATCCCAAGTGTTGAAGAACCTGCATTGTGTGGGAGAGAGCAGAGCTGGCCTCTGGAGCTGACGCTGCTTGGATGAGCCAGTCGTCTGGGTAAGGGAAGACAAATATCCCTAGAATCCTTAGGAATGCTGCCACTTCTGCCATGCATTTTGTGAAGACTCTTGGGGCAGAAGCCAGGCTGAAGGGTAGAACCCTGTACTGGTAATGTCTTCCTTGAAAGAGGAATCGAAGAAACCTCTTGTGTTCTGCATGAATAAGGACATGTGTATACGCATCCTTTAGATCTAGAGAACAAAGCCAGTCCTGACTCTGGATGTAAGGGAGAAGTGTTTCGAGAGAGATCTTGAATTTCTCTCTGAGCAGATACTTGTTTAATTCTCCGAGGTCCAGAATGGGCCTGTAGCCTCCTGTTTTCTTTGGTATAAGGAAGTAGGGGGAGTTGAAGCCCAGGCCTTGTTGAGAAAGTGGCACCTCCTCTATCGCAGCCTGAGCGAGGAGGGTGGTAATCTCCTGGCAGAGGAGAGTGGTGAGAGGGGGCCGAGAACTTAACTCTTGGAGTAGAGGGAGGGGGCATTTTATTTATTTATTTTATTTATATTTTCTTATATACCGCTCTATTCTGCATCAGTGCGGTTTACATTGAACAAACTGAAATTACATTGAACAGGGCATTATAACTTGGAGATAACTATTTTACAGGGAACATGGGCTATGGAGGGTTAAGTGGCTTGCCCAAGACCACAAGGAGCACCTGTGGGACTAGAAACCCCAGTCCTTCCGGCCCAAGGTTGCTGTCCTCTAGTGGGATTTGAACCCCCGACCTTCCGGCCTGAAGTACCTCGCCCCAACCACTAGGCCACTCCTCCACTCCTTAGAAGTAAAGTTTGTACCCCTCTGCCACTATGGAGAGAGTCCAATGCTCTGATGTTATCTGGTGCCACCTTTTGGCAAAGTAACAGTCTGCCTGGAATGTTGACTGGCTCTGGAATTTCCAGAAGTAGGACAGCTACGTTCTCTAGAAAGGAATCAAAGACCTTGTGGAGGATGGGTCTGTTGAGCTGGTTGAGCTCTGGGGGGCCGAGCCTTCCTTTGTTGCTTCGGTTGTTGCTGTCCCTTCTGGGAAGCATGGACCAGACAGTGCACAGCATGGGTATAAGAAGGATAAAACTTTTTTCTTATTGAAAAAGGGTTTCTTTGGTAGTGGTTCTAGAAAGCCTATTTAGAGTGGTATCCAGCTGAGAAGCCTTGTCCTGCAAATCCTTGTCAAAGGGATTTTCCCCTGCGCAAGGAATATTCCCCAGCTTATCTTGCACCCGCTGCTCAAGATAAGATTCTTGTAACCAAACAATCCGACATGCACCGATGCAGACAGCAGAAGTCCTGCTAATACATTCAAAACAAATCAAAGGTCGCCCTATTCATGAATTTGGAGACATTCTGGGCATTTTTTACAAGTGTCAGGTAATCAGCCCTCTTGTCATCAGGGAGAAGAGAAGCCATTAGTTCTAAATCTTTAGTTACCGCCCAAAGAAACACACCCATGTAGAATATGTAAGAACTTATTCTGGCCAATAACATGGAGGCCTGAAACATTGACGGCCAAAGGCATTGAGAGTTCTCGCCTCGTGGCCCGGAGGATTAGATGAATGTGTCTTGGAACTTTTGATTCGACGCATTGCCGATTCCACAACCATGGAGTGGTGTGGTAACCGAGTCTTCTGGAAATCGGGACACTACGGCACCCGGTACATGATATAGAGTCTCAGAGAATGTAGAGACACCGTTAAGGGTGTTTCCCACATCCTAAGCATGAGGTCATGCAATATCCAGTGAATGGGTAAAGTAGCAGCCTCCTTAGAGGCTGCTGGATATTGAAGAATTTCAAGTTCTTCAGCTCTCGGTTCCTTCTCGGAGGTCACCGTAATGGAGAGGCCCCGAGCCATATCTCGTATAAAGTCTTGAAAAGACATGTCCTCTGGAGGAGACATACGGCGTTGTGGGGAAGGAGAAGGATCTTCTGGAAGAGCCTCCCTGGTACCGATCGATTCATCGGAAGAATCGGAATTGGAAGACATGAACTATCGGCGGGCTGGGTGCTCCTGCCCGGCCCGTCGACAGTACCGATCAAAATAGTCATCGGAATGCCTCGGTACCGGACCCTCGATGCCAGACACTGATTCTAGGGCCGGCATGGGTGGTAGCGTGGAGAGAGGCGCAATGGTCGATGCAGATACATTCGGTACCGGCACCGGTACGATGATTGCGGAACCAATTGCAGAGGCTTTAGCGGTACTGAAGCTGCTAGTAGCAAGGCTGCTAAACTCCGCTCAATGGCCAGGATACGCTGATCCATGGAGCCAGCCGATGCCTGGGTATCGGTACCCGAACAGCGGGCCATGACCCCAGAACATGGCACCAAGAACTCTCCGGAGGTGGAAGCCTCGGGAACATCTTGGGACCCTGTTAATGCTTTGGAGGAAAGGACCTCCCGCCGGGGCCATTTGGCCGCTGTATTCTCCTCTACAGCAACGCTTAAAGCATCTCGATGCTTAGAAGGAGATTTACCCTTTGAGGATCGGTCTTCGAAGACGACTTAGGTTTCGTTACCTGAGATCCATGGGAGGAAGATGAAGCCCTGGACGATGTTGATGCAATGGACATTGTATCTGTGGCAAAAAGGGTGCTGAGTTTTGCAGCTCTATTCTGCAGGCCCTTCTTTGTCATCTGCCTGCAGAGGAGTCATTCCGCTGGCAAATGGTCTGGTCCCAAACATTTAAGACACAAGTCATGGGTGTCGGTAGCAGAAATAGTACTACTACATTTGGGACACTTTTTGAGGAACAAAGGGGCCTAAGTCCCCAAAATGGTGCCTAAGTACCTGGAGGGCAGAAACGCTCAGAGAAAACTTTTTTCTTTCTTTTTAGGAAAAGAAAACAGACAAAGAAAAGAAAAGAGACAGACGATGCCGGTGCTAGCATCAACAGGAAGGCAGACGCAACCTCGAAAAAGAAACTTTTCTGCGGTGACAGGAATTGCTCCCCGTCGGCTCCACGGAAAACAAAAAGCTGAGGGAGGAGAGAGTTTGAAAGGTGGGAAGGCAGCTACGCAGGCACAGTGGGATGCTCCCAAAAGCTTTCCTATAGGACGCTGGGGAGCGTTTCCGCGAGGGCTCCGTCGGTGCCGTCACCTATATGTGAAGGCTACATTCCTGCTTGTTCCTGAAGATATTTGCATACAATGGAAGACAGTGGATGCAAATATACCTCATGAATATTTATTAGATATCCTGCAAATGAGGCTGGATTGTGGTGCACCTGGACTGGAGTTGACGACCCCTGATCTAGGGGGAATGGTAAGAAGAAACAAGAGAGGTCGGGCGAGTCAAGATCCAAAATTGGCAGTGAAGAGCGAGTTTTCAGCCTGGATTTGAAAAGGATCAGAGAAGGCACCTAACTCGGGTAGTTTGTTCCAGGCATAAGTAGCAAAGTCTGGAGTTAGCAATAGAAGAGAGTGGCACAGATAAAAGTGACTTGCCAGAAGACCGGAGTTCGCGAGGAGGGGTGTAGGGAGGAGATAAGAGAGAGTCAAGGTAGTGAGGAGCTGCAGAGTGAATGCACTTAAAAGGTCAGCAGGAGAAGTTTGAACTAGATGTGGAAACAGATAGGGAGCCAATGAAGTGACTTGAGAAGAGGGGTAATATCATGGCGAGGCTGGCGGAAAATTAGCAGCACAGCAGAGTAAACAGATTGAAGGGGAGAGGGATGATTCAGACAGAGACCAGCAAGGAGTAGGTTATAATAGTCTAGACCAGAGGTGACTAAGGAATGGATAAGTGTCTTAGTAGCGTGTTCAGAAAGGAATGGGCTGATTTTGTTGATGTTGTAGAAAAAGAAAATGGAAATTACACTAACCTGGTAATTGTAGTTCCTGTAGGATCCAGTTTAGTCCTCCACAATCGGGTAGTGCACCTTCTACTGCAGCCTGGAGACTGGACCAATCAAATCTTCTGTAGTACATATCCAGCAGGAGCTCCCAGAAGCCCCCCAGTGTACTAGTAACAAAGCATACTTAACGAAGCAACACATTAAATAATCATTAAATTATCATTACATTATCAGTAAACCCTTATCTTCCCCCCCTGTAATAACCAACTCCCTCCCCAAACGAGGAAGTCAGAACACCGCCTGGCGCCGAAACCGACGCCTTCCAATTTACACAGAGCTCCCCTTCACAGAAATCTGGGGAGCTGACTGAACTCCAAGAAAGGGAAGAGCCATAGCGATAAGCACGACTGTCAACAGAACCCGAACGGGACGAAAAACCGCCCTACAGTCAACCGCTCGGAACAGCGCGCCGCAAGACTACACAGAGAGTTGGGAGGGAAGGAGGACTAAACTGGATCCTACAGGAACTACAATTACCAGGTTAGTGTAATTTCCATTTCCTGTGCGGATATCCAGTTTAGTCCTCCACAATCGGGATGTAACAGAGCAGTTAAGACCGGGCGGGACCTTGCCAGCCGGCGCGCAGAACCGCCGATCCAAAACAGGAATCCCGAGCCGCTAATACATCCAGGCGATAGTGCCTGCTGAAAGCGTGCAGAGACGACCAAGTGGCCGCCCTACAGATATCCGCTGGCGGAACCAGGCAATGCTCCGCGCAAGAGGTCGCCTGAGCTCGAGTAGAATGAGCTCGAAGCCCCTCCGGAACTGGCCGCTGCTGCAACAGATACGCAGATGCGATCGCTTCCTTGATCCATCTAGCAATGGAGGCCTTAGCCGCCGCCTCCCCTTTTCTTGCGCCCCCAAAGAGCACAAAAAGCCGATCGGTCTTACGAAAGGACTCCGTAGACTGCAAATACCGACGCAGCGTGCGAGCCACATCGAGCCGGTGAAGACCCTTGTCCACAGACTCGACCGAGTTCGCCGAAAGAACCGGCAGAAACACTGCCTGATTCAAGTGAAAGGGAGACACCACCTTTGGAAGAAAAGAAGGCACCGGCCGGATCACAATCCGGTCTGCGGAAAACGACAAGAAAGGCTCTCGGCAGGACAAGGCCTGAAGATCCGAAATGCGCCGAGCCGAGCAAATGGCTACAAGAAAGACCGTCTCCAAAGTTAGATCCTTCAGGGACGCCCTCCGCAAGGGCTCAAAAGGTTCCCGCACCAGAGCCCGCAGGACTAAATTCAAATCCCACGGGGAAATCGGTGCTCTGCGGGAAGGCCGCAAATGAAAAACAGCGGTCAAGAAACGCCGCACATCCGCATGAGCGCTGAGAATGCGGCCTAAAACATTGCCTCTATAGCAGGAGATCGCTGCCAACTGAACCTTCAGGGAACTGGCCGCAAGGCCTTTCTCGAACCCATCCTGAAGGAAGCTTAACACGACGGGCACAGAGACCGTCGCCGCCCGGACTCCCCGCCGGGAGCACCAGTCCTCAAAAATCCTCCAGATTCGAACATAAGTAAGAGAAGTGGATGACTTTCTTGCCCGCAGTAGGGTGGAAATCACCGCGGGCGAATAACCCTTCTTTTTCAGCCGAGCCCTCTCAATGGCCAAACCGTAAGCGAGAATCGAGCCACCTGGGGCATCCGCAGGGGGCCCTGAAGAAGAAGGTCCAGCAGCGCGGGCAGGCGCCAAGGCACGCCGTCTCGAAGTCTGACTAGCTCGGCATACCAGGGCCTCCGGGGCCAATCCGGAGCCACCAGCAGCACTCTGCCCTGATGACCCTCGATGCGCTGGACGACCCGGCCGATCAGCGCCCACGGAGGGAAGACATACAGAAGCCCGGACGTCGGCCACGGCTGAATGAGAGCGTCGAGCCCTTCGGACATTCGCTCCCGCCGGCTGCTGAAGAAGCGACTCGTCTTGGCCGTCTGGAAGGTCGCCATGAGATCCATGATGGGCGGACCCCACCGCCGCACTATTTGCGCATACACCTGTGGATTTAACTCCCACTCTCCGGGGTCCACTCGCACTCTGCTGAGAAAGTCGGCCTGGACATTTTCCGCGCCCGCTATGTGCGCCGCTGATATTGCCGGCAGACGAGTCTCCACCCAACTGAACAAGGCTGTCGCCTCTGTTTCCAGGGCCACACTCCCTGTGCCCCCTTGGCGATTGATGTAAGCCACCGTGGCCGCATTGTCCGACCAGACCCGGACAGGTCGACCCCGGACCAGTGGTTCCAGGGCCAATAGTGCTAGTCGCAGCGCCCGAAGCTCGAGATGGTTGATCGACCAAGACGCTTCCTGGGAGGACCACCCCCCCTGAGTGAAGCGGGTCTCGCAGTGCGCTCCCCAACCGGCTAAGCTCGCATCCGTTGTGAGGGGAACCCACAGAGGAGGCTCCAAGGGAACCCCCCGCGTCAGATTCTCGGGAGAGAGCCACCAACGGAGCGAAAGACGCACCGCCTTCGGGCAGGGCAGTCTCTTGTTCAAGGAGTCGCACTGGTTGGACCACCGGCGAAGGAGCACCCTCTGCAGCGGGCGCATGTGGAACCGCGCCCACGGTACCACCTCCAAGGTCGCCGCCATTGTTCCGAGAAGCCTCAGGTACCACCACGCCAACGGAGCAGGCATGCCCCGAAAGAGTCGGACAAGAGCCCGCAACGCCCGGACACGGCGCTCGGGGAGGCACACCAGCCCCCGGGCGGTGTCGAAGCGCACCCCCAGATACTCGAGGTCCTGCGTGGGACGCAGACAACTTTTTCGTTCGTTCACCACCCAGCCGAGAGACCGCAGCAGAGCCACTACCCTGCTCGTGACTCGCAAGCACTCCCGACTGGACTTTGCCCGAATCAACCAGTCGTCGAGATATGGATGGACCAAGATGCCCTCCTTGCGCAAGGCCGCCGCAACGACCACCATCACCTTTGTGAAGGTGCGCGGAGCCGTGGCTAAGCCGAACGGCATGGCCCGGAACTGGAAGTGGCCCCACGGAAACGCAAAGCGGAGAACCGCTGATGAGATGGATGTATCGGGATGTGCAAATAGGCCTCTGTAAGATCGAGGGACGTCAAAAACTCCCCCTGTCGTACTGCTACAATGACTGACCGCAGAGTTTCCATACGGAAGTGCGGTACCCTGAGCGCGCGATTGACGCCTTTGAGATCCAAGATCGGACGCAGAGAATCGCCCTTTTTGGGGACCACAAAATAGATGGAGTAACGACCGGCGCCTCTTTCCAAGAGAGGAACCGGGACCACCGCTCCCAGTGCTAACAACCGAGCCAGGGTCACGCGGATGTCCCGCGTCTTTTGTTCGCCCCTGCTGGGCGACAGAACAAAGGCATCCGGAAGCGGGGATGCAAATTCTAGAGCATAACCCTCTTCTATAATCTGTAGCACCCAGCGATCTGACGTAATTTGGGCCCAAGACGGAAGAAAGTCGTGCAAACGACCCCCGATAATCGGGCCTCCCTCCAGAGCCCGCCTCGCGTCATTGCGGCTTGCGCCCAAAGGAAGACGCCAAGGGAGAGGCGGCTCCGAAGAAGCCTCTGCCGGCCCCTCTGAAACCACGAAATCCCCGATTACGGGCTCCAAACCGGCCCCGCTGCGAGGCCCACAGGCGGGAGGACCGAAACCTGCGCTGATCCCGAAAGGACCCCCGCGCCGAGGTGGAGGACCTGTTGGCCCTTGGCCTATCCTCCGGAAGCCGGCCCCCCTTGGACTCACCGAGCTCCTTTACCAGTTTCTCGAGAGCCTCCCCAAATAACAATCTGCCCTTAAAGGGCAGTTTACCGAGGCGGGACTTGGAAGAACCGTCAGCTGCCCTGTTGCGCAACCATAGGGACCGGCGCGCTGCCACCGCGGACGCCATACTATTAGCCAATGCGCGGATTAAACCATAAAACAGATCCGGCAAGTAGGCCGAGCCGGACTCCAGCCGGGTAACCTCCAACAGGCCTTGCAGGTCTAAGCCGGGGCTCGAGCGCAAGCGCTGCGACCACCGCAGACACGCCCGAGCCACCCAAGCCCCGCAAATAGAGGCTTGCAATGACACGGCATCCGTATCGAAGGTTAGCTTCATCTGTTCCACCACGCGGTGGACGGGAAAAACCACCTGGGCATCCCTGACGGCCTGAATGAGAGGATCCTCCAGACCCTCTTCCTCCAGGGACCTCACTGCCGAAAGGTTAAGTGCCTGAAGGGACTCCGTAACCAGAGGAACCAGCTCGTCCTTCCGAAACACCCGAATGATCCGAGCCTGATCCTCCGGCTCGGGGATCTCCCCATCCTCCAATTCCTCCGCTTCAGTCTCAGGATCGCCCTCCGCCTCGGACTCCAGAAGCCCCAGGGCGTCCTGCTCCTGTTCCCCCAACCGGAGCCGCTTGACCCCGGGTGGAGAGGAGCGCTGAGCCACCCCAGTGACCCCCGAGGGGAGAGAGGGGGGCCCAACCTCCGGCCACTGACCGGACCTGCTCAAGTGGAAAGCCTGATGCATGAGGAGAACAAAATCAGGGGAGAATTCCATAGGTGGGACAACTGTAGCCGCCTGCTGCAGCGCAGCCACCGACCCAGACTGAGGGATGCTCGGAGAAAGAATACTGTCCCCTGAAGTAGAAGCATCCCCAGGGGTAGCCTGCTCCTGAACATTCACAGATTGCTCTATCTCTGCGGGCACTGCAGCACAGCCCCTGCAGATGCCAGAGTCAGTCCCTGCCGCTCTGCGGGACCCACAAATCACACATTGGGGTATGGAAGCCATCCCAAGGCCACCTCCGCCCAACGGGATAGAATGGAACAGTCACAGGGAAACCCACAGCCAGGGGCAATCCTATGCAAATCAGCCCCGGATTAAAATTAAAACTTTTTTTTTTTTTTTTTTTTTTTACAAGAAATAAAATACTCCCCAGGCTCCCTGGGGTGCCCTGAGCAAAATCGCCAGCAAAAGGGACCCCAAAAACGATAGGGTAACCTGCACAAGTGATCAAAAGTGCCTTAAAAGCACACTTTAAAAATCCAAAATGGCCGCCGCACTGTTTCACCCGCGGTAAAAAACGGCGCGAAAATACAACGGCAACCAAATAATATGGAAAATAAATAAAACGACCCTGTAATGCAGGGCAAACGACCAATTTGAAGAAAAATTGCCAAATGGGCTCAGGAGAGCCTACAGAAACGCTGGCAGCTCTGACAGAGCACTGCTCACAAATAAAGAAGTGAAAACTCCTACCAGCTCAGGAACAGCAAGGACACAGTCAACATCTCCCAGTACCAGTCACTGCTGTATCAGGTATGGCAATTCCCCGTACTGTCCAGGGGAAGCTCACCCAGGGCTGTTAAAATTTGCCAGGCAGGAAGGCAGGAGCCTGCAGGTCTGACTTCCCCCTAGACTCCTGTGACAATGCTCCAGGGAGCCAGGCTTCTTTTCCTTTTCCTTTTAAAGATACAGCTAGCTATTAAATAAATAGTAAGTAAATGTCCCAAAAACAAACCCTAAAAGACTAACTAACAAGTGTTGCTCCTGCAAGAGTCACTCAGTGTGCCCAGGAGGACACTTTTACGTCTTCAAGCTACAAGAGACTGGACACACTGGGGGGCTTCTGGGAGCTCCTGCTGGATATGTACTACAGAAGATTTGATTGGTCCAGTCTCCAGGCTGCAGTAGAAGGTGCACTACCCGATTGTGGAGGACTAAACTGGATATCCGCACAGGAACAGCAGTTTTTAGCTATCAGTTGGATGTGTGTGGAGAAGGAGAGAGAGGAGCCAAAAACAACTCCAAGGTTTCGAGCTGAGGAGACAAGAAGGAGAAGTTATCCACAGAGACTGAAGAAGGGAGGAAGAAGAGAGGAGGGTTTAGGGGGAAAAATAAGCAGCACAGTTTTGGCCATGTTCAGTTTCAAGCGGCAGTGAGACATCCAAGTAGCAATGTCAGAAAGGCAGATAGAGATCCTGGCCTAGATTGCCGGAGAGATTTCAGGTGTAGAGAGGTAGATCTGGGAGTGATCAGCATAAAGATGGTACTGAAAGCCATGGGAAGAGATGAGTGCACCAACAGAGCGGGATAGCATTAAAGGAGAATCCACCAGAACAAAAACACTGAAAGAGCGATGGGAGAGATAAGAGAACCAGGATAGCACACAGCTCTTAAAGCCAAGCAAAAACAAAGGTATCAAGGAGAGGTTTATGGTCAACAGTGTCAAAAGCAGCAGAAAGGTCAAAAAAGACGAGGCTTGAGTAAAGGCCCTTGGATTTTGCCAGAATAGGTCACTAGAGACTTTGGCAAGATCAGTTTCGGTAGAGGACGAAAACCAGATTGTAGAGAAAGTCAAGGAAATGGTGGTGAACCGCATGTTCAAATTGTGTAGAAACAAAGTGGAGGAGGGAGCCACGAAAAACAGTGAGCCAAGAATAGCAGCAGGAGGCGATGAACGACCTCAATCCTAAGATACAGCCCCAGTGTCAAGGATGGAAATCACCTCCCTGGTAGCCTGGATATAAGGGCCAGAGGGAAGGCATTGCACTAATCCCCAAAGAGTACTATTGGTCGAAGGCAGCGTCACAATGTGAGCTCTCCTCCAGACAGTAATGAGCTGTGAAGATATGGACTGAGGACCAGGTGGAGGCCTGGCATATATCTTGCAAAGGAACAGAGCACAGATGTGCCACCGAGGCCGCCATGGCACACATACTGCGGGTGGTGACATGATGCCCTGCTCGTAGGCAAATGTGATACAGTCCGCCACCCAGGTGGACAGGGTGTGCTTAGAGACGGCAACACCGAGCCTGTTTGGGTCATAGGAAACGACCAGCTGTGACGAGTGGCGGTGGGCCTTCGTCCACTCGAGGTATAAAGCAAGCGTCCTCTTAAGAGGTGAGGGTATGGAGGGAGGCCTCCGCCCAAGATGCATGAAATCTAGTGAAGAAGGTGGGGAGAATCACCTCCTATTTGAGATGAGACAGATACCACTTTTAGTAGGATGGTTGCCCAGTACCACCCTATTCCTGTGAAATCTGGTATATGAGGCATGAGCCACAAATACTTGCAGCTCACTGACCCACCAAGCAGAAGTGAGCGCGACGAGAAAGACAACCTTCCAGGAAAGGAACACGGAGGTGAGCAGAAGCAAGCGGTTCAAAAGGGAGGAACCATGAGTTTCCTAAGAACCACATTCAGATCCCATACCACCAGGCTGGGGGTCGTGAGAGGAGGAGAACTGCCATGAAGTGGCCCAGGAGAGGGTGGACAGAGATGGACTGCTCATCCAATGGATGATGATGCGCAGCCAGGGCACTGAGGTGCACCCTGATGGAGTTGGACTTTAAGCCAGCATGAGAAAGGTGCAGGAGGTATTGGAGTATGAATTGCACCAGACAGGAGAACGAGTTAAGGTCCTTGTCGGCGTACCACAGTGAAAATCTGCACCACTTGAAGGCATACACCTGCCTGGTGAACCCTTGCAGGTCAAGAGAACATCCTCACCCTCCATGGAAAGATGGAAGAGTGCTAGAGCTACTCTTTCGACTATAGACTGCCCTTTCAGCAGCCAGGCCATCAATGTCAAAGAACAGAGATTGGGGTGCAGGAGAGATCCCCCTCCTGCGATATCAAGTCCAGAACGAAACCCAGGAAAACCGGGGCCACTTGAAACAGCTGTAGCAGGAGCAGGAACCACAGCTGCTGGGGCCAATGGGGAGCAATGAGGACCACCGTGAACCGGTCCAACTGAATCTTTAGCATGATTTGTGGAATCAGTGGAGTGGAGAATATACATACAACAGACTCCCCATCCATGGGAAGAGAAAGGTATCAGCCGCCACTCGCTCCCAGGATGGTATCCAGAAGCAAAAACAAGGCAACTGAGTATTGCTGGGTCTGACGAAGAGGTCCTTCATCGGAGTCCCCCAGTGCTGGAAGAGAGCAGACCACTTCTGGGTTCAGACGCTACTTATGCGTCTGAAATGCCCTGCAGAAGCTGTCCGCCAGAACATTCTCGTGTCCTGGGAAGTAGGCCGCCCAAAGGAGCATGGCCTTCACCAAGGCAAAGATCCAAAGGCAAGCCGCCTCCCAACATAGGAGGTATGAGCACGTGTCTCCCTGCTTTTTGCTGTAGATCATCATTACCTGGTTGCCCATCTGGATGAGGACCAGTGGGTTTGACAGTTGGTTCTGGAACATTAAGGGCTTTCACAACTGCCTGGAACTTGAGGAAACTGATCTGATGTAGGCTTTCCTCCTGTGTCCAGGTGCCCTGGGAACAGAGTCCGCCGCAGTGGGCTCCTCACCCAAGCTTAGAGATGCTCGTGGTGAAGACGCTCTGGACTGGCAGGGCCTGGAAAGGCAGACCTGCTAAGAGATTCAACAGATGCTGCCAACATACAAGGGAGCTCATGAGGGGCCTGGAGACCTGCATGCAATCGTCGAGGCGACCTGCGGCCTGAGACCACCGAGTGCTGAGGGACCACTATACCTGCAGCATTTGTAGGCAGGCTTCTGGGGCCACGTGAATGGTCGAGGCCATGTTGCCCAAGAGGTACAGCATGAGGCGGGCTGATGCCATCACGTGATCCTGCACGTTGGTTGCCAGGAACACAAGCCATGGGGCCCTGTCTAGAGAGAAGAAAGCCCTGGTTCGAGAAGTATCGAGGAGGGCTCCATGAACTCCAAATGTTGAGTAGGCTGCAGATGGGACTTGGGATAGTCGATGACAAACCCCAGACCCTGCAATAGTGAGAGGGTGCAGCAGCCCGCTTGATGGACCTCCTCTGGCGAGCCTGCTCTTATGAGTCAATTGTCCAGATAGGGGAATACGAAGACGCCTTGAAGGCGAAGACAGCGAAGTTACTCACCTCTAACAGCAGGAATCAGTATTCACATATGCATGAACGTTACCGATAGAGCCTGTGCAGAAACACTCCCCAGCGTCCAACAGAAAAGTCTTTGGGAGCACTCCACTACGCCTGCATGCCTGCCTTCCCAACTTCTCTCCTCAGTTGAGTTTGTAATCGAGAAGAAGAATAAAAGTAAAAAGAACCCTACAACTCTCCTAGGGGAGAAGGGCAGGTTGTGAAGACTGATTCCAGATTCCTGCTGTTCCCAGAGATCACCTGTTACAGGGGAGTAACTACACTATCTCCAGGGACAAGCAGGAATACAGTCTTCACATATGGGACTTACTAGCTCCCAAGTACCAGACGAGTATGAGTGGGGAAAGAGTGCAATCATTGAAGTTAAAAACTTGTAGCCAAAGAGTATGGAAAAGCTGTGGGCCACTGGACTTGATTCCAGGAGGCAATACTCCTCCAGTGATAGTCTGGTATCTTGTAGAAGTCCAGGACAGAGAGTAGGAGTCGAGTATGAGTTTAAGCCCCAAAGAGGTGCTGGAATACAATTTGGCAAAGGACAGCGTCCTGACGGGAGTCTTTGTCCAGACAGTAGTGTGCAGCAAAAGCAAGAACGGAGGACCAGGTAGCTGCCCGGCAGATCTCCTCAATGGATACTAAATGGAGATTGGCTACGGAGGTTGCCATAGCCTACACATTTTGAGCAATGACATGACCCTCCATTTCTTTTGCTTATGCACAAACAGGAATCTGCTGTCTATCTAGATAGAGTACATTTTGTCACCAGTAGTCCCAGATGACTAGAACCAAAGGAAATGAATAATTGAGAAGATTTTCTGTGAACTTTAGTTCTATGCAGTTAGTAGGCCGCTGTTCACTTGCAGTCTAAAGTGTGTAGCACTGCTTCAGTCCGAGATGCATGTGGTCTAGGGAAGAAAATCGTTACAATTACCAGCTGGTTAAGATGGAAGGAAGAAACCACCTTCAGGAGGAATTGTGGATGGATATGGAGAACCACCTTGTCATAGTGGAACAAAATACAGGGGGGGGGGGGGGAAATCCGCCACTAGAACATTTAGCTCACTGATGCAGCGAGCTGAAGTGAGGGCAATAAGAAAGATGTCCTCCTAAGATTGAAACGTCAGTGAAGTGGTGGCTAATGGTGGCTTTAGAAGTTGTGCCAGAAACACAATCAAATCCCAGGCCATTGGAGGCGGCTTAATGGGTGGTTTGGACAGCAGGAGATCCTGCATGAAGCATGCTACAAAGGAGTGTGAGGAAACAGGCTGTCCATCCACTGGTCTGTGAGAGGCCGCAATGGCACTCATTGTGGCATCATTGTGGCGTCATTGTGGATAACATGTTAAAAACCTCGGCCCAGTGTGCAGAGGCGGCCAAGAGAGCAAATAGAATGCTAGGTATCATAAGGAAAGAAATGGAGAATAAAACAAAATATATTATAATGCCTCTATATCGTTCCATGGCGAGATCGCACCTTGAATATTGTGTGCAATTCTGGTCGCCGTATCTTAAAAAGGATATAGCGATTTTAGAAAAGGTTCAGAGAAGAGCCACCAAAATGGTAAAGGGGATGGAAGGATACTCCTATGAAGAAAGGCTAAAAAGGTTAGGGCTCTTTAACCTGGAAAAGAGATGGCTGAAGGGAGATATGATAGAAGTCTATAAATTAATAAATGGAGTGGAACGGGTAAACGTAGATCGATTGTTTATGTTATCAGAATATAGAAAGACTAGGGGACATGCAATGAAGCTACAGGGTAAACAATTTAAGACTAATAAAAGAAAATAATTTTTTCACTCAACGTGTAATCAAACTCTGGAATTTGTTACCAGAGGATGTAGCAAAGGCTGTTAGTGTAGCTGGGTTTAAAAAAGGTTTGGACAAGTTCCTGGAGGAAAGGTCCATAAACCATTATTAAGAATAATGGATATCAATGCTTGACCCAGTACAAGCATTGTGGAACCTGTGTCTTTTGGGGAAACTGCTAGGTACATATGACCTAGATTGGCCACTGTTGGAAACAGGATACTGGGCTTGATGGACCTTGGTCTGACCAGTATGGCATATCTTATGTTCTTATGTTCACTAATCTTATTGAGTTAGTTTTAAGACCTGCCAAGGATAAGTGGAAGAGATATTGTAGAAGCGACTCCACCAGGCAAGAAAAGGGGTCAGTGTCCTTTGGGGAGCACCAAAGGGCAAACCTGGGCCATCTGAAGGCATAAGATCACCTGGTGGAATCCTTATGAGACGCAAGGACATCCTTGACCGCCTGTGGTAGGTCGAGGTCGGCATGCACTAGCTCTTCAGCATCCATGCTGTCAGGAATTGGGAGTGAAGATTGGGATGGAGGAGCGTGGGTGCACATCCCAGCTGGAACGGCAGAGTCTGCACAAGGTGAAGAAGCAGAGGAAACCATGGTTGACAGGACAAGAAGGAGGCTATGAGAATTATCAAGCCCCTGTTGGCTTGTAGCTTGAACGCGTCTTGGGTATCAAGGGGATGGGAGGGAATGCGTAGAGCAGTCCCTGTCCCCAATGGAGAAGGAAGGCATCCGAGGCCTATCTGTGCAGTGACGGAAACCTGGAGCAGAAGATTGGAAGCTGTGTGTTTTGCGGACTGACAAAAAAGATCTATAAGTGGTGTTCCCCATGTTTGAAGATCCAAGCAGCCATCTCCCGATGCAAAGTCAATTCATGTGAACGAAGGACACAGCTTAGCCTGTCTTCTAGGACAGAGTTCGACCAGGAGGTACACCACTCTGAGGTGTATGCGGAGAGAGATGGCAAAGGACCATAGGTGAATCGCTTCTCCCTTGTTTGTTCACACAGAACATGGCAACTTGGTTGTCCATCCAGAGTAGACCAGGTTGCCCCAAACGTTGGGGCTGAAAACCCAAAGAGCATTTGTCAGTGCCCGTAGTTCTAGCAGGTAATCTGCATGGCAGATTTCTGCGGTGACCACAGCCCTGTGTGGTCAAGTCATTCAGATGCACCCCCACAACCCAGCTTGAAGCATCCTTCATCAGGGTGCACTGAGGTGAAGACATCTAAAAAGATGACCCGACAAGTAAGTTTTGTGGGGAACATCACCACTAAAAGGACTTGATTAGTTGAGGAGTGATACGGATCTCATCTCTGAGTCGACCCTTCGCTTACGTCCATTGGGAAGAGAAGAGTCCACTGTGTTTGTCGCATGTATAATAGAGACTAGTGGATGACATGGACCATGGAAGCCATGTGTCCTAATAGTCGTAGCATCTCTGGAGCTGTTACTCTGCTTGGCTTCTGTACCCCTTTTGTCAGCTCGATGAGGTGGGTACAGCGATCCTGTGGGAGGAAAGCTTGGGCCTGTTGAGTGTCTAAGAGCGCTTCAATGAACTCCAATAGATGGGCTGGAGCGAGGTGGGACTTTGGGAAGTTTACGATAAAGCCCAGGTGTTGAGCACCGTGATGGTGTGATGAAGGGAAAGTCTTACCTCTTAAGGAGTGTCTCCCCGGATCAGCTAATCATTGAAGTAAGGAAGGACAAATACCCACAAGGCCATGCATTTTGTGAAGACCCTTGGGGCAGAGGCTAAACCAAAGGGAACCAGATATGGATAATGGTTTCCTTGAAACAAAAGTGCAGATATTGTCTATGCAAGGGATGGATCAGTAAATGTATGTACGCCTTTTTTTTGTTTTTTTTGTTTTAGGTATAGAGAACATAGACCATCATGTCTCTGGAGGTATGATATAAACAGTTCCTAGAGAAGTCATTTTGAATTTTTCCTCGGACCATGAACCTGTTTAGGTCTCAGATATTCAAGACAGGCCGGAATACCCCTGTTTTCTTTGGGATGAGAAAATATGGAGAGTAGAGGTCCATCCTTTGTTGAGGAGGAGGAACTCTTTCTTGAACGAACTAACAAAAGAAAAAGGGTTGTGGGGGATAATCCCCTGTGAAGCTAGTGTGGGGTAAGGTTTCGAAGTGAAGCCGATAGCCCCTTTGGACAATCTGGAGTGTCCACTGCTCTGATATTATGAGCTGCCACCTATGGGTATAGTGACAAAAGTCTGTCTGCTATGTGGAGGGGCCAGGAGCCCTCCAAGGACAGACTGTCAATGCTTTCTAGGAAAGATGTCAAAAACCATGTGCAGGTTTTGCCTGTGCAGCTGGTTGAGGCTTAGGAGCCTTGGGCGTTTTGGGTTGGCGCAGGCCCTGTTGCCTCTGCTGAGAATGCTGAGGTTGCTAGGCGGCAGAAGGCATGTAAGAAGGATAGTATCTCTTATTTTTAGAATACAAAGATTTATTGGGAAGAGCCTTCCTCTTGGATGGGTCACCTGTTTTCCTGGAAAACCGTTTTAGGGTGAGATCATCTGTTTCAGTCTCCCCTGCCTTTTTCCTTCCAATCTTGTCAAAAAGGTTTTCTCCAGTACATGGGATATTGTCCAGTTTATCCTGGACCCATTGCTCGAAATCCGATGCCTGCCATTCTGCGAGCCCCAATGCATACTGCCAAAGCTCTGCTTGTGGATTCGAAGGCATTAAAAGAGGCCTGGCAAGAAACTTAGAAGTATTTTGGCCTTGCTTGATAAGTGTCTGGAATGCACTCTGTTTATCCTTAGGAAGCAGAGAGGTAAAAGTTTCCAGATCCTTGGTGACATCTTTCAGAAACATGCCCATGTACAACAAAGTAAGAGTTGATTCTGGAGGCCAACATGCATGTTTGGAAGCATTGACACCCAAAGGCATTAAGTGTCCTCTAGTCTCTGCCAGGTGGCATGGATGAATGGCTCTTAGAGCTCTTTATTCAGTGCATCACCGATTCCACCACCACTGAGTGGTGGGGGAGTTGAGTCTTTTGGAAGCCTGGGTACTCTGGCACTTGATGCATGGTATAGAGTTTCTTGCTGACAAGCGGAACAGTGAATGGGGCCTTCCACGTGTGGAGCATAAGATCCTGCAGGATACAATGCACAAGTAATGTAGCAGCCTTCTTGGGCATGGGAGAATATTGGAATATCTCCAGTTCCTCTGCCCTTGGTATTTTTCTGAGGCTACTGTGATGGCGAGCCCTGCTACCATGTCACATATGAAGTCCTGGAAGGACATATCTTCTGGTGGGGACCGATGCTGTTCCTGAGGCGGCAAAGGGTCCGAAGGGATGTCTGGAAGTTCTTGGGAATCATGTGACCACCCATCAGATTCTGAAAAACTGGAATTTGAGTCTGGTAAGAAAACAAGTACCAGTAGTCTTGGATTCGACCTCGATGCTTCATGGACGTCAAAGGTCAATGCCAATACCGATACTCAAGAGGTTTTGGAACAGACAGCCATGACTGTTTGAGTCTGTTGGATACCGGGGGTATTGATCGGTTCCAATGAAGGTATCGACTTTGGGAGTTCCAACGATGCCAGCTCGAGGGCTGGCATGGGGCCCGATACACCTAGCTTTAGGCTCCGTGCAAATGTCAACATCAAGAGCTTCAGGAATGCTATCAGTATTAAGGCTCCCAGGAGTGCTGCTGAACTCCTCTCGAGAGACGGCTTAAGCTGACCTAAGGAGATGGCCGATGTCTGGGTAGAATTACCTATGGGGCTCTGAGCCACTATCCCAGAACATGGAACCAGTAGCTTTCTGGAGGTCAATACCTCAGGAGCGTCCCAGAGCCCCACTTGTGCTTTGGAAGATAGATCCTCCCGCTGGGCTGTTTGGCTGGCAGGTCTGCATCCGAAGCAACTCTAGGGGAGTTGCGATGCTTATGCTGGAACTTCTCTGTGGCCTCGGTATTGGTCTTTGACAGCAATGACAAGGATTTGGGAACAGCCAGAGACTTTGAAGGAACCTGAGACCCATGAGAGCAAGACGTCGATGCCTTTGAAGTGGAAGCCACTGAAACAGAATCCGAGGCGAATGATACAAATTGTCAGGCTTGATTCTTGAGGCCTCTCTTTGTCATTTGTTGGCACAAAGGACAAGAATTGGGTTGATGTTCAGGACCCAAATATTTTGGACACCAGTCATGTTTATCAGTGGCCAAAATGATACCAACATACTTGGCACATTTTTTGAAACCACTAACTGGCTTTTCCATGCCTTAAAAAGTTGTCTTCAACATGAAAGATGAGGCGATAGAGGCCTAGTTTAGCAGTGCAAACCGCAATGAAAATCAATAGAAAAGAAAATTTGAAAATGAAAAATGAAAGAACTATCAGGACCGGTGTTGTAGTCAATGGAACCGGCATCGACAGAAAGGCAGAAGCATGATGTTCCACAAATCAGCTTTTTGGCTGTGACAGGATGATGCGCTCTTCTGGCTCCGTGGAAAACAAAGAACCGAGGAGAGGAGTGCTCCCAAAGGCTTTCACCCATATGTGAAAACTGCACTCCTGCTTGTTCCTGGAGACTGGCGCGACCACTGCCAAACACTTGGGGAACACCCTTGGGGCGGCCGAGAGGCCGAAGGGTAGAGCCTGGTACCGATAGTGGCACCCGCCTATGACAAAAAAGAGAGGAACTGACTGGGATGAATCCAGGATGTGGGTATAGGCACCTTTGAAATCCAAGGAGCATAGTCAATTTCACTGCTGGAGGTAGGGCAGCAATGTTCCAAGGGATACCATTTTGAACTTCTCTCTGACCAAACAGCGGTTGAGGTCCTGCAGATTTAGGATAGGATGGAATACTCCTGTCTTTTTGAGGACAAGGAAGTATTGGGAGTAGAACCCCTTGCCACAACGACTCCACCGCCCAGTCCATGAGGAGGGTCCCAAGCTCCTTCTGCAGGTCGTCTCAGTGAAGAGAATTCATGGGGGGTTCCCCTGGAAAGAATAGGAGGGGGCGTCTGCTTGAAGTGGATGAGGTAACCCTCCTGCACCACCTGCAGAAGCTAGGTGTCTGTGGTGATGCCTGGCCAGAATTGGGCAAAGCTAACTAGATGCCCCTCTGTGTGCCCCAGGTCATGACCCTCGGGAGGGAGAGGAGCTATGCCCAGGGAGTCAAAAGCCCCTCCCAGGTTGCGGCAGGGGCACTGTCTGGGGCTTGGGGGACTTAATCTTACAACGGCCATGACCCTGGTCCTTGGCCTGCTGACCCTGTTGGGGAGCTTGGTAGGGCAGAAACTGTGGATAAAGTTCCATACATCTTTTTCTTCTTCGGGTAGAAGGACTTTTTCCCAGAAGCTTTCCGCCGGAAGGGTCAACGGTCTTCCGAGAGCACCTTGTCCTGGTCATATACTTAGCAAAGGCAGCAGCTATGACAGTCTGTGATGGACATGGTGCGGGAGCATTTGCCACACTGCTTGAACCCACTGACCGATGACACAGCAGGAAAGATTGCTACCTCAAAATCAAACCTGAACGTCCCAGTGGGCGCGAGAAAAAACCTGCACGCTGAGAAAAGTAAAAAGGAAGAAAAAGGACCCGAGAAAAACAATGCCAAGGCGAGGACTATCCCAGGGAACGGAAGGTAATTGGAACGCAAATCTGTAAAAGGTGGCAAAAAACGCCAAAGAAAAACACAGAAAAAATAAATCAACTTTTTACTGAGTGGACAGACAGGACATCTGCTGGGATCTGTGGAAAAAAAAAAAAAAGACTGAGTTAAGATGGCATCCTTGGGTGGAAGGTGGCCACCTACACATGGTTTAGCTCCCAAAGGCTTTCTTTAAAAGCTGGGGAGTGATTACTGCGCAGGCTCCGTCGTTGCCAATGTCACCCATATATGAAGACTGACTTCCTGCTTTCTCCTGGTAAATGATTCAGATGAACTGAAACAAAATTAATGTGAATCCAATAGCACTAGAGAAAAAAGAGATGACAAAATAGTAGCAAATCTTTGGGATATGATGACATTCATCCCAGAGTTCTTAACACAGAAACACAGAACGTGGTGGCAGAAAGAGACCATACTCTACAGCAGAGGTTTTCAACGCAGTCCTCTGAATACACTTTAGCCAGTTGGGTTTTTAGGATAACCACAATGAATATGCAGGATAGAGATTTGCAAAAATTGGAGGCAACATATGCAAATTTCTCTCATGCATAATCATTGTGGTTAACCTAAAAAAACACAACTGACTAGGTGTTTGCTGATGACTGGGTTGAAAATCCCTGCTCTACAGGAACTCAAAAATGAAAGCGTAAACTCGCTACTAGCAATCTACAACCTATCACTTGAATCAAGCCTTTGTATCCAAAGTATAGAAAATAGCAAACGCAGTGACAATTTTCAAAATCGGCTCAAAGGGTTACCCAGATAAATGACCTGGTTTACTGGTCTTTAGTTATGAAGATGTTAAAAAGCAGTGTGCTGGGTCCGCTGCTCTTTAACATCTTCATAAATGACCTGGAAATAGGAGTAACGAGTTGAGTTAATCAAATTTGCAGACGAGACAAAATTATTCACAGCTATTAAAACACAAGAGGATTGTGAAAAACTGCAAGAGGACCTTGATAAATTGGGAGACTGGATGTTCAAATGGCAGGTGAAATTTAATGTGGACAAGTGCAAAGTTACGCACTTAGGGAAGAACAACCCAAAACTATAGTTACACAATATAAGGTTTCAAATTAGAGATTGCAGTCTATTAGTAGTAATCTGTGAACTATCATTAAAATCATCTGTAGTACTGAAAACTGGAGAAGGCAAAATTAGACCTTACCTGGCTCATTGTCTTTCCTCGAGTACCTCCAGACCAGTCCACATACGCATGGGTAGTCACCGCCCCTCCAGCAGCTGAGGACTGATCATGTCAGAATCCTGATGTCCCCGTACAAGAGCTCCCCCTTTAGCTCCAGGATCCAGTCTCCTATTGACCAGGCAGAATCCAATCAACGACTAAAGAACACTCCTACTCTAAGAACAAGCGCCCAAACATGGGGCAAGAGAATATCAGAAAAACATCTATCTTAAACCCCCCCACCCCCCGAACTACGTACAGAGTAAAAGCAAGAGCAGGCAACAGGGCTATCCTGCCAAGATGCCCCCCACTATGGACTACTCTATTCTGTAGTGATGTATTTCTTCATTGAAGCCCTGATGTCCACCACTTAATTCATACAAGCTGGATGGATTAGCTGCAGCATTCTTCCATAAGTGAGATGGTTCTGGGCTGGCCTGGAGATACTGAAGGAAAGACAATTAGCAGATAAAGTCTAATTTTGCCTTCCTAAGCGTACCTCCAGACCAGTCCTGATACACATGGAATGTAACAAAACAGCACCTAAACACGGGAGGGACCCGCAAGACCAGCGCAAAGAACAGACGCGCCAAATCGCACATCTCCAGCAATCTGAACATCCAGACAATAGTGCCTGGAAAAAGACTGGAGTGACGACCACATTGCTGCTCTGGAAAATGTCCACTGGCAGCACCAGGCTGTACTCAGCCCAAGAAGCCCCCCTGTGCTCTGGTCGAATGGGTCTGAAGCCCTACTGGGGATTCTTTTCTGCGTGCCACATAAGCAGAGCTGCTGGCTTGCTTAACCCAGTGAGCAATAGAAGCTTTGGAGACCACAGAGGCCACAGTCCCTTTACGAGTACCTCCAAATACGAACCAACAATCCGATGTCCGCAGAGGCTCTGTTCACCTATAACACTTACACAGGACTCTGCGCAGATCCAACCGATGTAGCTGTCTGTCCTCCTCAGAGTCTCCCAACTTAGGAAAGGCTAGCAACAACACTATCTTATTCAAATGAAAATCAAGAGATAATCTTACACAGGAAGGATGGCACCAGCCTCGGTATCATTTTCTCCTTAGACATCAAGAGAAAAGGCTGCCTACAGGAGAGAACCCAACATTCCGAGATCCACAGCATGGAACAAATCACCACCAAAAAGACAGACAGTCTTCAAAGTGAGGTCCCTCGAGGATACCCTTGCAAAAGGCTCAGATGGAGAGCCCATCAGAGCCTCCAGGACCAAATTAAAGGTCCCAGGGTGGAACTGAATGACAAAGGAGGACTGATATGCTTCACCATTGCCAGAAAATGAACCACATCCGGGTGACTCGACAGCGACTGTCCCTGAATCTGCACTCTGTAGCAAGAAAGCGCCGCCACCTCAACCTTCAGGGAGCTAAGCGCTAATCCCTTCTCAAGAAACTATAAGATATGCATCAGAGAACAGGAAAGAGGGCAAAGTCTCCTAGAGGAACACCAGTCCCTCAAACACTCGCCAGACTCTCACGTAAGCCACTGTGATCAACTTCTTTCTGGACTTCAGCAATGTTGAAATCACCGAAGTTGAATAACCTCTATACATCAGCCGAGCCCTCTCAAAAGCCAAGCCGTAAGCAAGAACCGATCCACCTGCAGCATCAATACCAGAACTTGGGAGAGAAGGTTCACTCTGTTGGGAAGATGCAAGGGTCTGTCTACCAACAACCAGGTCAGATCCGCATAGTACAGCCTCAGGGGCCAGTCCGGAGCAATAAAGATCATCAGCCCATTGTGCACCTCGATCCCTTGCAGAAGGAGCCCGATCAGCACTCCTGGTGGAAAGACATACAGAATCCCATCCGGTCATATCTGAGCCAGAGCATCGAGGCCCTTGGACGTGTGTTCCTTGAGCCTGCTGAAAAAAAAAAAATAGGACACCTCGGCGTTTCCCCAGAGTGGCCATGAGATCCATTATCGGCTCCCTCCACCATACCATGATCTCGTGGAACACTGCCTCATTCAACTCCCACTCGCTTCAATACCGTCTGAGGAAACCCATCCAAATGTTGTCCTTCCCAGCAACATGCACCACAGACCGCACCACCAGATTCTCCTCCACCCACATCAAAGGCCTAACTCTTGGCCAGTAAGGTTGTACTGCCTGTGTGTCCCTGCCAATTTATGTACAACACCGTTGTCACATTGTCCGAACACACCTGGACTACCATTGAAAAGAAGAACTGTAGAACGAGGAAGACCACTCTCATCTGCAGTCTGTTGATGGACCAGGAGCTCTCCTCCAGGGTCCACCACCCCTGGGCTACCTGTGACAAGGCTGGCATGAGTGGGCTAGTGGTTGGGGCAAGTTACCTCAGGACAGATGTTCAAATCCCACTGGGAGGACAGCAACTTTGAATCGGAGGGACACTGGGGTTTCTAGTCCCACAGGCGCGCCTTTTGGCCTTGAGCAAGCCACTTAACCTTCCGTTGCCTCAGGTACAAAAAACGAAGATTGTGAGCCCTTTGGGGACAAGAGAAATATATACATATACTGTACATGAACGTACACAGCTTTGACCTGGTGAAAAGCAGTATATAAAGCATTGCTAAATAAATAGATAAAAACAAGAATCCACTGCAGCTGCTCCAGTGGCAGACCCATCAGGTTGCATGGTTGTAGCCACCAGTCCAGACTGCATTGCACGTGTTCCAGACAAGGCGATTTCTGAAACAGTGGATAATGCTGAGGCAACCAGTGGGAAAGTATTAACTGCTGCAATGGCTTCATGTATGTTCATGTCCAAAGCATGAGGTCCAGCGCCACTGCCATCGACCCGAGGAGCTGCAGGTAGTACCATGCCACCAGGGTTTCCGCTTCATAAAGCGCCTCACTTGCGACTGGAGCTTGAGTACCCTCTCCTGCAGCAAGGATATCACCCCTGCCCGAGTGTCAAACTGGGTAACCAGATAAATCAAAGGCTGGACTGGTTGCAGTTGGCTCTTGGGCAGGTTGACCACCCAGCACACACTTCTCAAAAGGTCCACCACTCGATAAGTGGTGACAACTCCATTGGCTCCAACTTCACCCAGATGAGCCAATCGTCCAAATAGGAGTGAACCATAGCCCCCTCATTCCATAACGCCGCCACCACCATCTTGGTAAAGGTGCACAGGGCAGTAGCCAGGCCAAAAGGTAGCGCCTTGAACTGAAAGTGCCCATCCAGCACCATGAACCACAGGTACTGCTGATGATCCAGGTAGATAGGAATATGCAAGTAGGTCCAGAGCAGACACACTCGCCCTGTCGAACGGTCAGAATGACTGAGCACAGGGTTTCCCATCTGGAAGTGCAGAACATGCAAGGTGCAGGTGACATGTTTGAGGTTGAGGATGGGCTGGAAGGAGCCCTCCTTTTTGAGTACCACAAAATAAATGGAGTATTGACAGGATCCTCACTGGCTTCAGGAAACCGGCACTACCGCCTCCAACTGCAACAAGTGCTAAAGTATGTCATGAACTGCTTCTGCTTGCACCCTGCAGGGCAAGAGGACATAGGCCTCGGAGAGGGGATGGGAAAGTTCCAGCCCATACCTCTCCCGAATGATCTCCAGATCATTGGTTGCAATACTGGTCCAGATGGATGTCGCCATAGGAGATCAGTTACAACAATTTTACTCCGTCTGGGCCAGCTTGGCTTCATTGCGGCTTCTTCACTGGATCCAGCGAGGCAGCGAAAGCACCATAACCAGACCCTTGGTAGCATCAAAAGGGCTGCTCCCAAACCCCATACTGACCTTTCTGATATGGGGCAAAACAGCTGGCATGGACCCGCCTGAAATCCTTCAGCTGTTCCTGCTGAGGAGCTCCCAGCTTTGGCCAATCCTCTGGAAGGCCACCCTCCTTTGGAGTCCCCCAGTTCCTTGACCAGCTTCTCCAGCATCTCTTCTTTAAAGGGAAGTTTACAGAGCCCGAATTTGAAGGCCACATCCGCCGACCAATTGCAGAGCCACAAAACAACACTGCGCTGCAATGATAGAGGCCATGGTCTTAGAGGCGGCCTGGACCAAAGCGTAAAAGGCATATGCCATGAGAACACCGCAGCAGACTCCAGCTTGGCTCCCTTCGATAACGCTTGACCCTCTAGGTCAGGAGGAGCCAATCCCCAGAGTCAACAAATAGAAGCTTTGGAGACGCATGCCCCACAAATAGAGGCCTGCAGTGTTAACACACTGGTATCAAGAGTAGTTACTCACCTGTAACAGGTGTTCTCCAGGAGCAGCAGGAATCAGTCCTCACATATGGGTAACAGACGTCGATGGAGCCCCCATGCAGAGCATTTCCCCAGCTTTCTAAGAAAGCCTTTGGGAATACACCCACGCATGTGCGGTCCCCTTCCCGCCAAAAGGTGCCATCTTGCTCAGTCAGACGACATAGCTAAAACACAGCACAAAAAACAAAAGAACTATGTACAACTGCAACTCCCAGGGGAGGAGGGAGGGTTGTGAGGACTGATTCCTGCTGCTCCTGGAGAACACCTGTTACAGGTGAGTAACTACTCTTTCTCCAGGACCAAGCAGGAAGTCAGTCCTCACATATGGATGACTCCCTAGCTCTGGGCTACCAGGAACCCAGGCTGAAAAATAGAGTTCCCTCTGTGAAGCCTCAGCATCAGGGAAAGAATTTTTACTGAGAACAGATCCCACCGGTAGCCCAAAAAGAGGGCAGGAGGGCAGGAGTTGCCTAAACCTCAAAGAGATTCCGGAGTACTGCCTGACCAAAATCACTGTCCCTACGGGACTCCCTCACCAGGCAGTAATGGGCTGCAAAGGTCTGGCTTGAGGACCAAGTTGCAGCCCTACAGATGTCTGCCAATGGTACAGAACGGAGATGAGCTACTGAGGTAGACATGGCCTGGACACAGTGGGCTGTGACTCGACCCTGCAAGGGAAGGTCTGCCGCCCTGTAAGCCCAGGTGATACAGTCCGCCACCCATATGGACAAGGAACGCTTGGAGACAGGTAACCCCAAGTTGTTCGGGTCAAAGGAGACGAAGAACTAGTAGTCCTTCTATGACCCTGAGTACGATCAATGTAGAAAGACAAGGCCCTTCTACAGTCCAGGGTGTGCAGGACCTCCTCAGCCCTGCTTGCATGGGGCCTAGGGAAGAATGTTGGAAGAACCACCTCCTGGTTGAAGTGGAAAGAGGAGACCATTTTTGAGAGGAACTTAGGATGAGTCCTAAGGACTACCCTGTTCTTATAGAAATGAGTGTATGGCCTGTCGCAGACCAGGGCTTGAAGTTCACTCACTCACCTGGCCGAGGTCAGTGCCACTAGGAAGAGCGCCTTCCAGGAAAGGAAGCGAAGAGGACACGTAGCCATCGGCTCAAAGGGTGAGCGAGTAAGCTGCTGCAAGACCACATTCAACTCCCACTCAGGAGCTGGAGGACGGAGAGGAGGCTTGAGCAAGAGCAAGCCTCTGAGGAACCGGGCCACCAAGGGGTGAACCGACAGAGAGTGCCTTTCCACCATTGAGTGGTGGGCTGCCAGAGCAGAGAGGTGTACCCGAACAGAATTGGACTTAAGACCCTGATTAGACAAGTGCAGCAGGTACTGAAGCACCACTGGCACAGGACAGGAGAAGGGGAGAAGGGGTTCTCCTGGAGCTGGTCACACCACAAGGAGAACCGCTTCCACTTCAAGGCATAGGTCTTTCAGGTGGATTGCTTCCTAGAGGTTGTCTTAACCTCTTCGAACTCCTGAGGCAAGCCCCAGGGAGCCAGTACTACTCTTGCAGCCTCCAGACCATCAAATTGAGAGTTTTGAGATTGGGGTGCAGAAGGGATCCCTGATCCTGAGAAAGTAGATCGGGTTGCAACCCCAGAGAGAGTGGGGTGTCCACCGCCAGCTGTAACAGAAGGGAGAACCAGGGTTGCCTTGGCCACCCGGGGGCCATCAGGATGACCGAGGCCTTGTCCCTCAGAATCTTGAATAAGGTTTGAGCCACCAGGGGCATGGGAGGAAACGCATACAGAAGGCCCCTGGACCATGAGATCAGGAAGGCATCCGCCGCCAATCTTTTGGGATGATGTTGCCTGGAGCTGAACTGGGGCAGCTGCCGGTTCAGGGGACTGGCAAAGAGGTCGATAGACGGAAGCCCCCATTTCAGAAAAATGTTCTGAACCACCAAATGGTGCAGTTGCCACTCGTGAGGTTGTAGAACTCCGCTCAATCTGTCTGCCAGAAAGTTTTCCTGGCCAGGAAGAGAGACTGCCCTGAGCAACATATTGTGTCGAAGCGCAAAGGAGCAAAGGGCCTGTGTCTCCTGACACAGGAGCCTTGACCCTGTGCCCCCCTGCTTGTTGACATAGAACATCGCCACCTGGTTGTCTGTCTGCACCAAGACAGACTGGTGGGCCAGGGTGTGAGTGAAGGCCTTGAGGGCTAAGCGTATCGCCCTGAGCTCCAGCAGGTTGATCTGCTGTGTGGCCTCCCATGGAGACCAGAGGCCCTGTGTGCACTTGTCCAGACAATGTGCACCCCAACCCTGTAAGGAGGCATCAGTAGTGAGTACCACAGTGGGAACAGGTACCTGAAAGGAAATCCCCTGCAGAAGGTTGGGGGAGTGTAGCCATCACTGTAGAGAGTTCAGGAAGGGTTTGGACACCCGTACTTTGTCTCTGAAGCTTCCTGTGGCCTGCCTCCACTGAGTTCTGAGACACCACTGTGCAGGCCGCATATTCAGGCAAACATTGGGAGTCACATGTACTGTTGATGCCATATGGCCTAGGAGCCTTAGGCAAAGTCTGGCGGAAACCAGGGGGTTGCTCATAAACTGGCTGGCCAAGTTTATCAGCCTTCCCACCCTGTCTTCTGGCAAGTAAGCCTTTGCTTGCAGAGAGTTTAACCTTGCCCCTATGAACTCTAGGTCCTGGGAGGGGAGCAAAGTGGACTTTGCAAAGTTTATAGAAACATAGAAATATGATGACAGAAAAAGACCACATGGCCTATCTAGTCTGTCCATCCATAACAACTACAAAAGTCCCCTTTTTACCTTTAGAGATCCTCTGTGTTTGTCCCATGCTTTTTTGAATTCAGTTACTGTCCTCATCTCTACCACCTCCACTGGGAGACTATTCCACGGATCCACTACTCTTTCCGTAAAGAAATATTTTCGCATATCATTCCTGAATCTATCTCCCTTCACCCTCATCCCATGTCCCCTCGTAGCAGAACTTGCTTTCGATTGAAAGAGGCTCTCTCCCTGAACATTTATGCCACGGAGGTATTTAAACATCTCAATCATATCACCTCTATCCCGCCTTTCCTCTAAGGTGTACATATTAAGATCCTTCAGTCTGTCCTCATATGCTTTATAATGAAGACCACTAATCATTTTAGTAGCCACCCTCTGCACCGACTCCATCCTGTTCACATCCTTTGAAGGTGCGGTCTCCAGAATTGCACACTATACTCCAAATGAGGTCGCACCAAAGACTTATACAGAGGCATTATCACCTCCTTTTTTCTTCTAGCCATTCCTCTCCGTATGCACCCAAGCATCCTTCTAGCTTTTGCCGTCACCTTTTCTACCTGTTTAGCTACTTTAAGATCATCAGACACAACCACGCCTAGGTCCCGCTCTTCTTTAGTGGACAAAAGTACTTCACCCCCTATACTATATTGCTCTCTTAGATTGCTGCAGCCCAAATGCATGACCTTACATTTTTTAACATTAAATCCCAGCTGCCAAATTCTAGACCATTCTTCAAGCTTATCTACCCCTTCCTGGGTGTCTACTCTATTGCAGATTTTGGTATCATCCGCAAAGAGGCAAACCTTACCTGAAATCCCTTCCGCTATATCACTAACAAAGATGTTAAAAAGAATCGGACCAAGGACAGACCCCTGGGGCACACCACTGATAACATCCTTCTCCTCAGAGTGAGCTCCATTTACTTGTACTATGTCACCTCCCACCCAACCAAATTCTAACCCAAGCAGTAACTTTAGGGTCCATCCCTAGGGTGCTCAGTTTGTTTATAAGTCGCCTGTGAGGAACAGTGTCAAAGGCTTTACTGAAATCTAAATACACCACATCTAGGGCTCTCCCTCGGTCCAACTCCCTGGTCACCCAGTCAAAGAAATCAATCAGATTTGTCTGACAAGACCTGCCTCTGGTGAATCCATGCTGCCTCAGATCCTGTAATCCGCTGGACTCCAGAAACGAAGCCTAGTTGCTGCAGGAGAGAGACAGTACGGAGGGTGGCATGCCTGGCCTCCTGGAGGGTCTGACCCCTGATGAGCCAGTCGTCCAGACAGGGGAAGACAAAAATACCCTGGTATCTCAAGTAGGCAGCCACCACTGCCAGGCATTTTGTGAAGACCCGTGGGGCGGAGGTTAGGCCAAAGGGCAGTACCCTGTACTGAAAGTGCTTTCCTGCCACCACCAACCTTAGGTACTTTCTGTGGTCTGGATGAATGAGGATGTGAGTGTATGCATCCTTCAGATCCAAGGAGCATAGCCAATCTCCCTGCTGGAGGTAGGGCAGCAGTGTTCCAAGAGTAAGCATCTTGAACTTTTCCTTTTCCAAGAACTTGAGATTTCTCAAGTCCAGAATGGGCCAGAGACCTCCAGTTCTCTTTGGCACAAAAAGTACCGGGAGTAGAAGCCCTGTACCAACAGGTGGGGAGGTACAGGCTCTACCGCCCTGTCTTGAAGCAGAGCTTGCAGTTCCTGGAGAAGGAGTTCCTGATGCAGAGGAGGCCTTGGAGGCTCCCTGGAAAATAGGAGGGGGGCACCTGATTGAAATGGAGCAGATAGCCCTTCTGGACTATGCTCAGTACCCAAGCATCCTTTGTGATGGGTGGCCACTGGTGGGTAAACAGGGCCAACCGAACTCCCGTGCTGAGGTGGGCCAGCAGAGGTGGAGAGGCTATGCAGTGGGAGTCATAAACCCCCTCCCTGCTGAGTAGGAGCAGGAGCTGGAGGCTTGAGGGCCTTCTGCCTATGGGGCCCATGTCCCTGCCCCTTGGCCTGCTGACCCTGCTGGGGAGGCCTGGTAATGAGGGGAAGGTTTGTAGGCAGGTGCCTTCCTCGGGTAAAAGGACTTTTTCCCCGAGCCCTTCTTCTTGTGAGAAGGGGCAGACGTTTTCCTGGACAACCTTGTCCTCGTCAGTCTCAGTCTCGAGCTCAGCGGCCTTTTCAGCCATGGGCTTGCCGAAGAGGTTTTCACCCCAGCATGGGACATCGACCAACTTGTACTGTACCCATGGCTCGAGGTCTGATGACTGTAGCCATGCCTGGCGTCAAGCACCAATGCCGGCCGCCGCTACGCGGGCCGAAGCCTCGAAGCCATCGTAGGCTGCCCGGGAGATGAATTTGGAGCATTCCAGGATCCCCGAGGATAAGGATTGGAACCTCTGCAAAAGGTTCCCCGGAGAGGCCAGCCGAGAACCCGGCTATCTCCTTAGCCAGGTCCTGCAAGTACATGCTCATGTACAGCTGGTAGGCCAGGACACGGCAAGCAAGCATCGAGCCCTGGAAGCACTTTCTGCCGATGGCATCTAGGCTTCGGGCCTCCCTGACGGGGGGCACCGCAGAGTGCATCTTCTGGCTCTTCAGACAATGCATGGCCGATTCCACAACCATAGAATGGTGCGGCAGCTGCGCCTTCTGGAACCCAGGGCTCTTTCGGACTCGATACATGGAATCGATCCGCTTGCTCAAAACCGTCGCCGAGGCTGGTGCCTCCCACATTCGGAAGAGGACTGCTCCAGCATCGGAGGAACCGGCACAGCAAAGGCCTCCCTCGGGGGATAGTCATACTGCAGGGCATCGAGCTCCTCGGCTCGAAGCTCTTCCTCAGGATCCGCAGGAACATTCAAGGCCTTGGCCATGTCCTTTACGAACTCCAAGAACTAGGTATCCTCCGGAGGGGACCTACTCCGGGATTCGGACTGCAGTGAGTCCGAAAGGTATCGGGGGACTCCTCGTCCTCCGTCTCCCACGCAGACTCATCCGAGGAAGAGCCAAGGGGCTCCGACCGTGCGGGTTCTGGCAACACCCGCCCTGACGCCGAGGCCATCGGCGTCGACGCCCTTGGTCCCGAACGGGACGTTGAGGTAGACCGTGACCAAGACCGGACTCGGGCCTTCATGGCTTCGAGAACCGGCTCTGTCTCCGGGGTCGACCTAGACATCGACATCCCGGTGGTCGGGGCAGATGCACCAGTCAGGCTGGCCATCAGCACCCGCTGCTGATCCATGAAGGCAGACAATCTGCACTCCAAGGCTGTCAGCCTGCATCCAAGCTCAGGAGACTCAGCAGCCACCGACTCGGGCCCCGGCGGCGCCAGGCCCGACGTCGGCTCCCTGGGAGGAGAGTCCTCAAGGACAACAGGACTTACGTGCTCAACAGACTCCAGCTCTACACGGGATACCTTAGATGGCTTCTCCAGCTCCAAGGGCGGCGGTCAGGGGTCCGAGACCTGGCCTTCGAGGAACCAGCGGCTTCCTCCGACGCCACCCTCACGAGCTTTCTCTTCCTCTTATGCTCCCGACTGGGGGACCCCCTTTCAGAGGAACCCCGACGAAGCTCGGGGTCAGACTCCCAAGACGTCGAGGCCTCTGACGAGGTCCGGGCTCGTCCAGAGGCGGAGTCCAAAAAAATCCTCTCCTTCTGATGCTGCCGGCTTCCGAGTTTCTTAGTGGACATCTTACCACATGGGACACAGACCTTGGGATCATGGTCCGGCCCGAGGCAACGCAGGCAGCAGTCTTGTGTGTCGGTAAGAGACATGAGCTTCTTACACCGATCACACGTTTTGAAACCACTGGAGGCCATCGGGGAAAAAAGGGCCCCCGCGAGGTCAAAAGACCGGCACTCCAGGGAAAAAGAAAAAAAAGAGCGCAAACGCGTGCCACGAAGGACAAAAAAACGAAAAATAGAGATAGAGTCGATAACGGTGTACTGAACCCAGGCGGGAAGGGGAACCGGGGTCAAACCAGACAAAAAGGGAGCGAAAAATCGCAGAAAAAAAAATCAAACTTTTCCGGGTGACACGGACACACGTCCGTTGGGCTCCACGGAAAAAGAAAGACTGAGCAAGATGGCACCTTTGGGCAGGAAGGGGACCGCGCATGCGTGGGTGTATTCCCAAAGGCTTTCTTAGAAAGCTGGGGAAATGCTCCGCATGGAGGCTCCATCGACGATGTCACCCATATGTGAGAACTGGACTTCCTGCTTGGTCCTGGAGAAAGCTAGCTTAAAGAGAGATTCCAGCTTATGATGCTGGAGATCCTTCAGGGCCGCACTCCCTTCCACCAGAACAGTGGTCTTTAGTGACCACCAAGACCAAGGGGTTCACCTCAGGCATCTGGAGGAGCTCCTGTTCCTCTTGTGGGATGTGGTATAGGCAAACCAACACCTTGCCCCCTCTCAGAGTTCCTCAGGAAATTCCCATTCTGATTCAATCATCCATTTAATCACCCAATGGACAGGGAAACACAACTGAGCCTCTTTGAACCCTTGCAGCAAGGGATTCTCCAGAGGCTCTTCCACTACTACAGGCGGTGGCAGGAAGTTTAGAGCTGCCAGCAATTGACCAATGAGGGCAGCAAACTCCTCTCTATAGAACACCCTAACAACATTGGGATCTTCTCCCGAGGCAGTCTTGCCTTTGCTTACTTCCAGTGCCCCTGGCTTGCCCCAGAGGTCTGATGGACCTTCCACCAACTCCTCTGAGGTCTGTGACAGCAGGGATCCATGAATCAGCCAAGCCTCAGAGTCCCCTTTATACTTTTTAAATGGAGATGCCCCTCCTGCAGCGTCAACTCCAGGACCTTACTCATCCCAGAGAAGAAACCACCTGACCAGAAGCAGCCTGCTCCATCTTAAGGCAGTAAGCCTTATGTAGGGACAGGATAAAATCATCCAAAAAAAGCTGCTCCATTGAAGATTCCAACCCTGCAGCCACTGCCCAGGGTGTTGAATTTCATTTTTGCCTTAACTGGCCTTTTTCTAGGACGGGCTGCCTGAGTTAAGATGGCTGCAGCAACTGCCATCCCTGAAGAGCTCCCTGCTATGGCTGTTGATTTCTCCTCCATCACTTTCTCAGGGCTGGACCGCTCCAGCGATCTACCCTATCAAATGCAAAACCAGCAGATACCCGCCAGAGAAACACCATAGCATCCCACACACAACACGACCAGACTGACGGCATGCACGATGGGCTGGCCAGCAAGAAGCACGCCACTTCTAATGAGGGGAAGCGTGCAAAAGGGAAAGATGCCAAACGAATGAGAGAACATGACCAAAGCTCGCAGGGGAACCTAATGAACCGCCCATCCAACAATGGAAAAAAAAGTATCAGGCAGCCAGTCCGCCCACCACTGTTTCCACACCTTTAACTCTAGCCTTTTTTCCCTCCCGGTTGTGCTGAAGGCGACCGCACAGAAATACAGCACAGTCCCCACAGGTGGGAGGGGGAGAGAGATGAGGGAACGTCTTAAACCTGCTGGTCACAGGTACAGAAGACCACTGGTGGGGGGGGGGGGGGGGGAGAGGGGGGGGGAGAAGGGACCTGGGGCTGCCAGGTAATTTACCTCTCAAGGCCTACCGCTGGCAGGCCCTGCAGCCCTCGCTCACCACACAGTCCCAGTAGTGACCAAAAAGGCACCAGCCTCAAACTGCAAACCTCCGGTCTGTTGCCCCAAGGCTAACACCTCTCTGAATCCCTGTCCAGTTAAAAAAAAAAAAAGGGAATCACCACTCCAGGGGAGTCCACCACACATGAACTGTTCACTCAGCGACTGGATCCTGGAGCTGAAGGGGGAGCTCCTGTACTGGGACATTAGGATTCTGACATGCTCAGTCCTCAGCTGCTGGATGGGAGGAGACTACACATGCGTATCTGGACTGGCCTGGAAGTACGATTAGGAGTGGACAATGTAACATCAATTTTTAAAAAGGGTTCCAGGGGTGAACTGGGAAACTATAGACCGGTGAGCCTGACATCAATACCAAGCAAAATGGTAGAAACCATTATAAAAGAAAAAAAATACTGAAAATGTAGATAGTCATGGTTTAATGTGAGAAGGCCAACATGGATTTAGCCAAGTGAAGTCTTGTATTTTCTTGGAGGTGTGAATAAACAGGTAGACAAAGGTGAGCTGGTTGATAGAGTATATCTGGATTTTCAGAAAGCCTTTGACAAGGTCCCCGATGAGAGGCTCTTTGCCAAATTAAAAAGTCATGGGATAGGAGGAAAAGTACTATTGTGGATCAAGAACTGGTTAAAAGACAGAAAACAGAGTAGGGCTAAGTAGAAATTTCACTTACCGTTAATTTCCTTTCCTGGAATCCTGCTAGACCAGTCCAGACAATCAGGTTAAGTCCTCCTGCCAGCAGATGTTGGAGACAGAGAAAAAGAAAAAATGAAAATTACACTTACCTGGTAATTGTAGTTCCTGGAGGGTCCAGTTTAGTCCTCCACATCCGGGTAGTGCACCTCCTCCTGCAGCACGGAGACTGGACCAATCAGAATCTTGTTCTCATAATGTATCCTGCTGGAGCTCCCATCAGCCCCCCAGTGAACTAGTAACAGAGCAGACTTAAAGAAGCAACACATGAAACAAGGAAACATAGTAAAACTTATCATAATGAAACCCCCTTACAGTTACAATGACTCCCTCCCCAAACGAGGAAGCCAAGACCCTGCACAGCACTTCTGCCGGCCACTCAACCCCGCAGTAAGCAACAGACGAAAAAGAAAGCTCCGACGGCACTTAGCAAGCTAGAAAGCCCTAGACCCCATCTAGAAGGGCTCTCAAAATGTCTCATAGGACTCCCCGTCGCCCTGACAAGAGCGCGCCGTCTGAAAATGTAGCAACAACAGAAGGGAGGGAAGGACTAAACTGGACCCTCCAGGAACTACAATTACCAGGTAAGTGTAATTTTCATTTCCTGAGCGGTCCTCCAGTTTAGTCCTCCACATCCGGGATGTAACAGAACAGTTAGGAACGGGCGGGACCCTGAAAACCGGCGTGCACAACCGCCGATCCAAAACAAGAATCCCGAGCGGCCAACACGTCCAACCGGTAGTGCTTGCTGAAAGCATGAAGAGACGACCAAGTAGCCGCCTTGCAAATCTCAACCGGCGGAACCAGACAATGTTCCGCCCACGACGTCGCCTGCGCTCTAGTAGAGTGAGCCCGTAAGCCCACTGGAACCGCACGTTTTTGCAATAGATAAGCGGAGGAAATCACCTCCTTAATCCAGCGAGAGATAGTAGACTTTGCCGCCGCTTCGCCTTTCCGGACTCCGCCAAAGAGGACAAACAAGCGATCCGACCGGCGGAAGGGTTCCGAAACCTTTAAATAACGACGAAGAACGCGCCGAACATCCAATTGGTGCAAGCCTGCCTCCGAATCTTGCGCCGAGGCAGAGTGAAACACTGGAAGAAAGACAGATTGATTGATATGAAAAGGAGACACCACCTTTGGAAGAAAGGACGGAACGGGCCTCAACACCACTCGATCCCGAGAAAAAGATAAGAACGGCTCCCTACAGGAAAAGGCCTGCAACTCCGAAACGCGCCTCGCTGAACAAATGGCCACTAGAAAGACCATCTTCAGGGTGAGATCTTTGACCGACGCCTGCCGGAGCGGTTCAAAAGGCGGACGAGTCAAGGCTTGTAGCACCAGATTCAAATCCCAAGGAGGAACAACGATCCTGCGCGATGGCCGAAGACGGAAAACTGCCTTCAGAAACCGGACGTCCGCGTGCATCCCCAGAGAAAGTCCAAGTACCTTGCCTCTGTAGCACGCGAGAGCCGCCAACTGGACCTTTAAAGAACTGGCGGCCAGCCCTTTCTCAAAACCATCTTGCAAAAAACTGAGAATCATAGAAATAGAAGCCGTTGCGGCCCAAATCCTCTGGCGCGAACACCAGTCTTCAAAAATACGCCACACACGCACGTACGCGAGAGAAGTGGACGACTTGCGAGCTCGTAGCAGAGTAGAGATAACTGCTGGAGAATAGCCCTTCTTCCTCAACCGAGCCCTCTCAATGGCCAAACCGTAAGCGAGAACCGAGTCACGTGGGGCATCCGCAGGGGTCCCTGAACCAGCAAGTCCGACAGGACTGGAAGCTTCCAGGGAAGCCCGTTGACCAAGCGAACTAGATCCGCATACCAGGGACGCCTGGGCCAATTCGGAGCCACAAGGAGTACCCGTCCGCGATGTGCTTCGATGCGCTGGACCACCCTGCCGATCAACGCCCAAGGCGGAAAGACAGAGGAGACCGTCCGTCGGCCAAGGCTGAATGACGGCATCTATTCCCTCGGACATGCGCTCTCTCCGCCTGCTGTAGAACCGTCCTGTCTTGGCCGATTGAAACGTTGCCATGAGGTCCATCAGCGGAGGACCCCACCGGCCCACTATCTGTGCGAAGACCTGTGGGTGCAGCTCCCATTCCCCGGGATCGACCTGCACCCTGCTGAGAAAATCTGCCATGACATTGTCTTTTCCCGCGATATGCGCCACAGAAATCGCTGTCAGACGAAGCTCGACCCACTGGAATAACGCCTCTGCCTCGTCTTCCTGTGCCTCCCTGCCGGTTGATGTACGCCACCGTCGCCAAATTGTCCGAGAGTATCCGGACTGCTCGACCCTCCAAAGTTGACTGAAAGACCTCTAGTGCTCTCCGAACAGCTCGAAGCTTGAGCTGATTGATGGACCATGAGGCTTCCTGGGCTGACCATGTCCCCTGTGCAAAACACCCCTCGCAGTGGGCACCCCAGCCGAGGAGACTGGCATCGGTTATCAGCGGAACCCACCGAGGCTGTTCCAGGGGCAGACCCGCTTGCAACGTTCGGGGGCACCTCCACCACTGTAGCGCTCGCCGAACACGGGTCGGACAAGGCAACCGCTTGTTGAGCGATTCCGTTTGGTTCGACCAATGACGCAGTAGGGCTCGCTGAAGCGGACACATGTGAAACCTGGCCCAGGGAACAACCTCTAGCGTAGCTGCCATCGTCCCCAACAAGCGCAGGTACCACCAAGCCGAAGGAGCGGTCATTCCGAGGAAGGAGCGTACGAGACCTAACAAGGCCTGAACATGCCGGTGTGGTAAGCACACCAACCCTCTCGCCGTGTCGAACTGAACCCCGAGATATTCGAGACACTGCGTCGGCACTGACTTTTCTTCGCATTGACCACCCAGCCGAGAGATTGCAGCAGAGTGACCACTTTCGATGTAGCCTGCAAACTCTCCTCCTTGGACTTCGCTCGAATTAACCAATCGTCTAGGTAAGGGTGAACCAGGACGCCGACCTGCCGCAGGGCCGCGGCCACCACTACCATTATCTTGGTGAAAGTCCGCGGAGCTGTCGCCAACCCGAAGGGAAGAGCTTGAAATTGAAAGTGCCCCCACGGAAACGCGAACCGGAGGAAACGCTGATGCACCGAGCGGATAGGAATGTGCAAATAAGCCTCGGACAGATCCAGAGAAGTAAGGAATTCCCCTTGACGTACCGCTACAATGACCGAATGCAGGGTTTCCATGCGGAAATGGGGCACGCGGAGACAACAATTGACGCCCTTGAGATCGAGAATAGGACGGAGGGATCCGTCTTTCTTTGGCACCACGAAATAAATGGAGTAGCGCCCCAGCCTGCGCTCGGCCGCCGGAACGGGAACCACCGCTCCCAAGGCGATTAGACGATCTAAGGTTAACCGAATAGCCTGCTCCCTGAGCTGGCCTTTGCTGGGAGACAGCACAAAGGAATCTCGAAGGGGGCAGGCAAACTCCAGAGCGTAGTCCGAGAAGGCTATCTCCAACACCCACTGATCCGAAGTTAGTCGAGCCCAGGCAGGCAGAAAATGCCGAAGTCGACCCCCAATAACGGGACAGTCCTCCGGCATCCGCCTGGCGTCATTGGGGCTTGCGGGAAAAGGAGGATGAAGGCGCGGAGGCTGCGGAAGTAAATCCTCTGCCCGCTCCCCGGAAACCGCAAAACCCCTGAGAACGGTACCCAAACCGACCACGCTGGGAACTACACAACCGGGACGACCGAAACCTCCGAAAGTCCCGAACCAGACCTCGAGGGACCGACGAAGATCTACCAAGCTTAGGCTTATCTTCCGGAAGACGGCCCCCTTTCGAGTCCCCTAGATCTTTCACCAACTTATCCAGGTCCTCGCCAAACAATAACTTCCCTTTAAAGGGCAATTTACTGAGGCGGGATTTAGAGGAAGCGTCCGCCGCCCAATTTCTCAACCAGATGGACCGGCGTGCCGCAACCATGGAAGCCATGCTATTAGCTAAAGTCCTAATCAAATCATAATGAACATCCGCCAAGTACGCTGACCCAGATTCCAACCGGGTCACCTCTAACAACTTTTCCTGGTCTAAACCGGAATCTTGACCCAAACGCTGAGCCCATCGTAAACACGCCCGAGCCACCCAGGCTCCACAAATAGACGCCTGCAGAGACAAGGCATTAGTTTCAAAGGCCTGCTTCAACAACCCGTCCACTTTCCTATCCTGCGTATCCTTCAAGGCTGCACTGCCTTCAACTGGAATCGTAGTCTTCTTGGTGACTGCGGATACAAGAGCATCAACACGCGAAGATCTAAAGCGGTCCTTATCCTTGTCCGCTAGCGGATACAATCTGTTCATCGTGCGAATGCCCTTCAGACCGGATTCGGGTTGATCCCATTCAGTCTGAATCATCTGAGCGACCACACGATGCACCGGAAAAACCACTTGAGAATCCCGGACGGCCTGAATGAGAGGATCCTCCAAGCCCTCTTCCTCCGCCGAGGGAACCGAAGTAAGATTAAGAGTCTGAAGAGACTCCGTAATTAAGGGAACCAACTCCTCTCTCCTGAAAACGCGAATGATCCGGGCCTGATCTTCGGGATCGGGGATTTCCCCCTCTTCCAATTCCTCGCCGAAGTTCTCTGCGTCTTCCGCTAGGTCAGGGTTTTGCCATTCGACGTCCTCACTCTCAAATGAGAGACGAGGACGTTTAGCAGACTTCGGAATTGACCGCTGACCCTCCTCAGCCAAACGGGAGGGAAGGGACAACAGAGTAGGGTCGACCTCTGGCAGCTTGCCCAGACGCCCCAAGCGGAACGCCTGATGCATCAACAGTACAAAATCTGGGGAAAAATCTAACGAGGAAGAAGAACAAGCTGAGACACCCTCGGCAATGGGCACCCCTAGTCCCTTAGACGCCACAGGGGAGAGAGAGGAGCCTGAGGGCCTGGAGCTGACTCACTGCCAAGCTGCCAGGCAGGACTCACTGCCCCCAAAAGCGTTTCGCCTTCCATGCGTGGCTCCAGGTCAGGGGAGACCGACAGGCAGCCCTTACACACCCCTGTCTGACAGAGCCCCTTTGCAGGATCCGCAAACTAAACACTGCGGCCTGGTAGACATGGAGACCAGGATGCGCAATGCCCAAGGCAAAGAAGACCTGAAAGAGAGAAAAAAAGAAAAAAAGAAAAGTCTCTGCGTTTTTGTTTTTGGTGCCTTGCCTTTTATTTTTTCCACATCAGCAGCTGTAGAAAAGAAAACTAGGATCACAAGTGAGGAAAAATAATAAGCAAAGCAACCCAGGGGAGCCCCGTAGCACAGAAACTCAGTCCCTCCAAAAAGAAGCGGGAAAGAAAACAAAACGCCGGCGCGAAGAAAATGGCCGCCGGCATAGACGGGGGCAGAAAGAAAACAGCGGGAAAAAGAGTATGAGTAAAACGCGAGCAGAAACCCCGTCGAAAAAAACAACCAAAAATGAAAAGAAAACGCAAATAACTCACCGCTAATGCCGGAGGGCCGGTAGCCGAAAACAAAGGAAAACCGCTGAGATAGAAAAGCACTGCCTGACAGCCCCGATCAGCGCGAGGGAAGGCAAACTGCAGCGGCAGCACGCTAGAGCTGTGAACAGCTTACAGCCAGCGTTTTGCACTCGAAAAGGGTTTTGCCAGATTAGATCTCACCTCCGTACAGTCAAGGAGGGAGAGCTATAAATATTACTGCCTTCAACCCTGTACCGACGGCCGGGAGAAGGAGTATGCAGGCTCGGCTCCTCAAGTGGCCCCCCTCAGTTCCTGACAGGAGAAATTTAAAGGGACAGCAAAGAAAAGGAAACACAGTAGTAAAATAAAATTAAATTTAAAAAATCCTAAGGAAATATAGCTAATGTTGCCTGAAAGTCACTAAGTGAGCCCAGCCCTAGGCTCACAAGTCCTCCTGCTGCACGGAGAATGGACACACCGGGGGGCTGATGGGAGCTCCAGCAGGATACATTATGAGAACAAGATTCTGATTGGTCCAGTCTCCGTGCTGCAGGAGGAGGTGCACTACCCGGATGTGGAGGACTAAACTGGAGGACCGCTCAGGAACTACCAGAAGCCTGATTGGCTGGGCTCTGGTAGACATATAGGTATGCCCCTAGGGGTCATCCTCAGTATCCTCTGACAAAGCAAACAAGGCAACAAGGAAGTAACAAAAATTTAACATAACTATGTACACAGAAAAGAAAATCTGGAAAAGCAGTGGAAGACATTGCTCGAGACATTAGCTTTGGCTCCTCTGCAAAGGTATGGCTCGATGAGATACTGGGAGGGTCCTGGACTGGTCTAGCAGAATTCCAGGAAAGGAAATTAACGGCAAGTAAAATTTCTCCTTCCAATTCATCCTGCTAGACCAGTCCAGACAATCGGGTAGTACCCAAGCTAACTGCCCCTCGGGAGGGAAGATAGAGACAAAGAAACTACGCTGGCCCCGAACCGGGCCTCCTCCCGTGCCTGAAGATGGAGCCGATAGTGTCGGACAAACATGGAGAGGGAGGATCAGGTAGCCACCCTACAGATGTCAAGAGGGGTGACCTGTGAGCACTCTGCCCACAAAGTGGCCTGGGCCCTTGTGGAGTGTGCCCGTAACCCCGAGGGCACGGGCTTGCCACGAATTATATAGGTGGATTCAATGGTTTGGACGGAGTCACCTAGAAACGGTGGGACTTAGAAGCCGCGAGGCCCCTCCGAGGACCTGCGAACAGAACAAAGAGATGGTCAGACTTGTAAAACAGATTTGTGACCCGCAAATAGCGATAGAGAACTCTGAGATCCAGTGTCCGGAGATCCTTATGCCACCCTGAACACTGGTCTTTAGAGAAAACAGGCAGGAAGATAGGCTGGTTCAGATGAAAAGGTGTAATGACCTTCGGTAAGAAGGAAGGAACCGCCTGTAGGGACATGCCGCCCTCCGCGAAGAAGAGATAGGGATCCCGGCACGAGAGGGCCTGCAACTCCGTGACCCTACGAGCGGAGGTGATCGCCACTAGAAAGGCTGTTTTAAGGGTCAAATCGCAGTGCGACGATCCCTTGAGCAGTTCGAAAGGAGCAGCCATGAGCACCCTTAGAACCAAAGAAAAGTCCCAAGGCGGTACTACTGGCCGGATGGGAGGATGTACTACCTTAGCTCCCTTAAGAAACCGTGCGATGTCCGCATGGGACGCAATGGAGCAACTGACTATCAGCCCCCGGAAACAGGTTAGAGCCAAGACATGCACTCGAAGCGAACAGAGAGCCAATCCCTTATCGAGAACCTCTTGGAGAAAAGCGAGGACCTGTGGTATTTGTGCGCGCCATGGCAAGAGGTGACGTCGCAAACACCAGGACTCAAAGATGCGCCACACTCGAGCACATGCCCGTGACGTAGAGGGCCGGCAAGCCTTCAGCATGGTAGCCACAAGCAGAGGAGAATAACCCTTGTGGCTCAGTCGGCGGCGTTCAAGAGCCAAGCCGTAAGCAAGTAGGGAGCAGGATTGTCCATCATGATCTGCCCCTGCCGCAGGAGACCTGTGAGCACCAAGCCACAGAGTCGTCATGCAGGCTAACCGAATGGAGGTCGAGATACCAAGGCCTCCGGGACCAATCTAGAACTACTAGGATCACTGCGCCCGAGTGTGTTCTAATTTGTTGGAGAACTTTCCCTATGAGCGGCCATGGGGGAAAGATGTACAGCAGCACTGCCACCGGCCATGGTTGGGCTAGGGCATCCAGTCCCTGTGACCGGTTCTCCCTCCGGTGGCTGAAGAAGGCTGGAGCTTTGGAGTTTGTTGAGGACGCCATGAGATCCATTGCAGGTCAGCCCCAACTCTGCACTATCTTCTGAACGCCCAAGGAGCCAGCTCCATTCTCCGGGATCGAGGGTGTGACAGCTGAGGGGGAAAAAAAAAAAAAAAAAATCTGCCTTCACGTTGATCACTCCTACAATGTGCTGAGCCAACAGAGCCTCTATATGCCTCTCTGCCCACTGAAAGAGCAGCATCATCTCCCTGGCTACTCGGGGGCATTTGGTGCCGCCTTGGTGGTTGAGGTAGGCCACTGTCATCGTGTTGTCGGAGAGAACATGAACCAACTGGGAACGAATTAGGGGGCAGGAATCTCAGTAAGGTCAGGCGGACTGCCCGGGCCTCTAGGCCAGGGGTGGGCAATTCCGGTCCTGGAGGGCCGCAGACCAGTCAGGTCCATGAATATTCATTAGGGACATCATGAAAACCTGACTGGTCTGCGGCCCTCCAGGACTGGGATTGCCCACCCCTGCTCTAGGCGGTTGATGGTCCAATGCGCTTCGCGATCCGACCAGGTGCCCTGAGCTGTGCAACTGAGACAATGAGCTCCCCAACCCCAGAGACTGGCATCTGTTGTCACCAAGATCCAGTGCAGAGCCTCCAAGGGAACGCCCCTGAAAAGATGGGATGGTAGGAGCCACTAGGCAAGGTCGCGTCTCGTCGATGAGGGTAACGGGAGACGATAGTTGTAATCTTCTGACATAGGGGACCAGCAGGCAAGCAACGTCTGCTGTAGCCCACACATGTGCACTCTGGCCCATGGAACCACCTTGATGGTAGCCGCCATGGACCCCAGGACCTGAAGGTAGTGCTATGCACGTGGGCAATCCAGGCGAAGAAAATGTCGAAGTTGAGAAGAAAGCTTGACAAAACGTTCATGGGTCACGAAAACTTTGCCCTGAACTGTGTTGAAGCAGGCTCCCAAGAACTCTAACTGTTGAGATAGCTGTAGGGAACTTTTGGCACAATCGACGACCCAGACAATCGACGACCCAGTCAAGGCCTTCTAAAAAGGAGACCACCTAGTCCACCGTGTCATAGGCCTCCGTAAGGGAATCTGCCCACATGAGCCAATCGTCCAGGTACAGATGTACCCGAATCACCGTCTGTGCAAGGCTGCCGCCACTACTACGATGACCTTGGAGAAAGTACGTGGAGCTGTGACAAAGCCAAAGAGCATGGCACAAAATTGGAAATGTTAGCCAGGTTGGCGAAGCGCAGGAAACGCTGATGGCCGCTTTGGATAGAAATGTGAAAGTATACCTCTGCGAGGTCGAGAGAGGCAAGAAACTCCCCCTGGCGGACCGCCTGGATGACCGAACGGAGCGTTTCCATCCAAAAAGCGCGGAGGCAACGGTTGATGCCCTTGAGGTCGAGGATCGGGCAAAACGAACTGTCCTTCTTGGGCACTACAAAATAGATGGAATAAACCCATTCCCTGCTCTGCGGAACAGGGCAAATGGCGCGCAGGAGAAGGAGACGACGACGAACAGTGAAGAGAATGGCTACTTTTTTCCTGCATGCCCCACCAGGCGAAATGAGAAAGGCGTTGCGAATGGGCCAGCAAGTCTCGAGAGTGTAGCCCCGGGACACAATGATCGGAGGTGATGACTACCCATTGCTGAAAGAACAGCATCAACCGCCATCCTACCGGAAGCTGCATCCCAGGAGGGTGGTCCTTCCCGTCAGTGGGAGGAATGCGAGGCTCCGGAGAACTTGTTCGGGCCCAAGTAAGAGTCATTGCCCTTTCGGGTGCCCCGAAAGGACTGCAACTTTTGGCCAAAGCGATTAGAAGAAGCTGGAAGTGCCGACCAGCTAGGCCGGTAACGCCAAGCGTCACGAGATCTGGAAGTACACCGGAAGGACGGAGAATAAAACCGGAACGGACGGCACGCGGAGGACTTTGGTTTATCCTCCAGCAGACACTGTGGCTTCACTTCACCCAGGTCCTTGACTAACTTGTCGAGGTAGTCGCCAAAGAGAAGCCTACCCTTAAAAGTGTAGCTTCGAAAGGCGTGTCTTAGAGGCAACATCCGCCAACCACTGGCGTAACCAAAGCCATCGCCAAGACACGATGACAGCTGCCACCGAGCGAGCCGAGAGATGCAACAAGTCATAAAAGGCATCCACTAAGTAGGCCGTAACCAATTCCAAGTGACCTGGAGCCGGATCCTCCAGCAAGCGCTGAATCCAGCATAAACAAAGCCCGGGCTCCAAGGCCACAACAGACGGTAGCTTGGAGAGCTAGTGCCGAAGAGGAAAAAGCAGTTTTGAGAAGAGACTCAACTTTCCTATCCTGTTGGTCCCGTAGCACTGCTCCCCCCTCAACTGGAATGGTGGTGTGCTTTGTAACGCCCATCACAAGCGCATCCACCTTTGAATATGTGAGCCACCTCTCCTGTTCTGTGGGCAACCAAAGATACAGTTGGCCCAGACGATGAGCAGTACGCAAAGAGGCATCCTGTGCTTCCCATTCCTGAGACACCATCTGCTGTAGTTCCACTGGAAAGGGAAAGGCCCTGGAAGGCTTGTGAATGCCCTGCAGAATGGGGTTTGCCTGCGACTGTGCCTGAGACTCCTGAAATGCAGGAGGGTCAAGCAGGCGCAAAGCTTCCACCACCTGCGCAATTAAAGCTGAGCATCAGCTGAGCATCTCCCTGTCAGCTGATGCCCCTGATGGAGAGTACTTGCCGCCCTCACGATCAGAGACCGCTAGGCTATCGGCCTCCGAAGACATGTCTTCTCCTGGAACCACTGGCCACGTATCCACACTCCAAAAGACTTTTGGAAGGACGGCCAGTTCCCTTGGGAGCCACATCGCCAGGATGGCGCTTCCATGAGGCTGTAGCAGTGTTTGCCCCACTGGAAGGGGAAAGATGCCCTCCTAACTCCAACCCTGATGCATCCGAGCACCAGATGGACCAGGCTTGTCTAAAAAGGGACAGAAATTGCACATCCGAAGTCGGTGAAGGTGCCTCCATGGCCAAGCTGGAGGGGACCGGAGGCTGAGGAAACAGGAGAGGAGGGTCTGTCGGTCCCTCTGCCGAAGGGGCTGAGAGAGGGTTCAGTGATGGAGTGGGAGCCGAGGAAAAGTTGGCTCTTGTGGAGGAAGGAGCCAAAACTGCTGCTGAGGATTCCTCCGGGTGAGAAGAGCAGGCCCCACAAACCCTCTCCTTTAAATCTTTTTGTTTTCGGTTGCACATGATGCACCTCTGAGATGAGGAGGGCATCGTGACAAAAAACTGACGACGTGCCCTCGAGGCCAAAAAAGGAAGAACCGTCAGACGAATGGCTAATTCAACAACTATTGTTAGCAAAAAGCTACCACCAAGGAAGATGTGAGCTGCAGGAACTTCTGCCAAAAAACGGCAGCTGGAACAGAATTCCCACTTGAAAATGGCCACCGCAACGAGACCTCAAGGGACAGCAGAGCCCACCGAAAAACCTTGCCAACGCAGATCCCCCAAATCACAGCCACCCCGTTGAGCCTAAAGAGTGCTGGCAAGCTGCCTTCCGATATTGCCGCAAAAAAAAAAAAAAAAAAAAAAAAAACACGGAAGCGCAATCAAGTGAAGGCAGCGTTAGCGGCGGCGGGGGGCTACTCACTGAGTCTCCGATCGCAGCCGCAGCAGAGCAGGGGAACCAAGGCAGACAAGAAGGAAGGGAAACTTCAGGCTATCCGTTGTAGAGAGTACCGAAGGCAACCCCATGCTCCCGGCACTACAGGCCCTCATGGCCAGGAGCCAGAAAACCCTCTCGATGATCCTCGAGATCAGGAGCTCCCAAGTGTTGCAGAGGCTTGGGCAGAGCTGTGGATTTGGGGAATCCAGAGGGACACCTCTTGTGCGCTCTGGAACATCCAGTACTCAGGTAAAACCAAATGAAAAAACAAAACAAGTAAGGAAAAACTAAAGAAAGCCACCATCATCTGCTGGAGATAGAAAAATACTGAGGTGACCTCTAGGGGCATACCTATATGTCTACCAGAGCCTAGCCAATCAGGCTTCTGGTAGATTTTTTTCTCTGTCTCCAATCTGCTGGCAGGGGGACTTAACCCAATTGTTTGGACTGGTCTAGCAGGATGAATTGGAAATGGCCAATTTTCTCAATGGAGAAAGGTGAATAGTGGAGTACTCCAGGGTTCTGTGGTGGGCCTGCTGCTTTTTAACATATTCATAAAGGACTTAGAAATAGGAACAACAAACGAGGTGAGCAAATTTATAGATGACACAAATTTATTCAAAGTTGTTAGAACACGAGAGGATTTTGAAAAATTGCAAGAGGACTTTAATAAATTGGAAGACTGGATGTCCAAATGGGAGATGAAATTTAACGTGGACAAGTGTAAAGTTATGCACCTAAGAAAGAACAACTCCAACTACAGTTACACGATGCAAGGTTCTACATTAGCAACCACCACCCAGGAAAAAGATTTAGGAGTCATTGTGGATAATACGTTGAAACCCTCCGCCCAGTGTGCGGTGATAGCCAAAAAAGCAAACAGAATGCTAGGAATCATAAGAAAAGGAATGGAGAATAAAACAAAGCACATTATAAGGCCTCTGTATCATTCTATGGTGCAATCGCTCCTTGAATATTATGTGCAATTCTAGTCGCCACATCTTAAAAATGACATAGCAGAACTACGAAAGGTACAGAGAAGAGCAACTGAAACAATGAAATGGTAAAGGGGATGGAAGGACACCCCTATAAGGAAAGGTTTAAAAGATTAGGGCCCTTTAACTTGGGAAAAAAAGACAGCAGAGGGGAGATATGAGAGGTCTATAAATTAATGAATGGAGTAGAACAGGTAAATGCAGATAGTTTTTTATGCCATCAAGAAGTATAAAGACTAGGGAGACGTGCAATGAAGCTACAATGTAAGCCATTTAAGACTAATAAGAGAAAATATTTTTTTCACTCAATGTGTAAATCAAACTCTAGAATTCGTTACCGGAGGATGTAGTAAAACCTGTTAGTGCAGCTGGGTTTAAAAAAGGTTTGAACAAGTTTCTGGAGTAAAGGTCCATAAAGCACTATTAAAGAGAACCCGGGAAATAAATTGCTTTGCCTGGGATAAGCACTGTGGAACCTGTGTACCTTTTCGGGAAACTACCAGGTACTTGTGACCTGGATCGGCCATTGTTGGAAACAGGATACAGGGCTTGATGGACCTTGGTCTGACCCAGTATGGCATTTATGTTCAGATATCAGTGCTGGATAAAATGATTGAAGCTATTGTTAAAAATAAAGTTACTGGTCATATAAATAAACATAGCTTAAGGGAAACCACCAGCATGGACTTAGAAAAAGAGGAAGGTCATTCCTTCCTAATGTTGAATTACTGGAAGTTGTGAATTAAGACGTACGGATAAAGGTGAAATGGGTAACTCATCTTCAGAAGGCATTTTATAAAGGCATGAGGGGCACCTCATGAAAACAAGAAGTCATGAGTCAGGCGACAATGTCTTATTCTGCACTGGTAACTTACCAAACATAAGGAGCAAAGTGTAGGACCAAACTGGCAGTTCTCAATGGAAAGAGGAAAAAAAAAACAAAAAGAATGGGATGTCCCACAGATCTGTACTGGGATTGGTGCTTTTCAAGCATCATTAATGAATGAACTGCACAAAATTATTTAAAGTACCTAAAACACAAGAACTGCATAGAGAACTTTGCCAGAATGGAGAACTGGACCTCTAAATGACAGAAATGTAAAATGGACAAGTGATATACATAGGCAAAAAAGCTTAGTTACTCACCTGTAACAGGTGATCTCCGGAAACAGCAGGCATTTAGTCTTCACATATGGGTATCATCGGTACCGACAGAGCCTGCGCAGGAACGCTCCCCAGCGTCCAACAGGAAAGCTTTTGAGAGCATCCCACAGCGCCGGAGTGCTGCCTTCCTGCCTTTCCCAACTGCCCTCTCCAGTTGAGTTTAAAGCTGAGACAAAAGAGAGAGGGAAAGAGAGAAAGAGAGAGAGAGAAAGATACAACTCCTAGGGGAGGTGGGTGGGTTGTGAAGACTAAATTTCTAATGTTCCCGGAGATCACCTGTTACAGGTGAGTAACTAGGCTATCTCCAGGAACAAGCAGGAATGTAGTCTTCACATACAGGGACTCCCTAGCTGCAGAAGCCAGGGAGATGGCCCCAGAAGTTGTGTGCCCTTGTGAAAGGGCTCCACTTCCCCCCATGGATCTCTGGCATCCTACCAGGAATGGTGGGTAGGAGTTGATTAAGTCTGGAGCAGGTGTTGAAGACCAGCCTGACCAAACAAGCATCCCAGCGGGAGTCCTTGTCTAAGCAGTAATGGGCTGTGAAGGTATGTACCAAAGCCCAAGTAGCTGCTCGACAGATGTCATCGATAGACAGAGTGAAGATGAGCCATTGAGACCGCCATGGCTCTCACATTGTGAGCTGTGACATGGCCTTCAAGAGGTAGGTTCTTACTCTCATAGGCAAAAGATATACACTGTGCAATCCAGCTGTCCTTTTGGAGACTGGAAGTCCCAAATGACTAGGATCAAAAGCAACAAAGAGTTGAGAGGATTTTCTATGTTGCTGTGTCCTTTGCAAGTAAAAAGCCAAAGCTCTTTTACAGTCCAAAGTATGAAGGTTCCTTTCTGCATTTGAGGCGTGAGACCTTGGAAAGAATACAGGAAGGTAAACCGCTTGGTTTAAATGAAAGGGCGAAACCACCTTTGGCATAAAGTGTGGATGAGTCCTAAGGACTACCTTATCATGATGGAACCTTGTATAAGGAGGATCAGCCACCAACGCTTGCAAATCACCGATGCGACATGCTGATGTGATTGCAATGAGAAAGATAACCTTCCAGGAAAGGAATTTCAAAGAGATAGTGGCTAACGGTTCAAAGGGCGGTTTCATGAGCTGCCCAAGTATAAGATTTAAGTCCCATGCCACCGGTGGTGGCTTAATGGGAGGCTTAGTTAGAAGAAGGCCTCTCATAAATCTCGCTATGAGAGGATGAGAGGAAATAGGTTGCCCATTTAGAGGCTTGAAAGAAGCTGCAATAGCACTCAGACTCTCACTGAATTGGTCTTAAGCCCTGCATTTGATAAATGAAGGAGGTACTCCAGTAATGATTCCAGAGGTATCGCAAGAGGGCTAAGACCCTTCTGCGAGCACCACATGGTAAACCTTTTCCACTTAAATGCATAAGAGCATATTGTGGAAGGCTTCCTGGAAGCATGAAGGATATCCTTTACCTGCTGGGAAAGGTTAAGACCATGAAGTTCTAGGCTTTCAGCAACCAGGCCCTGAGATGCAGAGACTAGGGATTGGGATTCCACAGCATCCCGTCCTCTTGAGAAAGAAGATCTGGAGCAGATCCTAACTCCAGAGGCGGAGCTTGAGAGAGATGTAGGAGCAGAGGGTACCACAGTTGCCGTGGCCAATGTGGAGCTATGAGGATCATATGACCTCTGTCTCTCTGAAGCTTGAACAGGGTTTTGGGAATTAGGGGAATGGGTGGAAAGGCATACAGGAAGTCCTGACAACCTCGAGCCAGAATTCTGGAACAGAACCGGGGAAGTTTGGCTTTCAGCAGACATGCAAAGAGGTCTATGTCCGGGGTTCCCCAAATTTGAAAAATTTGGGCCTTCTGGTCTGCATGGAGAGACCATTCATGTGGAAGCAGAACTTGACTGAGTTTGTCTGCCCAAGAGTTTTGAATGCCTGGAAGATACACCGCAAGGAGATGAATCTGATGCTCTCTGGCGAAGGCCCATAGTCGCAAAGCTTCGTTGCAAAGCGACAAAGAGCCCATTCCGTCCTGCTTGTTCACATAGAACATGGCTACCTGATTGTCCGTTTGAACTAGGACGGTCTTGTAGCTGAGCTGGGTGTGAAATACTCGAATAGCAAGGAAGATTGCTCTGAGCTCGAGGAGGTTGATATGGAGATAGGCCTCCTGTGGCGTCCAGGTACCCTTGGTAGTAAGGCCGTGCAGGTGGGCTCCCCAACCCACCTGTGAAGCATCTGTTAGAGTGGCTTGGGGTGGGGGTTGCTGAAAAGGAGACCCCACCAGAAGGTTTTTGGGTGACTGCCACCATTGGAGGGACAAAATAAGGCGATCTGAGTTTGTTATTTTGTCTGACAGGCAACCTGACGCCCGAGTCCACTGAGTGGATAAGGTCAACTGGGCTGCCCTCATAATGAGGTGAGCATAAGGGACACCATGCACAGCAGATGCCATGTGGCCTAGCAACTGTAACAATTCCGGAGCAGGGAGGTGAGGTTTTAGCACTGCTTGGGAAGCTAACTGCACATTGCGAAGGCAGCAGGACTGTGGAAGGAAGGCCCTTGTCTGTCTGGTATCCAGAAGAGCTCCTATAAATTCTAGGGATTGAGTGGGAGCAAGGTTGGACTTTGGGAAGTTTATGACAAGTCCAAAATACTGAAGGATGTGCATTGTGCGAGACAGAGCCATCCTGGCCTCTGGCTCTGAAGGGGCTCAAATGAGCCAGTCGTCTAAGTAAGGGAAGACGAATATTCCCAGGGTGCGGAGAAATGCTGCTACCACAGCCATGCATTTTGTGAACACCCTTGGTGCAGAAGCCAGACCAAAAGGAAGAACCCTGTATTGGTAGTGCTTCCCTTAAAAGAGGAATCAATGGAACCTTCAGTGAGTTGGATGGATGAGAACATGAGTGTACGCATCCTTGAGATCTAGAGAACAAAGCCAATCCTGACTCTGAAGGTATGGCAGCAGAGTTCTTAGAGAAATCATTTTGAACTTCTCTCTGAACAGGAATTTGTTCAATTCTCTGAGGTCTAGAATGGGTCTGTGTCCTCCTGTTTTCTTTGGAATAAGGAAATAGGGGGAGTAAAACCCTGTACCCCGTTGGGGAATGGACAACTTCTATTGCTCTTTGAGCAAGGAACATTGTGACTTCTTGACCTAACCCGTCATTGGGAGAGGTCTGAGAATTGAACTGTCTTACTATTATTGTAGGAGGGGGGCATGCTGAGGAAATGAAGCTTGTACCCCTCTCGTACAATAGACAGAGTCCAATTTTCTGCTGTTATCCGACACCATCTGGGGGCAAAATGACATAACCTTCCTGGGATGGTGGAGGGTTCTGGGCCGTTCAGGTCCAGGAAGGAAAAGTTCTCTAGACAGGAGTCAAAATCCCTGTGGAGGCTGAGTCTGCTGAGCCAGTTGAGGCTTAGCTGCTTTTGGCTTCCTTTGTTGCCTAAGTTGTTGCTAATTGTCCCTTTTGGGCAGACTGACCTGAACGATGTCCCTGCTGGGTATAGGGGGGATAAAACTTTCTTCTTACTGAAGAATGATTTCTTAGAGGATCTTTTCCTCGCAGGATCAGCTGTAAATTTAGAGAATCTATCCAAAGTGATATTGTCAGCAACTCTCTCATTAGCTTTTTCCTGCCAATTCTTGCCAAAAGAGATTCTCTCCTGTGCAAAGTATATTCCCCAGTTTGTCCTGTACCCAGATTTCTAAGTCAGATGCCTGGAGCCAAGCAATTCTACGTGCACCTATGGCAATAGCAGAGGTTCTGCTTATGCTTTCAAAGCAGTCAAAGGCTGCATGATTCACAAACTTAGAAACATCCTGAGCATGTTTAACAAGAGTAAGATAATCTTGCCTTTTATCATCAGGAAGGAGAGGGCTCATAAGCTCTAAGTCTCCTGTGACTTCCTTAAGGAACATTCCCATATACAAGATATAGGAACTGATCCTAGCAGAAAGCATGGAAGCCTGGAAGGATCGACGTCCAAAGGCATCAAGAGTCCTACACTCACGTCCTGGAGGATTAGATGCATGCCTTTTTGCACTCTTCATCCATCTCATGGCTGATTCCACCACCATGGAATAGTGTGGTAATTGAGTCTTCTGAAACCCAGGACAAGGAGGAACTCGATACATGGTGTTGAGTCTTTGAGAGTGAGGAGATGTGGTAAGAGGTGTTTCCCACATCCTTAACATAAGATCATACAAGATCTCATGAATAGGTAAGGTAGCTACCTCCTTGGGAGCTTTAGTGTATTGTAGGATTTCTAATTCCTTTGCCCCAGGCTCTTTTTCAGGAGACACTGTGATGGAAAGACCTTGGGCCACATCTCTGATAAAATCCTGAAAGGACAAATCCTCTGGTGGAGACATCCTACGCTGAGGAGAAGAGGAATCCTCGGGAAGAAGTACTCTGGTATCGGCAGAGCCTTCGGAGTCTTCAGACTCATCCGAGGATTCGAAGTATCTCTGATCCGGGTGATCGTGCAATTCACGGTACCGGTACCGATTGGAGTGGTCCACTACCGACTTGTCGATGCCGGACAGAGATGCATGACTCGGTCCCGGTAGAATACCTGCCGATGTTGATGCAGTCGGTGCCGGAGTCAATGTCTGTACCGGCTGAATTGTCTGAAGCTGTTTCAGGGGCATCGAGGCCGTGTAAAGAGCCGCCAGACTGCGTTCAATAGCCAAGAATCTCTGGTCTATCGACGCTGCTGATGCTTGGGTATCGGTGCCGGTTAAAGCGGCCGGAACCCCAGAGCATGGCACAAGTAGTTCTGCCGAGATTGAAGCCTCAAGAACATCCTGGAGCCCCGTTAGTGCTTCGGAAGCCAAAGCCTCCCGCCGGGGCAATTTTGCCGGTGAAAGTCCCTCAAGGGCAACGCTAGAGGCATCTCGATGTTTAGAAGGAGATCTACCCTTTGAGGACTGGCTAGATTTATGTTTAGTTACCTGAGATCCATGGGAGGAGGATGAAGCCGAGGAGGACGTCGATGCCACGGAGGCTGCATCAGAGGGAAAAAGGGTGCCGAGCTTAGCAGCTCGGTTTTGCCGGCCCCTTTTTGACATCATTCCACAGGCAACACACTCTGAAATAGAGTGGTCAGGACCTAAACATTTGAGGCACCACTCATGGGTGTCAGTGACGGAGATGGTACTGCCACACTTAGAACACTTTTTAAAACCAGAAGCGGGTTTTTCCATTTTGAGGAAAAAGGTTGGGCCCAGTGCCCAAAATGGTGCGTGGCACCCGAGAAGAAAATTACTGGAGAAAGACTCCAGAAACAAAGTTGTTTTGTTTTTTTTGTTTTTTTAGAAAAAAGAAAAGAACCACCAGCAGTACCAGTATAGTGTCGAAGGAAGGCAGGCGCGACCACAATAAAGTATAAGAAGGGAATTTTTCTGCGGTGACAGGATGTGTGACCTGTCGGCTCCGCGGAAAACGAAGAACTGGAGAGGGACAGTTGGGAAAGGCGGGAAGGCAGCACGCAGGCGCTGTGGGATGCTCCCAAAAGCTTTCCTATTGGACGCTGGGGAGCATTCTCGCGCAGGCTCCGTCGGTACCGACGATACCCATATGTGAAGACTACATTCCTGCTTGTTCCTGGAAATTAATTCTTACACATTTAAATATGGTTTTATATTACAAGGCAGCATCCATGCTGAAATCCTCAACTTAGTGTATAGTAGCAGTCAAGAAAGCAAGTCTCGGGGGTGGGGGCGGGGGGAGAGAGACTTGTTTCTTCAGATGGGATGTACTGCTACAAGGTTGGCGATTGCTCGATCTTGGAAGCAAGCAGAAGACCCATCTTTAGCTGAGGTGAAATCTTGTTTGAACCATCTGTATGTGATGAGTAAATTAACAGCTTTGCAGCGTGTTAGCATGAGGGCCTTTGTAACTATATGGTCCAAATAGTCTGAATGGCTTAAATCCCAGAGGTATGGGACACCCTGAGGCGCTGTGTGTCAGCGATATTGTGTTTTTATACTGATCTAGAGTATCTTCTGGGGTTTCTGGGGTTTGTGCGTCCCGGAGGAGTGGAAGGAGTGCTGGGGAAGAATGTGTAAAATGAACATGTTTGTTAAGTTGTGAGAATCTTTCATATGTTGCTTTTCAATAAAAACAAACAGTTAATGGTAAAAAAAAAAAAAAGCAAGCAAGTAGAATGTTAGGAATTATTTAGAAAGGAAGGAAGAAAAAAACAAAAGAAACAAAACCACACATCTCGAGAATACTCTCTGTATGAATTTATGGTGCAACCGTCCCCTGGATGATGTATGCAATTCCGGTTGCCTCATCTCAAAAGAGATATAGTGGAACTAGAAAAGGCTCAGAGAAATGTAACAAAAATGATAAACACAGGATGGAATAGCTTCTGTATGAAAAAAAGGCTAGGGATCTCCAACCTCAAGAAGAGACAACTGAGAAGGGATATGATGAACTGAAATGAATATGCTTTATAAGCTTCTAATATACCACCATACATTCACACCCCAAAGCAGTTTACAATTCAACATAAGGACTAGGAACACTCCATGAAAACCATCAAAGTAACATTTATGTAAACCACTCTGAATGTCTGCAAAAGGCGGTAAATCAAGTGAAATAAACCATAACCATATTTAAAGCAAAATATTTTTTCACTCAGCACATAATCAAGCTGTATAATATGTTACTAGAGAATGTGGTCAAAGTTTCTAGCAGAGATGGATTTACAATTAGTCACTCCCAGGGAGTCAGCAACAATCTATTCTTTGGGTTCTGCTGGGTACTAACCTGGTGACCCAGATGGGCCAGTCTCAGAAACAGAAAACTGGCCTCTACGGATCTTTAGTCTGACCCAGCATGGCACATCTTATGTTCTTATGTAATGTATGGGACAGCAGAGGATAAACATATGCTGAAGACCAATGTCAATGCAATGCTGGCAGAGTGTGAGACAGGGATATGCAGAGTCAAGATAGAAAGGCAGGTATGAGACAGCAGAGGAAAAGCATGTGCTGAGAGGAGAGACTTCTCCCTCTAACCTTGTCGCCACTCGAGTAAAAGAAATAGCGCAGTCGCACGATATTACAATGATCCAGTTTCCTCATAATCTGTAACTCACGATTCTAGAGAAAGAAAAAACAGAATGCTATCAGTGAAACAACACAACCAAAACTATACATTCAAATGTCACACTTAGCATGTGTCCCTAATTCCACATCTCCTCCTCAATACTAATTATTGATCCCTCCTTCTTTCCTGAGGAGGTGTCAGTATACCTGCAACCACTGTCCCATCCTGAGGGAGAAAGACTGAACCTGTCAGAGCTCCCTCTCATACACAAAAGGATGAAACAAAACGTAGGAAACAAAAAAAGGGGGGTGAGGGAATCTATGGGGGAAAGGATTTGTTAGGGAAGGGGATGAGATCAGAGGGATGGGGGTTGCAGGTTAAGTGCAGCTGTGACATTTCTTCAGAGCACTTTGACAAAGAGGTCACATTCTCTGCCTCCGTGGGAAGGGTTATTGCTCTTGTGCTACTGCTGAGATTGGGACTGTGGCTCCCATGTGCAAAGTGTTTGCCCTGTGGACTAAATGCAGGACATATGCTGGGTAATGCCCTCAACCTTGCTGGTTAATGTGCAGTAAATGCAAAGGCGCAGTAAGTAGGACCTTAATGCTTATTTCATTAGGTAGGTTCCATTTTGGTAGCCCTGCCCCTGGATTGCTTTTGAAATCTGCTTATATCCTTTTGGAGATATGATGTCCAGAACGAGACAGGATATGCCAGATAAGGTCTCAAATGACTTGTAAAGAGGCATTATTTCATTTTTTTCTATAGGATCATCTCTCTTTTCTATGCACCAAGCATCTCTAGTTCTGGCCACTTTTCTGGCATACTATTTTACAACCATATCATCAGACATGTGACCATACAGAAGAGAGACTGGGGGCACTCTTCGCTACTTCATCCCACTGTGCAATGCTCCCTCACATTTCTGCCCCCCCCCCCCCCAAAAGCATAACTCTACTAGGTTTTACACTGAATCTTAGCGGCTGACATCATTCCTCAAACCTTCTAGATCTTACCTCAGTTTTTCTACTATATCTAGATTTTCAGATGTATGGCAATTGACAATAGGGGGAAAACAGACAAACCTTTCCTACTAGTCATTCTATGATATCAGACAAAAATACTGACCAAAAGAGAACCCAGAACTAATCTAGGAGGCAATCCACTTAAACTCCCCCTCCTTAGAATGATCATCATTTGCCATTACTCTGTTGCCTATGGCTGATTTATTTATTTAAAAGGTTTTGCTATACTGTTTTTCTGCCAGTCAAAATGGTTTACATGGAACTGGGTGAATACAATGAACTGTTGCATGCACTTAAGTTACATAAAACATATGAATAATAGGAGGTTATAAGAAGTTAAAACAGGGCAACAAAACTATTTACACAGTATAGGCTAGAAGTGAAATGGATGTGGGGTGGCTATTGGGAAGCGGGTAGTTTGGGGTCTCTAAGGTGGGAGAAATCCAGTTGGTATATGAAAGTTCATGTTGTGTTGCTTTCTGTTGGAAGTCGGCGCCAAAATGTTCCTGAAAGAGGTTGATTTTTAATCTCTTTCGGAAGGCTACAATTGACTTGATGTTTCTTAGTGTGGGGAATAGGGAGTTCCAGAAGGTGGGCGCATAGAGTGTGAATGCTCCGAGGAACGTGTTTTGATCTCTCTTGCAAATCTGGGATGGCAGGCTGAGGAGATTTTGTGTGCTGTGCCTTCTTGGTCTGTTGGTCTTGGGAGTGTTAATTAGTGTTTGAAGGTGCACAGAAGAGTGGCTATTTAGGGCCTTGTGGATGGTGATGAGAACCTTGTATTTGACTTGAGGTGATGGGTAGCCAGTGGAGGAGTTTGAAGATTGAGTATCCAGACACTCGCATCACGCCAATGGATGCTTTGTGCTGCAGTATTCTGGATGAGCTGTAGTGGAAGAAGAGCATGCTTGGGTAGGCCTTGGTATGCTGAGTTGCAGTAGTCGAATAGGGGGGGTGATGGTGGTTCAGCAGACTGAGCGGAAGGTTTCCATGATGAGGAGGGAATGTAAGCGTCACAGACTTTTCAGTTTGTAATAGACAAACCTGGTGTTCTGAACTTGGGCTTGGAAGCTCAGTTCTGGATCAAGTATGATGCCCAGGTATCCAATTTCTGTTATAACATGGAGGTCTGTGTTGCCAATCCTGTTAGTTGGGGGGAGGGGGGTGAATTGGGTTCTCTTGTGATGCGAAGAATTTCTGTTTTATTGAAGTTGACTGACAAGTTGTGAAGGTGAAGTCATTTGACTGTTTCAGTGAAGCAGTCTTGATTTTTGAATAGTTGGGAGCAGATGTGGAGAAAGGTGTGTAAATCATGATGTCGTTGATGTAGATTAAGCAGTTGACATTAAAGTTTTGGATGACTATACACACGGGTTGAATGTAGATATTGAATAGTAGAGAGGAGAGCAATGAGCCTTGGGGGGTACTCCTTGTGTTAGGATGTAAGGGGATGATCTTTGGGTTCCAATTTATATCTGATGACTCCGGTTAGATAGGTAGGAATGAATCCATTTGAGGGGGCTGCCTTGTACTACAATGTAATGGAGTTGATTGAGTAGGATTTAATAAGACATGGTGTCAAATGCAGCAGAAATGTCCAGAAAGAGCAGGGTGAAGTTGTGGGTGGGAATTTCTGTAATATAGACGAGTGCATTTAGCAGGGAGGTCAGTAAGGTTTCTGCACTATAATAGGAGCAGAAACCATATTGATGCTGGTCTTGTGGTGCATGATGGTCTATGTGATCCTGGAGTTGAATATGAACAGCCTTTTCTATGATTTTTGTTAAGAATGGTACGCTGGCTATGGGTTTGCATGAAGCAGGTGAGTTGGCATCGAGGTTCAACCTTTTTAGGAGGAGTCTGAAAGAGGCTTGTTTTAGTGAGGGTGGGATGAAGCCTTGTGAGAGGGATGTCCGATATGACTGGTAGGAATTGTGCTCTTGTGGCTTTTATCCAGGATAGTGGGCAGGCAGGAATCAAATGAGGAGGTGGTTGTGTTGACATTGGAGATTATTCCATCGAGTTCCCCAAGGGACACAGTTCTGAAGGCAGTCCAGGAGTGTTCGGAGGTGGTGTCCTCATTCAGTGTGGGTAAGTTAAGGTTGTTGTAGTTTGAATTGTGCTTGGCTTGTAGGTAGGCAGCCATGTCTTGGGGATGCAGGTTGTTATCTTGGTGTGGATGAGTGGGATCTTTAGCGAGTTATTTGACGAGATTGAAGATTTCCCTGGATTTGACAGCACATTGCAGGATGTTATTGTAATATTCTCGTGGAGTTACAGTAAATTCTTAAACTGTCAGGTAAAGAGTTTGGAATTGGTGGTTCTTTGATTTCCTCCATTGACATTCAAGGCGTCGTAGGTTGCAGTTTTGTGTTCTTAGTGCTGCAGAAAACCAAAATGCATGAGGTTGTTCTTTCGGAGGGGGGGGAGCTCTTGGTGGTGCGAGAGCAGCAGTGGAGGTGGTGGAGTTCCAATTGTTGATCAGTGTTTCAAGGTCAGTCTGTGCTGGTATGTTAGCCAGGGATAGTAGGGTTTTTTGGAGAAAGATTCCTCATATTCGATGAACAAACCTACAAGCTGAGGGAGGTGAGGTTCTGTGATGAGTTGCTTGTGTGAGAATGAGGTTATCATGACAGATAGGAGACTGTGGTCAGACCGGGTACTGGTATTTTTGTAGGTCTAGTGTGTTCTGGTGAGTTGAGAAGGTTGTTGGGGGAAGAAAATCAGGTTGAGGATCCCACATCTGGAGTAGGTTTGAGCAGATTTGAGTTGAGTGTAGTGCAAGTTATTCTTTGCTTCCAGAAAGGTAGAGGTTTGATGGTTGGAGGCAGAGGGTAGATGCAGGTCTCCGAGGAGGACAAAGTCTTTTTGCAGGGATGAACGTGAGCAGATTGCTTCAAGTTGTGTGGCTAGTTCTTCGGCTTTGCTGTGAGGGGCTCTATAAATCAGGCAGATGGTGAGGTGTTTGTAATTGTGAGGATGTGTTGAGACTGTGTCCATGGTGTTAAAGTTAAGGTTCTTTTTTGAGAGTATGTAGCTTCCTCCTCCTCTGTTGGAGGTTCTGGAGCAGTTTTGGATGGTGTGTGCGGTGGTGTTGAGTTGGTTTAACAAGACATTGTCATTTTCTGTGAACCATGCTATTGTCCGTGATGTAGTCAGATAGGGTCTGTATTTTGTTGCAGGCACAACGCAAGTTGATTAGGGCATAGGTGATGATGTTGTTGCAGTGCAGGTGTTTGGTGTGCCTAGTGGGGCAGAGTAGTAGGAGATTTAGGTTCAATTATGATGAGAAGTCTAGGCTCTCTGTTGATCTGTGTATTGGATGGCTGCATATACTGAACTTTCCTTGGATGGCTGCCATATGTTTGTTGGTTTTGGCTTTGAGCTGTGTATTATCAGGATAGGGTAATGGTTGATTAAGAATGCTGTGCTCCAGGAGAGTAGTAGGGTGGAGGGGCCCAGAAGGGCTAGCCAGATGTGCGAGTAGGGCATGTTTGGGCCAGATGTTAAGAATCTCAGGCTCCTGGGAAATTGAATATGGTGTAGGATCACAGCGGCTGCGCCACAGGTGAGTTATGATGGTTTCTAACCCAGTTTACAGAATAAGGATGCTCAGTTTATACAAGGGCTTCTTATGCGGAACAGAGTCAAAAGCAGAGTTGCCAAGTTATCCAATTCCATGAGTGAGATTTTAAGCCAGTCCTGGATTTCTGACAAACTCATCCTGATGAATTATGGAACCTGCAGCACAGATTCCAATGGGTAAAAAAAAATTAGGGACCATACTGCATTGCAATGCAAAGTTAAAACCACAACTGGTGGTACAGAGTCAGGATGTGTGCTGGAAGACATGCTGCTCTCACTCTCCGTTGAGCTCTGACGGGATAGCCACAGCAAAGGGCAAGAGGAAGGGAAGGGGAAAGCTTACCCTCCCAGACAGCTCCTCTTTCAGCCCCTTGCACCAGACGACGATGGTGGATTTTAGCGTACCACCAGTCTCACCAGGTCTGCTGTGGGGGAATCATCTTGGCAGCAGTAGGGGACTCTCTGAGCCCCGTAGTGTGGATGTCGCCTCCTAACCCTGGAAGTGCTTTTGCTGCTGATGCTATGGGGCTTCAATGGACCAAAGTGGTTGGCGTGGATCCCTCGTCAGGAGGATCACTGGTGGCTGCCTCATCCTCCACGCTGGCAGGAACAACGGAGGTTGGGTCAGCTCCCCAATTGAGGAGCAGTGGAAGACATTGCAAAGAGGGTTGAGATGCCTTTGGGGACTGTGTTTTGTGAGGTGAAGAGACCACAAGCTGCGACTATAGAGTCACTGTGGGAGGTTATACAGGGATTTAATTCCTCTCTCCAATCCTTAACTAGTTGGATAGTGGGGGATTTGACCGTTTCCCAAGTTGGGGTTGATCAAGCCAAAGTGTTGGATTCTTTATCTGGGAGAATGGAAGCTACTAAAGCAAGTGTGAATGCGGTGCAGACTACAGGAGAAGTGTTGGTGAAAGACAGCCATACCATGTGTCATCAAATGAAGTATCTTGAAAATCAAGTCCGACACAATAATTTGCATATACTGAACTTTCTCAAATATCCCCTAATTTCTGCTATTGATATGGTGAAGAAATATTTAATTGAGACTCTGGGGATGAACTCTGGTAATCTACCCCTATAGTGAGAGCACAATATCTTTCCCTCAGAGGGGGTAACTCTCCTGTAGGGCAGGAACGATCTGTTGGGGATAACCTAATGGAGTTTTTGGCATCTTCCCTGGAGGTTGTAACCCAGAGGTGTACTCTGGTTGTAACATTTGCTTTGGAATCCAATCGCAATGCAGTATTTAAATTGTATTTTCTGTCTATGCACAAGTCTTTTTTTTAGCTCTGTAATACGTATTTTTCTTGATTTTTCAAGTAGTATGCAGAAGCAGTGCCAAGGTGTTTTGGCTCCTCAACTCAGAGCATTGGCCCTGGGGTTAAATTGTGTGTTACGATTTCCTTGTATTTATATTATAATGTATGAGGGTAAATTGTATGCTTTTTTCGAGCCTTGTGGAATTTATATCTGCGAAGGAGGGGGTAATGTCTTGACATAACTCACAGGCACCGCTGCAAAGGCCCTTGGAATAATGAATTCTGTGGGAGCTCCCATTGTTTTACTGCTTGTTGAACAATTATTTTTCCTATTTCTTTGATCCTCTATTTCCTTTGTGGTGGGCTTAATGACTGGTTTGTAATTTTTTTTTCTGGGAGTTGTTCTATAAGAAGTTGTTTGTTTGTCTTCACTTATTATTGGTGAAATGTATTTGAAAAGTTACTAAAATATTAAATTTAAGAAAAAAGAAAATCCACAACTGGCAAAGAAATCTCATACCTAGAACTGCATAACTTGGCAACTCTGCAAAAGCCTTATTTAAATTCAAGGCTAACACATCCATTCCTCTACCCCAAAAAATTATTTGGTCCCCAGACAAAGAAACTGATCAGATGTGGTTGACATTATCTCATTCTTGTAAATAAAATTAGCGTTTAAAAAAAAAAATAATGATATATACAGATAGAGAAAGATGCACATGGTCTCTTTATAAGGTTTCAGAGGCGCAATCTAAAGCTCCATACTAAGCCAATTACCTCATTATAAATCACTGTGATAGGGACCCAAACAAGTAGTCCCCTGTCACACATTCATGCATAACAATATGTCTCTCAGACCTCACCTTAAAGCGCTTGTCCTGTAGCACTTTCTTGATAGCAACCAGTTCCCCGGAGTCCACCAATCGGGCTTGGTACACCACTCCAAATGAGCCATTCCCAATCACCTTGATATCTGTGTAAGATACTTCCTGTGGGCGATCAGGCCCCTGTCCTGGAGTTGCCACTACCGTGGACACCTTACCACTGTCTCCTGTGGGGGCGAGTAGACAGCACATATTAAAGAACCTCTCATCAAGATGGAGGGGACAACAGGACCCTCTAAGATCCATTAATGTAGGTTCAAGAAACATTTAAAAAAAAAGGTTTGGCTAGTTCAGTTTTGAACCAGATTATGATAGAGTTATTTGGTCCTCTGAGGGCTGATCTCTCTTCATGTATTATGTGGCATTAATTTTAGAATGAGTCAATCTAGCCATTTTAATGTGAATTAAGACTATTTTAAAATGCCTAAAGTCTTTCAAGCACAGAGGCAACATTTACATAGAATCTAAAATGACTGAATATATCAAGGGGTGCTGGGGTATTAAACACACCTTTCAGGATTCACTCTGCCAGGATGGATACAACTAGCAGGTCCCGTATGATAGTTTTTTTAATAACAGTGTGTATTTTTATTTTCAGTCACTAAATTACCTTTATTCAAACGTTATAGTGTAACTACAACCATTTCTCAAGCTCAAAAATAAAAATTAAGGAAGAAATTAAAAGAGGCTATACCCTCAACATCTGGTGCTCCCATGTGACCCTAACACCATCTGCCCTCTCCAAACAGGGCAGGAAAGAGAAAAGAAGGAAAGGGTGACAAGACAAATAAGGAGACAAAGGATAGGAGTAATTGCTGATTTACATGCATTTATCAGGAAAACCATTGCAGATCTCAATACCTACTATATCTGAAATGTAACTTATCTTGAACTACCAATGAAAAAAAAATGTGTAAGCTAAATAATATATACATATATTGAATTTAACAGTATGATATGTAATACCCTGTGAACCCTGCATAAAGATATGTGATAACTACATCTGTACTAAATAGAACACTTAGCAGGAGCTGTGGGTACAGACCTCCATATTTTATTAATGCATCATCAACAACCAGTTATAGCTGCAACTCATCTGTGGCACAGGAAATAGGCTGGAAGAACCAGGTGATTCTGCAGGGCATAAGCGTAAGAGACAATTTTTTCTGGCCTTCTAGCTGCAGTGCTACCTCAGAGCAGATGTCCCCTAAAACCTCACTCAGTAAAGGGAGCTATTGGGCTTGGTAAGCTAAAGGAGGATGTTGTCACTCTCTATGCCCTCCCCCCTATTGTGGGGCAGAGGGGTTGTTTTTAAGTGCCTTAAAGTCAATGTTGACTCCTGGAGATCATGTGGATAGCTGTCTACATTGCAACTATCCCTGAGTTTTCTTGGCAAGGTACAACCAGAAGTATATTACCATGCCTTTATTCCACACTGTAAGCCCACAGCACCTTATATTTCAGGGTGGTCTCCATTCAAGTACTAACCAGACCCAACCTTGCTTAGCTTCAGAGATCAGATGAGATCAGGTGCACTCAGTGTGGGATAGTTGTAATGGGGCAGAGGTAAGGCATCTACAAACATGGGTAAAACTGAAGCATTCTTAATTAATAGAATTATTGATGCTGTAGATAAGGTGCTGTCAGATAAATTTTCTACTCCCCTATGAGCCGAGATCTCCTATTTGGGAATAGGTCCTTGATTCACAACTGACCCTAAAACCGCATTTTTAAAATATAAAGGCTATAATATCCTTTAAAGTTTATATATACTATATCATCTGAAATAGTTTTTAGATACTAAACATTTTCACATACTGTTCCTGGCTATGGTTTCTCCTAACTTTGATTACTATAAATGCCATTTATTTCAGCCTCTCTTTAGATGTTACAACTAGTGCAGAACACAGCTGCCTGTTTATTTTGACTGTTGTTGCTGGTGCCAGGAACATATTACTCCAGGTTTGTATGAGCTTCACTAGCTAATTGATTATCAAATTAAGTGCAAGTTTCTCTTGATTGTGTTTAAAATTCTGAGTGATGTCATCATTTCATTTGAGATCTTTATTTTAAATTGCATATTTTGATATACTCTGTGCATTCCTCACAGCACTTCCACCTCCATGTACCTTCAGTAAGGATTATTTGGAGTTACTGTATGTACAGTCACAGATTTTTTTCAGGTGCTGCTCTTTTAGTGTAGAATATCTGTAGGCAGAACTTAGACTAATGTCTGACACTGTCCTGTGCAGGTGACAATCAGTTGCATTCAAGCTAAACAATTTTTAATTGATCCTGTTTGCCTGATCAGCATATTTTGAATTTGACTATTTCAATTGGTTGTCGTGTTTTATAACAATATCTGTTTTGGTTATTGTGACTTGCTTCTCCTGAGTATATTTGGATAAGCAGACTATATGGATCCCAATTCCCATGGGGTTTTTCATGTTCATTCTTCTGTGGGATGATGTATTTTCTTTGCCCATCTTTGAAATATTCATCTTTAATATCTTTGTATTTTACAGTAGAGAATAAAACATGTTTCTTTTTCTATTCCTACTCTTTCTATGAAAAATGCCTTCCACAATTCATTTCTCTATTGAGATGCTGTTGTCTTAACAGAAAATGTAATATGATAATCTCATGTCAGAGAAATTATTCTAGCCATTTCCTCCTTTTTTTTTCTTACAGTGAAAGATCAAGCAGTTGAGGATGCCAATACTTTTGAGTGCCTAGTCATCACCATTTTGGCAAGTAAGCGTCAAGGATAACACAAACAAGATAGTGTGTTAGTAGCGCTCATATTGCAACTGTAATCAGCTCATGGAAACCGCAGGAAATAAGCTGTGGAGTCCTCCAATAAACAGGGGAATCCGTGCCACATCATAAAGAAGAAAAAGACATCACCAAGAAATAGCAATATTTCAGCTCTATAGTAAGTAGATGCCCCTAAATGTAACGTCTTGACAGGATGTCTTTCTAGTGTGTTTCCTTTAGCCTTAATAGAATCATTTTGGACATTAAATCCTTAGAATTCATCCTCCAACATGTACCATGGTGATCTTATTTTCCCCTATCCCACCTAACCCAATCTATGAAGTACTCTTCTTTCAGCCTCTGTATTCGTCGTGGCCCTGTTTCTCCCCTTACAGAACCTAAACTGATGATAGTGGTAGTGGGGTGGTATAGGTATCTCTGTATCTATCAGCCCGTAATCTTTGCAAAAACTATTAGCCAGCCACCTAAACTTCTCAGTACTCAGGTCCCCCTCCCGACCAGCCTCTAAAGTCACCCGTATTGCCTAGAATCGGTAGCCCCTACATTGCTCCTTTATCTTCTCCCCCACCTCTTCTTTTCAGGCCCCTCACTTATGTCTAACCTCTTCTCGCACCACTGCTTCTTCCATATCCCCTTCCCCGTTCCAACCCCCATCTATTCGTATAACCCCTCCATATCGTCACCCTCCCCTGACGAATCTTTTCTCCTCCTCCCCACCGCACCCTACCCGGTACTCACGAGGAGACTTCAGATTTCCTCCGGTAGCAGTCGCGGCCTGCACTGTCCCTGCTCCCGCAGCAGGGCCCGGCTTGCCGACTCCGGCTCCTCCAGCAGCGGAAGGCCCCGAGCCCGAGTCGGCAAACGAGCTGGTCCTCGGCCGGCTGCTGCCGCTCATGCTGAGGAGCGCGGTGCACAGGCGCTGAATGGCGGCGGCTCCGGGACTTCTCTTCTCACACAGGCCTCTCCCCTCTCAGCCAAAGACGCTCCGAGCACGGCGCTGAGCCGTCTGGGAAACCGAGTCCCACACTCAGCACCGAAGAAACTACAACTCCCACTGGCACTAGCGAGAAAAACGCCGCTTACCCAAAAGTTAGCGTAACCACATAGCCTACAGCTCCCGACGAAGCCAAGTTCCAACGCGAAGATCACAGCTCACTAACGTTAGCGTAATTACGCACACTATGGGTCCCGTCAAGCCTCTGCGCGAGGAATACTACTAGTCGCTACCACACAGACTACAACTTCCAGTGAGCAGTTTCACCCTGCTGCGCGGAGCATCTCTCGCAAACATAAGTGCTGCTGTTCAGACTACAATTCCCAGTGACTCGTGTAAGCAGCGCCCTAAACGTCAACGCGGCCATCGGCGATTGCCTGTACGTCGCTGTTCGGGAAATGGAGTCCCGCGTCCGACGCTAGTCGAATTATAATCTCCGATAGCCTCTACGCAAGGAGGTCTGTCGCTTAGTAACGGTACCTACTTAACCGAACCAACACCAGAATCTTGGCACCTGGCAGTTCGGCTGTTCGCTACAGAACCCACTTTACGGACACCAAGGCGGGCGAAAACGACAATTCCCGCCAGCCCCTGCGAAACGTGGCAATGACTATGGCTTGCCTATCGTGAAGTTGTCATCTGGGATATGTAGTTATTCGATGGAGGTATAAGCTGGAAAAGAATTGAGACAATGACGAGAACGTTGCTAGGAAACATAACTGACTGCATGCAAATTGTCACGTGGATGCCCATGCCACACGATATAGGCCGTGCCAGAAAATTTTGTAGCTTTCAAATATAGAAAATGCTAAAAAATAAAAAAACTGCATTCCCCACATGCTGACGCCCAAAAACACGAACACAGAACTGAATTTTCAGTTCTTAGTGAGTTACTGTATCTATCTTCTTGGTTTCTGCGATTTTATATTATGTTAAGCAGTGCATTCTTCCTAAAAAAATATGCCGGTACCTATACAGGAGTCTTTTATTAATACATGAGGACCATGGGTCATTTTTAGCAAGCAATGAAAAAGATGCCGGTACTCTTAATACTGCGTTCCCTACAAAAAAGCCCTGGTTAAAACTTTATTCTAGTTTCTGGGAGATTCTCACTAAAATAAAGTACTGAGGACTGTAACCAGTATTTTTGTCCCCCTAGAGCCTAGATAAACCTCACAATCGTTGCTGAACCCAATTGCACTTCTGCTTTGCTATTTGGGAGAATAATAGATCCTAAAGGTTTGATTGGAACAAACATGTTTCATTCAAAGAATCTTTACCAGGCCTACTCTGGCATGCTGTGGCGTTAGTGATCAAGGGACTACTGGGAGTTGTAGTTTGTAGGGGTGTTTGACTGCGCCCTCTGTCGACTAAATAATTCATAGTGTCCCTCTGCTGTTGAAAGAGTGGAATCGCAGCTGCTGCAAACAGCGGCAGAATCTTGCATAAGCCGCAAGCTATGTCCCCAGGGTGGAATCTGCAAGAAAACTATTTTCAGCTCCATTAGAGCAACGTGCAAAGAGTTAACAGCGTGGATGATGAATGCATTAGAAGAAAAATAGGTTAATGTATTATTTACTGCTAAACCAAGAGGGAGAGACCAAAGGGCGAGTTGGGTTGGGGGGGGGGAGAGAAGATACAGCAAAACAAGCCGTGCAGAGAAGAATTAAACCCTGGCGAAAAGAGCGAAAGAGGAGGGGGTGAAGAGAGGGAAGAGTAATTAAATTATATATCAAAACTTTATAAATAGAAGCTGTTTTCTGATGTACTGGTTTCTCAGCAGCGTTTCTTTTCCTGGCAGAGATTTGCAAATTTGGCAATCAAGAAAAAGTTTAAAAAAATCCTCACTCCCCTCCAAACCTGCTCCCACCAACGCACTGTTGGCTGCTGCTCGCATCCTGAGTTCTGAAGTTCGCTCGAGGAGAGAAAAACAAGCTTTTTCTGTGCTGTGTGTTGTTTTTGTTTTTACCTGCTGGCATGTCTCTTGGCGTTTGTGGTTTTATGGTTTACATTGATGTCGGCGCCCAGTCTAGAAAAAAGTTTGATTCTCTATTTCCATTTTCCTGGACTCTGAAACCAACCGACAAGCTAAATACTATAATGCTAATACTACTTCTAATAAAACATCATGCACTCATGCCTACTAGGTGCAGCTATTAGAAAGCTTAAGGGTTCACCCCCCCCCCCCCCTCCCTCCCGACCCAATGCCTTGATGTACAAGTGTGCTCACCAAACCTTCAGGTGCTTGAGTTCACAGTCACACTGAGGTCGTGTATTGCTTTGGGGCTGGGGTTGAAGTTGCGGGGTCACCGCCCCTACCCTAGGGAAGAGGCCAGATGAAGTTTTATCCAGCTTCTAGAGATGAAGCATGCTTTCATTATCTCCACTGGGACATCGCTAATGTGTCCTCTAAGTGGAGGCGGCTCTGCTTCTCTCATATTGGCTGAGAAAGATTCATGTTGCTCAGAGACTCTGCCCCGCTTCCTCCCCATCAGTCAAATGTTCTCAGCTCCCAAGACAGCTGGAGCTCTCCTGGGTGCTGACACCCCCACACAGGTCCTTGGCACCCTTTGCTCTCCTGCTTGTGAACAGCAAGCATCCTGCCAAATCTGTGTCATGCTATTATCGTTCAACTCCCAGCTCTAGCGTGCACCATGTCCTGACATGGCTCTCTCTGGCTGTATGTTTCACCTCCTGTTCAGCCCCTATCTGAACAAACTGCAGAGCTGTGTTAGAAATGTTCAGTCTTTTTGCAGGAGATCCATTTACCGTAGATGGACTCACAGGTATTGCGCTCACGAGACTGCAGCAAAAATTTGGGAGGAAGTTGTGAGGGTGACAATAACTGTTGGCTGTCGCGGTCTTATTCTCAGTCCATGAGGTGCAAGATGAAATATACTGTCTGCTAAGACAATTATGTTGCTTTGGAAGTGGTACAGAAACTTTGCATGATTCTCTCGAAAGCAGGACACGAGCAAGAGGCCTCAGGGCCTGTGGGGCCCCTGGAGGGTAGGAACTGAGAGATGGCACCAGGGAGGCAAAGCAAGTCTTTTCAAAGCTCATGCAATCAAGAAGTGCACCTTGTTTACCTCTCTACCAGACACTGAAAGAAAAATACAGAAGCGTGCTCCCTGCAGATCTATAGAGCCAGAGGCAGGAGAGGGGAGGTGAGAGGAACTCACAGTCCCTGACAGGAGATCACGCCTTCAGAACTCATTGGCCCAGCAGAGAACTGGAGCTTTCAGCCTCCAAAATAGAGGAGTGAGACGCTTAGGTTCTGAGAAACAGAAAAATGCTGCATCCAACACTGCTACTCTGATGATCTCATTCTTTCACATGACAGACTGGCAAGGCAGTTGCACTACCCTGCTTAGCAGGTAACAGTTCCGTCGCACCACGGAGCTCCGTCTTTTCTGTACCTGACCACACTTGATGTATCTTAGTTTTCTTTTGTTTTTCTGTTGTTTTATATTAAGATTTCCGCATTCCTCCCATTGTTCCAGCAGCATAAGTATCGCAGGCAGCCCTAGGAGCTGTCACAACTCTTAACCCCAGCCTCAGGAACTGTGAAGCAAATCTCCTCACTACCACCCCTCCATCTCAAACTCTCCTCCTGGAGCTGTCACTTTCCCCCCAAGAGACATTTTACATAAATCTCTCACACACATAGGGCGATATCGCCTTTCCCACATTCAGTATATCTCAAGTGCTGCACACGCACGATAGCATCCACCCTCCATTGTGGGTAGCACACGTGCATACATCCTCTACCCTTAGCCCCGACGTGGTGTCATAGGCACACAGCCTCAGGTTCTGGTCACACTCCATCCCACCCACACTCAGCTCATGCACGCTCAGTCTTGCGTGCTGATTCACACAAGTGTGTTTGTGATAGCACCTGGGGTTAAGTGTCACACACACGTCCCACCATCATCCCCAGCCACAAGCTGCACCACAAACACCCAGGTAAAGAGGAAACGATTTGAGACTTCCCCCCCATCACACAACAGTTTCTCCGAAACCCCTTTCTGCGGTGAGGAAGTGGCAGCCGTCTTTTGCTGGTGGGATGGCCGAGCTTGGCGTGAACTTTAGCTGCTGCAATATCGATTCTCCTTCCGCGGGAAGTTTACAAAGTATCTGCGGTGAAAGTTAAAGCTTGTATCTGTAGCGGGGAGGATGTAGACAGAACATTTAATGTTATCACTCCCTGTAGATTGCTTTAAAAGTATATTAGAAGTGACGAGCGTCTTTGTCTTTTCAGCAGTTCTCTAGTCTGAACAGACAAGACCGTTCTTATATCATCCACATTTGGTATTTGTAGATAAATGCTGTTCTTACACGCAAAAAAAGCTCAAACTGTTTGTGGTTTCATTCAGATGAATAGTATAAGGCAGGCATAAAGGGCATGCAAGTTCTGAGCTAATAAACCAGCCAGATTCCTCCAGAGATTTATAGCCCCCGAGTCCTTAAGGGATGAGACTTTAAAACACTCTCCTGTAGTGCGGTGCACTTATTTCTGTTTATAGGGAACTAATGGATAAGGAAAACAGTACAAGCTATCGTAAAATTGTTTCTAGGTCCTGCCTATGGTGTTTTTTCAGACGATCATTTATGCAACTCCTGACAAGACCGAGTTCTAGTGTGTACTTTGAACAGCACACAGGATCTATTCTACTTCATGTGAAAATGACACATTCGCATCTTTAAAATAAAAAAAAACAAGTTTTGTGTGGTGAGCAGTCCAGCTTACAAACTGGTTTTGGTAATTAGTGGTTCAGTTAGGAGAGTGGACGAGAGCTGGAAAACATGGCGCTGTCTTTCCTGGAAACAAATGAGCCATCCACGTGGAAGAAGCCACGCACCGGGCACGAGAGGGTTAAAGGTCTCATTGGGGGAATCACGTGCTGGAACGTATCCACGTGGGCATCCTCTCTTTCCAGGAACTGGCTGGCTTCTTCCCCTCCCCACCCCCGCCTGTGGCCAGAAACGCTCCTAACCCAGAGAAAAAGACACCCGGGGGAGGGAGACATATTAACAACAATCAGGAAAACAGTCATAAACTTTCAGAACTTTGTTTTTTTATTGTTTTAGGATACATTCTTAAAGTGTGACTGCACGTAGTTTCTATCAACGGTACAATTTCTCAAGGCTTATATCGAAGTGAACGATGACGACCAAGTACCTTCAGGAGCACCTGCTAACCCGTCCCGTGCCCTTAATTTGGTAAGTTATGGCTCTGAGTACCAGTATTCCCTCCCTCTAAAAAAAAAACCCCTTTACACGTAATTTCCTAGTTTCGCCAGGCATCAGTCTACATCCCGCTGAATACGGGAGTTTTGAGGGACTGACTTTAGCTCCTATTGATTGGGTCGATAGTCCGGCCTCTGAAAAGCCATGAGTAAAGGAAAACTAGGTCCCACCATCCAGATCCAGCAGCTCCTTCTGACCCTGGTACAGAATGGAATTCGTCTCTGCACAGGCCGTCCATAAGTGTTTGTTCTGCCTTGTCAGGGGAAGAGACAGCCAGGCTTGGAACTAAACTCTCTAACCTCCTGTGGTGCCTGTACAATGGCATTAGGTGTGGAAGGCTGCATTATGCTTTAAAGACAAGCAGATTGAGTAGAAAAATAATCTGTAGCAAGACTGATGTGATGTGACCTAATGTAGCATCTGAATCCAGCTACAATTTCATCTTAAAGTCCCAAATTCCAGCCCTGGTCCTTCAGGTAAAAATGGTTCAGGTGATAAATGTATACAATTTTGACCTAAACTTTTACCTCCCATCTTTTCACCCAGACTTCATATAAAACAGAATTGGGGAAGGGGGAATGAAGGAAAGAAAGAAGAGGGGGCACATCTTGTACAGATACTAACTAAAGCATAGGTTTTGCTAAATATGTACTCCGCCCACATTATCCCACCAGCAGTATATTATTGCCTCTAGCCTTTCCATCCAGGTATCATGGTCAGGCAATCCTTATTGGTATGCATCCTCACCTAGCCCTCATTATATGCACACAGAGACCTGCACCTGGGTTATTTAAGCTTTATACTGTAGTGAGACATTCCCAACTTCCTCCCACACACCCACACCCATACCCATACCCATGGTCTCCAGCCCCAAGCTATTTCTTCTCTTTGAGACAGCCCATCCAAAGTTTTGGGACTACTTAGGAATGGTGGGGAACACATGCAGAGACTCTCTTACCAAGCAGCACCTAGATCAGGGAAACAGAAGAATGACAAGTGGGCCTGGGTTAGCTACAATTGTGAACAGGGCCTGAGAGTCAGCTGCACCAAGCAGGTCATACCTGAAACACACTGTGCCATGTCCTAAAGCCTTGTGATATCCCTGAGCAGAGAAAAGGCACAGATGGTGCTTATCTCACACTGAAGAACCTTCCTTCCTTCCCTCTATCAATACCTTGGGCATCCAAATCCCACTCTTACTTATCTAACTATGAATCTATTCACATTAGGTGAAGGTGCAGAAAGCAAAGTTGCTTACCTGTAATGGGGGTTCTCCATAGACAGTAGGGTATGCATCCACACTCTATAGATGTCATCCTCCAAAAGCGCCTGTGTGCTGGGCTCTTCCCCCCCCTCCCCCCCCCCCCCAGCTCAGAGAAGTCTTTTGGACTGAGTGCGCGCGCACCTTCCCGCCCGAAGTTCCTGCCTCATCTGTTCCATTCAGAGCTGCGGAGCTCTGCTTTCACAAAAATATGTGGACGGTGTGTCTAACTTCTGCAGATCCTTGAAATTTTATTTTATTTTTTGTGAGGGGGGGGGGGTGGGCAGGTGAGTGTGGCTGCATACCCCTGCTGTCTATGGAGAACTCCCATTACAGGTAAGCAACTTCACTTTCTCTGCAGACAAGCAGGGGGATGCAGGCACACTCTATATGTAAGTCCACAGCTGAGGGCCGCTTGGTAGGTTTGCAGATGAAACTGTACTTCATGTTGGGTGGTAGATAAAAAATCTATTCAAGAGGTGAACAGGTTTCGGAGGACCACCTGTCCAAAGACTAGGTCCCTTGCTGTTGAACAATCCAAGTTGTAGTGTTTTGTGTAAGTATGGATGGAGGTCCATGCAGCTGTTTGCAATATGCTGAGGGAGGCAGAGGACAGACTTGCTAGTGGTCGCAATAGCACAGAACTGATGGGTCCCGAAAGAGATGCAGTCTGTAACCTAGGACAGTATGGTATTTTTTGAAGCTGGGCATCCGGAGTTGTTGATTTAAAGAGACAAAGAGTTGAGAGGAGGATCTCAAATCTTTGGTTGCATGTAGGTAATAAAGAAGTGCTTGTATGTAATCCAGTGTGTGGAGAGATTGTTCTGAAGAATCTGTCATGAAATCAGGGAAAAAGGAGGGAAGTACAATGAACCTGTTTAAGTGGAATTCCAATACAATTTTTGGAAGGCACTTAGGATGCCTCCTTAAGAGCAATTTATTGTGCAGAAACTGTGTGTATGGAGGGTAGTTAACGAGCAGCTCATTAATTCTCAGTGCAGAGCTTATAGCTACAAAGAAAACTTTTCCAGGTAGGATGCTTTAGTGAAACAGACCCGAGGGATTCAAAGGGAACTTTCATGAGTTCTGCTAAGACTACATTCAAGTCCCATACCAAGAGAGGTGATTTGATTGGAGATTTGGTGTTCATAAGACCTTTCATGAATAGCAAAGTAAGCGGGTGAACCGAGAAAGGCTTACCACCAGGGCATGGGTAGCTGCTATGGTTGAAAGGTGATTACAGATTAATGTAGTTTGCAAACCTGTCTTAGACAGATACTGCAGGTAGGCAAGGATCTTTTCCAGGGGACCCGTTGATGTTCTGTGGCCCAGTGTACAAAGCAAGACCATTTCTGGCAGTAGGGCAGCCAAGTAATTGGTTTCATGGAGTTAGTGATAATGTCTAGCACCTCTGTAGGGAAGGAAGTCTCTATTATTGAGTAGTCTAAATCTTTCAGGCCTCCACTGGGAGGCTGGGGTGGAGCAGAAATGGATAGCCACTGAGGTGCAATGAGGATGATGGACACTTTTTGTCCTGGCGTATCTTGAGGAGAACGTGACTGATGAGCAGAAATAGAGGGAAGGTGGAACAGAGCCGGTGACTCCAAGAGATGACAAAAGTATTGTGCGCCCATCATTGAGGACTTGGTCAGATGGAGCAGAAGAGCCTGCATTTGGTGTTATCAGCAGTAGCGAAGAGACCTATTTCTGGAGTGCCCCACTGTGCTGAGAGTTTGCGGACTACTGTGGTGTCAAGGGATCATTCGTGTGGGTCCAGTCACCGACTTGGTGAGTCTGCTAGTTGGTTCTGGGCTCCCGGCAGGTAGGTTGCTCTGAGCAAAGTTTATATTAAGAGCGCAAAAAGCTAAAGGTGTGTGGCTTTGTGACACAGGCGAAGGGATCCTGCTCTGCCTTTTTTGTTGATGCAGAACATAGATACTTGTCTGTTTGTATTAAGTGCATCTTGTTGCTGGCCCAGTGATGAAAGACCTACAGGGCATACAGCACCACTCTAAGCCCCAACAAATTGATTGTTTATTTATGTATTTAACATTTCTTATATACCGCCTTTCATGATATCAAGGCGGTCTACATTGAACAAACTGAAATTACATTGAACAGGGCATTATAACTTGGATATAACAACTATTTTACAGGGAACATGGGCAATGGAGGGTTAAGTGGTTTGCCCAAGACCACAAGGAGCACTTGTGGGACTAGAAACCCCAGTCCTTTCTGCCCAAGGTTGCTGTCCTCTAGTGGGATTTGAACTTCCGGCCTGAGGTAACTTGCCCTAACCACTAGGCCACTCCTCCCTATTGATGTGAAGGGAGTGTTCTTGTGGTGACCAGAGACATTATGTGGACAGGTGATGGAGGTGCACTCCCCAGCCATGTGTGGACACATCCGTTGTGAGTTGGTGCTGTGGTAACTGGAACAGACAACCCACCGATAGGTGAGATGATCCACCAAAGCAGACTTCTGTGACGTTCCAGGTTTGTTCCTGCAGATAAGGAGATTTTAGTTCGTAGGGACTGTGTGTGTTGATTCCAGTGTGCTCTAAGGGGTCACATTTACAGTCTTGCAAGTGAACCACATGGACAGATGCTGCCATGTGACCCAGTAATTGAAACAGATTGCAGTCATAGATTGAAGATGAAGTAATCTGCTGCTGAAGTGTTGTAGAAGCCCGAGCCTGTTTGTGGCAAGGAAAACTTCCCCCTTCAGAGTGTCTCTAGAAGCCCCAATGAAACAGATTTTGCTGAGGTTCTAGCTCTGATTTTTGTTCATTTATTACAAAGCCTGTGTCTTGAACTGCATGGCACGTTGCTGTTTTGGAGGGGCCAGATATAAGCCAGTCATCTAGATAGGGGTAAACGCAGTGCCCCTGTTGACATAGTTGGCCTGCGGCTACTGCTAGACATTTTGTAAATACATGGGGCACAGTGGAAAGTCCAAAAGAGAGTACTTTGTGCTGGTAGTGGTGATGCTTGAACTTGAAGCAAAGGTATTTCCAGTGTAAGGGGTGGATGAGAATGTGAGTGTAGACATCGTTTGGTTCCAGAGAGGCCAGCCAATCGTTCTGACTCAGCAGGGGAAGGATTGTATTAAGGGAGTTAATTTTGAAATTTTCTTGTTTGATGTCGCAGTTGAGGTCTCGAAGGTCCAAGATGGGATGTAACCTCCAGTCTTTTTTTTGAATCAGGAAGAAACTAGATTAGAAGCCCTGCTTGTACTGATTGTGAGGAACTATCTCGATGGCTTGATTGTAGAGGAGCTTGGTGACCTCCTGTTCCAGGATCTGTAAGTGCTGAGGTGAAGGCATGGACATGTTGGGATAGGGATGAGGGAGTGGAAGTTTCAAGAAGTTATCTTGTAACCCTCTTCTATGATGTTGAGTACCCATGGATCCAATGTTATAGAATGCCAGGCCTCTCTGAAGTGCTGAATTCTGCCCATCACCGGCAAGTGGTTAAAAACTGGGAGTAGTTTTGAGGGTAGGGATCAGGTTGGAGGGTTGTTTTCTCTCCCGCTGCCTGGAGTGTTGAGGGTAAGTTGGTGTAGGAGGTCGTTGTGGTGATTGCCTGGAATACAGTTGATATTTCCGACAGGGTAAAACAGTTGAAAATATTGGCAATGGTAGGCTCTCCAGTACTAGGGTAGTTGGGAGCGTCTGGGTTGTGATGCTGGCCAGCCAATTCTCTGACGGTAGATGAATGGTCCTTAACCCCTGAAATAGCTTCTTGTACTTTGGATCCAAAAAGGCTACCCCTTGACAAGGCGCATCTGTAAGACAATCGTAGAGGTCTTCCCGAAGCTAGGCCTGCTTCTGGTGGAAAACAGCTGTGGTGGTAGAGATTCATGTAAATTAGTAGGGAGTGGAGCCTGTTCTTCTACTGTCAAGGTCTGAGTGTCATCCAGCTGTAAGAGGAGATCATGGGACTAATGCAGGATCTGGAGCTGCTTCTAGAGCCCTCCGGCTGCTCTAATAGGACTTTCGTCCGATGGCAGCTAGTGTTTGTTGTTTTTTTTGTCCGGTGGTGTCTGGAAAGCTGATTTTGACTTTTTAAGGATTGCCTCAGACACCACCGATTGATGAGGTAGTTTCTGGTGGCCAAACCCTGGTGCTGGTAGCACCAGGAGATATCATGCACTGAAGTAGGATTCTTCCAGATGGAGGCTTGTATATCTTGAAGGATATGATGAACCAGCAGAGCTAGGACTTGCTTAGGTGCATTGCAGGCTGTAAGTATGGACTGGAAGTCATACTTATTAATAGTGAGTTTGAGAATTACTCAGAGCTAAGGCCCTGGAAATTTTCTGCAGGAATTTTGAATAAGAAGGATCTTCTGCTATCTCCTCCAAAGGCCCTGGTTGCGGTAAGGGCTCTGCGAAATCCTCATCCGCCCTGTAGCTAGTAGTGTGAAAGTAAGGAACACTGAGCAGGGAACACGTTTCATCCTCCAATGGTGTGGGAGTCAGCTATTCCATTACAGACAGCGATCGGGGGTGTCCGTGATATCTGGTGTGCTGCATACAGGTCCCCCATGATTGTTCAAGACAGTGCAGTCATCCTCAGTGCTGCCCATGACAAAGGCGGAGCAGAGAAAGCAGGGTGGAGTTAGGGCTTGTAGTCCCACTGACTTGGGTTGGTCACACAGAGGGAGCATTTTGCCTCTGGGTTGTCCAAGGAGGCTCTCCCAACTCTGGGTGGTGAGGTGGGCAAGGGCACTTGGCTGCCTTACCTGCCGAGCCATCCCTGTCTGCATTAGACTGCTTGTGATATTTGGTCTTTGACTTCACTTTACCTCCTGTAGTCCTAGCTGACCCCAATCGTGCCTGGTCTGGGCCCTATGAGACGGGGCTTACTGCAGTCTGCCGTGCTGACGTGGTTTATTTTCCTTCTTTCAGGCATCTAAATGCCTTTAATTGTAGCCACAGTGAGGATACAGTTGGGTGAGGAAATGGTCCAGATCTGCCAGCCATCAGTCAGCGTGTTGTCCTCACAAAGCTGTAGCGGAAGGGGGTGGGGGCCTTTAAGGTCCACACTCACCAGCTGCAACCTCTGCTGTCTGAAAAATGAAGTTAAAATGAAACCGAAAGTATCCACGGGGCAGCAGAGCTGAAGAAAACAATGTAGTTGGAATAAAAAAAAACTGTGGAGCTTGACAGAGTGGGGGAGGGCCATGGCAACCCAGCCGGTGGTAAGAAAAAGAAATGGCAATGTGGGAACTTCAGGCGGGAAGGAGCACAGGTGTTTCGAGAACATCTAAGGTGGAGGTGAGCCCAGCACACTGGCACCGTCGGAGATAACACCTATAGAGTGTGCCTGTACCTCCCTGCTTGTCTGTGGAGAGTGAGAAGAAACAGCAACAATGCATGGTTCTGGGCACCTACTGGGAAGACGGGCACCGTTCACACCAGCAAGGAACAGGGCAGCTCTCTCACTCAAATTCTTTCAAAGAACTACCTTCCATCTAGACTGGGGAGGCATAGAGCAGAATGCCTCAAACTCTGAAGATTTCTGGGGCAGATACGGCATCACATGTAGGCAGGTAAAGCAGGATTATGAACATCCCTCCAGGTTAAGAAAAAATAAAAAGGCAGGACCCAACCACACCCACAGAACCAAAATGGCTCCAAATAAAATGACTTTTTCTTGTAAACAGTGGAACTTCCTTACAAAACAGAAAGGTGGAGGGTCAAATGATTGTCCACCCCATAATTTGATATTTTAACAGATATGAGGTTCTTCTAAGAGGCTCCTGCAGGATGGACGACAGGCCTATCTGAAGCGGGAGCCCAGAGCACCCTCTCTTTAAGAGGCAGGTGCCTACAGTGGCATAAGAGGAGGGAGTCCTTCAGAGGGCAAACCTAAAATTAGTGGTGTCACCCCACTGTCATAAGCCCAGTCTTCACTGTCTTAATACTGATTCACTTCCCAGTGCCCTAGATAGAATATAAAACCTTGTCCGCTTCTATTGCTGACAAGGACAGAACTGCATTCATGTACAAACTTTCCTCTGTTGTGACCCATAGAAGATACATGAGTCAGGTCACACCAAACTGCAGCTTTTTACAATTTTTTTTTAAAAAGGAGGAAACATCTATTAAAATCCCCTTCCCAAATTATATATGTGGTTTTTTTTAAATTTCCTGGCTTTCTTTAAAAATAAAATTGATACACCTGAATAGTCAAACAAATTTAAAGAAAAAAAGATATACACTTTCCCCTTAAAAAGTTCAAAAGAAAGATGAGTAAACATTACAAAGTTCATATGCTGAATATAAAGGTAGAGAAGGAATTTAGCAACAACGAGAAAAATACCCACAAAAAAGGGAATCGGCAAAAGGGAGTAACATCCTCCCCCAAAATTAAAAGATGTCCAAGGTGTCACAACACAAAGATAAGGGTCAAAACCCACAAAAAAGGAATAATCCGGATGAGTTTATAAGGCAGTAAAAACCGGGTTACTTTGTATCCTCCCCCCGCCTCTGAGGCAGGAAACGGTTAAAAGGCGCGGAGTGCAATGCTGACACCACAGACAGGCTCACAAGTCCCTATGCTCTAACGACAGCTCTGCCGTAGCCTGCTGCAAGTCCGCACTCACACGCCGGGCAGGCCCTGCATCAATAGCAACAGGCCCCCTGGTACCCATGTTGTCCTCCCCTCGCACCTTCTTGTCATCCGCCTCCTCCATGCATGCCTCAGTGCGCTGGTCCTCACTCCAGCGTCGCTTAAAACGCAGCTTCAGTGGGATACAACGCCCACCCTCGTCCTGCATAGGCACCCTCTCTGCGCCAGCGGGAGATGGGGTGCCACTGCATTCCCCATCCAATCTCAGAGATGGAGCTCTCTCCTCAGCTACCGGGGCCAGAGGCGCAGTGGGGGTCTTGAATACTTCCTCGTCCTCATCACTGATATCAGTCACCTCCACTGTTAGCTCCTCCTCTGACTCCACATCTGATATTGGCTCCACTTTAATCTGTGGAAGGACCCCAGTTGGGTTCTCTGCTATCCTACTGGTGCTGGCTCCCTCACTCTGCACCACCCCAAGCTTGTCCCGGTTCTTCCTGCCAGGGGGTGGGGGCTGCAGCTTAAACTTGAAGGGAGCAGTGTCTTCAGGGGGCAGCGTCAGGGGGAGCTGCTTCTCAGGCCGCTGAGGCTGGGGTACAACAATGCTTGGGTAATGCAGGAAGGCACGAGGGCTCAGGTGATAGTTGTACACACTCTGTGTGTGAGCTTGCAGGTAGCGTTTCATGTCCTCAGGATTGAAGGAAAAATGACTGCCACCGGGGTACATGGGGCTCAGTGTGGGTGAAGGTGTGTAACTCATATGGTTGGGGGTCATTGGCAAGGCTGGGGACAGCTGAGGGGGCAGCAAAGCCCCTGGAGCTCCCATGGGCGAGACTGGAAAAGGGCTGAGGGGTTCTGGAACCCGAGGTCGGGGATAGACACGAAAGAAGCTCTCATGAGCCAGACGGCCATGGGTGGGCAGTGGGGGTCCCCGAAAGGCATTCAGTTCAGCCCCACGGCGTTGCTCTTCTGCCAGGCTTTCCTCCACCTCTGAGTTGGCTGAAGTTCCATCACTGCAGTCGCTGACAGAGCCCCGGGCCACACGGCGGGCTACTGAAGAGAAGACAGTTGGGGAGCGCAGGTCCTCGCTAGGTGACAGGATGTCTGAAGGAGTGGATGGTGGAAAGCGGAAGTGGGAGCCACCCGAAGGTACAGGCGGGGCACTCTGAGGAATGGGTCCTCCTGCAGGGTAGAAAGGATCAGTCAGTCATACGAGGGAGGGAAATATTACACAGCTGGGGACATCCCCCATTCCTACACAGAACTCGTAAAAAAGCACCCACCAAACCATGCTGTGCTAAGAACTCATCTGCCTATGCCCATAATATCTGGAGAAGGATTATGACTCACCGCCCATGCCCATATCTATGAAGGGATAGTTGACCAACACCAATTTGTTGAAGTTGAATTTGTAGGTGAAGCGTTTGCCTTTGGTCTTGTGGAGGATCCGCTTGTTATAGTAATACCTGAGACAAAAAAAAAAAGCATACAAACCCTTAGTCGCCTGCACTGGTCACTTCATGCACACAATCAGAATTACGATCCCTAAACGTTAACAATTTGTGGTCTGCTACTGCAGTTCTGACACCCACCCAATAATCTTGAATAAGCTCCTCCAAATGACCTGAAGGAAGGAGGAGGATGGAGGACAGGGAATTGGATTTAGTTTACGCCTTTTCTCTGTAGTTCAAGGCAAGTTACATTCACGTAGGCGTAGCACACCAAAATCATGGTTGAGAGGCATCTTGACACCTTGGGCAAACTTGTTTTTTTATCCAGAAGCTGCCTATAAGGTCTTGTACGATCAAGACACAGTGCAGTAGATTCCACTTTACCAAGGACAAAATTACTGGTTCCCATTTTCTTTGAATTTTATTGCCTCTCCAACTGGGGGCCTGTCACCTCCAAAAAGGCCAAAACTTTCCTCTGGAATTTCCTCCTCCCCATTGCTTGGGAGATGCATTACATGACTACAGTGCTCTATTCCTGCATGAAGAGCTGGTTTACAACCCCACCCTTCAGCTTTCACTTGTTTTTACTTGTCTTGTTCTTAATTAAACTGGGGAAACAAAGGTTAGAAAATGCTTCTTCTCCACAGGCATGGCTCTCTCCAAAGTAGCATTTGTTAGCACTCTTATTAAGCTGGTGTCATGTGTCTGCTCTGCAGGGTGAGACACTGAAAACCCTTAAATGAGCACAGTAGGGTTCAGCAACTTAAATCAGAATGAGGTGAGTAGTAGAGGTGCTATTAGAATCTGGTTACAACCCCAGAAGCTCTCTGCCACAGATGACAGTTGTCACGCTACCCCAAGTACTCCCACAGAGCAACTACTTACCTCAAAGCCCTACTCAGTTTGTCATAGTTCATCTGAGGTTTGCACTTTCGCACCCCCCATAGCCGGGCCACCTCATCGGGGTCTTTGATGACAAACTCGCCATAGTCTCCTTGCCAAGCAATAACATCATGATACTCCTCTTTCCGCAGCAATTCCAGGATGAAGTGCCAGAGCTGGATCTGCCGGGAGCCAGGACTGGACTCAGGCTTGTATGCCCAGTCAGGGAAGGCAAACCCTAAGAAAGAACACATATGGGCAACAGCCCTTCAGTAAATGCCACAAACCCTTCCAAGTTGATATGCAAGCTCTTAGAGGTGGCACCAGGGGATATGTATGGTGCAACGTGCTCAAACATAGCAAGCCTTTGCTGATGAGTCCAGGAAGGGAGGGGACAGTAGGAAGAAGAGCCAGGAGGATTAGAGAACAGGACAGTAGGAAGGGATGAGAAGAAAGAGTAGAGGAGGATGCTGGAATTCGACCAAAACAAAACCAGATGGCAATACAAACCAAAATATCTGTAACACACTTGATCTATGCAAGAAAGATCTGCAGAGTAAGAGCTACTTAATTGTGCTTGGGCTCCTTGCAGAAATCCTACTTGGAGGATTCTATGACATACCTACTTCTTTCCCCCCAACCTTGATTTGGTGGCTGGTGGCTATAGGAATTCTCTCTGGCGGCTGCTTTGTAGTCTCCTCTCACTACATTTGAAGGGTTACACTATTTCTATCACAAGCAAACAGGATCACCACGGGGCGGTTGGGAAGTGTGTGTGGCGCGGGGATGTAGGACTGTGGGTGTCTCTAAAATCCCCTTCAAACTTCCTCAGGCCTGGGCAACAGCAGTCATGGCTTGTTCCATAGCAGAACCCGGCAGAACTCCCGACCACACGGAATATTTACAGACTGAGGTCACCGCATCCTCCAGACAAAGAGGCTTTTCTTAGCAGCAACAGCAGAAGCAGGGCCAAGTACAGCCCTTCCCCTAAAGAGGCTCGTGTCAGACAGTGCAGACCTGGCACTTGTCTCCCCACTCAGCCCATCCTCCATCGGCTGCTGCTTCCCCCCCCCCCCCCCCCAAGGCTGTACCTCCAAGCAAACACTCACCACTGGTTCAATTACAATGAATTCCCTTCCATCTCATCTAGAACGGTAGGAAAGCAGGCCTGTAAGGGACACCCACAATTCACCTATCTCATTTCTCTAACCCAGACAGGATTCACTTTCCTTAAACCAGCCCAGACAGACTTTTATGTAACATACCTTTAAAGCCTCCAATAACAACTCCAGCTACTTTTTAAGATCATCTGGTGGTGAACAACCTAATATCCAGTCTCTTTCTGCAGTTATGTATGCATCTCTCACATTGTCTGAAAACACCCACCCTGCATGCTTTTGTCAGAAAGATGCCCCCCCCCCCCCCCGGGAAGCACCAAATCAAGTAATGCCTGTGTGTGGTGGGAACTCCCTGTGACTATTGCCAGGTCAAATCTGATTCGTGTACTTCTTACAATCACATAGACCATCACTGTGCAGTGACCACACCAGCCAAAGCTCAGGATGTGGTTGACAGCTATCAACTTCCCTCAACTTGGGGGAATGGAAGTTTTGATGAAAAGACAAAAAAGGGTGCCAACCTCACCTTGGTAAAGCTGCTCAACTATACCTGACCTCTGCCATTCCCCGCCTGCTTTGCTCTACAGTAGAGGAAAATAAGAGGTTAAAGCAGCTTCTCCCAAATGTGTTTTTTTTTAATTACTCCAGGAAACAAGGTTTACTCTGTAGTAGGAAAAACAATAGCTCTATACCCATCATGCTTTGCAGAGGTGGGACTCCACCCAACCCTTGTGCTGCTGGCTAAAAACAGAAGGGCAGGGCCATGGCTGGAAAGGGGGATAACATACCAGAATCCTACTCCAGACTCAGACTGTCCCTGGGGGCAAGAGAACAAAGCAGAGATCCAAGCAACTTCCTGGTTCCTGCTGAGCAACAAAAACTGGTCTGTCACAACACAGCCAGGTGAGGAGGATCCACACACCTACACTTACATATGCTAGTATGTGGCCAGGACAGCTCCAGGACATGCACACAGCTTCCACCCCTCTACAGGCCAAGGGATCTATACATTTCAACCCCCACACCCTAAAAACAGTCTTCATTGCCTAAGGTGGCACACTGGACTAGGCTGGGCAACAGAAAGAAGGCAGGTGGTGGGCATTTAGTATGCTAAAGAGATACTGCAGTCCAAGTGTTTTTAGACAGGAATGATACCACCAAGATAAGAGGGTGCCCTCTTCCTAAATGCAACTAAGAGCTCAGTTTTGATCATGAGATAGTTGCTAGTTTCATACCAGCTCATAGATATCCATGCCACCAGCTATTCTGCATAGCACCTCCTCCCCACAATGTTGAGTGGGTGTGGGGGGGGGGGCAGAAGAGAGTTGCAACAGAGAAAAAAAAGCTCCCACGCCAGGGGACATTACTACAGCTCCACAAACACTTTCCCTCATTCTCTCTGATGCACTAAAGGAGGGGCTTGTGTTTCCAGCTGCAGCATTTGGGGAGGGGGGGGCGGCACAGGATAACTGTGACCTATCATTTCCCAAATCCCAGCCAATTCCGCAGGCATCAATAATTCAGCAGTTAAGTGGGTAATGGAGGCCTGAGGGAGCCATGTGCTACTGCAAGGACGCTCACAAAGGCATCCAAACTGTGATGTCACCCATGGCTGCACTGCCAGTAGAGGAGGGGAGTCTGTTCCAGTATTCCAAGCCCCCCCCCCCCCCCAATCCTCCGGGAACTGGTGGCATCCATTATACAACACACCCCTGCAGGGTAAAATTCTACTCCCCCTTCCTGAGGTCAGGATGCTACAGATAGGGGTAACTCCAGCATTCTTTATGCCCTTATGAACAGAGTGGAGGAGCAACCTAATGGTTACAGCAGCGGGCCGAGAACCGGGAAAGCCAGGGTTCAAATCCAACCGCTGCTCCTTGTGATCTTGGGCAAGTCACTTAACCCTCCATTGCCGAGAACCGGGAAAGCCAGGGTTCAAATCCAACCGCTGCTCCTTGTGATCTTGGGCAAGTCACTTAACCCTCCATTGCCTCAAGTACAAACTTAGATTGTAAGCTCTCCGGGGACAGGGAAATACCTGCTTTACCTCAATATAACGCACACGGAACCTCTGGGAAAGGCATAAACTAAATCTAATCCCAGTTCCTTTCCCCTTATAATACAGAAAAGCTACATGTTCGTGCACACTATCTGAATTTGAAAGGAACTGTATTAGTTTGCTGTATTTAGGGAAACAGTCCCACAGATGTCATCACAGCATCCACATTTCATCACCATATTACACAGGCCAAAATCTAGTCCTAACCACCCCTCTCCATAACAAGGGAAGCTTAGTATCCATTTTTGCAGATGGACAAGTTACCCAAGAAAACCAAAACCCAAAGGTTTTCATATAAGGGACTGCCATATGTATCCCCCCCCCACCCACCCACGTACATCTGGATCCCATCCTACCACTCTGCAAAAGGCACACAGTATTAATCCAGCGGGGTGAGATGGCCTGCAGATGTTCCTGGGGTGTGAAAAAAATAAGACCACACAAGTAACTTAAGAGCATCTTTTAAACTTGCCAATGTGTGCACACACACACACACGTGTAAACCCATTACAGACAGAGAAATTCTGGTAACTGTGTACCAGTCTCCAAGCAACCGGGAACACAGAAAATGAGAACGTGAAAAGCTGAGCTAAAAATAAGCTTCTCAGAGAAAAGAAGGAAAAATACTCATTTTCAAATCTACACTGATCATAAAAATTAAGAAAAAAAAAATCTAACGCCGATAACGGTATTCCCATAACCCTTGAAGCACCTCAATCCTGCCCTGCTGCAACCTGTTTCCTATCTTTGCACCTTCCATCCCCAAAACAATCTGGGAGTAGGAGAAGATGGGGGGGGGGGGGGAATCTGTTACACCTTACCCTCACTAACCATGGCCAGGAGTGTGCAGACCACCTTGCTCAGCACCTGAAGGAATACAAGTTTAAATCATGATTCTGAAACTTGGGATAGACATTCTTCTGTCGTCTACCCAAAAGTCAATAAGCATTGAAACTCCATTTCATCCTTCCTGGGTCTACTTTATACTGCTCCTTCTCCCCTTTTGGATACCGCTATAGCGTGCTAAGATCCAGGATCAGGCATCTCCAAGATGGCTGCACTTACTGTGAAGCATTCAGCTACAGCATGGGAGACAAAGCTTTCATCTATACACAAACAATACCTTTATAGTCACATTCCTCAAAAGAGGCTCCCCATATGGCCCTCTCCGCCACATGTGTTAAGCAGGAACTGCTCAGGTGCAATCTCTAAAAATAGAAGGGGGCAGATTATACTTGCAAAACTGCACAACTCTAATTTCTCCCAACCCATCCCCTCAACTTGCAAACAAGAAAGGAGAACTAGGAGCAAGAACTCCAGGAGAAAAGGAGCAAACTGCTGTTCTGGGATGCAGCTGTAACTTAATTGAAGTTGTCAAACCAGTTCTTCTCTCCACTTGAGTGCTGTGAACTCAGATTAAGCTCCTCAATTGCCAGATGAACCCAGAGGCTCAAATGTTAACAGGCAAGGGCTGCGGCCTCCGCAGTGGTACCCTGAAGGGTGCAAAGGGAGGAAGGTTACAAAGGAGCCATTGATAAAGGAAGGGTGGAGGGGAAAGGTAATATTGGCAGTCTGTTCCTGTTTCCTCTCTTTATGTGGTCCCTGCTCTGGGAATCCACCTGCAGGGCCTATAGCAGTAGCAACCAGGGCTTTCAGATACTGGGGGTCCCCGGGATGGGGAGAAGATAGAGTTCACTGTAATAATATCTACAAAAGAAAAAGACTTGTACCTAAAAAAATGTAGCTTCCTTCAGCCTTCACGTCCCATTTCTGAAAGCAGAACTTTTGCAGCACTCCTCCCCACACAATATGGTTTTGTTTCTATTGAAGAAGGAAGACCCTATCTGTACACTACCCCTGAGAAGACTGGCCCTGGGATCCAACACTGCTGTGCAGCACCCCCCCCCCCCACCCAATAAAAGGGGCCCCAGGACATCCTATCCCTCCTCCCTCCCCCAGCAGAAAAGGAAAGGAGTCTCCAGACATCCCTCCCCTTCCCATCAGAGGCGAGGGGCCGAGGTAAGGAGCAACACACAGCCATGGGGCTGAGTCAGACAAACACAGGAGGCCTGTTCTTTATAATTAAAGAGGGAAAAACAAGCCTGTGACATCAGGCCCTGGTGCAGCCTGGACAGGGCAGCTCTGAAAGGGGCTCTGTGTGCAGCCACGCACCAGGCCAAGCTGCAGGAGGGGGTTAACTCCTCCCCCACCCTTCCTGAATCTAGTCCAGACTGCAAGAGCCATTCACCAAACTACACATACCCCATATTACACCCAAACCACTGAAGAGGGAGGAGAAGCACTAGAGTATTAACTCCCTGCCCAGTGAAAAATGCTCTCAGGTTGGGGGATACTACAGCAACACACCTTGCTTGGGCTTCCAGCTTTACATGAACATCCCCCAGCACCCCCACCCCCTGCATCCCCCTCCTTATACACACCTCCACATCACACCCTGCCCCTACTCTCCCTACCTCACACACCACATGCAGCTTGAAAACAGGAAAAGGAACATCTGAATAAAAATAAATCACTGGAAAAAAAATACATTACACACAAAGCCTGAATACCCAGGAGGGAAAACTCCCATGAACTAGAAGAGAGAGACTAAACAAAGCCAAAGTGCGTGTGGAAAGTCCCTCCCACAGCAGAGATTGCCCTGTCCCCAACCCAGAGGGACTTCTCTTGTGCTTCCTGCAGAGGGAGAAGGGACTGTGAAGCCTGATTTCGGGCTCAGCTCATTTTGATATAAAGCAGTGTTTGCTGTTTTAGTCCATCTGTAGGCATACCTTTTTATTGGACCAGTACGTGTATAATGTTTTAAACCTCTGCTATCTTCCTCTGTTTGCTGTTGTAAGATAATCTGGGATAGCTATTACCCAGGAGCATCAACTCATAAAGAACACATCCAGATGGTTGCAATCCCATTCCACACTGCAGTGGATGCAAACAAAAGTTAACTTGTTAATCTATTAACCCAAGTATTATTACCATGAAGTTAAAAAGCAGTCACACACAACCCCAGAAAGAGACAAGCTGGAGACAGAGCAAATGTTCAGTGTCTCAAGCACATGAGAAGCTGTATACAGCTGCCAGCAGCAACTATACCTGCCAAGGGAGGGGTGTTGGGGACTCTCGCAGCGCCTACACAATTGGGCAGAGGAGTAACGGGGGTTGGTCTGAGCAGCAGCAGCGTTACCCCCCCCCCCCCCTCCTTAGCTGGGTCAGGAGTGCTGTCCCAAGCTCGACACAAAACCTACTTCATGCTCCTGGAAGAGGGGATTGCTGCATCCCGCCCCAACCCCAGCTACTAGCTTTTATGGATTCCAAAGTTCAAATTCTCATCCTTGTTTCGCCCTTCCAGGAATGTGCAGACAACCCATCCGCTACATTCCTGCAGAGTCTGTGCTCTCTTGAGCCAGAGACAAATATATTCATACAGCATAAGCTGAACCAGAGACAGACAGCAATACAATGAGGGAGAGAGACATCTGCTCCTGCAGCGTCTGCACTCTTAGTCCGAGCAGCACTCCCGGTCAGAAAAAGCTTCACACACGAGCACTTCTGCAGCGTTTGTGCGCAGTAGGAGAAAAGATCAGACATTTTCATCTAGCAATGTAGGGGACAGGTGGGAAAAATATAACAACATTGCTGTACGGTGCGAGCACTAGAACCAGGCTGAGGGCAAAGAAAGGAGACAGCCCCAGGACACAAGGAATGAGCAAAGCAAAAGAGCCACAATGACACATCCAGAAGAGCTTCAAAAACGTCACCCTCGGCACCAGCATTGTAGTTGCCCCCTGCCTCCCTTAAATCTCAGGCTGATGGACTACAGATTACCATGGGGGGGGCGCACACAATCAGAAAAGCCATACTGCCATCCCCACTTTTAGCCAATGATCAACTTCCAGATGTATTCTACTCTGCCTTGGGAGAAGGGGGGTGACAGCAGGGGTATTAAAGCAAAACAGCACCCTCTGTGTATTGCCTCCAGACAGCAGAAAGTGATAGTCACCCCAACAGCCACTAAAACATCTCGTTGCTGCCATTTCTTTCAACTTTTAGCAACTTCTCGCCCCCCCCCCCCCTCCCTGAGCAGGATGGAAGGGGGAGCCTTCTGTACTGACAGTAGAGTATACACAAGACACATGTAACACACACACACGGATTCTAACCCCCGAGGCCTGGTAAGAAGAGGGTTAATTATTAAACATGACAGTATTTCTCACAGGGTATTCAACAGCAGCTGGCCACCAAGCCACAGTTTTCAAAGGTAGGCAAGGGATCTTATGTGGCTGAAGAGACTACATTCACCAACTGTTAAGTAGCTTACATTAAAAAAGAATTACATCATATAAATAGCATAAAGGGAGAAAAATCTAAGAATGACTTTAAGACGACTATCCTCAAATATCCTTCTTATTAGAGCCCAATAAGAGTCTCTCTCCTCAGTCACTAACCTTCAAAATCAGGCCCCAGACACAATGAAAGAGGGTGATAGGCACGTGTATAAGGGGGTGGGGGAGGTTACATTTCACCTTAAGCATGTGTAAGAGTCAACTGTTGCTCCTCAGTGAGAGGACTATAGGGGCTCAAGGTCTGCTGGTTCTACACGTTTATGTGTGTGCCAAGTCTGGGGCATACCCTAAACAAAGTTATACCCTTTTACACAGGAAGGCCCTTGAGGATGAAATTCTGTGGCCTTTTTTCGTCTATTTGGGAATGGGGGAGAAGCAGAAGCAGCACAATGCCCTAACCAGAAAACTTTACAATTTACCCCCATGTGTTTCAAACAGTCCACCTCAACCCCAATAAACTGCTGTTTTTACAGAAAGCTTTCTATCTGAACAGAATGATTCTATGGTGAAAATCTGTTAAAGAGGGCCAGAGTGTAAAATCTCCCCCATCCCCAAGACTAGAGGATTTGGCAATGAATGGTAACGACTGGCAGATAACAGTTTAGATACCTAGTACCCCCCCCCCCCCCCGATATGCCCAAAACTGGAAAGTGCACGTAAATAACTAAGTTACTGTCTCTTTAAACAGTCTCTCCCCTTCCCCCTACTACACCACCCTTTTCGGATAATCCCCTGAGCCAAAAGCTAAAAGGCTGGAATTCAATCTGAGCCTCAAAAAACTAACATTACATCACTCTAGTGCCTGCCTGCCCGCCCTTAAAGGGACAGAGAGCACACTGTAAACAGAAGACCCCGCTCCCCCACGGTGCAGAGGAATAAGGCAGACAGGAAAATATATATGAATAACGAATGGTGAACAAGTTACTACTACAAAAATACTAACAAAAACACAATAAGAAACATGCTTATGTAGAGCTTCTCTGCCGCTTTTATTTCAAATTTGACCTTATTAAAAATTATTTCACCCTGATCAGATCAAGGTCATATTCTGAGCAAGTCCCAGGTCCTGCTCCCCTCTACTTAAAATTTGCACCCGATCCGTCGTTTTTACTCAAGTTACTGTGCCACTGAACAACAGATTGAATCACTGCTACGAGCCTTCAAAGTCTAAAAACTCAAGTTTCCCGAAGGAGGCACTGCCTCCCCGGGGGAGTAAAGCGTGGGATCAGGAAGGGGGAGTAGCGTGGGATCCGAGTGAGGAGGGATGCACAACGTGGGCATAAGGCTAGGCAAACCCAGCTGGGCCAGGAGTGAGTCGTGAGATCAGGCCACGCCGGGGGCGATGAGTGGAGCTGATGTGGCTCAGGCCTCGGCTCCGAAGAGGAAACAAGTTTTAACAGCAGCAGTAGCGGAGACACTTCAAAGGGGCTCAAATTCCAGAAGGAGACAATCCGGCTGAAGGGGGAGGGGCGGTCTTAAGGTGGCGTCCAAGGAATCCGAGCGGGAAGAGGGGTGACATGAATTTCACCATCCTCCTCTCTCGCTCCGACATCCACTATTAACAATCAGCCCCAAAATCCTATTAAAAGTTTCCCTCTGCGTCTAAGGCCCCTGCTCACTACTTTCATACCGGCCCCTCACTCAGGAGCCAGAAAATCATGGCTAAACCTCTCAAGAAACCACGTCAGGAAAGGCTGCTGCCGGAGGGGGGGGGGGGTATAAAGTTTGACTTAAGAAATCTTATGCCTTAAAACAGTCCGATTCAATCATCTGTGGCTCCGTGTTACTGGCAGAGATTTAATCCCCCCCCCCCCACCACCACCTAAGTCGTCCAGCAAATAAAAAGAGAGAGGGAGAAAGATAAGTAAAAGTTCCCGGGGCCGCTCCACCTTAAGACCACGTTGTTTGTCGGAAACAAAAGTTTCTTTTTCGAACCCTCAGCTCCCGGGTCCGGCTCGGAAATGTTTTACCCTCCCGGGGCGGCGGGATTCGCGTGAAGGTTTGTGGCGGAGTGGCCGATCTGCTAATCCCCGCCGGGGCGGGGGGCCCCGCTTCTTCCCGAGTGAGCCTCACAAGCACGGGGACTCTGTACCTTGCGGGTCAGCCCAGTTCACGAGTCTCGCTTATCTAAACTTGCGGACGAGTCATTACCCGCGCGGCCCCCTCCCGGGGAATCAAAGCACAAATCACCGCTTTCCGCACAAATCCACCTCCGGGTAGAATCGGCGCACGTGGAGCTACCCCCTCCCTGCCCGGGGAATTGCCCCAGAATCTCGCCTCACACGGCAGCTCGGGTCCTGAGCACCCGCCCAAGGGAAAAAAAAAACTTCAAGGATCGGAAGTTGGGAGAAGCGATCGGGCTGGCGTGGGATTATTCTGTCGCTCCCCCGTCCTCCGAAATTCGTAAATCTCGGACACACGAGTAGGAAATTCTTCCCTCTGCAAACGGATGCCAGAAAGGAAAAGCCACAGAGACACATTTTCGCGGGGGGAGGGGAGAGGGACTAATAATACACTATACAGTACGAGGTGCCAGGGGAGAAGTAGCACGGGAACCAGACAGACCATGCACCAGGGGTAGGGGGCTGCAGAAAGAGAAGCAACAAGTCCCCCGGGAGCAAAACTCCTCAAAGACACGAGAGTGACTTAGGAGGAGCAATGAGGGGGAGGCGATCGCAGCCGCTCTGCAATATACCCGGACTCGTTTGATCATTTTTAATATCCCCCCCCTTCTTTAAACAGCCCGCACAGGCTGAAAGTACTCCTAGCTAGGACCGCGGCGGGGCGGTGCAGGGAGAGGGCAACACTCCGGCCGCGCACAGAACTTTGCAGTACGCGCTGCCCGGCCGGCCGGCACTGCACGGGGCTCGCTCCTCTCTCCCGGGCGGCGTAACTGCCCAGCCCGGTGCCGTCGCTCTTCCGCCCACCTGTGTCCGCCGGAGTCTTCATGGCTCTGGGTCGCCTCTCTCCGGTCCCCCGGCAGCGGCAGGCTCTTTCCGTATCCTGTCTCCGGTAGCAAAATTCCTCTCGGTATTCCAGTCACAGGAGCGCCGTTGCCGGTGCCCGCCTGACTACCGCAGCCAACTTCCCAGCTCTTTCCCCCAGACCCCGGCAGCGTCTCCCTCCCTGCGCCGCCCCGCTCCGTGCTTTAATAGCGCCGCCTGCACGGGACGCCCCCTCACTACGTCACGGCCCAGCACCGCGTCGCCACGGAAACAGCTCCCCCCACCGGTCTGCCCCCTCCCACTCTCCCCACACACCGACTCAAAGTACAGCGGCAGGAGAGCAGCAATGCTACAGGGGTAAGAAAGGAACAGCAGTTGGGGTGAGAGAGAAAGATACAGCATTGCCAGCAGGGGTAAGAGGGAGGAGCGTAGCATTGGTAGCAGGGGTAAGAGGGAGGGGCGCAGCATTGCCTGGAAAGGGGTAAGAGAGGGAGGGACAGGTGGAGCATTGCCTGCAGGAGTAAGAGAGAGAGAGGGAGAGGCGCAGCATTGCCTGCAGGAGTAAGAGAGAGAGGGAGAGGCGCAACATTGCCTGCAGGGGTGAGAGAGGGAGGGAGAGGTGCAGCATTGCCTGCAGGGGTAAAAGAGAAGGGAGGACAGCAGCATTGCCAAAGATAAGACAGCAGTTTCTATAGGGGCCATTTATATACTATCCATCTAGTGATAACCATTCTAGACTGTTTACAATCAGGTACTACATATATTCCCTTATCCTGAAGGGCTCACAATCTATGCATACCTGAGGCAATGGAGGGTTAAATGGCTTGCCCAAAGCCACAAGGAGCACCTATAGGACTAGAGACCCCAGTCCCTGGGGTTGTTGTCCCTGAGTGGGAATTGAATCTCTGGCTCGTGGTAACTTGCCCCAACCACTAGGTCACTTCTCCCAGAGAGAGAGAGAGAGGCAGGGAGGATAGCAGCAGTGCCTGCAGGGGCAAGAGAGAGTGGAGTGGAGTGGGGTGGGGAGGTGCAGTAATGCCTGCAAGGCTGAGGAGAGAGGGGAGAGTGAAGTAATACTGGGGAGGGGTAAGAGAGGCAAGCGAGGGAGGGTGCAGCAATGCCAGGAGGGGTAAGAGAGACGGGGGAAGAAGTACAGCAGTGCCTGCAGGGGTAACAAAGGGGGGAGGGGTGCAGTAATGCCTTCGGGGGTAAGGGAGGGGAGGTAGGGGTGTAGCAATGCTTGAAGGGGTAAGAGGGGTGGAGTAATGCCTGCAGGGGTAAGAGAGGGGCAGGAGGGAGGTAGGGGTGCAGCATTACCTGCAGGAGTAAGATGGAAGAAGAGTAGCAGCCTTGCCTGCAGGGGTAAGAGAAGGGGGAGCAATGCCTGCAGGGGTAAGGGAGAAGGAGGGAGGTAGTGGTGCAGCAGTGCCTGAAGGGGGAAGGGGGAGGAGGGAGGTAGTGGTGCAGCAGTGCCTGAAGGGTAAGGGAGGGGAGGAGGAGGAGGAGGAAGAGGAAGGGGTGCAGCAGTGCCTGAAGGGGTTATGGGGGGAGGAGGGGGGAGGGAGGAGGAGGGAGGTAGGGGTGCAGCAGTGCCAGAAGGGGTAAGGGAGGGGCAGGAGGGAGGTAGGGGTGCAGCAGTGCCAGAAGGGGTAAGGGAGGGGGGGAGGAGGGGGGGGGGAGGGGTGCAGCAGTGCCAGAAGGGGTAAGGAGGGGGGAGGGGGGAGGGGGGAGGGGTGCAGCAGTGCCCGAAGGGGTAAGGGAGGAGGGAGGTAGGGGTGCAGCAGTGCCCAAAGGGTTATGGGAGGAGGGAGGTAGGGGTGCAGCAGTGCCTGAGGGGGTAATGGAGGGGGAGGGAGGTAGGGGGTGCAGCAGTGCCTGAAGGGGTAAGGGAGGGGAGGGGTAAGGGAGGGGAGGGGTAAGGGAGGGGTGCAGCAATGCATGAAGGGGTAAGGGAGGGGAAGAGGGGGGAGGAGGGAGGTAGGGGTGCAGCAATGCCTGAAGGCGTAAGGGAGGGGAAGAGGGGGGAGGAGGGAGGGAGGTAGGGGTGCAGCAGTGCCTGAAGGGGTGAGGGGGAGGAGGAGGAAGGAGGGAGCAGCATTACCTGCAGGAGTAAGATGGAAGAAGAGTAGCAGCTTTGCCTGCAGGGGCAGGGAGGGGAGCAGCAATTGATGCAGAGAATAAGACAGGACAGCAGCATTGTCTACAGGGATATGAGAGAGGGAAGAAGGAAAGCAGAATTGCTTTAGGGGTAAGAAAGAGGAAGGGGAGCAGCAATACTTGCAGGGTAAGATGGAAGGAGGACAACAGCACTGGGTGCTGGGGTAAGAGAGGGAGGGAGCACATCAGCACTGCATGCAGGAGTAAGAGAGCGAGGGAGGGAGCAGCAGGGGAGAAGAATAGCAGCCTTGCCTACAGGGATAAGAGACAGTGGGTGGGGGGATGGGAGGGAAGCAGCAACACGTGCAGGCTTAAAAGAGAGGGAAAGGAGCAACAATGCATGCAGAGAAAGAGAGAGGGAGGGGGAACAATAATGTGTGCAGAGGTAAGGGGGGGAGCCCAATGATTAGAGCACTGGCTTGGCAGCCAAGATACCGGGGTTTGATTCCCACCAGCACTCCTTGTAGCCTTGGGCAAGTCACTTAACCCTCTCCATTGCCTCAGAAGAAAGGTCGAGCAATCTACTTCTAGTCACGCTGCCAAAAAAACCCAGGAGCTGCTGGGTCACCAGGAATTAGCATCCACTCAACGGCACACTGCATTTTGCAAGAGAGGGAAGGGAACCAGGCCCTACCTGTCAAAAGGCAACACTGCAAATATTAAACCAATACATCTATTGTGGAAATAGAACAAGTAGGACTGCTACCCAGAAGCCACACACAATACCACAGCTTGGTCAAACGCGCAAAACAGAGGTAGACTGTCACCAAATACAAAACAAGGAATCACAATTTAGAAATATGAAGACAATAATTGAAATGGGAACCCCAAAAGGCCAAACTTGAAATGTGCCACAACACTGGACAAATACAACTAGAAATTAATTTACTCTTACATAGTATATGACGACAGATAAAGACCAGTATGACCCATCTAATCTGCCCAGTAAGGTGGCTAGAGTGGTTGTAACTGCCGCTCCATGCAGGTCACCCCCCCCCCCACCCTCTATTTATTGAAGTATAAAAGATATTTATTTGCTTTGATTTCATCCTCTTGCTATAAAGCAATCCACTGTGTCTCTCCCATGCCATTTTGAATTCTGTCACTGTATTTGCCCCCAACACCTCCATCGGAAGGGCAATCTAAGCATCTACCACCCTTTCAGTGAAAAAGTATTTCCTGATGTTGCTGCAAGGAAGTAAATTTAAAAGCAACATCGTATGCCCTCTGGTTTTACAGCTTCCCCGTCTTTGAAAAAGGTTTGTTTGTTCATTAATACTCTTTAAGTATTTAAAGGTCTGTATCATATCTCCCCTGTCCCTCCTGTCCTCTAGGCATATATTACATAGTTCATTTTGTAGTTTTATTTTGTTCAAAGTGTTCTGTGTAACGTTCAAGTTTCTGTTTTAATCTGTTCCCTGTAAACCACCGTGACTAGTAGATACAACAGTATAATAAAAATTGTTAAATAAATACATATTTAGGTCTTCAAGTCTCTTCTCATACATCTTCCAGTGCAGGCTCCACTCATTTTGTTTGCCTTCCTCTGAACCGTTTCAAGTCTTTTTCTATGATTTGTGAGATATGGTCTCCAAAACTGAACACAATGTTCCAAGTGAGGCCTCGCTAACAACTTGTACAGGTGCATTAATACCTCCTCCTTTGTGCTGGTTGTTCCTCTCTAGTCTTGCTCTCCAGTGCAGAAAGCATACTAGCGCAGGAAAATCACCAGCAAAACCACTGCATTAAAACACAGCACAGTCGGCATGCTAATCACAAGCAAAACAGATGAATGGCTACTTGTGTTCTATGTAAACAAAAACTGCGCTGAAAAACAAGGCTTTATTAAAATAGCAACATATTTATTTATTTTATTTATTTAAAAGTATTTATATCCCGCTTTATCCTTGAATCAAAGCGGATTTCACTGCAAACCAATCAAGTAGGGTAGTGCAGGGGTGTCGGCATGCAGTGGCTGTGAATTTAGTGTTCATGAGTGTGTGGATAGGTAAATCTTGATTTGGGGTGCAATATATATACATTGGGCTATATACAATTTACTGAGCGTAATAGAATGTTTTGATGTTGTGGATGTAATTTCTTGTGTAACTCGTTTTGTGGTGTGGTTAGGGTGGATTGGTGGTCTTCATTGAATTGTTCAATGAATAGGGTGATTTTGAGTAGCTTCCGGAAATCCTTTATGTCTGTTGATTTTGGGTTACCTGGGAGGACATTCTACATAGCAGGGGCAGCAAGAGAGAAGGCTCACATGGATGTGGATTTGCTTGTTCTTGTGAATGGAGTAGGTGTTGGTATATGGTTTTTGGTGCTTTTTCTGTCTGGTCTTTTTCTTGTTTTGGTTCCAATGAGTTCCTGTAGTATTCCTGCTGAGATGTTGTTTTTCATTTTGAAGATGGTGAGCGCTGATTTATATTTTGCCCAGGAGGAGGTTGGTAGCCAGTGTAGATCCTATAGTATTGGAGTTATATGGTCTTGTATTGCAGTGCTAGTGACAATGCAGGTAACAGTGTTCTGGACTATTTGTAGGGGGCAGGTGGTTTGTTTACGTAGACCTTGGAATAATATATTACAGTAGTCCAGCAGCGGTGTAATGATGGCCTGGCATACTGTACATGGTATGTCAATAGAAAAATACAATCCAACGTTATGGGATAAGAGGCAGTGTACTATTGTGGATCAGGAACTCGTTAAAAGATGGAAAGCAGAGGGTAGGGCTAAATGGCCAATTTTCTCAATGGAGAAAGGTGAATTGTAAACCCAGGGATCTGTGCTAGGTCTGCTGCTCTTTAACATATTCATAAATGACCTGAAAATGGGAATAACGAGTGAGGTTATCAGATTTGTAGATGACACAAAACTATTCAAAGTTGTTAAAACCCATGAGGAAAATTGCAAGATGATCTTGATAAATTGGAAGACTGGGCATGCAAATAGCAGATGAAATTTAATGTGGACAAGTGCAAAGTTATACACCTAGGAAAGAAAACCCTAAACTATGGTTATACGATGCGAGGTTCCACATTAGGAACCACCACCCAGGAAATGATTTAGGCATCATCATGGATAACATATTAAAACCCTCCGCCCAGTATGCAGCGATGGCCAAGAGAGGAAAGGGGGAAGGCAATGGCAATGGCAGTGGGGGTGTACTATCGAGCACCTGGCCAGAATGACCAAATGGATGATAAAATGCTCAAAGAAATCAAGGAAGCTAACAAAAGTTACAGCGCAGTAATAATAATGGGTGATTTCAATTACCCTGGTATCGACTGGGTCAGTGTCAAGTCAGGACATGCTAGGGAGATAAAGTTCCTAGATGAAATAAATGACTGCTTCTTGGAGCAGCTGGTTCATGAACCGACCAGAGGGGAAGCCATATTAGACCTAGTCCTTAGTGGAACACCAGATCTAGTGCAAGAGATAAGGGTGTTGGAGCCACTTGGCAATAGTGATCATAGCATGATCGCCTTTGATTTAATTAGTGGAGGAGGGATAGTAAGGAAATCCACAATACTACCTTTTAACTTTCGAAAGGGAGACTATGATAAAATGAGGAAAACAGTTAAGAAAAAACTAAAAGGAGCAGTTGCAAAGGTTAAAGACGTACATCAAGCTTGGGTGTTGTTGAAAAATACTATCTTGGAAGCCCAGACCAGCTGTATTCCACGCTTTAAGAAAAGTGGAAAGAAGTCCAAAAAACTGCCAGCATGGTTTAAAGGTGAGATCAGAGAGGCTGTTGTTGCCAAAAAAGCATCTTTCAGGAAATGGAAAAAAGAGCCAAACGACGAAACCTGGAAACAGCACAAGCACTGGCAAGTCAAATGCAAGGCATTGATAAGGCAGGCAAAGAGAGAATTTGAGAAGAAGCTTGCTGCGGAAGCAAAAACGCAAAATAAAGACCTTTTCAAGTACATTCGTAGCAAAAAACCTGTGAGAGAGTCAGTTGGTCCATTAGATGATAAAGGGGTTAAAGGAGCACTAAGAGGCGACAAGGCGATAGCGGAGAGACTGAATGAATTCTTTGCTTCGGTCTTTACTGAGGAAGATGTAGGGATGTTACCCATGACTGAAGTGGTATTTAAAGGTGCGGAAGAATTGAAGGAAATATCGATACATCGGGAAGATGTCTTACAACTATTAGATTAACTGAAGAGTAGCAAATCACCTGGGCCGGATGGTATACATCCAAGGGTGTTGAAAGAACTGAAATATGAGATTGCAGACCTGCTATCAGTAATCTGTGAACTATCTTTAAAATCATCTCTAATACCTGAAGATTGGAGGATTGCCAATGTAACACCAATTTTTAAAAAGGGTTCCAGGGGTCATCCGGGAAACTACAGACCGGTGAGCCTGACGTCAGTACCAGGAAAAATGTTAGAAACCATCATAAAGAACAAAATTACTCAGCATGTAGATAGTCACAACCTAATGGGAGACAGCCAACATGGCTTTAGACAAGGAAGATCTTGTCTTACTAATCTGTTATGTTTTTTTGAAGGAGTGAATAAACAGGTGGACAAAGGTGAGTCGGTTGATATTGTGTATCTGGACTTTCAGAAAGCCTTTGACAAGGTCCCTCATCAGAGACTTTTGGCAAAACTAAAGAGTCATGGGATAGGAGGCAGTGTACTATTGTGGATCAGGAACTGGTTAAAAGATAGAAAGCAGAGGGTAGGGCTAAATGGCCAATTTTCCCAATGGAGAAAGGTGAATAGTGGTGTACCCCAGGGATCTGTGCTGGGTCCGCTGCTTTTTAACATATTCATAAATGACCTGGAAAGTGGAATAACAAGTGAGGTGATCAAATTTGCAGATGACACAAAACTATTTAAAGTTGTTAAAACCCAAGAGGATTGTGAAAAATTGCAAGAGGATCTTGATAAATTGGAAGACTGGTCATCAAAATGGCAGATGAAATTTAATGTGGACAAGTGCAAGGTTATGCACCTAGGGAAGAACAACCCAAACTATGGTTACACGATGCAAGGTTCCACATTAGGAACCACCACCCAGGAAAAAGATTTAGGCATCATTGTGGATACCATGTTAAAACCCTCGGCCCAGTGTGCAGCGGCGGCCAAGAGAGCAAATAGAATGCTAGGTATGATAAGGAAAGGAATGGAAAATAAAACAAAAGATATTATAATGCCTCTATATCGTTCCATGGTGAGACCGCACCTTGAATATTGTGTGCAATTCTGGTCGCCGTATCTTAAAAAGGATATAGCGATATTAGAAAAGGTTCAGAGAAGAGCCACCAAAATGGTAAAGGGGATGGAAGGATACTCCTGTGAAGAAAGGCTAAAAAGGTTAGGGCTCTTTAACTTGGAAAAGAGACGGCTGAGGGGAGATATGATAGAAGTCTATAAATTAATGAACGGAGTGGAACGGGTAAATGTAGATCAATTGTTTACGTTATCAGAATATAGAAAGACTAGGGGACATGCAATGAAGCTACAGGGTAAACTATTTAAGACTAATAAAAGAAAATCTTTTTTCACTCAACGTGTAATCAAACTCTGGAATTTGTTACCGGAGGATGTAGTAAAGGCTGTTAGTGTAGCTGGGTTTAAAAAAGGTTTGGACAAGTTCCTGGAGGAAAGGTCCATAAACCGTTATTAAGAAGTGACCGAAGATATCAATGCTTGACCCAGTACAAGCATTGTGGAACTTGTGTCTCTTGGGGAAACTGCTAGGTACATATGACCTAGATTGGCCACTGATGGAAACAGAATACTGGGCTTGATGGACCTTGGTCTGACCCAGTATGGCATATCTTATGTTCTTATGAAATAGAATGCTAGGTATCATAAGGAAAGGAATGGGAAATAAAACAAAGAATATTATAATGCCTCTGTATCGTTCCATGGTGCAACTGCACCTTGAATATTGTGTACACTTCTGGTCGCTGTATCTTAAAAAGGATATAACGTTATTAGAAAAGGTACAGAGAAGAGAGGCTGAAAAGGTTAGGAGTTTTCAACCTGGAAAAGAGACAGTTGAGGGGAGATATGATAGAGGTCTGTAAATTAATGAATAGAGTGGAACAGGTAAATGTAGATCGATTGTTTAGGTCATCAGAATATAGAAAGACTAGGGGGCATGCAACGAAGCTAAAGGGTAAACTATTTAAGACTAATAAGATAAAATATTTTTTCACTCAACGTGTAATCAAACTCTGGAATTTGTTACCGGAGGATGTAGTAAAAGCTGTTAGTGTAGTTGGGTTTAAGAAAGATTTGGACAAGTTCCTGGAGGTAAGGTCCATAAACCATTATTAAAAGGGACCCAGGATATCACAAGCATTGAGGAACCTGTGTCTTTTGGGGAAACTGCTAGGTACTTATGACCTAGATTGGCCACTGTTGGAAACAGGATACTGGGCTTGATGGACCTTGGTCTGACCCAGTATAGCATTTCTTATGTTCTTAGAGATACCCCCACCCTAGTGGCTGTTAGCCTCCACCTCTCCCAACTGCTGAATCCCCTGCTAGCCTAATTGCCCCTAGCCCTCACCCCCTGAACAATAAAATCTCCTGGTGGCCTAGTGGCCCCACTCCCTGAATCCTTCCAATAAGTCTGACACCCCACCACCCACCGATACCTTAAAAGTCAGGCGCAGGAGCGATGCTCACACATTCCCACCCCCAAGTCACTAACTTGTAAAAATGGATGCGCCCAGCCCTGCGTGGTACATCCTGGGATGCACCGGGCAGGGCCAGAATACCATATAAGGCAAAAATCACCTTATATGGCAGAATGCGCCCCCCCCCCCCCATACACACACACACCCCGGAGTGTATCCTGGGACAGATGACCCTCACATGTCCAAGGATGAGCCCTGGGATGGTCACTACCATATAAGAAATTTTTGCCTTACCCTGCGCAAGGCCAGACGGTGCCATTTTCAAGATAGTGCCTTGGGGTGAGTGTGTGGGTATTGCTTTTCCCCCTGACTTTTGAGGTATTCAGGGGAGGGGACATTAGATCACTGTTTCGTTGGGTGGGGGCTGTGGGCCACTAGGCCACCAAGGAATGTCATTGTTTTGGAGGGGGAGAATGAGAGGTGGTAACTGGGAATGGGCCACAATTGGGGAGTCTGGTCATCCTGAGTTGAAGTGCCAAACATCTCCGATTACCTTTTGTTTTCATTTTTGACAGTCCGGTCCTTGCACATAGGTGCCTGACAGTGCAAGCCGCTGTGTGCATGTGTCTGGCTTGCATAAAAAGTCATCGTTAAACTCACATTAGGAAACTCTGCGCTAGAGCCTTAGCTCTGGACTCTGGCACAGGGTTTCTTCATCAGCCCCATAGACGACAGTGATGCACATGTCTCAGAGCTGACATATTCCAGTTAATAAACTCAAAATAAAATACTTCTTTTCTGACTTTGGTTGTTTGGCAGTTTTGTTTTTCTGTCACAAATGCTCCAGTCTCTCTTCTGCTTTCCTAATCTGCCTTCTATTAACTCTCCATTGTCCGCTCTTCATTTGTCCTTTCTTTTCTCTTCTCCTGTCTTTTTCCATTCTCTCCATATATCTGCCTCTAACATATTGATCTTTCCCTTATTGCTCTTTCCTCTGTTTATTTTTTTTACTCCCTCTTCATCCACTCAAATTTCACTGTCTCCTCAATCCCCTTTTGACCTACCTCTCAACTTTCCATCTCCTCCTCTTACCTCCAGCCCAGACCATCCCATCCCATCCCATCTCCCCAGTTGTTCCATTTCCACTATCTCATTGCTTCGCTAGCCTCTTACTCCTTTTTGTCTTTCACTCACTCCCCTTTACCACATTTCCACCCTCTGTACTCGCCATCCTCCTCTAGCACATCTTCTTGATGATCTCCATTGCCTCTCTTACATAGTTACACCATGCCCCCATCCTCCCCACCTCTCTCTCTCCCTCCACCCCAATTCATCATCTCCCAATCCCTTAACCTCCAAGGTCCAGAATCTTCCTCTTTCTCTTCCACCTCCCCAGTCCTCCCCCCTCTCTTATAGCCCATCAGCTTTCTATCCGCTTCTCTATCCACCCCCCCCCCCCCCCCAGTGGTCTGGCATTTCTGCTGTCTTCCCTCCCAGCCTAGCATCTTCTCCCTCTCCCTCTGTCCCATATATCCCTTCTCTCTCATGATCCAAAATCTCCCTCTCTTTTTCTCTCTCTGTCTTTCCCCCCCCCCCCCTCCCCTGCAATGGCCAAAGTTTGCACGGTACCATTCATGGCATCATCTTTCTCCTAGTCAGCAAGCTGCAGTGTACGTCCAGTGCACAGATCATGGCCCCGTGCACCGAAAGTGAATGTTCTGGGCAGCACTGGCTGCTGTCGCTCACTCGGAGAAAGAAAGATGAAGTTGGGGATGGTGCAATACAATGCCATGATCTGTCTGCTGTGGGGACTGAAAGCACAGTGAGCTGCACCGCCCCTGGGTCCACCATCGCTGCAGTTATTAAGATGCAGCAGCACCGCTGCTGGAGGGAGGCGCAGTGCAATGTGTGAGCAACATGCCCAGGGCCAGCCCTGAGGGGTGAGAAGCAATGTGTGCAGGGGTAAAAGAGAGGGAGGATAGCAGCAGCACACGCAAAAGTAAGAGAGAGAGCACAAGTGGGGGAGGGACATGAATATGTGCAGGAGAAAGAGAGCGATGGAGGACAGCAGCGTATGATAATGGAGCTGCCAAGACAGGACTTAGTACGGATTGCTTGTGTCCATCATTGGACACTGGGGGAATTCTAGTAAATGCCAGGGGTGGGGGGAGTTAGAAGGGGGCATTTGTTATACAAGAAGCAGTGTGGGGGGGGCCCACAATTTTATAGAAGGGCTAGGCTGTGGTAAACTAGGCCATCGTGGATTGCTGGTGGAAAGGAGGGGGTGGGACGGGGCATTTGTTCAGACCATACCAGCCACTTTAAATCCCTCTCTGAAAACATTGAGTTAGGCATTAGGGGCCAGTGCAGTAAACCGGGCTATGCTCCAGCACATCGGTTTACTCGAGATTTTCCCGCGCTAGTCTTACTCTTGATGCAGACGGACTTCTAGCACGGGAAAATCTCAAGTAAAGCCAGTGCAATAAAGGATAGTGCAGTGCACATGCAGGACGCATTCAAAATGCTGCATAACAAATTGCTGCCAGTGTAAAAGCATGCTAGAATTTAGCACATATTTTTATTCTTTCCTTAATACCAGAGGTATAGCCTGAACCCAATTTTTGAAGGGACAACAAGGGAGGGGGGGGGGGGTAGGAAATCCAGATCCTTCCCCCTCCATGGCATTCACCCTTTCCACATCATGGTGGGAGCTCTTGGGCTGCCTTCTGTGGCTTGCAGCCATAGCATGCACGTTAAAACAGGACATGCAAGGACATGCAGCTGCAGCAGCAAATCGGGGAAAGCAACAGGAGGGACCTGATGCGAACAGGCCCTCCCATGACTATGGCCCTTGGATGACCATAGATCCCAGTGGACCCCATACCCCTCCAGATACTCCCCATGCACCCCTTCAAATTCCTGTTTCCCCCTTTAATGCTCCTAACACCCTCCCTGACTCCCTAGACCCCCCTCAAGGCCACAATGTCCCCTCTCTTCCTTGTCCATCACAAGAAATACTCTGGGGGCCCAAGTGGGCCTCCTCAAAAACCCCTAACTCTTCCAATACTCTCTTATGTACCTCCAAAACTGGAAGGCAGAAGCAATGCCCCTTCCTCTTGTCTCTGTGCTGTCGTCTTGAAAATTGGCAGCATGGAGTCAGGACCGAATGAGCATTGCTCCTGCCTTCCAGTGTTGGAGGTGTGTGGGAGGGTGTTGGCTCTTGGGGAGCATTAGGGGAGGCTCACCAGGGCCCTCAGTATGTTTTTGGAGGGCAAGAGAAGTGCAAGGAGCCATGAGCCACCAGGGAAATCTTGGGGGGGGGGGGGATAAGGATTCAGGGGCTATGAGCTACTAGGGACATTTGTGGGATTGAAGGGGAATTCAGAGTGGGGAGGGAGGTATTGGGAGGAGATATTTGGACTATTTTGGGGTATGATTGGGGAATAAGCAAGGATTGGGGGTTTGGGCCCTCTGGGCACAGGACATTTTTTTGGGGTGGGGTGGAGGCAGCAGTCGGGGAGTCTAGCTTATATCTCTCTTCCTGTTATTGTGTAAGCAAGTCCCTACTCGCACACTGACAGGAAGGGAAACATTTTATTCACTGTGCAGCAAACAGCCGCATACTCTCTCGGTGGAAGGACACACTTATGAACACGGTGGTAATTTGTATGCTATGACTTTACTACATTAGGGGTAAAAAACATTTTTTAGCACGTCTTAGAATGCTGTCTGTTGGAACTTATCACAGCGATCAATACAGTTTTCAATATCGAGGCTTAGTGGGTGGATGCTCCTCTGGAGGTGGTGGTAACTTTCCAGGAATAAAGCAATTTATGGAGTTTACTGTAAGCTGCATTGTTTGATTTGCATAATAATGAGCTGCTCTGCTTTCATTTGCATACAAAGCAGTTTGTTGTTTTTTTTAAATGTGTTGGGCCAGGCTATTTCACTTTCAGCACCGACACACGTGCCCCCTAAATAAGCCCCATAGTAAGCTGATCTCAAGTGTTGTGTGACAATCCATTAGGGGAAGTTGCTGATTATGAGCCTGATATTCAAAGTCATTTACATAGTTTATAAACCTGCAAACCACGTAAATGCCGCTTTGAGGGATATTCAGCGGTACTAACACAGTTAGTGCCGCTAAATATCCCCGATAAATGCCGCTACACGTCCCAATCCTAACAGCTTAGCATTGAGGCGTGTCGGGTGCATCCCAAGGCGGGGCAGCACCAGTTGCTAACCAGACAGCGGTGATATTACATCTTTGCCCAGTTACCAACCCGCTGATAAAGATAGGCACATGAAAAGCTGGTCTGTCTTTACCCGCAGGAGTTAGCCAGGCAGCAGCTCAATATCGCCGCTACCCAGATAGCTTCTGCAGCATCTTTGGCTGTGCGGCAACCCCCCGATATTCAATGCCAGGGCCGCATATGACCCCGGCATTTAATATCCAGGGTTAAAGTTCGGCGGTGACAAAACTTAGCCATTGCAAATGAGTATCAGGCCTTTCATTATTAAGGTGACTGGGAGAAAGTGGGGATGTTGGAAGGTGATAGGAGGTAGAGTAGATTAGGGATTTGTTTGTTTTTTATATAATTGGTGTGTTTATGAGACATGAGTGGTTGGAGAGCTGTAGGGGAGCTGTATGTTGTATGAATATTGTGATTGGACATTTGTTCTTATTCTATCTCCAGTCTTTGTGCAGAGGTGGTAATTAATTGAAATAAATACATAGACACATAAATGACAGCTGATAAGGTCTAATTGGTCCATCCATTTTCTTCAGTTGTCTTCCTGTTTGATTATCTAGCACTTTGGGTAGATAAGCATATCAATTCCCAGACTTAAACCAGATCTTCTAATGTCTTTCATAGATCTCTCAGCTCTGTTCCTGTCAGGGCCGTCCCGTCCATGGTGCGAGAATGTTGTTTACACAGGGCCCCACGCTTCAGGGGCGCCACCCCAACAACATTTCACATAATCGGCACCGGTGGCAGCAGTAGCGTTGGCTTTAGAGAGCTCCCAGCAGGCCCTGGCTCACCTCTGACAGCGCTGAAATGAAGAGCGCTGTTTTCTTCACTTTGACAGCTGTGTAGACTGCTGGCGCGCCAGGTCAAAGGGAACTTTTGTCAGCACTGTCAGAGGTGAGCCAGGGCTTGCCAGGAGCCCAATAAAGGCAGTTGGATAGCCGTGGGCTCTTCAGGGGGGGGGGGCTAGACTAGAAATAGTTGATGGGGGGGGGCTAGGGCTGGAAATGGGCTGATGAAGGACCAAGGATTGGAAAGGGCTGATGGAGGGGCTAGGATAGGACTGGAAATAGCTTATGGGGGAGCTAGGGCTGGAAAGAGACTGGGGGGGGGGGGGGCTTGGACTGGAAATGGGCTGAGGGAGGGCCTAGGATTGGAAATGGGCTGAGTAGGGAGGGAGGGCTTGGACTGGAAATGGACTGTTGGAGGGGCTAGGATAGGATTAGAAATAGGCTGATGGGGGGGTTAGGATAGAACTGGAAATAGCTGGTGGGGAGCTAGGACTGGGAATGGGTTGATGGGGGGACTAGGACTGGAAATGGGCTGAGGTGGGGGCATGGGAGAATGGGACTAGAAAGGAGTAGATGCTGGGTGGGGCTGGAACTAGAAGGGAGCTGATGTTGGGGGAGGACTAGATGGGGATGGGGCCGGGGGAGTGAGGATGGAGAGGGGAAAAGATATTTTATGTGGGAGGGAAGAAAAATCTATGATAGGGCTGATGGGGAGAGTAAGTGGGGATTGAGGATGGAGGGGTAAAATTTGAGTGGATGAAAAAGAAATAAAGAAATGTTAAAGCAGATGCAGAGAGAGAATGGATAAAACAAGAAGAGAGAAGAAAGGACAAATGGACAGCAGACGATGGAGAGTTAGCAGAAGACATGAAAAAAAAAACAGATGAAAGTGACTGGAGCAATTGCAACTGAAAAATAAAATGCACAATCAACAAAAGGTAGAAAAATACTTTTTTACTTTGAATTTATTAACTGGACTATGTCAGTTCTGGGAAATGTGCATCGTTAACGTCGTTGCATTTTGTTTAGTACAAGAGGAAATTAATTTATGGTTTTATTTCTACAGTGTTGTTTTACATTCCAAATTTGGCTTTTGGGGTTCCCAGTTTAATTATTGTCTTCCTATTTCTAAATTGTGATCCCTTGTTCTTTGTTTGGTGACAGTCTAGACTCTATGTTCTGCATGTGCAACCGAGATGAGGTATTCTGTTCTTTTAGTTTCTGTTTGACAGTGCCACTTGTTCTCTTTCCCCAGTAGGTCATGTATTGATATTCTCTGAGATTTATTGGTTTAATATTTGCAGTGTTGCCTTTTGATAGGTAGGGTTTGGTGCTTTGTGAGTCCTGGTAGTGCCGTTATGATACAGCGGGTTTGCTATGGGTTCTAAATGGGCAGTGTTTGTAGTAGTTCCTAATGTGGTTGGCATTGGAGTATAGTAATGTAGAAATCTGGTAGCCTTTCCTTATCCAGATACTCATTAAGAAGCATGTTTACTAAAAGTTAATACATGTTAACATTATTCAAATATTTATGCAAATAAGACCCCTTATACAAATGAGGCCCCACAATGAGTCTCCGCACATGGCCGTGCACCCCCTTGGGCCGCCCCTGGTTCCCATTAGCTTCAAAGGGCAGTATCTCATGCACATTTAAGTTCTATACGTAACCTTTCTAACCTCTGCCACCTTTTCCTGTGCCAGGCTTGTTGTCTTATAACTCCTACACATAATCCAACTCCCAGGTCCCTTCCCATGTCTTACCAAGAACTGTAATAATCCAAGCAGCAACTGCGACTCTGTAGCCTGGTGATGTTGGGTTATAGCGATGGCCATCCCGTCCACATTATTCCATTTTTCTTGGAAGCCTAAGACAGTCCTATTGCTACTCTCTGCCCTTTGTACTTCCCCTCATTGGCCCTCTAAAGTTTAATTTGTCTCAGCAAACAGTTAAACCCCCTTCTGTATTTCTTCTGTTATGTCCCCTCCTCTCCCATTCTGCCCTTTTTAGTGTGCTGTAGTGTCTACTCGGAGCACATTTCAGTTCTGTCATGGTTTTGGTTGTTAATCCTCAACGGCACACACATACCTCTGCCAGTAGGTTATTCCAGGCATCTACCAGCCTGTCATTAAATAAATATTTGATCATGTTTCCTTAACCGTTCACCTTCCAGCTTCATATCATGACCCTTTGGGCCCAATGTTCAAAAGATTTATGGGCCTGATATTCAGCGATGTTGGCGGCTGGCGCGATTACAGTAACTAGCCATGGCCGCTGAATACTAAACCTGGATATTCAATACTGGGGTCATATCCGGCCACTGGCATTGACTATCCGGGCTCACCACTGAACTAGGAAGCTAACTGTGCATATTCAGCCACTGCCCAGTTAGCTTCAGTGGCAAAGTTAGGACAGACCTTTCTGTACCTTGTTGCTGAGGGATAACTGGTCAGCAGCTGAATATTGCTTCTGCTTGCCACCCCTGGAATACCCCGATGCCAACTGATTAGCATCAGGGCATGTAGCAGCAGTGCCCTTGGATAACCGGGATAGTGCCGCTGAATAAATGCCTTTGAATATTGGGCCCTAGGTTCCTATTTTTGAGAGATAGGCTCCTAACTTGGCCCTCTTTTGAACATTTACTAGAGCTGATTGTCTAAATATTTTCTTCACTAAACTCTTAAATTTAGGAGCATAAAAAGTGGGTGGCAACGGGGGCGGATTTAGGTCATGGGAAAGAAGTTAGGAGCTTAGCACTGGTTTTCAGCACTAGGCACCTAAATTAGGCTCATATATCTAGGTCAATGAATGGAAGGCCTAAATTTAGGCGCATAACTTTTAAGGTCCTAAATTAGGAAGACTTTTCAGCTGAAAACTTAGGTACCTAAGTGTGGCTGTCAATAGGACACAAATTTAGGAGCTTAACTGAGAATTCTAAATTTAGGAGCTTAACTGAGGATCCTAAATTTAGGAACTCTGCTATTTTTGAATACCGGGCCTTTTGTCTTTAAAATTCATTTTCTGTGGAAAATGTAGTCTTCCTTTAATTTATCAAAACCTTTGAAATATTTATTACTAGCATATCTTTTCTCTTTTTTTCCTTCAGCAAGTACATTTTCAGTGTCAAATCTTTTCTGATAGGGTTTGTGTTGAAGGCCTTGTTTCAATTTTATAGCCCTTTCTGAACCACTTTCATCCTCTCAATGTCCTTATAAAGTCACAGCTTCTACAACCAAACACAGTACTGAAGGTGGCCCCTCACTAGTGGCCTATACAATGGCAATGTTATTGCCTTTTGCCTGCCATTGCCATCTTTGCTTATACTACCAAACATACTGTAAGCTTTCCCTGTTGCTTCATTACATCCTCCAGGACATCACACATTACTTCTAGGTCTCTCTCTTGTTTAACAGTTAGGCCCTAATATTTAAAAGGACTTAACATGTTTACTGGCAGCCAGTAAACATGTAAATCCCCTGACTGCTGATTTTTAGTTGCACTATACAGACAGAGTTGGTGAAAAATGCTCTAATTTCTTTGGCTCTAATAGGGGCATATTCAAAGCGATTAATGTAGTTCCCACTGGCACTCCTTGTGACTTTGGGCAAGTCACTTTACCCTCCATTGCCTTGGAAGAAAAGGCCTGGCAACCTACTTCCAGTCATACCTTGCCAAGAAAACCTAGGGGCTGCTGGGTCACTAGGAGTCAGCAATGACTTGATGGCACAAAATCAAAAATGTGGTTAACAGGTTAGCATGTTACTTGCGCTAAGAGGGATATTCAGCGTCACGTAACCAGTTTGTGCTGCTGAATATCTCCCTCTAATGCCACCAGATGTTCCAATGCTAACCTGCAGGGGAGGCGCCAAAGATAACTGGTCAGTGTAGATAGCCAGCCAGCGGCTAAAGTTAGGAAGGAAAAATACTGTCCTAACTTTAGCCACTTTAGCTAACCAGGCAGCAGCTGAATATTGCAGGACAGCTGAAGTGTTATCCAGCCATCCCACATATTCCATGCCCATGGCCGGATAGGACCCTGGCATTTACTATCTGGGTCTTAGTTCAAGTAGCGAAGGCCAGTCGCTTTAACAGTACTAGATACTGCCGCTGCAGAATAGTGGAGCACTGTCTTGCTCATAACCACAATTTTGAGGACCTTCGTTGGTCAGTAATTGATTATGTTCCTCCTGATCCTAGGGGGGGCGATCGGACTGTCAAACTTCAAAGACGTGAACAAGGATGGATATTTCGATTGAAAACGGTGATCCCTATGGGTCTCAATAAAGAAGTTGATTGGACCAGCCTTGTGTGATGTCAGTTGAGACAATGGGGTTCCCTTGACGTAGTGGGGAGTTCTCCGTTGTTCTCATTGGTGTTTGAATTTTGATTGAAGGGTATGAGTAGCCAATGAGGATAGTTCTGCCCTTTAAAGAATCAGCTGATGTTTTAATTCAGCATTTTATGGCAGTTAAGAAAATCTTCGATGGCAGCACTTGATATAGGGAGACAATCCCGAAACGTGCACGTCGTGCGTGGATCTTCAAAGCCGTGATTTTGACCAGCTAAGTTATTTGAAATTATTTTATGGTTTGATTAAAATGGATAAAACCGTTTGGTGGGTGTAGTTTGCAATTTCTACCCTCCTCAGCAATATCCGACAAAAGATTGTATATTGAAAAATATTTTTTAGGGGGTGATTTTGCAGGTTATGATATTTATTTATCACTAAACTTAGGGCACTAGATTGTGTAGCTGCAGACTATTGGCAAATTGGCAGCTGTGCAATGGCCACACTAATATTGCTGTCTATTCTGATTATTATATAGAGCTGTGGGGTTAGGCAAGGGAAAGGTGTAAGCTAGAAGCAATATGGAGGGTAATTTTATAACACGCTACCTATGAGTGAAGAATAAGTAGGCGCCTAGTTAATAAAGAGACATACATGCCTATATGTCTTTATAAAATACTAGGTACTAAGGCAAAAGCAGCAGATTGGTGCTGCAGATGTTTGCATCCACTTTGAAGGCATGCTTAAATATTCGCATGTGAAGCACACACACAAACACATTTCATAAACGAGTTCAAATTGTCACTCTGCCCCTGAACACGCCTACACATGGGTCTCATAAGAATATGCACCATGTTGGCACTGTGCATATTTTTAACACACATAATCCCTGGGAGACCTTTGCAGGTAGGAACACCATGGCTGGAAGCTGGAGTATATCTTTAGCAGTAAGGACAGGAATGACTGGCTAGACTAGATGGGATGATTGATCTTTCTATTCTTTCCAGCCCAACGTTTTGGAAAGAATTATACCTAAGAGGTTGAGAATGTTTGGGGGTAAAATAAATCATTAAAAATCTAACGAAATGGGACCAGATTTGGTACAGGGGAAAAACTGGAAAAAGACACATTGATTTAAAATATGGGTCAGAAATAAGCTTCCCCAAAAATTAGCCCAATGGATTTGTAGAGGAGAAGCAGTTCCAGCTTCTGCAGCACAGTAACATAGATACAGTGAAGCATGGCAGTCAGGGGCTTACTCCTTTCAAACTCTCTCTTCTTCTGTTCTCCATTCTTCTGCCTCCACCCCCCCCCCCTCACCTCAACACACAAATACCAGGTATTGAGTCGAAGTGTGAAGTATGCAATCAAGATTTTTTTGCCTTCATATTATTTTTTAAATATTTCTATACTTGTGCAGGAGTAGCCTAGTGGTTAGAGCAACTGCCTAGTACCCAGGAGATCAAGGGTTCAATTCCCACTAGCACTCCTTGTGACAGATTAGTAAGAATTCCTTGGCTAAAGGCATGTTGGCTGTCTTCAATTAAGCCATGAATATCTACATGTTCAGAAATTTTGTTCTTTATGATGGTTTTCACCATTTTTCCCGACAAAGTGGTGGAGGGGTTGCGCTCCATGTTAGAGAGCATTGAGTCACACAGGATTACAATTTTGCAGGAAACAAAATACACTATAGAATCTCTATGGATAGAAATTCCATGTAAAAAGGGGAAGACGATGGCAGAAGGGGTGTACTACCATCCACCTGGCCAGAATGAACAGAGGGATGATGAAATGCTAAAAGAAATCCTGGTAGCAAACAAAAGTTACAACACGGTAATAATGGGTGATTTCAATTTACCCAGGTATCGACTGGGTCAATGTCACAGCAGAGAGATAAGGTTTCTAGATGAAATAAATGACTGCTTCTTGGAGCAGCTTGTTCATGAACCAACAAGAGGGGAAGCTATTTTTGACCTAGTCCTTAGTGGGAAACAGGATCTAGTACAAGAGCTAAGGGTGTTGGGGCCACTTGGCAATAGTAATCATAGCATGATTGCATTTGATTTAATAAATAGAGGGAGGATGGCAAGGAAATCCACAATATTATCTTTTAACTTTCAAAAGGGAGACTATGATAAAATAAGGAAAATAGTTAAGAAAAAAAAACAAAAGGAGCAACTCCATAAAACTGCCAGCATGGTTTAAAGGCATCCTTCAGGAAATGGAAAAAGGAGCCAAATTAAGAAAATCGAAAACAATAGAAGCACTGGCAAGTTAGATGCAAGGCACTAATAGAGCAGGCAAAGAGAGAATTTGAAAAAAGCTTGCAATGGAAGAAAAACAAATAATAAAAACATTTTCAAGTGCATTTGTATAAAAAGACCTGTGAATTAGTTGGACCATTAGATGATAGCGGGGTAAAAGAGGCGCTAAGGGAGGACAAGACCATAGCGGAGAGACTGAATGAATTCTTTGCTGTGGTTTTTACTGAAGAAGATGGAGGGAGGTTACCCATGCCTAAAATAGTATTTAAAGGAGATATATCGGAAGAATTGAAAGAAATATCAATAAACCGGGAAGATGGATTACAACTATTTGATAAACCGAACAGTGGCAAATCACCTGGACTGGATGGTAAACATCCAAGAATGTTGAAAGAACTGAAATATGAGACTGCGGACCAACTATTAGTGATCTGTGAACTGTCATTAACATCATCTGTAGTATCTGAAGATTGGAGAATGGCCAATGAAACGCCAACCTTTAAAAGGTTTTCCAGGGGTGATCCAGGCAACTACAGACCGGTGAGCCTGACGTCAGTACTGTGCAAAATGGTAGAAACCATTATAAAGAAAAATATTACTAAACACATACGTAGTCGTGGTTTAATGGGAGAAATCCAACATGGATTTAGCCAAGGAAAGTCTTGTCTTACTAATCTGTTTTAATTTTTTAAAGGTGTGACAGGTAGACAAAGGTGAGTCAGTTAATAAAGTGTATCTGGATTTTCAGAAAGCCTTTGACAAGGTCCCTTATAAGAGACTCTTGGCGAAATTAAGAAATCATGAGATAGGAGGCAGTGTACTATTATGGATTAGGAACTGGTTAAAAGATAGAAAGCAGAGGGTAGGGCTAAATGGCCAATTTTTCCAATGGAGAAAGGTGAATAGTGGAGTACCCCAGGGATCTGTGCCGGGCTTACTGCTTTTTAACATATTCATAAATGACCTGGAAATGGGAATAACGAGTGAGGTGATCAAATTTGCAGATGACACAAAATTATTCAAAGTTATTAAAACACAAGAGGATTGTGAAAAATTGCAAAAGGATCTTTATAAATTGGAAGACTGGATGTTCAAATGGCAGATGAAATTTAATGTGGACAAGTGCAAAGTTATGCACCTAGGAAAGAAAAACACAAACTACGGTTACACGATGCAAAGTTCCATATTAGGAACCACCACCCAGGAAAAGGGATTTAGGAATCATTGTGGATAATATGTTGAAACCCTCTTCTCAGATTGCAATGGCAGCCAAGAAAGCAAATAGAATGCTAGGAATTATAAGGAAAGGAATGGAGAATAAAACCAAGGATATTATAAAGCCTCCATATTGTTTCATGGTGTGACTGCACCTTAAATATTGTGTGCAATTCTGGTCGCCATATCTTAAAAATGACATATTGGAATTAGAAAAGGTACAGAGAAAAGCCACCAAAATGGTAAAGGGGATGGAAGGATACCTCTATAAGGAAAGGCTTAAGAGGTTAGGGCTCTTCAACCTGGAAAAGAGACGACTGAGGGGAGATATGAGAGATCTATAAATTGATGACTGCAATGGAACGAGTAAACACAGATCGGTTGTTTACACCATCAAAAAGTAGAAAGACAGACATGTTAGAGAGGGAGGTCTCACTGGATGAAGTGTTGATGGTGATCTGAAGGGCTGGTGCCTCATAAGACGCCGGGTCTTGATGGATTCACCGGATTATTTTATAAATATCATGAAAGGCGGTATATAAGAAATGTTAAATAAATGATTATCGGGAGCGCTGGGACCACTCTTGCAAAGGGTCTTCATTGCAGTGCTGCAGGGGCAGAGTCTCTCTACTTCAATGTGTCAAGCTGCCATCACAGTGATACCTAAACTAATACAGACGTCAAAATGTTGGCAAATGTCCTGGCTAAGAGGCTGGGTTCGGTGCTCCCTGGGGTCGTTCAATCCGACCAGATAGGTTTTGTACAGGGGTGCCAGATGGCGGATAGTGTGAGGTAGATACTCCAGCTGTCTGGGTTGGCCCAAAAGAAGCAGCAAGAAGTTATGCTGCTATCCACTGATGCAGAGAAGGCCTTTGATAGGATCAGTTGCAACTTTCTTTTTGCAGTCTTGGACAGATTGTGGCTCGGCCCCCATTTTTTGTCCTTATATGCTGCACCGGAAGCTGTGGTCTGCATCAATGGAGGGGTTTTCCCACTGGGGCGCGGAATGAGGCAGGGGTGCCCTTGCTTTATGCACTAGTTATAGATCCTTTGGCAGCCCATGTGCGGACCCTAGGGGATATTAGGGGCAAAGCGGTATAGTCTTTTAAACATAAAATTGCCTTGTTCGCTGATGACCTTTTGTTTATGCTTACCGCCCCCTTGACCACCTTACCCTTGCTCTTTTGAGAATTGAAAACTTACGGCGTTCTTTCAGGATTTAAGATAAATTTGTATGAAACCGAGGCACTAGCAGTCACACTTAACCCTGCAGTCATGCAAAATTTGAAAGAGCACTACCAGTTTCGCTAGATACCATGGTTGGTGTGATATCTAGGGATCTAGGTGACTTTCTCACTGGAAGACCTCTGCAGAGCAAATTATCCCCCTCCCCCCCACACTTTTTTCAACAGCTTAGAAGCGATATGAACAGTTGGAGGGGAGGGGAGATATCACAGTTGAGCTGTGTTGCGGCTTTAAAAATAATCTACTCCCCACCTAGTGTATCTTTTTCAAACTTTGCCCATTTGGGTGGTGCCAGGAGATTTTTACCGCCTACAGAGGCAGGCTTTCGATTTTGCTCTCAGGTGGGGAGACGGGTGTTGTATGCTGCTTGGCAGAGGGGGGCCTTGGAGTGCCAGATTTTGGACTATATTATCTGGCAGCCCAAGTACGTGAAGCGTTTGCGTGGTGATTCAGTGATAGGAATTGTAAACGTTTTCGGGAGGTGGAACAGTACTGGGCGGGGGATTTGGCATTGCAGTATATTCCATGGATGTTGGGTACCGCCCCAGGGGGGCTGTGGCTCAAAAGTCCTTATATGTGGCATTTGTGGTCCCATTGAAAAGTGGCTGGAAATGTATCGCTCTCCACCAGATTCACTGCCATGGCTCCCTTAGGGGCATCCCCGGGGTTTCTTCTGGGAACGGAAGGGATCTTTCAGTGCTGGGAGCGGTTGGGGCTGGACATTTTTGCCAAATTTATCGATAAAGGGGACCTGCTTCTCTTCAGAGTTTCGAGAGAAATACCACCTGCCAGGTGGGGATTTTTTTACTCATCTATAGATTTCACATTATTTTCAGCAGCGAGACATCAGGGCAATGTATAAGGATGGCTATAATGGTCTTGAGGCATTGTGGTTGGGGTACTGGCAGAGTAGGGGCTGAATTAGGTTGCTCTACAAGGGATCGACCCCTATAAGTTTGCATTCCAGCGGGCTTGGGAGAGGAATTTGGAGAGGGAATTAGATGAGAAAGCTTGGATGCAGGTGTGTTAAAACCAGTCGCACCATGCCCTCTCTGTCTCAGTTAGGGAGACTTCTTCCAAGCTTCTCTATCTCTGGTATTACACCCCTGACAGACTGCATAAAAAATACCCTGTCCGTTTGGATAGGTGTTGGAGGAATTGCGGTATGAAGGGCACTTTTGTCTACTTTTGGTGGAAATGTCTGGTGATGTGCCAATACTGTGGGAGATTCAATCTCAAGTGGCCACTATCTTTCATCTGGACATTGGTTTAGATATGGGACTATGCCTATTAGGGATCTGGCCTGAGAATGTGAACACAAAATGGGCCCAGCCTGTTTGGACTTGTATTCAAGCAGCCCACAGTGAGATCGCCTGGGCTTGGAAGCAGCCTCTCGCACCAGGACTTGAAAAGCGGTGTACACGGTTGTGCCACATTACTCTGCATATTGTAAGACCAAGGTTCAATAAATATTAAATATAAAAACAAAACGTAGAGAGACTAGGGGACACACAATGAAACTCCAATATAACCCATTTAAGATTAATAATAATAATTTTTCATTCAACGCATAATCAAACTCTGGAATTTGTTACTGGAGGATGCAATAAAAGCTGTTAGTGTAGCTGGGTTTAAAAAAGGTTTGTACAAGTTCCTGGAGGAAAGGTCCTTAAACCTTCATTAAAGAGGACCAGGGTAATCCACTGCTTGCCCCAATACAAGCATTATGGAACCTATGTGCCTTTTTGGGAAACTGCTAGGTACTTGTGGCCTGGATGGGCCACTGTTGGAAACAGGATACTAGGCTTGATGGGCCTTGGTCTGACCCAGTACGGCATTTCTTATGCTCTTATGTTCAGAGGCAAACATATTTTGAATGCCCATACCACTTTTATTTCTATAGAACACCTCTACCCTCTTGTCCCTTGGCACCAGGGCTGGTGCAAGGTTATCAGAAGTCCTAGGCAAATGTCTAGCCTTGCATCACCTCAATTAACTTTTAGGCCTCTTGTTAATTAAACACAATGGTATGATCACCATAGTACTAAACCTCTTCTAAAATTATGTTGTAGAAGTGCACGAAAGTGTGAATGTGCATGTTGATGGTTCTTAGAGTCTGTATGGTTGTCAGAAGCTGCTCTTTGCTACCCCCAGAAACTGCTGCCTTATGCGACCGCTTAATAGTAGAGTCAGCCCTGCATGGAAGCCATCTTCAGGGACTAACGAGTCCCTTCAGGGGTGATGTTCCCCACAAAACGTACTTGTCGGGTCACCCTTTCAGATGCCTCCACCTCAATGCACCCTGATGAAGGATGGTTCAAGCTGGGTTGGGGGCGTATCTGAACGACTTGACCGCACAGAGACTGTGGACACCCCAGGAATCTGCCATGCACATCAACCTGCTAGAACTACGGGCACTGACAAATACTCTTTGGGTTTTTCAACCCCAACTTTCAGGGCAACCTAGTCTAGTCAGGATGGACAACCAAGTTGCTATGTTCTATGTGAACAAACAAGAAGGAACAGGATCCCAGCCCCCCTACGAGGAAGTGATTCGCCTATGGTTCTTTGCCATCTTTCACCACATACACCTCAGAGAGGTGTACCTCCCGGTCGAACTCAATGTCCTAGCAGATAGACTAAGCTGTATCCTTTGTCCACATGAATGGACCTTGCATCAGGAAATGGCTGCACATATCTTCCAAATGTGCGGAACGCCACTCATAGAAACATTGAAACATGATGGCAGAAAAAGACCACATTGCCTATCTAGCCTGCCCTTCCATATCACCAGTACAAAAGTCCCCTTTTTTCCTTTAGAGCGCCTCTGTGTTTGTCCCATGCTTTTTTTGAATTTCGATATTGTCCTCACATCCATCAACTGCACTGGGAGACTATTCCACATATCTACCACTCTTTCTATAAAGAAATATTAACGCATATTACTCCTGAGTTTATCCCCATTCAATCTCATCCTATGTCCCCTCATAGCAGAGCTTGCTTTCAATCGAAAGTGGCTCTCCTCCTGTGCATTTATGCCATGGAGGTATTTAAACGCCTCTATTCATATCACCTCTGTCCTGCCTTTCCTCTAAAGTATACATATTAAGGTCCTTAAGTCTGTCTTCATATGCTTTGTAACAAAGACCATTAACCATTTTAGTAGCCACCCTCTGCACCGACTCTAACCTATTTATATCCTTTTGAAGGTGCGGTGTCCAGAATTGCACATAATACTCCAAATGAGGTCGCACCAAAGACTTATACAGAGGCACTATCACCTCCTTTCATCTGCTGGCCATTCCTCTCCCTATGCACCCTTCTAGCTTTTTGTGCTGTTGCTTTTTCTATCTGTTTAGCTACTTTGAGATCATCAGACACAATCACGCCTAGGTCCCATTCTTCTTTCGTGCACAGAAGTATGTCACCCCCTATACTGTACCGCTCCCTTGGATTGTTGCAGCCCAAATGAATGACCCTACAGTTTCCTGGGTGTCTACTCTGTTGCAGATTTTGATATCGTCCGCAAAGAGGCAAACCTTACCCGACAGCCCTTCCGCAATATCACTGACAAAGATGTTACAAATAATCGGACCAAGGACAGATCCCTGGGGCACACCACTGATAACATCCTTCTCCTCAGAGTAAACTCCATTTACCTGTACCCTTTGTTGCCTCCCATTCAACCAATTTCTAACCCAAGCAGTAACTTTAGGTCCATCCCAAGGGTGCTTAGTTTGTTTATTAGTCGCCTGTGTGGAACAGTGTCAAATGCTTTACTGAAATCTAAATACACCACATTTAGGGATCTCCCTCAGTCCAATTCGCTGGTCACCCAGTCAAAGAAATCAATCAGATTTGTCTGACAAGACCTGCCCCTGGTGAATCCATGCTGCCTCAGATCTTGCAATCCAGTGGACTCCAGAAACCTCACTATTTTTTCTTTCAGCAGCATTTTTAATAATTTACTCACCACTAACCAGCCTGTAGTTTTCAACCACACCACTTCCGCTTTTGTGTAAAGGGATCACATGTGCCTCTCTCCAGTCCTCTGGCATCACACCCGATTACAAAGAGGTATTGAAAAGGTTAGTCAGTGGAGCTGCTAGAACGTCCCCAAGTTCCTTCAGTATTCTTGGATGTATCCCATCTGGTCCCATCACTTTGTCTACTTTTAGTTTAGCTAATCCTCTGAAAATCATTTGAAATGCCCCTTGCTTTTGTTCCTGTTTGTGGGTGTTGTATGAGGTCCTGCTCCCAGCCCTTCATCTGTGAACACAGAACAGAAATATTTATTAAGCAATTCCACTTTATCCTCATTAGCTTCTACATATTCCTCCCCTTCACCCTTGAATTTTACAATACCACTTTTGCCCTTCCTTCTCTCACTAACATATCTGAAAAATATCTTATCCCCTCATTTTATTTCATTGGTTATTTCGTCTTTTTTTGTACCTTTGCTTTCCTGACTACTTTGCCAGCTTCTCTAAGTTTTTCCAAATATAGATGCCTGTCTTCCTCTCTCTGTGATCCCTTGTATTTCATGAAGGCCTCTCCCCTTTTTCTTCACCTTTTCAGCTACCTCTTTTGAGAACCATAGCGGCCTCCTTTTCCTTTTATTTACCATTGTAACAAAAAGGTTGGTTGCCCTTAAAATATCCCCTTTCAGTTTTGCCCACTGTTTTTCTACATTCTCCAGCTGTTCCTATCATGCTAATTTTATTTATTTATTTATTTACATTCTCTTATATACCGCGCTATTCTGCATCAGTGCGGTTTACTCCTTGACTCCTTGAGGTATTGACTCCTTGAGGTATTGGCCCATCTTGGCAAAGTTAGTTTTCCTAAAGTCTAAAGCCCTCACTTTTGAATGGATTTTATCAACTCTAGTCCTAATACTGAACCACACCATCTGGTGATCACTGGTTGTGAGATGATTTCCCACTATAACATCAGAAACACTTTCGCCATTGGTAAGCAACAAGTTCAGTAAGGCCTTTTCACGTATGGGTTCTGTTACCAATTGCCTGAATAGTTCTCCCTGTAGAGAATCTAGGATCTCCTTGCTTCTAGATGACACCGCAGCAGGGATGCGCCAATCAACATCCAGCATATTGAAATCCCATATCAGTAGCACGTCCCCTTTTCTGGCAATGCTGCGTATGTCTTCTATTAAATCTCCGTCCACATCTTCTCCCTGTGATGGCAGTCTGTATATTACACCAATGCAAAGAGATTTCTCTTTCCCTTTTTCTAGTTTAACCCACAGTGCCTCCTCTCTCCCTGTTAAGCCCTGTATTTCCATAGCTTTAATATTATTTTTTACATATAGTTCCACTCCTAGCTCTAGATGTGGTGTATTTAGATTTCAGTAAAGCCTTTGACACTGTTCCTCACAGGCGACTTATAAACAAACTGAGCACCCTAGGGATGGACCCTAAAGTTACTGCTTGGGTTAGAAATTGGTTGGGTGGGAGGCGACAAAGAGTACAAGTAAATGGAGCTCACTCTGAGGAGAAGGATGTTACCAGTGGTGTGCCCCAGGGATCTGTCCTTGGTCCGATTCTTTTAACATCTTTGTTAGTGATATAGCGGAAGGGCTGTCGGGTAAAGTTTGCCTCTTTGCAGATGATACCAAAATCTGCAATAGAGTAGACACCCAGGAAGGGGTAGATAACATGAGGAGGGATCTAGCTAAGCTTGAAGAATGGTCTAGAATTTGGCAGCTGGGATTTAATGTTAAAAAATGTAAGGTCATGCATTTGGGCTGCAGCAATCCAAGGGAGCAATACAGTATAGGAGGTGAAGTACTTTTGTCCACTAAAGAAGAGCGGGACCTAGGCGTGGTTGTGTCTGATAATCTTAAAGTAGCTAAACAGGTAGAAAAGGCGACGGCAAAAGCTAGAAGGATGCTTGGGTGCATACGGAGAGGAATGGCTAGCAGAAAAAAGGAGGTGATAATGCCTCTGTATAAGTCTTTGGTGTGACCTCATTTGGAGTATGGTGTGCAATTCTGGAGACCGCACCTTCAAAAGGATGTGAACAGGATGGAGTCAGTGCAGAGGGTTGCTACTAAAATGATTAATGGGCTTCATTATAAAGCATATGAGGACAGACTTAAGGATCTTAATATGTACACCTTAGAGGAAAGGCGGGATAGAGGTGATATGATTGAGATGTTTAAATACCTCCATGGCATAAATGTTCAGGGAGAGAGCCTCTTTCAATTGAAAGCAAGTTCTGCTACGAGGGGACATGGGATGAGGGTGAAGGGAGATAGATTCAGGAGTGATATGCGGAAATATTTCTTTACGGAAAGAGTAGTGGATCCATGGAATAGTCTCCCAGTGGAGGTGGTAGAGATGAGGACAGTAACTGAATTCAAAAAAGCATGGGACCAACACAGAGGATCTCTAAAGGTAAAAAGTGGACTGTTGTAGTTGTTGTTATGGAAGGACAGACTAGATAGGCCATGTGGTCTTTTTCTGTCATCATGTTTCTATGTTTCCTCCTCCCCTTCTTCCTATCCTATTCTTTCTGAATAACGTATAGCCTGGTATAGTTATATCCCAGTCATGGTTGTCCGTGACAGAAGAATAGACAGAGATAAGAGGGAAGGATGGGAGCAGATAAGTGAATTAAGACCAGCAACATGTGGGGTAACAGGGAGTGGGGATAAATTATCATGCATCCCAGAATAAGAAGGAGTGAGGGAGGAAGCCAGGAATTTGTGCTGGGGTAAGGAGGAGTGGTGCAACCAAGACTAGGCAGTTGCCTAGGGAAGCTGCTTCTGAGGGGTGGCGGAGAGAAGCAGCCGTCAATCAAAGCAAAGCAGTATACATTGGCAACCAGACAAACTCAAAGAGTCATCAGCGTATTCTCTTAGCTGTAGGGAGCGTGGCACACACATACACACAGAGCAAAGTTTCATATTTAAAAGTATGGGTGGGATGGGGCATATTCAAAGTGATTAACAGAGTGAGCAGACCTGCTAAACGCATTAATCGCGGTGAGTGGGATATTCAGCAGGACACAGCTAGTTTGTGCCACTGAATATCTCCTCCTAACACCACTAAACACCGCAATGCTAACCATGTAGCATTGGGGTGATCCGGGGGCTGCGCTTGAGAGCACTAGTTAGCGGCAACATTCGTCCACGCTGGTTTATATTAAACCAGCTAAAGTTAAACATTTTACAGGCTAGCCTAACTTCAGACAATTTAACTAACTAGGCAGGGGATGACTATCACCACTGCCCAGGTAGCTAAAATGCTTTAACTGTGCTGACCGCTGCCACTGAATTCAGCCCCATGATGTCCAATTATTAATTTTTACAAGATTAATGTGAGAAGGCTGGTGCTGGGGTGATCATGAATCTGTGGGGTGGAGGGGATTGGGTTAAGGCTGGAGGTTCTCCTAAGGCACTCAATACCCTTGCACCGGCCCTGTAGGTAACAGAGAATGAGGGGTACAGAAACGTGTACTTGATTCAAATACAAAACAAGAGAGGAGCACAGGAAGCGACCTGGTAAGAGAGGAGCACAGGAAGTGATCAGGTAAGGGAGGAGCACAGGAAGCGATCAGGTAAGGGAGGAGCACAAGAAGCGATCAGGTAAGAGAGGGGCACAGGAAGTGATCAGGTAAGGGAGGAGCACAGGAAGCGATCAGGTAAGGGAGGAGCACAAGAAGCGATCAGGTAAGAGAGGAGCACAGGAAGCGATCACGTAAGAGAGGAGCACAGGAAGCGATCAGGTAAGAGAGGAGCACAGGAAGCGATCAGGTAAGAGAGGAGCACAGGAAGCGATCACGTAAGAGAGGAGCACAGGAAGTGATCTGGTAAGAGAGGAGCACAGGAAGTGATCACGTAAGAGAGGAGCACAGGAAGTGATCTGGTAAGAGAGGAGCACAGGAAGTGATCACGTAAGAGAGGAGCAGAGGAAGCGATCAGGTAAGGGAGGAGCACATAGGGTTGCCAACCAGCCGGTTTTCAGCTGGCCTGGCCGGTTTTCCTGTGGTTGGGCCGGCTGCCGGCAGAGAGCTGAAACCGGCCATTGAAAAGCCGTTTTTTTGCTCTGGCTGCGAGATCGGGAGCGGCCAGAGCAGAAAACCGGCTTTGCGCTTGCGCTTGCGATCACAGTCCTGGTGCCCCCTTGCAGCCGCTGCTGCTGCTTCTTACAGAGCAGCGGCTGCAATAAAGTTAATTTAAAAGTAAGGAATCCTGTGAGGGGCCTTCTGGCCCTATGAAACTCCTTCTGCAGTGCCCGCCCCTCTGATGTCACTTCCTTTTCAGCCAGGGACCCTGCAGAAGGAGTTTCATAGGAGCGGAGGGTTTCTCACAGGTTTCCTTACTTTTAAATTAACTTTATTGCAGCTGCTGCTCAGTAAGAAGCAGGAGCAGCGGCTGCACGGGGGGGGGGGGGGGGGGACCTGTACTGGAAAAGGGCTAGGGGGGGGGGAAGTGGACGGGAAATGGGTTGTGTGGGGGGGGGGGACCTGGACAGGAAAAGGACTATGGGGGACATGGACTGGAAATGGGTTGTGATGGGGGGGACCTGGACTGGAAATGGGCTATGGTGGAGGGAGGGGGAACTTGGACTGGAAATGGGCTATGGTGGAGGGAGGGGGAACTTGGACTGGAAATAGGCTGTGATTAGGGGGGCTAGGACTGCAAATGGGCTGTGATGGTGGGGGGGGGGGCTAGGACTGCAAATGGGCTGTGATTGGGGGGCGGGGGCTAGGACTGGAAATGACCTGTGATGTGAGAGCTGCCACTGGAAATGGGCTTATGAAGAGCTGGAATAGGACTGGAAATGGGCTGATGTGGGGCATGGGAGAATGGGACTAGAAGGGAGTGGATGATGGCTGGGTCTAGAACTATAAGTGTACTGATTTTGGGGGAGGACTAGAATGGATGGGGAATGAGAATGGAGAGGGGAAAAAATATTTTGTGGGAAGAAAAGTCTATGATGGGTCGGGTATTGGGAGAGTAAGAGGGGTTTGAGAATGGAAGGGTGAAATTTAAATGGATGATAAAGGAATAAGGAAAGAATTGGGGGAAAGAGCAAAAGGGAAACAATCAGTATGTTAAAGCAGAAATAGAGAGAATGGAAAACATCTAAAAGAGAAGAAAGGACAAATGGATAGCTCGCAGAAGACACGAAGAAACCAGAAGAAAGTGACTGGAGCAATTGCAACTGAAAAATGAAATGCCCAAACAGAAGGTAGAAAAATACTTTTTATTTTGAATTTATTAACTGGAATATGTCTGGTCTGGGAAGTGTGTATTGCTAATATCTTTGCGTTTTTGTTTAGTGCAAGAGGAAATTACTTTATAGTTTTATTTCTCCAGTGTTGTACATTTCATGTTTGGATTTTGGGGTTCCCAGTTTAATTATTATCTGACCAAGGAAGTTAGCCTACACGTATCCTCGGTAATTTTTGTGGGTGGGGCTAGGGGCGGGGCAGGGGTGGGACTAGAGGAGGAGAATGGGTGGAGCATGGCGAGCCAAAGGTGTCGGGTTTTTCTCGGTGAAAAAGTTGGCAACCCTAGGAGCACAGGAAGTGATCACGTAAGAGAGGAACACAGGAAGTGATCACGTAAGAGAGGAACACAGGAAGCGATCACGTAAGAGAGGAGCACAGGAAGCAATCACGTAAGAGAGGAGCACAGGAAGTGATCACGTAAGAGAGGAGCACAGGAAGTGATCACGTAAGAGAGGAGCACAGGAAGTGATCACGTAAGAGAGGAGCACAGGAAGTGATCACGTAAGAGAGGAGCACAGTAAGTGATCAGGGAAGAGAGGAGCATAGAAATGTAGGCAAAGGTAAAATGACCAACCATCCCGTATTATACGGGACAGTTCCATATTTTAAGGATTTGTCCCTGGAATCGTATTACATCAGTCAGGATGCCTAAATGTCCCCTATTTTAAAATACGTGTTCCACTCCTACACTCGTCCACAGTTGTACCAGCAGACGTCTCCACTCCAGATGAAATTTTCAAAGGGAAACTCTATTTATATGATACTATTTCTATCAGAGACACAGAAACATATACCTGCATGCACTCTGTTGTACTTCAGTTACACACATATGCACATGTATTCATCCATCCCTCCAATTAGGTACACACATGCACTTTTCAGACAGACAGAGTCTGTCTCTGACTATCTACTGGGGCTGTGCTGCTTCTGCACTCCTCTACTTCAATACCCCCAGTTCTTGCTTTTGCTACCAGTTCTTTTTCTCAGCCTGCAATAGCCTTCTCACACTTTACCCCATTCCTCTTACATTTCTATCCTTTCTCAGCAACCCCACTCACCCCTACCAAGAAACCTACTTATTCCACTGACTTTCTGCCAGACCCTGTGCAGAAAATTAGCCCACCCTTCCTGTGGCTAGTTCAGCCTTTCCATTGGCTAGAACCTACCACTTACTCTGCCCAGTGAGGGGAGAGCACTGGAAAGCTGTAGAGCTAAACTCGAAAAAAAAAATACCCAATCAGTTTAGACATCATTCTGATGAAGACTGCTACTTTACAAAATTGTAGAAACCAAAAATAATTTAGATAGTTGGCAATCCTAAACTCCCGAGTCCTCAGCATATCTGACAAATCTGGCTCTGCTTCCTCCCCAGGGCCCAGGCAACTTCCATGGTGGAATGGATCCCCCGTCCACATGGCTGACCCTGGATGTACAGAGCTGACCTTGGAATCGGCCCTGTACATTCAGGGTCAGATTCCCACTCACTCCCCGTCCTCGCTTCTCCTCGGGACCACCCTCTCCCACCCATGAACAGAGCTCTCCATACAAGCTGTCTATACACGTGGGGAGCTCTGTCAGCAGGATAGCCATCCCAGCATTTAGTGGGTCTGGACGTCCAGATCGGATGTCCAGACCCGCTAAATGCAGTTCAGAATGACCCCCATTGAATCCCCCTCTGTGTTGTATAGTTATGATACCCCTTTATCCTTCTTCTCCCTCCCCCTTCCCATCTTCCTCCCTCCCCCTCCCTTTCCTTATCCCCAGCTCAAAATCCCCTCAATGTGATTTAAAACGCAGTTCATTATGGTCTTTTACGTATGCTAGTTTTGATTTTTTAATTTCATATAGCCTAATGTGTTTCATTTGGCACACAAGGTATCATTTTGGTTTGCCTACGTCTGTGGATATTTCATGAGTGGCACATTCAGTCACAGTTTGTACTCTGGTCACCTTCCACTGTTCCCTCTAAGCTGTGCGCGTGCGCGCGCGCACACACCTTGTCGAGCGAGCGCACATACTTTAAAACAGAGCGCACAAAAATTACGGTTCTGATTCTGATAGAAAACAACACAGACATCTTAAAATGTAAAAGTTGTGTTTGTAATTACTAGAAAATTTCTGCTTCATTTAGTAATCGTCTATTTTCATTTAATTTGATTAAAATTAATGTGGTTGTACATACTGTATTCTGACGTGTAGTCAAATTTTAAAGTATATAACTCCAAGTGTCGTTATGTGGCGCACAAAAATTTAACCTTCCTTCAAAAGCTGCACAGCTGATATTTTATGTGCACACAGCCTACAGAAAATTAGAGGGAACATTGTCACCTTCGCTATATTATCAGCCATAACTATACCCCTTCCCCTCCCCACCTTTTTTTCATTCCTTATGCATCCATGTAGTATTGCACTAACAGATAATTTCTTCTGTATTTCGGATAGCCCTTGCTTTGACATATTTTATTTTTTCTGAATCATTTCCCCTAGGAATGGTGGGCTGAATCATTTATGATTGTGAATGTGCTTTGTGCGCCTCTCCTTTTTTAAAAGCCTGGGCATTGCTCATTTATTGCATAAGCTAGTCATATTTCCTTTTCTACTATTTTTTAAATATAAGAATATAAGGTAAGAATATAAGATGTGCCACACTGGGTCAGACCAAGGTCCACCAAGCCTAGTATCTTGTTTCCAACAGTGGCCAATGTAGATCACAAGTACCTAGCAGTTTCCCCAAAAGACACAGGTTCCACAATGCTTGTATTGGATCAAGCAGCGGATATCCCGGGTCCTCTTTAATAATGGTTTATGGACCTTTTCTCCAGAAACTTGTCCAAACCTTTTTTAAACCCAGCTACACTAACACTATAGTTTTTTTCTTTTATATGTTTTTGTATATATGTATCATTTCATCAGTTGACATAAGGTTTAAATCGTCTTTGTTAGAAGACATTTTAGTTTTACTTAGGTTTTCTTTTTTGACCATGCATTAGGGTTTGGGCTCACGATCGGTCAGCTGAATGTAGGATTTAAAGGGCAGACACATGTGAGGCTTTTTTGCTTGTTCACCTTGCTTAGATGCCGTAGGTATAGGCACCCTTTATGCTTGGTATCTTATACTATCACATCCCTCTTCAATATGCCGATACATCAATTCTTTAAACATTCTTTGTCTTAAACGATGTAGACCTTTTCTCTGATGAGGTGGTAGGTATTGTTAGAGTTTTCCCACGAGCCCCCCTCCTCATGTTTTGAGATTCCCTCACTAAGTATTTAGATTTAGTGTTAAAAGATCCTATGTGCATATGGTTTATGGTTATACATGAATTTTTCATTTTTTTGTTTAGTGGATAGATACTTTCCGTCCTATTGATATTCTTTGTGTACACGTTTTTTTTATTTGCTGCAATGTCTTTTCCTCAAAGGCGCATGTGTGGACTTTTGTTGAGCGGTTTTCCACAGGTAGGACTGATATTTTATTATGGTTTTGCTTCCTTGTACTTGTTGTTGTATTTTTTTTTTATAAAGCATGTTTAGATCTATCTATTCAATATATATAGTTCATCACTACAATGATTCTAAGTTCATGGACGCCAATGTGTTTCCCCTCTCAGACTAGGAAAGTGCATAGCAAGTGTTTTTTACCTCTCTATGCATTGTACTCCCGTGTTTATGAATTGCCAAGATAGTTTATCTTTTCCAATACCCTCATGCAGTTTATGACTCTAATCAAAACATTACATTAACATGCCCCTATTGTTTTTTTGTATCCTTTATATTTTATGGTGCTGTTGTATTATTCATATTTGTTTTATACACCAATTATGTATGTTTTATGTTATCTTTTATGATAAATACACAGATAGATTTTGATATAAATTGCTCATGACTGGCAATTGTTTTAAGGCTCTCTTATGTTTTGATGTATATTTTTTAGACATAACCCCTTATTGCATTTTGGATTTCTCCCTGGATAATTCTTCCAAATGAGTTCCTGCCAGTATTGCAGCCCCCTTTTTGTATTTACATTTATATTTTCTTTATACATGTAATATTCTTATATTTATATTTCTGTTCACACATATACTTTAACAATTTACATTGTAATTTCCTACATTTTACTTGTGTTTATATGTATTGTTTGTGACAAATGTAAATGTTCTGTGTTTTAGACCCCTGATGCAGGCTTACAGCCGAAACCTGGCCAAGCTGGGTCTTGAATCTTGAAGGTTTTGAAATAAAGGCTTTTTTATGATCAACATCACTGGTGTGGCTGTGTTTTCCTCCACTTTTTGTGGACTTGCTTTTCAATCATGAAAAAAGTGTGGTCTACAGAAAAGCCCAGCTGCATGTAGAGACTCTCAAATGTCTAGTGATTGTAAAGTACAATTTTGAGTTGAGTTGCCCAGAATTTTTTAAATTATCTTAGTGGAAGCATTGCTATTTTGAAGAAAATTCACTCTGTAGAGAAGTACAACAAGTAGGCCTGATTGGCACATTTGTAAGTAAAGTGATAAACCTAGCCTACTGATTACAATTTTGGGTGAAAATTAAAATTGTAATTATAAATATATTTTTTATTTTCCTTAACTTTGAACCCCCCTGGCTTGATTGAGTGTTCTGTATTTGAACCGAAAAGATGTTCAGGTTAGTAGAGGTGACAGGGGATGGCCAGAGAGGGAGAAGGGAGACGGAGAAGGGCAGTAGCATGTTCCAGGAGAAGAAGACGTGAGGGAGGAGAGAAGGAGGAGCAGCTTTTACGTGGGTAAGAGGAGGGTGGAGGAGTCTCTACTTGTTCAGCTGGAGAACAGTCTATATTTACTGAAGCCATGTTTATTATTACAAAATACAGACGCCTCTATGACCAATTGATTCATAATCCATTCATTTGTTAGTCTACATTTATAAAGCAACTGTTGAAATGCTCTTACAGAAGAGATTTTGTTAGGGGACTGAAGAGCAAAGAACAAATTGCCTCTTCCATTTCCCCCCCTCCCCCCCCCCCCACCCATGCCTAAGACTTTCTCAGCCTTGGCTAAGGGAAAGGAATGTGAACAAGGCTTTGGGACACTGGTGTGTGACTGAGGTCAGGACCCGGCAGGTTAACAGGAAGTGATCAGCTGCCCTGTGATGTCAGCCAAGCATAACACTGCATTCTTAGCTGCAATTCCACGTCCCTGTCTACTCCCCCTGGTACCAGAAGACTTTTTTTGGAAAGGGATACGCATATTTAGGATGGGATGAGAAAGACTATGCCTGGTCTGAGGTGACTTAAAAATCTTGCGCATATAGGAAAAGACTGTTTCAGAGCATATGTACCGGTGAACAGTTACCTTCGACATGAAAATTGTCTGTGTGTACCTTTCGGCATATAAGCGAAAGTTTGGCGTTCAAGAAGAAATATCTTTTGTTTCTTATCCTTATGTGTTCTTTGGTCTCTTTCTTCTGATTTCAGAAAAAAATGTTTTTGGGTGAAATAATACTGATTATTTTGGTGTGAGCGCCAAAAGAACCTGCACGTCCTATGTGCATAATGTGAGGTTTGACATTTACGCACATGCACACATGGCCCTTGTAGCATGTCAACTCCCCTCCTTTCAACTTTACTCCGAATTTTGTGCACAGCTCATTTGTATACATGCCCTTTTCTGCAATCGGCATGCTTGATAACGCTTACACTGCTAATAGCGCGTGACTTCAGCGCGGGCTTTCTGCATTGGTCTTTTAGATTGTAAGCTCTCTGGGGAGAGGGAAATATCTATTATACCCGAATGTACAGTAACTTGCCTTGAATGTCTCCTGGAACAGTATTAGCTAAATACTAATAAATGAAATTGCAAACCTACTGTTAAAAATGTGTAAACTATCATTAAACTCTTTTATAGTACCTGAAAACTGGAGAGTGACCAACATAATACCAAATTTAAAAAAAAAGAGTTCTAGGGATGATCCGGGAAATTACAGACAGTGAACCCGACATGAGTGCCAACTAAAATGGTAGAAACCATCATAAAGAACAAAACTACTGAACATATAGATAGTCACGGTTTAAGGGGACAAAACCAATATCGATTTAACCAAGGAAATTCTTATTTCACTAATATGCTGTGTTTTTTTGAAGGTGTGAATGAACAGGTAGATACATTAGATCAACCAGATCAGCTTTATCTGGATTTCAGAAAGCCCTTGAAGGTCCCTCCTAAGAGAATCTTGGGGAAATTGAAAAGTCATGTGATAGTAAGCAGTATACTACTTTGGATTTGGGACTGGTTAAAAGATAGAAAACAAAGAGCAGATCTAAATGGCCAGTTTTCTCAATGGAGAAAGGTGAATAGTGAAGAACCACAGAGATTTGTGCTAGGCCCGCTGCTTTTTAACATATTCATAAATGACCTGGAAATGGGAAGAATAAGTGAGGTGATCAAATTAGCAGATAACACTCAAAATTGTTAAATCATAGGAGGATTCTGAAAAATTGCAAGATGACCTTTGATTTATCTCATATTAGGTTTTGATAGATCACCCTTTGCACAGCAGAGAGGGCAGTTTACAGTAAAATAAAATAAACAGCCAATCACTAATAGAAAGAGAGAAAGGAACTCCATAGCAATACAGTAAAGCAAAGAGTGGGATAGCAGAGCATGCAAGATTCCACATTAGGAACCACCAGCCAGGAACAAGGATCTAGCTGTAATCACGCATAAATACATTGAAACCCTCCGCCCAGTGTGCAGCAGCGGCCAAGAAAGCAAATAGAATACTAGGAATCATAAGGAAAGGAATGGAGAATAAAATCAAGGGCCCGATATTTAAAGGGATTAACATGGTTAGTAGACCTGCTACCCACATTAATTCCCTTAGCTACTGAATATCTGCGGGTATTGCCACTGCAGGCCTTGAGGCTAGCCGGCTAGCGCTGGGGAATTCTGAGGGCAGAGCAGAGGAGGCGCCTGGCGATAACTGAGCAGTGGCCATATTGAGCGGCTGCCTGGTTATCGCAACACAGCGAAAGTTAAGCGCTTAAACGGCAGGGCCTAGCTTTCACCACAGAAGCTACTCAGACAGCAGCTGAATATCACCACTGCCCAGTTAGCTTCATGGCAATGTGGGCAACTCAGATATTCAACGATGGGGACCAGATATGGCCCCAGCATTGAATATGCGGGTCTAAAGTTGCCGCTGACACTCAGACCCCGAGGATATTATAATGCCTCTCTATCGCTCCACAGTAGGACCACACTTTGAATATTGTGTTCAGTTCTAGTCGCCATATCTAAAAAAGGTTATAGCAGAATTAGAAAAAGTACAGAGAAGAGTAACCAAATGATAATGAGGATGGGAGGTGAGGAAAGGCTTAAAAAGTAAGGGCTTTTCAGCTTAGAAAAGAAACATTTTAGGGGAGATAATAATGAGTGGGGTGGAACAGGTAAACACAGAACGGTTGTTTACTCCTTCAAAAAGTAGAAAGACTAGGGGACATGCAATGAAGCTACAATGTAGCACATTTAAGATTAATTGTGAAAAATACTTTTTTCACTGATCACATAATCGAACTCTGGCATTCCTTGCTGGAGGATGTAGTAAAGCTGTTATTATATTTGGGTTTAAAAGAGTTTTGGACAAGTTCCTGAAAGAAAAGCCCATAAACCATTTTTAAAGTGGACAGGGGAAATCCACTGCTTATCTCCCCCTCACCTTCCCAAAATAAGCAGCATGGGATCTGTCTACCTTTGGGAACCTGACAGATACTTGTGGCCTGGACTGGCCACCATTGGAAACATTGGATACTAGTCTTTATGGAACTTTGGTCTGACCCAGTATGAAATAGCTTATGTTCTTAGGAAGAATTTGGTTCAGATAGCATAGGCTGGGGTGGTTAGAAAAGAGGAAGAAATGAGTTTGGATGGTTGAGACAGATTGGGGTGGAATGGACTGAGGTGAGCTGGGATGTAATGGGTTGGGATGGGTAGGATAGACCAAAGTGTGATAGATTAAGGTGGGATGGAATGATATGGGGATGGTGGAGATAGACAGACTAGGTGTGTGGGATAGATTAAGGGAGGAAGGGCAGGGATTGAATGAGATGGGAATCGAGGGGGGGGGACTGACATGGTAGATCTGCTGGCACTGCTATTACTGTATATGAGTAGTAGTTAGGTTGGGGATGCGTAAACCATTTAAAATGTAATGATAAATTGTGTGTAAGTCTTATAAAGAAACAAATAACTAAATATATTGAGATGGGATGAATTGAGAATATGGCAGGGACAGACTAAGGAGGGAAGAAAAGAAGTGAGTTAAGTTGAGGCAAGATAAGAAATGGGACAGGAGCGATAAGTTGAGGTGGAAAAGGTGAGGTAGGGGGAATAGGTGCATGGAAACTGAACGGGTTAGAAGAACTGAGTTTGGAAAAGAATGAGTTAAATGAAGTGAGTTAAAGGTGAGGTCAGAGAGGCTGCTGTTGCCAAAAAAGCATCTTTCAGGAAATGGAAAAAAAGAGCCAAATGACGAAACCTGGAAACAGCACAAGCACTGGCAAATCAAATGCAAGGCACTGATAAAGCAGGCAGAGAGAATTTGAGAAGAAGCTTGCTGTGGAAGCAAAAACGCAAAATAAAGATTTTTTCAAGTACATTCGCAGCAAAAAACCTGTGAGAGAGTCAGTTGGTCCATTAGATGATAGAGGAGTTAAAGGGGCCGTAAGAGGCGACAAGGCAATAGCGGAGAGACTGAATGAATTCTTTGCTTCAGTCTTTACTGAGGAAGATGTAGGGATGTTACCCATGACTGAAGTGGTATTTAAAGGTGCGGAAGAATTGAAGGAAATATTGATACATCGGGAAGATGTATTACAACTATTAGATAAACTGAAGAGTAGCAAATCCCCTGGGCCGGATGGTATACATCCAAGGATGTTGAAAGAACTGAAATATGAGATTGCAGAACTGCTATTAGTAATCTGTGAACTATCATTAAAATCATCTCTAATACCTGAAGATTGGAGGATCGCTAATGTAACACCAATTTTTAAAAAGGGTTCCAGGGGTGATCCAGGAAACTACAGACCGGTGAGCCTCACGTCAGTACCGGGAAAAATGGTAGAAACCATCATAAAGAATAAAATTACTCAGCATGTAGATAGTCGTTGCCTAATGGGAGACAGCCAACATGACTTTGGACAAGGAAGATCTTGTCTTACTAATCTGTTATGTTTTTTTGAAAGTGTGAATAAACAGGTGGACAAAGGTGAGTCGGTTGATATAGTGTATCTGGACTTTCAGAAAGCCTTTGACAAGGACCCTCATCAGAGACTTTTGGCAAAACTAAAGAGTCATGGGATAGGAGGCAGTGTACTACTGTGGATCAAGAACCGGTTAAGAGATAGAAAGCAGAGGGTTGGGCTAAATGGACAATTTTCCCAATGGAGAAAGGTGAATAGTGGTGTAGCCCAGGGATCTGTGCTGGGTCCGCTGCTTTTTGACATATTCATAAATGACCTGGAAAGTGGAATAACGAGTGAGGTTATCAAATTTGCAGATGACACAAAACTATTTAAAGTTGTTAAAACCCAAGAGGATTGTGGAAAATTGCAAGAGGATCTTGATAAATTAGAAGACTGGGCATCAAAATGGCAGATGAAATTTAATGTGGACAAGTGCAAAGTTATGCACCTAGGGAAGAACAACCCAAACTATGGTTACGCAATGCAAGGTTCCACATTAGGAACCACCACCGAGGAAAAAGATTTAGGCGTCATTGTGGATAACATGTTAAAACCCTCGGCCCAGTGTGCAGCGGCAGCCAAGAGAGCAAATACAATGCTAGGTATCATAAGGAAAGGAATGGAAAATAAAACAAAATATATTATAATGCCTCTATATCGTTCCATGGTGAGACCGCACCTTGAATATTGTGTGCAATTCTGGTCGCCGTATCTTAAAAAGGATATAGAGTTATTAGAAAAGGTTCAGAGAAGAGCCACCAAAATGGTAAAGGGGATGGAAGGATACTCCTATGAAGAAAGGCTAAAAAAGTTAGGGCTCTTTAACCTGGAAAAGAGACAGCTGAGGGGAGATATGATAGAAGTCTATAAATTAATGAACGGAGTGGAATGGGTAAACGTAGATCGATTGTTTACGTTATCAGAATATAGAAAGACTAGGGGACATGCAATAAAGCTACAGGGTAAACTATTTAAGACTAATAAAAGAAAATATTTTTTCACTCAACGTGTAATCAAACTCTGGAATTTGTTACCGGAGGATGTAGTAAAGGCTGTTAGTGTAGCTGGGTTTAAAAAAGGTTTGGACAAGTTCCTGGAGGAAAGGTCCATAAACCATTATTAAGAAGGGACACGGGATATCAATGCTTGACCCAGTACAAGCATTGCGGAACCTGTGTCTTTTGGGGAAACTGCTAGGTACGTATGACCTAGATTGGCCACTGTTGGAAACAGGATACTGGGCTTGATGGACCTTGGTCTGACCCAGTATGGCATTTCTTATGTTCCTATGGACTGGAAAGGGAATAGATAAAATGGGTGGAAAAAGAAGGAGTGGGAAGGACTGGGGTAAGGTAGGAAGACAATGAACATAAGAGCATAAGATAATGGACTGGGGGTGGTGTGGAGGGAATGGGAAGAACTTGATACAAGGAGGTGAAGGATTGGATCGGAAAGGAAATAAAGGAGCAGAGTGCAACTGGCAGGAGATGCAAGGGAAGGTAATGGTGAGTTGAATGGACTGAGAAGGAAAGGAAAGGGGATAGTTGTGGTGTGGTAAATGGGTGAGATAAGATAGAAAGGCTGAGGTTGGAAGGGCACGGGGTGGCATGGGTAGAGATTGGAAGGAAAAGAGGCTAACGGGATGAAGTGGAACCAAAAAGGGGAAGGCGTGGGAAGGGTTGGCAAAATGGAAAGGGCATAAAATGGACTCAGGTGGAAAGGTGGTGGCACAGATTGAGGTGAAAAGAGAAGAGAAATGGGTTGGGTTGACAGTGAGTACAAGCAGTGGTGATTGCTTGCCAGGCTGCCAACCCAGAACCTTTCTAAATTTGCTTGTTTTTCCTCATTGCAGCTAGAGTGGAAAGTAGAGTCCTCTCTACCCCAACCTGGTACCTTTAAAAAAATGATCATTGAGTGGAGGGAATAGTCTTGTGGTTAGTGTAGCATGCTGAGAATCAGAGAAATCAGGTTTCAAATCCTGATTTACACACTGATGCGTCTTAAGACTTTAAACACATCACTTTACTCTCCATTGCCTCAGGTACAAACATTGATTGTAAGTCCACTGGGGAAGGGATCTACTAACCAGACCTGAATTTTATTTATTTAACAGTATTTATTTCCCGCTTTATCCTTGAATCAAAGCAGATTTCACTGCAAACCAATCAAGTAGGGTAGTGCGGGGATGTCTGCCTTTAGCTCAGATTTGGAAAGGTGAGTAATTTAATTATAAAATCCAAATCCAGACATCAGAAGGGAAACAGGGTGGGCTAGGCTAAAATAAATAGTGGTGAGGTAGACAGCAGTTTGCTTGTCTGTGGATTGATTTTCATGTAATTTATTTATGTATGTATTTATTTGCATTTAGCTCACGCTTTTCCAGTCGTAGTTCAAGGTAAGTTACATTCAGGTAATTTGGGTAGGTGGCTTGGATAGGTTGAGATGGGATGGAGAAGATGGAAAGGACTGGGGTTACTAGGATAGATTGGAATGGGAAAGGGGACATGATGGATTGGGAATAGAAGGTGGTTAGTTGATGGTGGGAAAGGAAGACGAGATAGGCTAAAATGGAGTGGTATAGAGAGATGGTATGGATGGAATTAACAGACATGTGTTGTGGATGGAATGGATTCAGTTGGGTTGAGCTGGATGACTGAAATAGATTAAAGTTGGATAAGATAAAGTGGACAAGGGTGTGGGATAGGAAGTATTTCTGAGAAGGGATGGATTTTAAGTAGTTGGGATAGGTGAAGTTGGGAAGAGAAGGAAAGGATGCATTTGGAATATTCTAAGATAGGAATGCAAGGGGTTTGGGTGGAATAGACAGAGAATGGAAAGAGGTAGGCAGAATAGATTGAGATAGGAAGGAGATGGATGGGATGGGTTTAGAAGGAAAGGGAGCGAGTGGTATAGGGAAAGGTGGGATATACTGACCTGTATTTGGGAGTGAGATAGATTGGAATGGGTTAGGGTGAATTAGATTAGCTGAAGAGGGATGTCTTGAGGTTGGTAGGTGGTTGAGATGGGATAGGCAATGGGATATGGCATATTGATGAGTTTGATTGGGAGATAAGGAGATAAATTGTAATCTGTCCAACCTCAGTATATGTACATATAGTATTAATACATTCATTGGCTTTCTGATTCATTCCCTACTGACCAACAGCAATGGCCAAGTTGTGGCCATTGACGTAACCAACAGGGTTCTTGTGTCTCAGTTACTCTGTTTGCAGTTATGAGCTCGAGGCCTCTCACAACCTTCTGCTGAACTTCCTGTCAAGGAAGGAAGCAGGCCTGCAAAATAAGTGAAGTCAATCTGTGGAGCTCTGGAGAATGCAGGCCTCTTACAGGCTTGTGTGCATTTGCACTTTAGTGTCAGTTGATCTGTGTCTTGGGCCTATGTGTGCACTGTGAGCCCACGTTACAGTAAGGAAGCCCCCGAGGGTGTTCATATCTATTTGCTTATGTGTGTGCCTTTGTCAGGCTTAGGGTTGCCAACTTTTCCACAAAGCATAACTGGACACCTATCTGTAAAAGCGAATCCTCTTCCCTTTCTCTGTTCATGTTCCTCAGCATCCATTACTCCTACATGCCCACACTTAACCCCAGCATTTGTACCTCTCCTTCTGTACCCCACCCTCTTTCCTCTCAGCATTTGCCAGCACAGTCCCCTTCTCCCATCTCTAGCATCAGCTGCCAGCCCCAACATCAGCTCCTTCTCCTAAAATCAGCCCCGTTCTCTTACTCCTGTATCTAGCACAGCCCACTTCCCCAAAACCCAGAAAGATCCTTCTTTCAATATAATGCCCTCTTCTCCATCCTACCATCAGCCTCCTTGTCTTTCTCCCTCTCTCTCACTCTTCCCCCATATCCACCATCCTCCCTCACATGCTTCAGTGACTCCTTCTTTCTCTCTGTCCTTTCCCCAGATGGTCCACATTTCTCTCCCCTCTCCTCTACCAGGGTCCAGCACCACATTGAAATCTTTTTTTCCTGTCACTGCTGCAGCAGCAGCAGAATAAACAGTGCCACCCCACGGAGTTTTGAGCCAAAGTATGCTTGAAGGTTCTTCTACATCCTACCCTCACGGCAACAGAACATGTGTATCAGAGGGGAGGGATGTCAGACGGCTGCCTAGGGTGAGAACTTACACAATCTTGACGATGCATATATTCATATGATTCTTGCAAGGTATTGTGGGTATTGTAGTTCATTCACTCCCAAACACAGCTGATGACAATAATTTGAGTTGTGAAACCAAGTGGTAAGATCAATAAAATACTTCTTTTATTGATGGGGTTTAATTCACCCAGCACATGTATGCTTGATAGCACTATAAATGAGGTTACTTGCTTGCAGTGTTTAAAATGGATAACAAAAAATCACAAAGTAAACCAGAAAACAACCTTCAGCTTGTCAGGCAATTAGCTAATGTTTTCTTAGCAAGTAATTACCAAATACAAAGGCACAAAGTAAAGAATAAAAACTTTGCTGGTTAGGTTAACTTCTGCTTATTTTCCACGCCGATCTCAGCAGTGATTCTCCCTTGCTCACACACACAATCAGGTGCAGCCCTAATTACTATCAATGGACCAGCTGAAAGCCTTTAGCTGGCTGGCTGCTACTGTGTGAGCCCAAATCCTGCTTTAAGAGCTGTTTGCAGTGGAAATAAAGAATAAAGTTAGGTTTCTTTGTGATGGCTGATGGGTTTGCTCACGGAAACTAGCTATAGCATTTAGATAGAGAACAGTCCATATAAATAGTTTAATCTGCTGTATCTCCCCCTTCATCAACAATCATAGGGTCAATATCATACATTGGCACAGATGAGTCTTTCATTAAGGCACTATCATGAGAATGCTTATTCCCTTGCTCCCATTCTCTATTATAGATAGGGTCTGGATCAGTGTTCATACCTGAGCCTCTCCTGCCATCATAATTCCTCTCTGTAAAGCCTGGCCAATATGTAATCCAATTCTGATGTCCAGCCTTCCAATCTTGATCCCTGGACACTGGATCTCCTCTCACATACCTTCTGGCCTTGGTCTGAAAGTCCCTTCCACATGCAGTCTTCTCTCTTCCAGGTAGCCACTGGTGATTCCTATCTCTGCCAATCCATTCCTCTGGCTGAATCCAGTCCAATGGACTCTGCTGGCATTTGGAATACCTCCCAGTATGGGTACTGCCTTGGAATCTCCCAGACCTTCCAATGGGCTTTCTTCTCTTCCTTCCAGAGAGTTTCCTTCTTTCTCTATCCGCTTGGCTTGGCTTCTGTTTCTCCAGGTGATACTGGTGCTTGAGCTTGTAGCCGTTGCTGTCTCTGTATCTCTTTCTGAAGCTGTTCTTGTAGCTCTCCCTGAAGCTTTTGCTGAAACTGTTCTTCCAACCCTCTCTGAAGCTGGGCTGGAGCTTGTAGTCACTGTTATCTGAAGAATAAGCTCTATTCTTATTCTGTCCTAATGTGTGCTGCTCCCTAACACAGCGCAGCTGTCTTGAATCAGGCCCTGCCCTTTGAGATGAGTGCTTAGGGATTACCTCATAGCTCTCTTGATTGCACACACATTTTCTCACTTCAGCCCCTCTCATGGCTGCTGGAAACCTGGTGCATTCTGGGACTGGTAGTCTTTTATGTGAAAACTCTGTTTTCTTGCTTCTACCAGAACTGACAGGTTGCTTGTTCAGAGTCACATCATCTTTTCTATAGCTCCTACCTGAGCTATGATAAGCTTCCTTATCACAGGGAGCAGAGAAGAGCCTTCAAGGGGACATCAGCTTGAAAACCCCGTGGGGTGGCATAAGCTATCCTTAACTAGTATTATGATCTTTTCAGTTTTCCAGGTCATGTTATGTCTAACATGACCCAGAAAACTTCAGAGATTGGCATAGGTTATCATTGATTCTTCTGCTCCTGTGACAGGGAAGTTGCTAAATCATTGGGTGGGGGAAGAGGCAAGACGTTGTGGAAGTAGCAACAGTAGGAGGGAGGGTCTGCCTATATCCAGTGTTTAGTCTGACTTCACTAGACAATACAGTGTCCTGTTACAACTTGAATCTGGACACTGTACTAATGGTGGTAAAACTGTACTCTCTAGTTGAAAAGCGGGCAGTTGGTCACCCTACCCAGCCTAAGTGGGCTATTTGTCTGTTCATTTCTGTCTCCCTCTGCTGATATGTGTGTGCGCATCTCTGTGTGAGTCTGCTTGTCTGGGGCAGTGCCTCCAAATGGGTTAATTTTGTGCGTACCATGACAGCAATGGACCTCACTCCTTAGCCAGAGGTTGTGGAGCGAGTTCTGTATGCTTCTGTGTGTTTGCCTTTAAATACAGTGAAGCCCAAATACATCACTGAGAATTAATTGCAAATGGTCTTTTCTTATACAATAAAAAGTGTAAAATGTAAAACATTCTGTGTTTTCTGAGGCAGAATAATGCATAAGTCAGGCACAGCAAAGGCCGGCCTAACGTCCTCCGCAGAAGCTAACCGGGCACTGACTCGGTATCGCCACTGCCCCGTTAGCTTCCTGGCAATCCAGCCAACCCGGATATTCAATGTCGGGGCCCCGAGACGGGTTTAGAGTTCAGTAGTGACTAGCTGCTGCCGCTGAATATCAGAACCAATAAGACTAATTCATTTACTATTTCATACACTGATTCTGCACCTCTAACTTCCCTAGCAGAATTCAAATGATCATAATGATAATACAGAGTGGAACTTTGTCCTCCTTATACTTTCTAACATCCATAAATTTGGCAACATTAGGGCCATTAGGAAGTACTTGCACCAAGGATAAAGCCGCTCTCAGGCACACACAGGTTTGCTGGTTTAATCTGCATGCTTATGCAAGTCATTTAAAATCTAAGTGCATAAATGCAAACCCCACCCCCTCCAGGAATACCTCAAACCAGGTTGGACGGGGTATACCTGCACAAGTTTAGGTGCTTATCTGCTGGGCGCTTTCTAAAAGGCAATGTCCGTTCATAAAACACTATTATAAAATGATTCCTTAAATTCCATGGGCAGTTTACATGTTCATTGAGAAACTACTTCTGTGTTTTTTCTTTGGAAATCAGCAAGGGCAAAGATGGTGTATTGAAGTATCGCCTACTGTGCACCTCCTATATGTAATGATGGCAAGGATGGGGGGTGGGGGGGCAGAACTGTGGGTATATATTTGAAAATTGGGGGGGGGGGGAGCATTTTCAATGCTTTTCACACAGCTAGAGAGCAGCTTAGGCACGTGAACTGGTTGTCGGAAAGTGGCCCTCCCTAGTGCTGTTAAAAGTAGTTGTACAAGGAGGGGTATCTATCTCTTTCAAAATGTGGGCAATGTCCATGGGTAAATTACCCATTCATTTTGTCCCAAAGCCTTTGAAGACTGACCCCTGAATGTGTGCCTGCTGCTTTCTTCCCCTGTTGCTAAAGGGCTTCAGACTATGCAAGCTGTATTGAAGGAGAGCTCTTTTCACTCAGACCCTTTCACTCGGGTAAGCACCTTTTGAAAGTGGGCCTCTGCGTATTTCTGGTCCTGCATAAAGTTTTCTACTTTTGTAGCTCCATGTATGTATGTACTGTATGCTTCTGTGTTTGTATCATGGTATTTGTGCCTGTGTGTGTACCTGAGTCCTGCCATGTGTCAGACACGGCTGCACACCAGAAGATCTGTGAGCACAGGCTGAAAGTTGGATAGTGAGAGCAGAAGCCAAGTGTGAGTGGTACAGAGACATAGCCTCTGCCCACATACACCTTGATTCTCTCTTCCAGAGAGGTGTGGTATGTGGTGTAATCAGGTCCCTGCAGTAAGGATGCCAGGGCTGTGCCCAGGGGTATCATTAAAGTGCTGTTTGTTTTCTCTCCTAACCCTATCCCCCCCCCCCAGCCCAGCCCCCACCTTATTTTAAACACAGGCGGCTTTTGTTGTGCTCCTCTCTCTCCAGTTTCTGATGCAATGTTCAGCTCACGCCTAGCAGCTTCAGAGAGAGAGAGAGAGAGAGAGAAAGAGAGTTTGCAGCATTTTGCACGGGCTGCCTGAGAGAAGCTCGCAACGCACACTGCATGCCCAGACTGAAGGAAATTCCTGTCACACTGCATGCCCGAACTGGGAGATTCCTGGCACACTGCATGCCCTGACTGGGAAACTCCAGGGGCACTGCATGTCCAGACTGGGATACTCTTGGCATGCTGCATGCCTAGATCATGGGACGTCCAGCACATTGCATACTCAGCCCGAGGCACGTTCCCAGCATGCTGAATGCCCGGCTTGGGAAGCTCCCAGTGTACAAGTGCCTAGGCTTAGGAGGGCTCCCACACACTGCACGCCCAGAGTGGGAAGTCCCAGGGACACTGCATGTTTAGGCTGAGCTGCGAAAGACAGCAAAGTACACACACACGCAGGAAGCAATTTCATAACATGGCACCCAAGTGAAACTGCAAAAACTGCACCTGTTTTATAAATGCAGCTAAACTCCTATGGGCTGGATATTCAAAGGCATTTACATGGTTTACAGACTTGTAAACTGCATAAATGCCGCTTAGAGGGATATTCAGCGGCACTAACTAATATCCCAATTTAACGCCGTTACACGCCCCAATGCTAACCGCATAGCGTTGGGGTGTATTTGCGGCATTTCGGGAGGGGGGGGGGTTAGTGACCAGCAGGTAAAAATAGGCGCAGTAAAAGCTGGCATATCTTTACCCATGACAGCAACCGGGCAGCGGTGTAATATCACTGTGCCCAGCTAGCTTCTGCGGCATCTTTGGCTGTGCGATGACCTCAGATATTCAGTCCCAGGGCTGCATGATGACCCCGGCATTGAATATTTGGGGTTAAAGTTAGTTGGCGACAGCTATGTGCTGTAGAGGCGTATAGCCATTGCAAGTGAATATTGGGCCCTATGTGTCTTTATAAAATGACCGCCAGTGGTGCACAAACTTGCAGCTGCTGCAAAGAAGGCATAAACGTGTGTGTGTGTGTGTACTCGCATCACAACTCTGTCCTGCTCCACCCAAATTACACCTCCAGGAAGGCGTACAAGCAAATCGTGTAAGAGCAGGCACAGTCTTTCGACATGTGTATGCGACTGCATAGTTTTATTTAAGGTATTTTCTGCATATTAAACAGGCTTTTCATGTGGAAAAAGCTTTATCAATAACGGGACATCTAGTCATATATCTTGTGTCTTTTTAATAAAGGCAATATATGTACGTAGTTTGAAAAAACAAGATGTTCCATGTAAAACCATGTTCATTATGTTAATTGTAAACTGTTCATTGTGTTACTTGTAAACCGCCTTTGATCTTGGGAAAAAGCGGTATAGAAGAAAAGCATAAATAAATAAATAAATAAATAAATAAATAAATATATGTGCATCTATGGGAGTAATTTACTAACAGTTAACTCACACTCATCGTGACTATTCGATCCCCAAAGTTGCCAGATTACTCAGTTCCAGGAGTGAGATGTTAAGCCAGTCCTGGTTTTCTGGCAATCTCATTCTGATGCATTATAGGACCTGCATTTTACCAATGGGTAAAATCAGGGACTACAAATCCCATACTGCATTGCAATGCAAATTTAAAACCAGAATTGGCAAAATGTCTCACTCCTGGAACTGGGTGACTTGGCAACTCTGGACCCCCATATCTGACTTATAACATGACCTATTCAGAGCTCCCGCAGAAAGTTATATGTGCTCCAGTAGAAATGTATGTGTATTAGAAAATATACGCAGAAGTGCCTCTGAGCCCCCAGAAAACGCCTAAGCAAATATTGCATAAAAGCAGGTGCTAGGTTTCCCAAGTGACTACTTTTATGCACTTATCAATTGATGTATGCCATCAAATCAATGCTGATTCTTGGTAATCCAGCTTCTGGGGTTCTCTTAGCAAGGTGCAACCAGAAGGCCTTTCTTCCACACAGTGAGTTTATTCTGAGGTGGTCATCCATGCAAGTACTAGTCAGGCCCAATGTTGCTTAGCTTCCAAGATCAGTCAAGAGCAGGGTCATCTAGAACAGCTGAAGACTCGCATGCATTTATACATCTAAATTATTTTATAAGCATCTCTTTGTGCATGTAAAATGCTGTTCTATACACTTAAGTTGCTTATAACATTACTCCTACATTGCCCCAAGATATTGAGGAACATCTGCAACCAAGATCCTCAAACTTCCTTCCTGGAAAATGAAGAATCTAAGGGGCATGTTTACTAAAAACCGCTAATTTGCGCGCCGCAAAATAGCACACTAAAAGCGGTACTTAAGAGCGCTTAAACGCCCCGCAAACGTGCGATGAAGCCCCGCACACTTGCGCGTCACAGTAACGGGTGGCGCACAAGTACGGGCCTGCAAATGTCCGATAGAGGCGTGGAAAGGCTAACGGAGGGCGGAGGAAGGCCCCGGAGGGGCGGAGAGAAGAGGTTAATGGGCGGGGAAGGGGAGGGGAGAGGCGGGGCGCACATTATCGGGGCTGAATTTCCACAAAAAAAATAGCGCGAGTGTATCACTCGCGGTAGAAAGCATTTAAAGGGAAGAGAAACCATTTACGTCAGCAATGTACAGCAAAACCGGGGAAACCAGCAAAACGTGAGCGGTGTGATACATGTGCACAGCACAAAAGTGCAAATAAAAATAGAAAATGACCACAACACAACTATTAAAAATAGTAAGTCAGCTGGGGAACAGTTATAGTAATGGGCAAATACAGAAAACACACCCAGCAAAGCTCCAGAAAAAAGAAATGAATTTTGGAAGGGTTTACGGAACGGAGACTCTTCCAAAAAACATTTCCTTTTGTGGTGCTTTCCTGGGAGTGTTTGCAATGGTTGCCCATTAATATCACTGTTGCCCAGCGTGGTGATATGTTGTCCCCCATTTCCCGTGGTCATTTCCGGGGTTTATGTGCACGTTTGTCACCAGACAGGGTGCATATGCCCACAGTAAAATTGCGTAGAGCAGGGTTTGTGACTCCATCCTGCCAGGCTCACTACCTCCAGGGGCTGCATTGTCTCTGTGGCCATAGTGTGGTGCAGCGGACAGAGTCAGTACCTCTAGGACCAGAAGGTCAGAGGTTCAAAGCCCAGCTGGGGCACTTGCCAGCCCAGTCCCTATATTTTACCTACCACTAAACACAGATAGCGCAGACACCCCTGTATTGCAGGGGACATAAGCATGGGGAAAACACCCATATTTTACCCAACAACGCACACACACCACAACAATGGGCATTACCCACAGCCAAGTACCCCAAATGCAGTCCCGTACTGCCACATTCCAATCAGGTCACCTGCTTTTTATGGGAGAAGCTCATGCCAGCATGTTGGCGGACAAGTACATGTGGTGCAGGGGGCAGTGGCTGCTAGCGACAGAAGACAGAGGCCTAGCCATGTGCAGGCTGCCACTGTCCACTGCAACAGACTGCAACAGACAGGCCCTGCCGGATCCACAGTCATGGACATTCCAGGGAATCCACCCAATCTGTGACTACTCGGTGGTGCAGTGCACACAGACACTGTATGCAAGAGCAGAAGGTCACAGGTTCAAAGCCCAACTGGGGCAACTGCCAATCTTGCCCACATATTTTTCCCCCAATTAAACAGTGATAGTAAGGGCACACCTTTCCTGGCGAGGACATATGCAATGGCAATACGTCTATCGTTTACCCCACTGAGCACAGACACCATGAACAGGGCCAGTACCCAGAGCAGAATCACCCAAATGCAGTCCTGGTGGGGCACACACCAGTCAGGTTCCATGATGCCATTCATACAAATGCCTGTGCTGTATATCTATGCACCACACCCATGGTATGTAGATGTAGCTCATGCATATCCATGAGGGACAGCAGGAAAACCCGAACAGTGTGATGCAAACCTGGACTGGAGTTGGGAATCTGTGCCGTAAAGCAGCAGCCATCAAGGGCAGACACACCCACACCCACAGGCCTCATTGGCCAATGTCTCCTGGAGAGGCAGACCATTGGACCCTGCATGCATCTCCCAAAACTAGCACTTGCATAACTTAACAATGTCACCCTACACCTGAGGTATACGGTACACAGCTCTGAGACGTTTGCTAGGAGTACTGGCAGATAGATATCCATACGTTACACACATACTGCTAGTTGACCCCATCCAAACAATCTGTTAGGTGTTTGCGGTGCGTGCTCCAGGCCTGGCCTCTGACGGTGTTTACCACCCTGGGGAGTGACCCCCAGCTGTACTGCGTACCATATCTATGCCTTGCCGTGCCCAGGACCGGTTTGGTGGGCAAGGCTAATTACCTCCTCAATAGTAGCACCATGATGGCATAGGTGTGGAAGTGTGTGTCTGTCTACCAAGTGTGTGTCTGCCTGCAAGCCCCTTCCACAGCCCACACTGCCAGCACTGTTGCCAGTATTGGCCTGCCAATGTGCATAATGAGGTGCAAGGTACCATGGGGATAGCCAGGACAGGGTGGCCTGGCCAGGATGCATCTGCACCAGCCATAGGGCACTGGCAGGGACATTGTAGTGTCCGGCCACCACCTACACAGACAGGGTGGCCAAACCATGTTCTTCTGGGAGATCACGCTCACCCTGACTGTGCAGTGACCACAGCATGGCTAGGCACCCCCATAGTGCTATACAGTATTCCTCATGTGATAGATATGGGTTTCTATTTGGGGCCCAGTCACTGATTTATCTGCTTGCTGTGTATGCTGGCAGCCCAGTTCTGTGTACATGTGTCTCCAGTGGGAACATGCACTATGGACTAACCAGCAGACAGTTTGTAGCTGGTATGTGTCTTGCTGGAATGGCTTGCAGGGTGCAGTGGCTGTTGGCTTGCTGCAGGGGGGTATCTGGTGGTGGGGTGCAGCTTACCTTATCCTGGTCTTATGGCTGTGTATGGAGCTGCCTGGGGGGAGTGTTCCTCAGCAGGGCTTGGGTTGCTGTTGCTCTCTACTGCCACCTTTGCAGGGAGGTAGAGTGTGGATCTCTTGATGGGGGGCCATGTTTGCCACCTGGGGGGGGAGAGGGCCCTGGGGGCTGTGCCTGAGTGGGATATCCATGGTGTTTGTGCAGAAACTAGCTAATCTTACACATTAACACTGCTTTGGAACTCCTGCTTGGCCTCCATCAGCCATGGAAGGTATTGTGGACCTGGTCCTGGGCGCCTCATTGCACACTCAGGGTGAGCACAGAACCCGCATGATGTAACGGTGTGTAGCTACTCTGTGCCAGTAAAACACCCGGTCAGTGCCCCCTACCAGGCGGAGGTGCTGTGTGGGTGCACTCGGTCACTTCCCCCAACAGGGCCGAGGTGCTGTAGGGGTGCATTCCCCATCTTGTGTCCATCTGTGGACAGTTAATTTGCATGTGCAGTGCATCATGGAGCTGTAGCCCAATGGTTACGTCACTGCCTGTACAGCCAGTGGTCATGGGTTCAAACCCACAGTGGGGTTCTGTGATAGGGGTCCACAGCATCTTTTTACTTTACTGTACATATGTTGCTGCCAGCAATAACACCCTGAGCGTACTGTACCCATAAGGTGCCTCTGAGGGTGCTTTATGGGGCGCCGTATACGGCACTTTATGGTTGCCATCCATATAGGGTGCACTATACATTATCCTGTGTCGCAACATACATGCTACCCTATAGGGGACATTCTAGGGTGCCTTGGCGGACGATGCACTGTAACATGTGCCTTATGGGCTGCCTTATGTTAACATGCTGGGAGCGTGCGTTTGCTAGTTGTTATCACAAAATAAAATTAGAGGGCCTCCTACAGCACTCCACAACATAAAACATACTGCCTCTGCTAGTCTTTTTCAATGGGCATTGTGAGGGATTGAACCCCTGGTCCCTGCACCATTGGTCAGTGTCACAACCATTGTGCTGTGGCTTTATTCCTGTGTTTGAGCAGCAGCGCGCAGCCTTGTAGCCATCGGCGCGCCGTCTTGTGGCGTACAAAATTAGCAGTGCGCCGCCTTCTGCCGTGTAACATTAACAGCGTGCCACCTTATGCCGCCCAACATGGGCATGCCCCTTAAAATAATGCCTCAGCCAGCTGTCTTCAATGGGCACTGTGGGGAATTGAACCCATGATGCCTGTACGAGTGGTCAGTGTCTTCACCATTGTGCTATGGCTCCATTCCTGGTATTTGCACATCAGCGCGCCACTTATCCCTCCCACTATTGGGCTGCCCCCTCACACATCAGCACGCTGCCTTCTGCCCACCGGCTCGGCGCCTTCTGTCGCCCAATTTTGTCAGCGCGCCGCCCTCTGCCGCCCAACCTTAATAGCGCGCCGCCATCTGCCACCCACAATGAACAGCGCGCCGCCTCATGCCGTATAAAAAAAGAGTGCGCCGCCTTCTGCCGCCCATAATCAATATGCCTCCTACACCACTTTTGCCCATAAAAGTTGATGCCTCAGCTGGTCTTTTTTGAAGAGTGCAATGGGGGTTTGAACCCCTGGCCCCTGCACCATAGGTCAGTGTCTTCACCGTTGTACTACAGCTCTGTTGTTTGGTTATGCAGCAGCGCTCCACTTAGCCTTCCCACGCGCTAATGTGGGCCCCGCACATTAGCGCGACGCACACACGTACGCTCCGGTTTTTTTCTTTTTTCTGCCTGAACCGCCCACTCCTTATATGGCACACGCACACTAACGGGGACCCGCACAGCAACGGAGTTTAGTAAACATACCCCTAAGTTGCAAAAAAGAAACCTGGGACAGCCTTAAGAGGATTCTGCCTGAAAATGAGGTTGAAAGTCTGTGGCATAAAACAAAACCTGGTAGTTTCTTTAACAAAAACGTCAGTGTTTCCTGGACTTTCATTTAGCCGCCATTGGAGTGACCAGCCTTCAGGCTCCAATATTTTCACTCTTTAAATTCTGTTTATATTTAATTATATTGTGCTGGTTTATCATAGATTCTTTATTGAAGTATATTTTTCAAATTTTTTTTTTGTACACCCAAGAGCTGTTGACCCCACTTTTAGTTTGCTGGTTGATGCTAATGTGGTCCTTTGGTTACCCCAAGTTCTCAGTAGTAGCAGGGGAACAAGGCAGAACTCTGAACTGGGAACAGCTTAGCACACTTCTGTGAGTTCTGTGATTTCCAAAGATGGGCAGCAGAAGCTTTTTTTCAGAGATTCCAGTATATTTAGAGAAAAGATGGTTGGTTTATGGTTTATTGGACTTGATAGTCCATCTTTCTCTATAGAATCAAAGCGTCTTACAATAAATTAAAACGAGGTGGGGACAGAACAGTGGCATGATGATAAATCATCACAAACTAATATGAGGGCCATACACTGGACAAGGAACTCATGCTGGTGACATTTCCCCTGTGCTAATTATATACACTAGCTGCTTGGGGTGATGCAGGCACCTGCTCTAGAAGAGCTGGATCAAGGCCCCAAGCAATACCCCCCTCCTCCCATGTTGCCTGGGCATCAAAATCCAATCCCATCAGATTGGATAAAAACTGCTGCCCTTTTGTCAGTGTCTCTTTAACAGAACTCAATTCCCAAATCCAGAATGTATAGTGACAGGACATGTGCCGTTCCACTCTGGCTGGTTTCCATCCTTCTCAGTCTCTCGGGGTGCACTTTACGGGCACAGGGTGAGGGCGCATACAAGTTAGAAGTGGGATGGAGCCTCTTACCTTGACGCCATGCTGAGCTGCTCCTCTTCCGTGGAGGAAGACACCGGCAGTACATGCTGCAGCCTGCAGGGGGACCCAAAACGAAAGAAGTAAATATCACCTCGGTTCTGCCCCACCCAGCTCATCTCCATCCTGGCAGAGACTCCCAGTCTCCCAGAGACTGTTGTTTCTAAGGGACACAGGAGCAGGTAGTCAGTTTCTCACAAAAGAGGATGCCAAGGTTGAGTGACCACAGAGCTGTGGCATCTATTCAGAGCCCTCAAGGCAGTCAGTGAATCCCCAAGACCAGTGCTTCCCACTCTTTTAGCTAATGTGACCCCACTTTAACATTTGAAAATTCACATGACTCCAGATGATGATGATGAAATTTAAAACAAAATACTGTAGCAGACCTCCCTCCCCTTTCTCCTCCCTCATTTATCCAGTCAGCACAGGGCCCAATATGTCGGTGTTCTCAAAGCCCCCCGTACTCTGTACGGGCTTCCATTTAACAGGAATCCCACACAGGCTGAGGGGCTGGGTGAGGTCTGTGAACATTCAGTGACTCCTAGGCTCCATACTGATTGCTGCTACTGGATATAGGTCACAGTGGAGGGCTGGAGGGTGGGGGAAGTAGCCCTATTTCTGTGACACCATCAGCTGATAATGTAACCCCTTTGGGGTCCCGACCGACAGTCTAGGTGCCACTAACTCCTAAAGAGAAGAGGATGTCCAGAACAGTTGGCAGTGGTTATCTTCCCAACTACCAATGAGGGAAGGCAACTGGCAGAACCCATAACACTAGCAACTGCAGGGCCCCTTTTACTAACACTTAGTATGTGCTATCTGTTACAGAGCCCATAAGAATAAAATGGACCATGCAGCTGATAGCACATGCTAAGTGTTTAGTTAAAGGAGACTGAAGACATGAAGAGGACTGAGGCAACTGGCAAAACTCATTTTGCTAGCAGCCAAAGAGAGGAGAAGGTCTGGGGCAACTAGCAGAGCCCATCCCACCTGTCAAAGGGAGAAGGAAGCCCAGTGCAAGTGGCAGAGGCCATCTTGCCAGATGTTCATTAGAGCCAGGGGATCATATGATGCACTCCAATAGCCAGATTTTGAAATGCTAGTATGCAAATAAAAGATGTCTAAAAAATAAGATTAGAGAGTTAGAATACATAGCACTGAATGAAAGGTTAGATATAATTGGCATCTCAGAGACCTGATGGAAGGAGAATAACCAATGGGTCGCTGTAATACCAGTATACAAAGTATATCACAATGATAGCCTAGATCACATAGGTGGAGGAGTGGCGCTTTATGTTGAAGAGGGCATTGAATCAAACAAGATAAAGGTTTTGCGGGGAATAAAATATACTGTAGAATCTTTATGAATAGAAATCCCATGTAAAAAGAGGAAGGGAATGATAGTGTGGGGTGTACTACCACCCACCTGGTCAGAATGAACAAACAGATGATGAAATGATAAAAGAAATTAGGGAATCTTGCAAAGTTTACAACACAGTAATAATAGGTAATTTCAATTACCCCAGTATTGACTGGGGGATAAATCTTACATCAGGCCATGCTTGGGAGATAAAGTTTCTAGATAAATAAATGTCTGCTTCATGAAGTAGTTGGTTCAGGAACTGACTTGAGGGGAAGCTATTTTAGATTTAGTTCTTAGTGGAACACAGGATCTAGTGCGAGAGGTAACAGTCTTTGGGCTGCTTGGCAATAGTGATCATAACATGGTCCAATTTGATTTAATAAATGGTGAGAGGATAACAAGGAAATCCACTGCACTAGCATTTAACTTTCATAAAGGAGACTATGATAAAATGAGGAAAATTATTAAGAAAAAACTAAAAGGAGCAACTGCAAAGGTTAAAGGTCTACATCAGGCCTGGCTGTTATCTAAATATACTGTCTTGGAAGCCCAGACCAGATGTATTCCATGCTTTAAGAAAGTAAAAACTGGCTTGCTACATAGTGCCCTAAGTGTTTCTTTCCCTCCTACCCACCCGACTCCTACCTACCCTAGGCATAATCTTAGATTTATAGACTCTTACACCTATTAAAGGAAACAAGGTGGTCAAATTCACTTTCTGTTCAGCTGCTTATCCTCATCAGGAATAGATTAATTAAGGCCCTGAAATTAATTAATCTTGAGATGAACAAAGTCCCTTAAACTTATAAGGTATAATTATAATGGTACAAGTATTTCTGGCAACTTTAAGTAAGTAAACAACTTAAATATCTAAAGAAATCCTTAAAACTAAGATGCAGATAGCAGTCCAGCAGCGAGATGGGGGCTATCCAGTCTTTTGCATTGTATCGCATGTACGATTTTTTTCCCAGTTGGTAAGAGGTCTTACATATGCACTAGGTGCAAGTAGCTATTTGCTCTCAAGAAATGAATTTGATCTCTGGAGGCTAGAATAGCAGACTAGGAGGAGTTAAGGAAGACAGAGAGGTATTCAGGCAAGACCTACAGGAACATAGTACTGAAGTCCCACCTCCAATCTGGCAGACTCTCTGTTGTCATGGAGAGCATCACATTGGTGTGGCAAGAAGTGAACCTGTAGCTAGGATCTATCCTCCTGGTAATGTAAAACCTTCTCTCACCAAGGTAGTTTCTCCAGGGCTATGTGCCCATGAAGGAAAGGTTAGGATGGCCATTATAATTGGTGATTTGATCATTAGGCATGTACAGTAGATAGCTGGATGGCTGTTGGATGTGAGGATTGCTAGGTAACATGCCTGCCTGGTGCGAAGGTAGCAGAACTCACACACCACCTTGACAAGCTTTTAGATAGTGCTGGGGAGGAGCCTATTGTCTTGGTACCAATGACATAGGAAAATGTGGGAGGGAGGTTCTGGAGGCCAAATTAGGTTTTTAGGTAGGAAATTGAAATCCAGAACTTCCAGGGTAGCATTCTCCAAAATGCTTCCCATTCCATGCGCAGGACTGAAAAGGCAGGCAGAGCTCTGGAGTCTCAATGCGTGGATGAGATGATGGAGCGAGGAAGAGGGTTTTGGATTTGTTATGAAATGGGCAAGATTCTGGGGAAGAGAGAGGCCTTTCCAAAAGGCTGGGTTCCATCTTAACTGGGGTGGAACCAGGCTGCTGGCATTAACCCTTAAAAAGGAGACAGAGAGGTTCCAATAAAGATAAAAGTAACCCAGATGCCTTTAACTACAGAGCAGATAGAGCTGAATGATTCAAAATTGCCCTTATCAACTGATTACCAGATTTGTTAATATGAATACAATACAACCTCTATGATAGAAGTCTAAAAATAAGATGGGAGAGCTAGAATATATAGCACTGACTGAAAGGTTAGATATCATTGGCATCCGTGTTAGTGCCGCTGATTATCCCCTCTTAGTGGCATTTAAACCGTTTGCAGGTCTGCAAACAGCGTAAATGCCTTTGAAAGTGGAATAACGAGTGAGGTTATCAAATTTGCAGATGACACAAAACTATTTAAAGTTGTTAAAACCCAAGAGGATTGTGGAAAATTGCAAGAGGATCTTGATAAATTGGAAGACTGGGCATCAAAATGGCAGATGAAATGTAATGTGGACAAGCACAAAGTTATGCCCCTAAGGAAGAACAACCCAAACTATGGTTACACGATGCAAGGTTCCACATTAGGAACCACCACCCAAGAAAAAGATTTAGGCATCATTGTGGATAACATGTTAAAACCCTCGGCCCAGTGTGCAGCGGTGGCCAAGAGAGCAAATAGAATGCTAGGTATCATAAGGAAAGGAATGGAAAATAAAACAAAAGATATTATAATGCCTCTATATTGCACCTTGAATATTGTGTGCTGTTCTGGTCGCCGTATCTTAAAAAGGATATAGCGTTATTAGAAAAGGTTCAGAGAAGAGCCACCAAAATGGTAAAGGGGATGGAAGGATACTCCTATGAAGAAAGGCTAAAAAGGTTAGGGCTCTTTAACCTGAAAAAGAGACGGCTGAGGGGAGATATGATAGAAGTCTATAAATTAATGAACGGAGTGGAACGGGTAAACATAGATCGATTGTTTACGTTATCAGAATATAGAAAGACTAGGGGACATGCAATGAAGCTACAGGGTAAGCTATTTAAGACTAATAAAAGAAAATATTTTTTCACTCAACGTGTAATCAAACTCTGGAATTTGTTACCGGAGGATGTAGTAAAGACTGTTAGTATAGCTGGGTTTAAAAAAGGTTTGGACAAGTTCCTGGAGGAAAGGTCCATAAACCACTATTAAAAGGGACCTGGGATATCAATGCTTGACCCAGTACAAGCATTGTGGAACCTGTGTCTTTTGGGGAAACTGCTAGGTATGTATGACCTAGATGGGCCACTGTTGGAAACAGGATACTGGGCTTGATGGACCTTGGTCTGACCCAGTATGGCATATCTTATGTTTTTAATATTGGACCCTGAGATGTTTAAATCTGTCCTCATATGCTTTATGAGGAAAGACTTAAAAATAAGGATAAGGAGTTGCTTTCCCCAATCCTACCTGGTTGATAACCTTTTTGACTTTTCTCACAGAAACGTCTCCAAACCTTTTTTCTTTTTTAAACCAGCAGTACTGACTGCTTTTACCATTCAGCTTGTATTTTGAGTGAGAAAAATGTCCACAGATTGTTTTACATACATAATTTAGAAACTTCATAGCGTTTCCCTTAGTCTTTGTACATTTTGAAAGAGTAAACAACTGATTTGAATGTACCTATTTCATTCCACTCATAATTGTATAGATCTCTATCATATCTTCCCCAGCTCACGAAGCCTCTGCCTTCATAACAGCTATGCCAACACAGGCTTTCACAACGACCCGCATATGATACCAGGGACCTGGTTCATGACTGAGCAACAGGCAAGGGCCAAGCCAGAGTCACCCAACATGGCCGCTACAATGCCACAATCCATGCCGCCCATGGCCATTCTAGACAGAAGTGTTCATAAGGCTGCACAGCTTGGCTGATTTCCAGAGCACAGTGAAAATGGTGCCTATCGGTGCCTTCATATCAGGGCAGCAGGTCAAGTGCTAAGAGTAGTCAGTGTTGCGGAGGCTTACTATTGGTACTGTGCTACTTCTCCACTACATTGTTGGTACTTAATTGTCACAGGTTTGCCCGAGTGCTCTCTTGTTCGACATGGAGGAGAGGGAGGCATTGCCTATAGTAGGGATGGCAACATACGAGCTTCCATGACCTATTATGCTTTCAATGCCACAAATCACAAACAAAGCCCCGGTGCTGTCATAAGCTCATACCACGCTACCTCTTGTAATCACAGCTGATAGCCTAATGCGTCTCTTGCTAAATAGTTACATTTTCAGGGGAGGGGAGGGGCATCCTGTGCACCTTTATAACCCCCAGTTGGGCAATATCCCTATAAACAGTATCTTTGCTTTTGTTTTTCACCTGCTCCATTAACTCTGTGACGCAACTCTGGCCAGAAGACCATGAATACTTAACATAAGCCATGCCAACAACGATTTTCTATGGAGACTGCATGATCTCCTATAGTTTCTTTTTTCTAGGAGGGAAAAAGATGACCTTCAAAAATCCTACCGGCTGGTATTTTATTTATGGACTAATGTATTAGATAGGGCCTGCCAGGTTGAACTCCTGATTTCCAAGCCTGTGTTGTCCTTCCCTCCCACTAATTCTTTTGAACTCCTGAGCCCAAGGCATCCATACACTGCAATATTACGGAAACTGTCTAATGTCATCTTACTGTATGGCTGCAGAGTGCATGTATAAACTAGGGCTCGTGTGCCTAAAGCTTTCCTTCTGGATTTAAGTTAATACCTTAAATGTTGCTCAGAACTGTTCAGAATAGTTACAGAAAATTATCATTATTGTTTAACACTTATAAAGCGCTCCTAGGCATACGCAGCACAGTACAAACATAGAAATAGACAGTCCCTGCTTGAAAAGCTTACAATCTAGCAAATAGACAATACAGCACAAGCAACAGCTAAAGGAAAGGGAGGAATCGGGAGTTGAAAGCAATCACAAAAAGGTACGATTTTAGCAATGATTTGAATAGGGAGAGAGAAAAGGCTGGACGCAAGGGTAAAGGACGCTTGTTCCAGGCATAAGGAGCAGCGAGGTGAAACGAGCAAAGTCTGGAGTTTGTTGAAAGCCACTCACATCTAAGTGATGGGTGATAATAAATGTATAAAATCATGCAAGATCTGATTACCATCATACTTGTAAATACTAAACTATGCTTGTATGCATCTGTATGCCTGCACCCCCTTCAGGTGAAAGAATGTGCCCGGAGGTCTTTGAGTTTCTATTGTTTGCTTTGAATGCTGCTGTTCATTGCTGCTTTCAATAGTTACTGCCTTAGGGAAGTGCCCAGTCTTGCCTAATGGTTGGACCAGCCTTGTTTACATCCTCCTACTGTTTCGTGAGTGAGATCCCAAGTAAACACAATCTCTGCTAGTGGATCATACCCCCTCCTCTTTGGAGATGTCATCTAGCATCTTTGATGTTTGAGAGATTCCATCAGGATCAAGAGAAATCAAGTGTCAACATCTGTAGGGTTTTTTTGTCCTCTCTTGGGACCAGATCTATTATAAGTTCCTGTGAGGCCATATCAAACAGAGACTGATCAAGCATAAAATCAAATATAATGTCCTGTCGGCTACATTGGCTGGCATTGGTATCAAAGGACAATAACAAAAAAATAATCCCAGAGGCAAGGTAGGATTTATCACACGATTGCAGTTTTAGCTGGAGCACCACTGCCAAAAGAACCCTCAACTCCTCCTCCCCCTCCCATTTTCCCTCCCTGGCAGATATATTGAGAGACATGACCATTCTCCTACAAGTGGTGCAAAAAGGTCTTGATATTCAGCTCCTCAGGACCATCTCCCAGGACAGCAGAGGCTGCTATTTGGGCCATTCAGTGTCCATCATGTACACATAGGATCATTAATTGAGCAAAGGAGTTGACTTAATGGTGCCTTTCATAGAGAGTACTGCACTTCTTTCCCAGAAGAGTTGGCTCTATCTCTCCAAACGCACAATTCTTGAGTTACACCCTGTAATGAATCCTATTTCCTAAGTGCCACCACAGTTATCTGTCTTCCATACTGATTTCTGTGTGTGGAACACCTATCCCAATGCAATTTAGAAGGTCCTTGCCACCCATGTCCCCCTTCCTCCAGCACCTCTAGTTGAACTTCCTGGACACAAAAGACGCACATTCTCATTTGTTATGTTCTTATGCCCACAAATTCCTCATACAAGGGAACTCTCATTCTTCTTTAACATTGATCCAAGTACTCCTGTATTCCTCTTCTCTGGAAGAGGGCTCCAAGCAGCTGCATAGGTCTCTTTTATGGCCACTGTTGGTACTTCTGCTGGGAGGTTTCTCGGTTGTACAGTAAGCTATGCATTCCTCCAATTCCAGCGCTGTGATGCCAGTACCAGTGCTGAGGAGTTTCGTTATTGCAGACACCTATGTGTCCTTCAGTTTCAACACTGCTTTATTCCTGAAAGTACCATCAAACAGGCATTAAACATAAAAATAGAAAAGTAATAGCATTCGTAATAAATAAATAAATGAGTTCAAATGCACAAGGGGTTGTGATTTCAACACTGCACTAAGAACCGGGGAGAATGGGAGGCATATCCTGGCTTTTGAATTCATCAGAGGTGAATCATCAATTCCCACATGGGGACAAGCAACATCAGGCCGGAGGGATTGGGGTCTCTAGTCCCATGGCCACTCCTTGTGGCCTTGGGCAAGCCACTTAACCCTCCATTGCCATTGAAATTAATGGGACCGCGGCTCCGTTAACGATCGCGAACCGCTACCGCAGCTTTGTAAACAAGCCCCTTAGATTGTGAGCCCTTCGGGGACAAGGGAATAAAAAGTACCTGTTAGTATACATGTAAACTGCACTGATTCTAAAGAGCGTGGTATAAAAAAAATAAAGGACTGGCCCCTCTTTCAGCGTAATACTGTTTACTCCCATCTGCAATTCCATCTAGACATTCTTGCAAGAATTGGAGTCGCTCCTTCTATTCCATAAGGCCTCTACAGCAGTTGAGCCATACAAAGCTGCCTACTAACTATGCCTTTATTCTTGTTTGGAGAAATCATCTCTTGCTTCTTTGCATGTTGGCTACCTTCAATGACACCATCGTGCCTCCCTTATAGCTACACACCCCAGACTCCTGATGTGGCAAGGGAAGAGTTCCCCACATCACACATCTAGGACTCCGAGTAGTGGTCTATAGTCTCACATTGACTCCTGGACGACCCTTAAGCTTATCCTGGTACAGATTAGCAACAAAGGAGCAATCTGCATACCGACAAGCAGAAAGGGACAGGATCCTCCTGCTTACACAAGAAAGCACACAGGCACAAACGAACTGACTCCATGGCCGTTGAGCTTGTTCTTATTGAAATTAACAACAAAAGCACAATTTCCAACACTCTGCTGCTTTATTCACTGTTGCAGAAGCTGCTGCACAAACCTGAGCTCAGACCTTGATTTCACATGGCTATAGGTTTTATCCTGAGTGAACTACTCACACCTGTGAGGTACCTTTGATCTATCATTGAAATCATTTGTCTGTCCCTGGAAGGGTAACGATTAACAATGGTTAGCTAAGTCTAAGTGGAGTGAATCACCTTAACCAGTTCCAGGCGACCTAGAGAAAAGAGTGCAGTCCAAACCAAGGGAGATTCACAGGTGTCTGGCCATCACCCTTTCATTAGTCTCTCCCTTTAAACCATTTCTCTTTATCTTTCTCTTTGTTCTCTGGGTGACACAGCAATGGGCAGGATGTGAAAACATCTGTCAGAATGAGCTTTATAACTTCTTCCTGGACTTGCCACATACCATACCAATCCAGGTGACACATAGCATATCAGATTTCTCCTTATCATCCCCACCTTTAATTGCACAGTCTATCCTCAGGGACATAGAATGACTCTGTAATCCAGTCCAAGAGTCAGTCCTTTCTTTAAATCTACTCACTGAATTCCATGTTCTTCAACTTAAAAAAAAAAAATCACTAACTGCTGCCTAATCCATAAGACTTCAATGGGGTACTTGCCTAATGATGATCACTTCTCAAGCTTGATCATGATAATCACCTCTCAGGCATTGTCCAAGCCTTCCCTCCGGGACTCATCCTGGAAGATATCAATCAATATGCAGCAGTCCCCCTTTCTCCCTTACTCCTAATGTGAAGCCTAAGAGCAGTTACACTTCTCGGTCACAGCCCCACACTACAATGCTAAAAGGAGAGGACGCAGCTTTTCAAGAAAACATCTTGGCCATTCCCATCTTATGAGTCCCTTAGGAGTAGCATGTTTGCTGTTATTAGCATTTAGTTCTTAGTAGATTAATAGTTTCTCCTTGATCCAGAAGGTCCTCTGTATCCTATGTTTTAGACTGACTTCAACCTACCACAGTAATGCCACTCGGGGTACAAGGGCTTATCATTACCATTCTGTATATCAGTTGCCTTTATACACTCAGCTTGGGGATCAACCATGTGTGGCTGATTATGTCCTGCTTGCAGGGCAGGTATTAGACATGCAGGGGTCCAGGGAAGAAAATGGTGAGGGGGCCCCAAAGCCCAACTGCAGGCTGTGCCTCTTTAATTTGAGACAGACCTGGAGCCCCATGTGGCATGGGGTCCAGGGCAATTTCTGTTTACTACCCACTAATGCTGACCCTATCTACTTGTCCAAGGAGAAAGCAAAGTTGCTTACTTACATGGGTTCTCTGTGGACAGCAGGACAAATTAGCCATGCAATCCTGCCCACCTCCTCCTTACGGATGAAGCTGTTTGTAGCTATATGACAGACTGAGGGGGGGGGGGGGGAGCAACAGATGCATAGTTGGGTACACTCATTCATGCCCAGAAAGACCTTCTAGGTTTTTTCTAGGCTCTGAGAGAACAAGTCCGAGTTGACACCATTATGAATGAATCACCCATGTGTGGTTGAGGTAAGTAACTTTGCTTTCTTGGCCTGCCAATAAAGATATTTAAACTGAGCCATGCCACATTTTTTTCTATCAGATTCAAGTCTGGGCATGGACTGAGCCACCCAAAGATATTCATTTATTTTCTTGCAGAGACACTCCATGTGCGTAGGATCACTGTTCTGATAGGGAATTGGATTTAACTCGGGAATTGGATTTAGCTCATACCTTTCTCAGAGGTTCCAGGTGAGTTATAGTCAGGTATAGTAGATATTTTCCTGTCTTCAGAAGGCTTACAATCTAAGGGGTCAATGCAGAAACCCTGTGCTAGACATCAGTGCCAAGGCTCTAGAGCAGTTTCCAAATGCAGGCTTAGCACAGAATGTTATTTATTTATTTAGCAAGGCTTATATGCCGCTTTTCGCTTGGTCAAAGCAGTTTACATGGAACAATAGAACATCATTTGGTTTACATAGAACATAGTAACTATATACAATGAACATTGGCTAAGCATTGGAACAGTTAACTATATACAATGGGTGAATAATCATCTGTCTTATGTTTTGCTTGAAACATCTTCAGTAAGTGTTAGTGGATGGGAAGGGGAGGGGGAGTTGTTATGTTGTAGGACTGAAGTGTTCTGAAAAAAGATGGGGTTTTAGTTGTTTTCGGAAAGTAAGGATGTCTGAGGTGTTTCTTATTGTGGTGTGAAGGGTGTTCTAGATGGACGGGGTATACAGTTGGAAGGCTCATTTGCAGGCTTGTTGGTTGAATTTGTTTTTTTGCATGGGGATACTGAGTGTGTTCTGTGTGGTTGTTCATCTGATTCTGTTTGATTGTTGGGTGTGGAGGTGTGTGGTGGAGTGTGAGTGTATAGTTCTGTGGGTTAGGAGGATGGTCTTGTATTTTATTCTGCTTGTTATTGCAAGCCAATGGAATTCTTTGAGGATGGGTGTGATATGGTCGTATTTTGATGCTCCTTGCAGAATACATGCTGTTGTATGTGGAGTTGTGAATAGTGGAAGTAGGGTAATTTTTGGAAGACCTTGGTAGATACAGTTGCAGTATTCGAGGTGAGGGAGGATTATTGCTTGAGAGTGCTGAGCGGAAGTCTGGAGGATCAAGGAGCAGTTGGAGGCATTGCAAGGTTTTGGCTTTGAAGTAGACTGCTTTGGTGGTTTTGATTGAGAATGCCAAGGAATTTCACTTCTGGTTGGACTTATGCTTGAGTGTTGTTTAGTCTTAGGGTGGTTGGATGAGAAAATGAATTGTCCTTTGTTATGAATAGGGCTTCAGTTTTCTTGTAGTTTATTGTACGTTTGTTATCGCTCAGCTATTTGGAGACATTAGAGAACCAGTTTTGGTGGTTTGTGTAGGAGGGTTGTTTTGTGTTGAATGGACTGTAGAGCATGATATCGTCAGCACAGATATGAAAGTTGAGGTTGTGGGATTTGATTATTGAGGATAGAGATTGAAGGTAGATGTTGAAGAGGAAAGCAGAAAGGGTGGAGCCTGGGGGTACCGCTGGTAAGGGGTGGAGGTGTTTATTCCAGTCTTTATCTGCTGTTGTCTGTTGGTTAAGTATGAATTGAATCACTGGAGAACTGTTCCTTGGATACCGATGGATTGAAGATGTTGAAGGAGGATGCTGTGGTTGATGGTTGTTGGTGTCAAAAGCAGCCGAGATGTTGAGGAAGATCAATACTAATCTTTGAGTGGTGTTTTCAGATATGTTAGTGAGAGGAGGAAGGGCAAAAGTGGTATTGTCAGACTCAAGGGTGAAGGGGAGGAATATGTAGCAGCTGTTGAGGATAAAGCGGAATTGCTTAACAAATATTTGTTCTGTGTTCACAGATAAAAGACCAGGAGCAAGACCTCAGAAAACACCCACAAACAGGAACAAAAATGATGGGGATCTCGAACGATTATTGCATTACCCCATCAACTGATAACCAGATTAATATGAATAAAATACAACCTCTAAATACCTGTATGCAAATGCTAGAAGTCTAAAAAATAAGATGGGAGAGTTAGAATATATAGCTCTAAATGAAAGGTTAGATATGATTTGATATCTCAGAGATCTGGTAGAAGGAGGACAACCAATGGGACACTGTGATACCGGGTACAAACTAATTTCACAATGACAAGCTTCTCCTGCTGACCTATAAATGCATTCACTCTTTGGCCCCTCAGTACCTCATATCTCTTATCTCTCCCTACGTCCCCTCTCGAAATTTGCGCTCCGCTAACAAATCGCTTCTTTCAATACCTTTCACCCGCACTGCGAACTCCCGACTGCGCTCCTTTCACCTTGCTGCACCACATGCCTGGAACGGCCTACCTGCGTCTGTGCGCCAGGTGCCCTCCCTGGCCCTCTTCAAATCCAGGTTGAAGTCCCACCTCTTCACCATTGCATTCAGATCCTGACTTTCATCCTCTTCCTACCCTGACCACCGTTAACGTTTTTGACCAAACTATAGACCAAGCTTACCAAACAGTACCACACCGTATCTTCCCCAGAACTGACTAATGCTCTGCACTGTTCTAAATAGATTGTAAGCTCCGATGAGCAGGCCTCTGACGGGCATGGACTCTCTCTCTCTTGTTTGTTAGCCACCTCTGGTAGGTTAGCTGTGCAGCGCTGCGTGCGTGGCGCTTTATAAGTGCTAAATAGTAGTAGTAGTAGTAGAATCGATCAAATCGGTGGAGTGGTTGCGCTGTATGCTAGAGAGGGCATTGGGTCACATAGGGTTAAGGTTTTGCAGGAAACAAAGTACACTGTAGAATCTCTATAGGTAGAAATTCTACGTAAAAAGGGAAAGACAATGACAATGGGGGTGTACTACTGACTGACTGGCCAGAATGAACAGATGGATGATGAAATGCTGAAAGAAATCAGGGAAGCTAACAAGAGTTACAACACAGTAATAATGGGTGATTTAAATTACCCAGGTATTGACTGGGTCAGTGTCACAGCAGGACATGCTAGGGAGATAGTTTCTAGATGAAAGAAATGACTGCGTCTTGGACCAACAAGAGGAGAAGATATTTTGGACCTAGTCCATAGTGGCACGCAGGATTTGGTGAAAAAGATAAGGGTGTAGGAGCCACTTGGCAATAGTGATCATAGCAAGATTGCATTTGATTTAATAAATGAAAGAAGGATGGGAAGGAAATCCACAGCACTACAATTTAACTTTCAAAAAGGGAACTATGATAAAATGAGGAAAATAGTTAAGAAAAGACTAAAAGAAGCAGCTGCAAAGGTTAAAGATTTACATAAAACTTGGGCATTGTTTAAAAGTACTATCTTGGAAGCCCATAACAGATGTATTCCATGCTTTAAAAAAAGTGGAAGGAAGGACAAAAAACTGCCAGCATGGTTTAAAGGTGAGTCAGAGAAGCTGTTGCTGCCAAAAGAGCATCTTTGAGGAAATGGAAAAAGGAACCAAATGACGAAAACGGGAAACAACATAAGCATTGGTAAGTTAGATGAAAGGTATTGATAAGGCAGGCAAAGAATTTGAAAAAAAGCTAGCCATAGAAGCAAAAATGCATAATAAAAACTTTTTTTAGTAGATTCATAGCAAAAATTCTATGAGAGAGTCAGTTGGACCACTGGATGATAGAGGGTTAAAAGTGGCGCTAAGTGAGTACAAGGCCATAGCAGAGAGACCGTATGAATTCTTTGCTTCGATCTTTACTGAAGAAGATGTAGGGAATTTACCTGTGCCTGAAATGGTATATAAAGGTGATGTATCAAAAGAATTTAAAGAAATATCAATAAACTGGGATAAATTGATAAACTGAAGAGTAGCAAATCACCTGGACTGGATGGTATACATCTGAGAGTATTGAAAGAACTGTATATGAGATTGCAGACCTACTATTAGTAATCTGTGAACTATCATTAAAATCATCTGTAATACATGAAGATTGGAAGATGGCCAATGTAACGCCAATTTTTAAAAAGGGTTCCAGGGGTGATCCGGGAAACTACAGACGTCAGTACTGGGAAAAATGGTAGAAACCATCATAAAGAACAAAATTGCTGAAAATGTAGATTGTCATGGCTTAATGGGAGACAGCCAGCATGGCTTTAGACAAGGAAGATCTTGTCTTACTAATCTGTTATGTTTTTTTAAGGTGTGAATAAACAGGTAGACAAAGGTGAGTCGGTTGATATAGTGTATTTGGACTTTCAGAAAGCCTTTGACAAGGTCCCTCATCAGAGACTTTTGGCAAAACTAAAAAGTCATGGGATTGGAGGCAGTGTACTATTGTGGATCAGGAACTGGTTAAAAGATAGAAAGCAGAGGGTAGGGCTAAATGGCCAGTTTTCTCAAGGAGAATAGTGAATAGTGGAATATCCCAAGGATCTGTGCTGGGCTTGCTGCTTTTTTAACATATTTATAAATGAGCTGGAAATGGGAATAACGAGTGAGGTGATCAAATTTGTAGACAACACAAAATTATTCAAAGTTATTAAAACCCAAGGGGATTGTGAAAAATTGCAAGAGGATCTTGATAAATTGGAAGACTGGGCATCCAAATGGCAGATGAAATTTAATGTGGACAAGTGCAAAGTTACACACCTAGGAAAGAACAACCCAACCTTTGGTTACACAATGCAAGGTATCACCTTAGAAACCACCGCCCAGGAAAAAGATTTAGGCATCATCATGGCTCGTACGTTGAAACCCTCCACCTAGTGGCAGCCAAGAAAGCAAATAGAATGCTAGGAATCATAAGAAAAGGAATGGAAAGTAAAACCAATGATATTATAATGCCTCTTTATCATTCCATGGTGTGACCACACCTTGAATATTGTGTGCAATTCTGGCACCATATCTTAAAAATGATATAGTGGAATTAGAAATGGTACAGAGAAGAGTCAACAAAATGGTAAAGGGGATGGAAGGATACCCCTATGAGGAAAGGCTTAAAAGGTTAGGGCTCTTCAACTTGGAAAAGAGATGGCTGAGGGGAGATATGATAGAGGTCTATAAATTAATAAATGGAATGGAACGGGTTAACATAGATTGGTTCTTTATGCCATCAAAAAGTAGAAATATTAGAAGACAAGCAATGAAGCTACAATGTAACCCATTTAAGACTAATAAGAGAAAATAATTTTTTACTCAATGCATAATCAAACTCCGGAATTCGTTACCGGCAGATGTAGTAAAAGCTGTTAGTGTAGCTGGGTTTAAAAAAGGTTTGGACAAGTTCCTGGAGGAAAGATCCTCAAACCATTATTAAAGAGGAGCTGGGAAATCTACTGCTTAGCCCAGGACGAGCATTGTGGCACCTATGTGCCTGTTTGGGAACCTGCCAGGTACTTGTAACCTGGGAAACAGGATACTGGGCTTGATGGACCTTGGTCTGACCCAGTATGGCATTTCTTATGTTCTTATGACACAGAAGCAGTGAAGGGAGTCTCTGCATTTTGCTTCAGGAAGTCTGTGGTTTATCCTTCTGGTGCCAGCAGCCTGTCCTGGGCTGCAGTGTGTCTCCACAAACTCTGCCACAGACACACCCACTTCAGCTTATTCATTTCCAGCAACAATTAAAGCAACAAAGAAGATCCCAGCTAGTAGGATCCAATTCAGGGTGATAGTGCCTCCCAGTGCCTTAAGAGACCCAAACCTAGTAAGTCTCCACCTGCATGTCAGACTTTGCAGGACAGGGCCCTGGTTTATCTGTCATATCATGATGTTGCTGTTTATTATTACTATTAGAATTTGTATTTATTATTATTATATTTTTTGTGATCTGCTGAGGACATTTGGATTAGCAGAATAGAAATGCTTTGAAAATAAAATAAATACACTCTCCAGTTCATGAAGACCCCCTCAGTTGCAGCACAGCAACGCTTAGTAGACGACTGTAGAAAAATACCAGTTCCTCCTGTCCACAGCTGGCTGCTGCTTACAGTATATCAGTCAGGCTCTCCACATCCATCTACTACGCTTACACACCAGACGCTAGCACACTCTGTCCTATATTTATTTGTTACATGCTCTCTTTTCACACTCATTTCCTGCATATTCTGTACTTTATACGCTTATTCTTTACACACGCCGCCCCTACACTCAGCCTTTGCACACGTTGCTCCTGCCCAATCTGTGTCTGCATATACAGTCATCCTAGTGCACTCCGCCTCTTTACACTCCCTTTATGTGCACATTCCTTTCACACCCACTCCCACAACACCGGCCTATTTATGCTCTTTAGACACTGTCCTTTCACAGTCACTCACTGCCCACACACACACTCACTCACTCACGCCTTGAACACTTGACCCTTTTATACTCACATTGTGGGCAATTTTTCTCCTTCACAGAGACAAAATCTAGGCACTGAGATTCACTGTCTCCAGTGGCAAAAGTTCAAATTATGGGCTCAAGAACAACTACTTTGAAAGGCTCTCACAGTGGGGGAGGTGATTTAGGAACAGCTGCAAGTGGACCACTTCTTCCTTGGGGGTTTCCTGCATTGCAGGGGCTACTTGGGGCAGCATGTGCACCACTACCTGGCTTTATTAAATGTAGGTTTGTCACCTCATCACACAAGCTGGTGCAGTCCTCATTTTGCTTCAGATTAGGGATTGCTCCTAATTAAGGCTACATTCCCACGCATGCAGTGGGAGAAAATGAGGACTGGATTATTCTGTTTGATTTAAGCAAGGTGGCAACCCTAATCTCACGCCCATGTTAGAATCTGGAACAGTAAGAATGAAAGAAGAAGTAGATGTCATAGAATCTGAGGGCCTTGCCACCCATCCAGTGCTTTTCCTCTGAGAGTTTGCTTCCGGCCGCTTTGGGATCTTTGTGCTCCTCACTCTTGCCACTGCTTATGTGCATCTTGCCATACTCTAGTCCCCAGTTTTGCTATGTGTTTTGCTTTGATTAGACTGTAAGCTCTGATGAGCAGGGACTGTGTCTTACATCTAGGGTGGCAGACATTGATGGGCAGCATGGTGGCGCTTTGGTGCCTGCAGCAGGCCGTGTGCTTTGGCACATATGGCCTGCCACTTATGACTCCCTCTGATGCAACTTCCTGTCAGAGGGAGAACAGAAGCGGCAGGCCATGTGTGCCAAAGCACATGGTCTGCCACAGGCAGCAAAGCGGTAGCACAAAGCCGCCGCTGCCGTCTGTCTCCAAGAAGACCAAATTGGTAACAGTGGTGGCATAATGGCAGTGGCAGGGTCAACCCATAAGCTAGGCAGCTGCCTAGGGAGGTCAGCCTGGGTGGGAAGTGACAGCAATAGCACACATAGCCAATTGAGCTGCTCCTCCAGCTGCCGCTGATTCTGTTTGGGGGGAGGTGGGAAGTGGCAGCAGCAGTAGTTCCAAAAGTGGCGGCAAAAAGCCACCACTTTTTAAAATACTGCTGCTGTCCGCCTCCTTTTTCCATGACAGAATCAGCAGCAGATGGGGGGGGGGTGGGCAAGGCCAGGGTTTCTGCCTAGGGGAGTAAAAACCCTTAGGCTGGCCCTGGGCAGTGGGAGAGGGTGGCATGGCTTGGTGCGGGAGGCAGCTTGTGCTGTGGGTGGGGGACGGGGGGAGGGGGACGGTGGCATGGCCTGGGCTCCCGTCTGGGGTGGCAGAAACCCTTGGGCCGCCCTGCACATACCACAGGCAGTTACCCATTTCCAGGAGGGAGATAAGAACATAAGATGTGCCATGCTGAGTCAGACCAAGGTCCATCAAACCCTGTTTCCATCAGTGGTCAAGCCAGGTCACAAGTACCTGGCAGTTTCCCAAAAAGACACACAGCTTTCACGATGCTCGTTCTGGGATAAGCAGTGGATTTAAGGCCAATGCTGGATTTCCAGCAACTGTACTGTGATGTGCTATGGGCCCAGCAACACTGATTTCAATGAGTAGAATTGGAGGGGGGGGGGTGCAGTATTCAATAAACTGAAGCTAACTGGGTAGAGGCAATATTGAGCCGCTGTCAAGTTAGCTAAAACGGCTAAAGTTAGGGAAGCCTTTGTTCTGCCTATCTTTAGTCGCTTTAAAATAGCCAGGCAGCGGCTCAATCTCACTGCTGCCCAGTTATCTTCAGCACCGCCCCAGAGGTGAGAAATGGGCGGATGAGGCGGTGAACAGAGACGCTGACAAGCACTGAAGTCTAGTGCTAGTAGATCTTTGTAGTTTTTGTTATTTAGAACTTTACGGGCCCAGTTCACGTGAAAGCCCAACTGAACCACAAGAAAAACAGGCAGCCTGAGGATATCGTAAGCCAGGAAGAAGGAGATCCCACACAGCAAGCCACACAGGTAGTACTCCGAAACAGTCCAGCGATTCTGGCCTTCTGCAAACACAGCCCTTGCAATGTCAGGCAATGCTGCCCAAACCTGCCAGAGGTAAGATTTGTAACACAGCCACAGCAAAAAAGAGCAATCCTCTACTGGGCTTCCTGCTCCTGGGGCCAGGGAAATCAGCTGTTCAGGGATGTTGCCAGAAAGCTCCCTACCTCAACCTGGTCTAGGAAGGGAAGATGAGTAAAGCCCCCCTCTGCTGTCTTGGTCTAACTGAATCTTCGGCTGCACCAGCTAAGCTCAGATCTGCACAGTCTGTGAAAGAGAGAGAAATACAGTACTGTACTGGGCATCAGTCTTATAGGGGTGGAGAGTCCAGATTTCTCTATCTCCATCTGCTGGTAGGGGAAAATAACCCACTGGTCTGGATATTTGGATTGGTCTGGTATAAACAATTAGGAAATACAATAAAAATCCAATGCAGTTAAAACCAAATACAATAAAAATCCAATATACAATAAAAACAAATCTAACCCCTCCCCCCCCCCTTGTGTGCTGGCATATACATGGAGAATCTGCCCTTTCCATTGTTATTTTACCTGTGGCCCAGAAGAGATGATTGCTGAGTGATTCCCTTCCTGGGGCACAGAGGGAATGAGCTCCACTTAGAATTGTAATGCTTTAAGAAATACAGAGTATGGCAAGGAAACGGAGAAACAGCAGCTAATCCTCAGGAATAAGGAACACCTCTGCCTGAGACAGGGTGCAACTGAGACCTTTGCATCCCTCCCTCTGCCCTCAATTCACTCTGTGACCCCTAAATTATTCTGATATTCTTTCTGCGCACATCACCTGCACCACAAGCTCTTTGGGGACGGATTCCTATGTAGCACCTATATGCATGACAGTGCAGTCAATCACAGAATTACTGAAGGAGAGGCCAGAAAGGGACCGCAAGAGGTCATCTAAATAAACACTATTATTGTATTATCAAGTGCTGTGTGTTTACACCAGGTAATAGGGAAGAGGCAGGAGGGCAAAGTTTAAAGGAACAAAAACATCTGCTTGCAGCAGATTCATTCTGACCCCCCAGTTGTAAAAAAAGGCGGTCACCTAGAATAGCAGCTCTGGGGGTGGGGAGAGGGTAGCACAGAGCAGCTATAGTCAAGGCAAAGGAATTGGTCCTGGCAGCTACACAAACTCAGAGTCATTAGTACATACTTTTACCTGCAAGAAGAATGGGCAATATGCAAATAGTCCATTTACCTTGGTAAGCGGCTTTTCAAAATCTCCCTCATTTACAACAAAGTTTCATATTCAAAAGTGTGATGGCTAAATGTGCCTTTTTATTGGCTTGTTCTGGAAGGGATGGCGTTGAGATTATTCTACTGAGTTTAACAAACAAAATCTCGGTGGAGGGGGGAGAGTGCTAGAGGTCTAAAAGCTAATGGCGGGAGGGGGGCAGCGCAAGGCTAAAGTTTTGCCTAGGGAGCTTAATACCCTTCCACCATCTTGGATGAAGGAGATGTTTCCCCCTCCCCCAGGTGCTATGCTGCAGGCAGCTGCTGCTCACACTTTATGAAGGTAGAAAGGTTGCTGTGCATTTACTGTGCACAAGCCCTTATGCTACCAAAGAAGTGCAAATTACTGCAAGGAGAAGGAGGTAGATGCCCTGGGGCCAGAGGGGAAGTGTAAGAGAGAACCCCCCACTCTCCCATCATCATACACATACTCTTTCTCTCTCGCAGATTCAGATAACTTCACTGGTATGACAATTTTACATAGACTGTCAACGTAATACAATTAAGAGGAAAAGAAACAAGAAAAGAGAGAAGGAAATCATTTACAGTATGATAGTAATGACAGTAAAATACTTACAGGGCCCAATATTTGAAGGGCATTTACACGGTTTACAGCCTAGTGAACCACATAAATGCATTAGATAGAGATATTCAACGGCACATACATGGGTAGCTATCCCGCTAGCATCGGGGGGGGGGGGGTGTTGGGGGCATTCCGGGGGGAGGAGCGAAAGCGGGGGGGGGGGGGGGGGAAGATAACCGGGCAGCAGTGATATGACATGCTGCCCAGTTAGTGCTCTGCGCCAAAAAGATAGGCAAGGAAAACCCTTGCCTTTCTTTATGGCGCAGATGCTAACCGGGAAGCATTCAATGTCACTGCTGCCCTGTTAGCTCTGGTGGCTTCAGGGTCGTGCGGTGATAATCAGATATCCAATGCCAGGGCCGTATATGATCCTGGCATTGAATATCCGGGTTTAAGGGTTGGCGGGCAAGGCTATGCACCGACGTGGCACATAGCCTACCCAGAAGAATATCAGGCCCATAATGTTCACAGTGGTCAATAACAGGAACAATTTCCAGTTTCTGGTTCTGATCTGTGTTGACCCTGCTCAGGTCACATTTCTTGCAACATCATTTGTTGCTATAGCTGCTGCTTCTCCTCTTTCTCCTGGAAGGATTTTACCTTCTGTCTGAAAGGAGCTGCCAGCCTCTTTCCCCATGCTCTCTTGTAGGACAATGTGCCATGTGTGGCTTTGGGCCTCTCTCCCCAGTGCCTGTCTATGGGGTATGATACAAAACAAGTTCAAGTTTTCCTAAACTCATCTTTTTTGGAGCCTGGAAAATGTGGGGGAGGGGAAGGAGAGACAAGGAGATTCTCCATGGACAAGCAGTCTGAGTCAGCCATGCCTAGGTGTGCCATCCCCAGGGACTGGATTAGCTCTCCCTTAGCTCTCAGAGGCATCCTCCTCTTTTTTTTTCCTGGATTTCTCTGAGCCTGTTCCCTCCTCTTCCTGTTCCCTGCCCTTCCTTCCTCAGTTTTTTCCATCTGCCTTCCAGGACAGACAGACACCCAGCTTTCTCAAACTTTGTTATACCGAAACAACCACAAAAATTACCTGAAAAATCCAGCCTACCGAGTATGGAAAAAAGAACATCCAGGAAGTGTTCCTGCTGCGGGAGGAGACTCACCCACGCTGCTAGACATGCTTGCATCCGGACCACCACATGTATACCTGCACTCATGGAAAAGAGTGCAAGGACACCCGCAAGGATCCATCAGCAGACCCCCCCCCTTGAGGGAACCTGCGCAAGGTGGGAATATGTGTCTTCACCTATCTCGATGACTGGTTGATCACAGCACCATCACCGGGAGCAGCGTGGGAGGCAGTCCAAGCCACAGCCTCTCTACTTCAGACCCTGGGCTTCCTAATCAACCACAAGAAGTCACAGATGCAGCTGCTCAGGTGTTGGAGTTCATAGGTGCCCGCATTGACACTACCCATGCCCAGGCTTTCTTCCCTTCTCACAGAGCGGACAAGATCATCACACTAGCCACCCAGATCTCCACATCAAACAGAATATTGACGCGGATCTTCCTCCGCCTCATGGGACATTTGGCGGCAGCGGTGCATGTCATCCCACACGCCAGACTGCACGTGCACCAACTCCAATGGCACTTTAGGAAGTCTTGGGACCAGCAGAGACAGCCCCTGCACCACAAAGTTGCCATAGACCACCACACTCGCAAGACCCTCGGCTGGTGGCGAGCATGGAAAATCCTGCAAAAAGGCAAGCTGTTCAGGCTGCCCCAAACCCATATCGCCTTGATCACGGACACATTGAAGCGCAGATTGGGGGCACACCTGCTCGACTTCTGCACGAATGGCATCTGATCTCCAGCCAAGGTGCTACCAAACAACAACCTCCTCGAATTCAGAGCCATAGGGAACGCGCTATGGGCCTTCCAGCCCTGGATCCGGGGGAAAGCCATTCTGATACAGATGGATAACCAAGTATCAATGTTCTACGTCCACAAACAAGGCGGCACGGGTTCCTGCACACACTGCAGAGAGGTGTACCTGATCTGGACCACTGCCATATCCCTACAAGCCCACTTGCAAGCGGTATACCTGCTGGGGAACAACAACACACTAGCGAACTCCCTGAATCGGCAGCTTGCACTGTATGAATGGTCACTAAAATACTCCGTCACCTTCAGCCTATTCAGACTATGGGGGACCCAGACGATGGTTCTCTTCGCTTCTGAGGACAATATGAAATGCTAGGAGTTCTGCTCCAGGCAACCCTCTGCCCACAGGATGGCCGCGGATGCCTTGTCGATCAACTGGGGCTCTCAGCTCTGCTACACCTACCCAACAACTCCTCTCATTCCCAGATCACTCCAGAAGATCACACACAACGAGGAAAACATCATCTTCATCACACCGTTCTGACCGAGACAGCCCCAGTTCCCGTACCTCCTGCAGCTATCCAGCCAACAACACCACTGCCTACCAACCTGCCTGGACCTCGTCACACAGGAGACAGACACTCCACTCCAACCTACAGACCCCGTGGTTAACCGTGTGGATGCTGAGCAGGTAAACCTGAGACCCTTCCACCTCCCCCAGAATATCATGGATGTCCTCCTGGCAGCCAGACGCCCAGCCACACAGCGATCCAATGTGGCAAAATGGGAAAGGTTTCGCACATGGTGTGAAAATGGGTGTCTGAACCCCTTTGACTGCCCCATACCGGTGCTGCTACAATACCTGCTTTCCCTCTCAAACTTTCTTCACTTAGGACACACCTCAGCAGAATTGTTGCATACCATGACAGGTTGGAGGGAAAAAACACTTTGGTTCTCCCTCTGGTCATATGATTCATGAAGGGCCTCAACCACCTGCTCCCCATCAGGTCCCCTGAGCCAGAGTGAGACCTCCATGTCATTCTGAACCAACTCATGGAGCACCTGTTCAAACCCACAGAACTGGCGCCTCAAAAATTTCTCACGTGGAAGACTCTCTTCCTCATGGCAATCCCTTCAGCGAGCCACATCAGTGAGCTCCAGGCCCTATACACAGATACGCCACGACCGGGCCACTGTCAGGACTCACCCAAAGTCCCTCCCCAGGGATGCTTCAGCTTTCCACATCGACCAATCCATTGTCCTACCCAGCTTCTACCCAGAGCATCATGCAACGCTGGAAGAGCTACGCTTACACACCCTGGACTGCACCCGTGCCCTTCAGACCTACATCGAAGGACCAAACCCACCAGTAAGGCATCACAACTCTTCCTTGCCTACAACCCAAACAGACTTGGCCATCCAGTGACCAAACGCACCATATCCAAATGGCTGGCAGACTGCATCTCCTACTGTTACATATAGGCCAACATTTGCCCAGAAAGAAGGGCACATGCCCACCAACTACAGGTGATGGCAACTACGTTAGCCTACCTGCACATGGCAACACCCACAGACATTTGCAGCGTGACCACGTGGGTGTCCATCTACACCTTTCAAAGCACTACTGCCTCGACCGTGCCATGGATGCCACCCACTTCCGCAAGACAGTCCTGCAAGTGGCCGCCGATACCAGCGGCCATGATCGAATTCACGAACTCGAGGACTTGTTCTTATCATCGCTCTTGTTAAAAAAATGAAAAGAAAAAAGGGCAATGTTTTTGCTTCACGATAGTTCTGTTCTTTGTTTCACAGTCCCGTTGCATTAAGGTTTCGTCCTTGTTGCAAAACCTCACAGTCTACGGAGCTTTTATATAGTATTTTATATAGCCTCAACCTACCACAGCACCCCAGGATGCAGAGGGGGGAGGGGAGGGCCACAACAGGCCCAGGTAACTTCTAGCCCCGCACCCTATCCACATCCCAGCTTGGGAGTCACCTAGGCGTGGCTGACTCAGACTGCTTGTCCATGGAGAAAGTAAGGTTAATCACCATAATGGAGGTTCTCCGTGGACAACAGGATGAGTCGGCCATGCCATCCCACCCACCTTCCCCGTTGGATGAGCCTGCCAGGCTAGGGAAGCACTGAGGAAGGAAGGGCAGGGACCGGAACAGGAAGAGGAGGGAACAGGCTCCGAGGAATCCAGAAAAAAAAAGGAGGATTCCTCTGAGCTAAGGGAGAGCTAATTCGGTCCCTGGGGGTGGCACACCTAGGTGTGGCTGACTCATCCTGATGTCCATGGAAAACCTCCGTTATGGTGAGTAACATTACTTATAGGGCCATGTGCTGAGACTGTTGTGGGGTCTTATTTGTATACCTCAGTAGGGGCAGGAAAACCAGCGCCATGTGTGAAAAACAGTCTCTCATTTGCAGGGGGGTGGGGGGAAGGGGGGTTCTTTCCCTCTTTTCTGAGTTCTCTCTTGCAGGTGAACATGAGGCTCTGCAGAGCAGCGAAGAGAGTGCTGTGGATGAAATACTAGGTCCCAGGCACTATTGATGCTCTCTCTGCAACCCTTTGGTGCTTCATCCCCCCCCCTCCCCCGCCTTCTGTGATTATTTAGCTATATTTATAAAACATAAAACACTTCCCTGATTACAAAAGTCAATTAATGCTATTCAACACACTGTAGCTTTTGCCACTAATACATCCCTGTCACTGCCCACGTTCCACAGGTCTAAATCCCACCATGATCACCTCACTCACAAATGGCAGCAGAATAGGACATGGAACTGTCCATTTACCCTTCCTGACCTCCAGTTTCAGCCATACATTCATTTCCTCACAGGGGCTTATCCTGTTAGCAGCACCTGCCAAACACTGACTATGATATTAGAAACATGACTGCAGGAAAAGACCACATGGCCTATCCAGTCTGCCCTTCCATATCAACTACAGTAGTTCCCTTTTAACCTTTAGAGATCCTCTTTGTTTGTCCGATGCTTTCTTGAATTCAGATACTGTCCTCATCTCTGCCACCTCCACTGGGAGACTATTCCACGCATCTACCATTCTTTCATAAAGAAATATTTCTGCATATCACTCCTGAGTCTATCCCTTTTCACTCTCATCCTATGTCCCCTCACAGCAGGGCTTGCCTTCAATTGAAAAAGACCCTCCTGTGCATTTATGCCATAGAAGTATTTAAACATCTCTATCATACCTCCTGTATCCCCCCTTTTTCTAAAGTATACATATTAATATCTTTAAGTCAGTCCTTTATAACAAAGACCACTTACCATTTTAGTAAACACCCTCTGCACTGACTCCAACCTGTTTATATCCTTTTGAAGGTGAGGTCTGCAGAATTGCACACAATACTCCAAATTAGGTTGCACCAGAGACTTATACAGACACACTATCACCTCCTTTTTTCTGCTGGCCATTTCTCTCCCTGTGCATCCTTCTGGCTTTAACCATCACCTTTTCTACTTGTTTAGCTACTTTAAGATCATTAAACACAATCACACCTACGTCCCGCTCTTCTTTAATGGAAAAAAGTACTTCACCCAATACTCTGTACCACTCACTTGGATTTTTGCAGCCCAAATACATGACCCTGAATTTTTTAGCATTAAATCTCAGCTGCCAAATTCTAGACCATTCTTCAAGCTTAGCTAGATCCACCCTCATGTTATCTATTCCTTCCTGGGGGTCTACTGTATTGCAGATTTTGGCATTGTCTGCAAACAGGCAAACCTTACCTGACAGCTCTTCTGCAAAATCACAAATAAAGATGTTAAAAAGAATTGGATCAAGGACAGATCCCTGTGGCAGACCACTGGTAACCTCTTTCTCCTCAGAGTGAGCTCCATTTACCTGTACCCTTTGTCGCCTCCCACTCAACCAATTTCTAACCCAAGCAGTAACTTTAGGTCCATCCCTAGGGTGCTCAGTTTGTTTACAAGTCACCTGTGCAGAACAGTGTCAAAGACTTTACTGAAGTCTAAATACACCATATCTAGGGCTCTCCCTCGGTCCAACTCCCTGATCACCCACTCAAAGAAATCAATCAGATTTGTCTGACAAGACCTGCCTCTGGTAAACCCATGCTGCCTCGGATCCTGCAATCCACTGGACTCCAGAAACCTCATTATTCTCTCTTTTAGCAGCATTTCCAATAATTTACTCACGACAGACTAACAGGCCTGTAGTTTTCAACCTCATCCTTACTTCTGCTTTTGTGTAAAGAGACAAAGCAGTGGAGTGGAGGAATAGCCTAGTGGTTAGAGCACTGGTTTAGGAACCAAGAGACCAGAGTTTGATTCCCACTAGCACACCTTGGGCAAGTCACTTAACTCTCCATTGCCTCAGGAGAAAATCCAAGTTATCAATGTCCCTGTTTAATGTACATTAAGTTACAATGTAAACAGTTTTGACTGAAATGATAACGCAATATAAATAAATAAATAAATAAATAAATAAATAAATAAGCAGTGAGCAATCCAGATACATACTTTTGTATAGTAACCCCTGAATGTTTGGCGGCAACCAGACTAGTATGGCTGATTAGGGAAAACTATTCCAGAACTTTCAACCCAAATTCCAGTTGAGTAGTGCTATGCGCCGCGTCACACATAGCCCGCCCACCTCCCACCTAACCCAGACTTTCCATGCCAGGGTCATATGGGCTCCAGCATCGAAAATCCGTGTGTCGCCACCACATAGTCAGGTAGCCGCAGGAGCTACCCATATAGCACTGATTTTTGATGCTACACGGTTAGCGCTCTGTGCCTTAAAGATAGGCAAGGTTTCCCCACACCTACCTTTAAGGCACAGAGTGCTAACCGTGTAGCATCAAAAATCAGTGCTATATGGGTAGCGCCATGGCCCGCCTCCATTCCGCCCCAGAAAGCCCCCAACACGCCCCAGTGCTATCTGGATAGCATCTGGGCGCATTAGGGACATACCCGGGATTTTCGAAGGGCACTACCTGTGTAGGTGGCAAGTCAAATGCAAGGCATTGATAAGGCAGGCAAAGGGAGAATTTGAGAAGAAGCTTGCTGTGGAAGCAAAAACACAAAATAAAAATTTTTTCAAGTACATTCGTAGCAAAAAACCTGTGAGAGTCAGTTGGTCCATTAGATGATAGAGGAGTTAAAGGGGCACTAAGAGGCGACAAGGCGATAGCGGAGAGACTGAATGAATTCTTTGCTTCGGTCTTTACTGAGGAAGATGTAGGGATGTTACCCATGACTGAAGTGGTATTTAAAGGCACGGAAGAATTGAAGGAAATATCGATACATCGGGAAGATGTATTATAACTATTAGATAAACTGAAGAGTAGCAAATCACCTGGGCCGGATGGTATACATCCAAGGGTGTTGAAAGAACTGAAATATGAGATTGCAGACCTGCTATTAGTAATCTGTGAACTATCATTAAAATCATCTCTAATACCTGAAGATTGGAGGATCGCCAATGTAACACCAATTTTTAAAAAGGGTTCCAGGGGTGATCCAGGAAACTACAGACCAGTGAGCTTCACGTCAGTACCGGGAAAAATGGTAGAAACCATCATAAAGAATAAAATTACTCAGCATGTAGATAGTCATGGCCTAATGGGAGACAGCCAACATAGCTTTAGACAAGGAAGATCTTGTCTTACTAATCTGTTATGTTTTTTTGAAAGTGTGAATAAACAGGTGGACAAAGGTGAGTCGGTTGATATAGTGTATCTGGACTTTCAGAAAGCCTTTGACAAGGTCCCTCATCAGAGACTTTTGGCAAAACTAAAGAGTCATGGGATAGGAGGCAGTGTACTACTGTGGATCAAGAACTGGTTAAAAGACAGAAAGCAGAGGGTTGGGCTAAATGGCCAATGTTCCCAATGGAGAAAGGTGAATAGTGGTGTACCCCAGGGATCTGTGCTGGGTCCCCTGCTTTTTGACATATTCATAAATGACCTGGAAAGTGGAATAACGAGTGAGGTTATCAAATTTGCAGATGACACAAAACTATTTAAAGTTGTTAAAACCCAAGAGGATTGTGGAAAATTGCAAGAGGATCTTGATAAATTAGAAGACTGGGCATCAAAATGGCAGATGAAATTTAATGTGGACAAGTGCAAAGTTATGCACCTAGGGAAGAACAACCCAAACTATGGTTACACAATGCAAGGTTCCACATTAGGAACCACCACCCAGGAAAAAGATTTAGGCATCATTGTGGATAGCATGTTAAAACTCTCGGCCCAGTGTGCAGCGGCGGCCAAGAGAGCAAATAGAATGCTAGGTATCATAAGGAAAGGAATGGAAAATATAACGAAAGATATTATAATGCCTCTGTATCGTTCCATGGTGAGACCGCACCTAGAATATTGTGTGCAATTCTGGTCGCCGTTTCTTAAAAAGAATATAGAGTTATTAGAAAAGGTTCAGTGAAGAGCCACCAAAATGGTAAAGGGGATGGAAGGATACCCCTATGAAGAAAGGCTAAAAAGGTTAGGGCTCTTTAACCTGGAAAAGAGACGGCTGAGGGGAGATATGATAGAAGTCTATAAATTAATGAACGGAGTGGAACGGGTAAACGTAGATTGATTGTTTACATTATCAAAATATAGAAAGACTAGGGGACATGCAATGAAGCTACAGGGTAAACTATTTAAGACTAATAAAATAAAATATTTTTTCACTCAATGTGTAATCAAACTCTGGAATTTGTTACCGGAGGATGTAGTAAAGGCTGTTAGTGTAGCTGGGTTTAAAAAAGGTTTGGACAAGTTCCTGGAGGAAAGGTCCATAAACCATTATTAAGAAGGGACCCAGGATATCAATGCTTGACCCAGTACAATTGCGGAACCTATGTCTTTTGGGGAAACTGCTAGGTACGTATGACCTAGATTGGCCACTGTTGGAAACAGGATACTGGGCTTGATGGACTTTGGTCTGACCCAGTATGGCATATCTTATGTTCTTATGTTAGGTGCCCTTTGAAAATCCCGGATAAGGCCTTTACAAGAGTAACTAGGGAAGTTGGTCTTTATGGCTGTTGATCGTTTCTGCCGTTATCTGCTATGTTATTTTTTAAGGATACTCTCGGCTTGTCTCACAATTTTTTTTTTTTTTATTATAAATTTTTAGTCTAACAAAGAGGCACATACACCCCAAATACAAATACATTCCACATATGGATTACAAGCTAAAGCATCTTTCTAACAACCAAAGAAGACAGTGTACAAAATCTTCAGTCGACCTCCCCATTTTGTTTCGCAATATCACTTGCAGTGCTTTAGTCCAAAACCACTATACCAGCATGGATTTACCTCTCCCACTGTAGTCCTTAGACAAAAACATGGCAGTCAAGGCTTGTCCTTCCTCGCTGAAGTGATAGTCCACAAAAGGCCCCAAAGAATGCAGTTTATCAAAAACAAACAACAAAAAAACAATTAACTGATAACTTAACATAATACTTAACACTGTGTGATGCGCAACATTGTATATATTACATTTTATTTATACCATTGTATGTGTGTACTCAGCGAGATACAAAAGATAATTCCCCAAAAGACAATGGAAGGTTCTTGTTCAGGTAAGGCAGAAGGGTGCTCACTTGCCCAACCTTGTACCCCCGGAAAACCTTTGGAGCTAGGGCCCCCACACTTTGTCCCATCACTCCCATCGACCTTGAAGGTCGTAAGTTGCTTTATCAAACTTCTGAGCTTCTCCCACCTTAGTCTACCAATCTTCCAAACTGGGCCAGTTGGGGGCTTTCTGTTTCCAAGCCTCCATCACCTGGGCCATCAACAGTAATTTTGCCTGCAATATAAAGGCCGGTTTCTTCTTACCCAGCTCGAGTGATAAGCCTAGCAAGAAACTCCTGAGGATCCAACAAAAGGGTAATTTTCAGGACATCACCCACTTCACAGGTGACCTGCCCCCAGAATAGGCAAATGACTGAGAATTCTCACCACATATGATCAAAGGAACCCGGGCCTTCACAGCCTCTCCAACACCTCTCCTCTGACAATCTTCCTGCCTTGAATAAACTGTGGAGTCAAATATGTGCGGTGAAGTAGCTGCAACTGGGTCTGTCTCCATGAGGTCACCAGGGACCACTGAAACACCCCTTCATGAATTTTATCCCACTGTGTGTCCGTTAGGTTTTTCCCTATCTACCCGTCTCATCTCTGCATGTGTAGGGGGCAGGGTTCCTACTAACACCATCCAACAGTCCCTTTTACAACTTAGAAGTAATACCCTTCTTAGAGCCACCCCCCCAATAAGACTAATTCTAACCAACTCACATTTCTTGTTAATTGTGCCCCAATGCCAGGCCACAACAACAAGAATTAAAGCTGAAAATATTGATAAAAGGGCAAGCGTCTCCCCAACTTTGATTCAGATTCCTGCTGTCTCAAACATCGCCCTTCTGTACAGAGTTGTCTCACAAATTCTGATACCGTTTTTGCCTCCACCATCTGCTCTGAGAAGTTGTTCCATGTGTCTGTATTTCCTGATTTTGCTCCTCAGTCTATCCTGTGACAGGAGTGACCTCAAGGATGCAGAGGGACGTGGGCCCATGTGCAAAGACTCACTGCAGGGCCTCATTTCTATAAGTCAGTAGGAGCTGAAAAGTGGGACCAAATGTGTAAAACACAGGTTCTGATTAGTAGAGCTGGCCCTTCCTTGAAACCCCACATCATGACCCCTTGTTCTATAATTTCCTTTCTACTGCAAAGCTCAATAGATATGATCACCCCCAGATTTCCTTCTTGTTGGGTGCGCATAATTACTTCACCCCCCAACAAGTCTGCTCTCAGATTTCCAAATCCCAAGTGCACAACTCTGGTCTCATTTTGCATTAAATCTTAGTTGCCAAATACTTGACCAGACTTCAAGCTTTCTTAGCCCAGTTTTAATCTATCCCACTCCGTCTAAAGTGCCCACCTCATTCCATATATTTGATTCATTTGCGAAATGACAAAAAACTTTCCTATCAACCCCTCTTCTCTTAAGAACATAAGAACTTTCCATACTGGGTCAGACCAAAGGTCCATCAAACCCAATATCTTGTTTCTTGGCACTGTGACCAGAAGAAGATTACCAGGCAATGGAGGGGTTAAGTGACTTGCCCAAGGCTGCAAGGAGTGCTATTAGGAATTGAACCCTGGTTGCTTGGTTACTAAGCCAGTGCTCTAAACACTAGGCTACTCCGCCATTCTATTCCATAAATTACCTGTGCCAAAACTCAGTTTGTGGCTATATTGGCCATTTCAATATATCCTCCAACCCTACTCTGACCCATATAGCCCGACCCAACCCCCCTTTTCTTACAATAACAATTTCTTTGCATAGTCAGAGTATGAATCAATACATTACAAAACCTCATCGTTAATGACGTTAGGAAAGGTTCCGACACTTTAACAAACGTTTCACCACAGCCTTATCCGCGGCCTGCACAGACATTCTTTCCATGCGTATCAAATCATACCTTCAGTTTCTACACAGAGTGAATAAGATACACTTTTTAGCAAATGGACATGTTTCCTGCACAAAGAAAGTAAGCACTCAGGAGCCTAAAAAAAGCCCCTTCCCTATGTCCAAGAGACACACCTCTGGCTTTTCCTCAAGCCTTTAACCCATAATATGGCTCAAATAGTACCACACTTAATCCCAGAATGTAGAAATAGCAGGACACTTAAACACAAAGCGAACAGGAGTGCCCCTGGAATTACTTCATTTCCCACACGCACCTGTAGGAAGCACTTTTGCCCTCTAGGCCCATCTCGGATCCATGTACATCTGATGCCAATTACTGAGCACACTTCATTTCCAGCACAAATACACACTCTTAAAGAATTATTTTTTTTATGTATTCAGAGAGCCTCAGTAGAATAGCCTCAATCAGCTATATACAATGCTCCAAACTGCTCAAAACCTTTCAGTAATTTCCTCAACACCAATGAGGGTTCAAGGGAACTTCTCCCTATGAGGGTTGTAAACGGGGGTGCTTGTTGTGAAAGTTCCACAATCTTGGCAAGGACATGAATTTACTTGACCTGCAAAGGATTGTGGGTCTTGTAGTTCCTTCACATAAATACTAGCCGTTTAACAAGAATAAAGAATTGTAGTTGCTCGAGTGTAAAGCAGAAAACAGATTTTATTTATGGGGTGTTATTCCCTCGCACAGATATGCTTGGTAACATCAACAGGATAATTTCTTCAGGAGTTTTATTCAGGAAACAAAACAAATAAGGCAACTGAATTACTTATGCAACAACTTAGTGAAGACCTTGATGGAACAGAAAAGGTCTTTCTTCTAGCCCCTGCTAATAGACTTTCTTAGCAGTGCTGGAATGAAAAATAAACCCAAAAGGAAAATTCTCTTTATCAAAAAAAACAGCTTTCTTCCTTTCACACAGAGAAGAAGCTTTTTCCAAAGTCCCACGTGCACTTGTGCCTTGCTCTAATCACAGGTGCTTAACCAGCTGCAAATCATTGCTGGTCCACTCTCCACGTGGCTCCAACTTTCCCAGATGCTTTCTCTCAAAGAAACTTTTCTGGGAAGTTAAAAATCAGTACAGTTCCTTTTGGTGTTTGATCCTTAACTGAGGATTACTTTAGAACAGCAGCTTAGAAAGAGAACAATCCATACATTCAACTTCCTCATTTGATATTTCCCCTTGCTCTTGAAATATCATAGGATCACTTTCAAACACTGGCTCAGAGGATTTCTCTAACTGATCTCTACCAGGATAGAAACTGTTTCCCTGCTGTCTTCCTTGTGCAAAGCTAGGGAACAGATCAGAGTTCATACCTGAGATCACGTTGCCATTAGGCTTCCTCTCTGGGTATTTTGGCCAGTAGGTAGCAAAGCTTCTGTGCCCAGCTCTCCAGTCAGAATCTCTGGACTTTAGGTCTCTTTTCCCATACCTCCTTAAATAGGTATTAGAGCTCCTTCTTTCTGTAGATGCAGCCGTCTCCCTTACAGGTGCTGTATATCTCCAAGCCTCTGGTTTCTTCCAGTCCAATGAAGAATGCTTGCCCCAGGAATCTCTCCCAGCATACGTACTGCCTTGGGCTCCTTTCTTAGACCTTCTGGACGTCTTGCTGTTCTTCCTTCTGTTCACGATCAGTCTCTCCTTCTCCAGCTCCCGTTGCTGTCCTTGCTGTCTTTGCTCTCCTTGCTCACCTTGCTCTTGCTGTCTGTATGATGAATTTCTTCTAGCTTTAAAGTGCCTAGATGGCCGCTCCACCCTAGCACACTCCAGGTGTTCTGAATTAAGCCCTGCCCTAGGAGATGTGTGATTAGGGATTACATCATTGCTTCTCTGATTAGGCACACGTTTCCCTACTTCAGCTCTCCTAGAGGCGTTCTGTAAACCAGTGCATTCTGGGTCTGGTAGTCTTTTAGGTAAACACTCTGTTTTAGTGCTTTTACCAGCCAGCACAGGTTGCTTATTCAGAGCCAATTCACCTCTTGTATTATTTCTTCCTGAACTATGATAAGCTTCCTTATCATAGGGTCCAATGGGAACGTCTCCCAGTCTTGCTTGCTTGCTGACTTACTCGCTTGCAACAGTTCTCTCAAATCATTCATTACAATAAGTTGAATTTAATAATTAATAGATTGAGACTTTCGGAAAATCCAGCTAGGTTATATCAACTGACTCCCATTATGCATGTTTATTCACACCTTCAAAAAATGTATTTTATTTATTAAAAACTCTTAATATATCGCTCATCACATCATAGAAGGCAGCACCTAAGCAATTTACAATACTTAAAACCAATGTTAACACAACACATCGCATAAACAAACAAATGGAAATAAAATAAAATAAAACAAAAATTAAAAAAAATGGAAATACCACCGAGCTATTTCCCAAAAGCCAGTTAAAACAAACTAGTCTTTACCTGTCTTTTAAAAGATTTATACGAACTTTCGGCCCTAATCTCCGAAGAAAGATTATTCCAACATACTGGAGCATTATAAGAAAAGGAAGCTTTCCTAATCCTCTCATGTCTCCACCGCTGGAATGATGGAAAGCTTAAAAGATGGGCCTGAGATAACCTCAACTGACGAGATGGAATATAATGAACCAGCAAAGCTGATAGATAACATGGAAAACCTGAATAAAAGGCACGATGAGAAAGCATCAGAATTGTGAAAACAAAACACATACATAACAGATTAGTGAGGCAGGACTTCCCTTGGCTAAATCCATGTGGCTAAATCTATGTGTTCAATCATTTTGTTCTTTATAATAATTTCAGCTATTCTGCCCAGTACTGATGTCAGGATCACTGGTCTGTAGTTTCCCAGATCGCTCTGAATCCCTGCTAAAAACACTGCTTTTATGCTGGCCACCCTCCAATCTTCAGATATCATAGACAATTTTAATGAAAGGTCACAGATTACTAATAGTATATCTGCAATTTAATTTTTTAGTTCTTTCGGCACCTTGGAGTATATCATCTGGTCCAGGTGATTAGCTCCTCTTTAATTTGTCAATTTGGCCCTGTTGTATCTTCTAGGTTCATTGAGATTTGTTTCAGTTCTTCCTACTCACCACAATTAAATACTATTTCTGGCAAGGGTAGCTCCCTTACATCTTCCTTAGTAAAGACTGAAACAAAGAATTAATTTAGTCTCTTTGCTATGGCTTTATCCTTTGAGTTCCCCTTTTACTCCATGATCATCTAATAGTCTAACTGACTCTCTCATTGGCTTCCCTGTTACTGTGAGTTATCTTCAAAAAATCGATTTTAAATCATACCTCTTCCTATTAACTCCCCAAGACCATCTAGATTACATTTTGCCCCCATTGGCAGTGTGGAGCCTGTAACACATACGAAAGTTCAACCAGTTGGCCCTCCAAATTCAAATCACAAAAAAAATGATGTGCCATTTACCTAATTGTTAACCTATCGCCACACGCAAGCCAAATGATAGATTCAGAAAGCCAAGACCACCCTCTCATTTGTAAATCTGTAACAGTAATCGCATCCTTGTTTTTTTTTCCCTGCCCATAAAAATTTAGAATGCATCACATTCCATCTTCAAGATCCTATTTGTTTTGAATGTACTACTTTGCAACTGCACGATGTTTCCCTAAGTCTTGTCCCGTCAGCCTTATATTCTCCAAGCTAAAGAGCCCTAATCACTCACAGGAAAGTCATTCCATCCCTTTAAAAATTTGGTTGCCTTGTCTGTACCTTTTCTAAAGCCACAATATCTTTTTTGAAATATGGCGACCAGAATTGCATACAATACTCAAGGTGCAGCCACACCATGGAGTGTGATACAGAGACATTACAATATTTTTTGTTTTATTCTCTATTCCTTTCCTAATAATTCCTAACATTCGGTTTGCCTGTTTAGCCATATTAAACCAGTCCTTCAGATTCTACGATATTTTTCAGTTTCTCATCTAACCCTTGCCCATTAATTTTTCTCAGTAACAAAATCTTGTTTCTACTCCCAGAAATAGATTAGAACCATTAAACCATTTAAAAACAAACAAACAAACACATTAACAATTCAGGTCCTTGCCCTATTTATCAGTAAACCTAAGCTTAATTATTGTAACCCACATTATATTGGACTTACAAATACTAACATAAAATGTCTCCAAATTATCCAAAATACTGCATCCAGATTAATTTCATATGCTGGAGATAACCATGAAATGCACCTTCTCATTAACAAACTCTGGCTACTTCTCATTTACAGGGTGAAATTTAAGGGGGGCATATTCAAAGCGATTAATGCCATCACTGAACACCCCGATGCTAGATGGCTAACACAGGGGCAAAGCAGAGGCAATACCCGAGGATAACCAGCTAGGGGCAATATTCAGCCGCTAGACGGTTATCCCAAGGTGGCAAATGTTAGGCACCTGAAAGGCTTTCCTTTTGCCGCCATAGCCAACTGGGCAGTGGCTAAATATCGCCACTGCCCGGTTAGCTGCGATACTATCTAGCCGACCTGGATATTCAGTACCAATGGCTGGATATGCCCTGGCACAGAATATACCCCCTGAGATTTTATGTCAGTCTGGCCTCCCTTACTTCTCTCATTTACTAGAACCCTACATGCGAACATGCACACTTAGGTCTCAGGCAGATGATGTCCTTCCTCCACCTAGTCTAGCCAGACTTGAGGCCACAAATCATTCGGCATTGCTTTTGGCTGCGCTGCACACCTATGGAATGCATTGCCCCAATATAGTCACATTTCTTCACCCAAACTTTCTCAGATAACTAAACTTGTCCCAGGTCCAGCGGGCTTGGATGGGGAAGCAGTGTGCTCTCTGCATAACTTGCTTTCTTAATTTTTACCCTTTCTATTTCTTAATGGTTAGGTTTTTAAAATGATGTATTAGCTGCAGTTTTCCCAGGTTTTCCTTCCATAGCTTCTTTTTATATTTTATTTCGTTTCTTGCTGTAAACCGCCTTGATGCTCTTCAAAGGGGAGTATGGTAAACCTATAAATAAACAAAGAAATGGCAGTGAGAGCCTTTCAATGTGGAACCTTGCATTGTATAGCTATAGTTTGGATTACTCCACCCTTTGCGCATCACTCTACATTTGTCCACATTAAAGTGGTTATTTTAGAAGCCCTATTTGTGTTTTGGATGTCTGAAAATGGGTATGCAGATGTTCAGTAAAATAGGGTGTCTCTGGAGCCATTTAGAAGCTGGATATCTAGATGCCCCTAGTGCAAGGGTGTCCAAGTAGGATGGAGGCATGCTAGAGGAGTGGCCTGGGTGGAGATACATGTCACAGTGTGATTTCAGAGTGGCACAAGCACATCTGGCCTTGGGTTGGTGAGGGGTCCATGCCTATATCTGCTCCTATGAATAAAGAGCAAAAAAAAAATCCCCTTTACATGGAAGCAGTGCTACGAGGCGGAAGAGCACAACGCGCTGTCACCGTCATGTAAATAGAATCCCCAAAGAGATTACTAACCCGCCACCACACATTTGAGTATCTGCAGTGTCACTGACTATGAACAACCCTCTTCTGGAAAACAGCAGCTGGGACATCCAAGAAGCTGTTTCTGTGGTCGTCAATTTGGGGACATTCATATCTCTAAAATCTGGCTGAAATATAAATGTCCCCGGGGTTTTCTCAGATGTTTATCCCGGGATGCCCTTTTCTAAAATTCCATTTCACTTTCATCTGCTATTTGGATGCCTAGTTTCCCAGTCTTGCAATTTCTCACAATCTGCATGTGATTTAAATTTAAATACTTAAAATAATTTGATGTAATCTGCAAATTTAATGGCCTCACTTGTTGTTCCCCTTCCAGATCTTTTATAAATGTGTTATAAAGCAGCATCCCAGTACAGATCCCTGGGGTACTCCACTTTTCATCTTCCTCCGTTGAGAAACCGGCCATTTAAACCCTATTCTTTGTTTTCTCTCTTTTAACCTGTTCCTCATCCACATTGACTCCTATCTCATGGCTTTTTAATTTCCTCAGGAGTCTTTCATGAGGTACTTTGTCAAAGGCTTTCTGAAAGGTTGCAGTTCAACCCCTTAATGTCCAATATCTCCTAAAAAAAAAGTGGCCACTGAAATGGCTTTGGACTATATATGCACACACATTTCATGTATAAAAATATCTAATAAAACAAGAACGACTTCCGTTTTGCCAGCGTGGAGGGATGACGTGTGTGAATGAGATCCTTGGGTCCACCCACTGCCAAGAGTCTGTGAAGCCCACAAATTGGTGCATAATGCTGAAATCGGTGAAACTAAAAATAGCAAATACTATTAGAGACTTATACGCTGCGAAGGCGAAAGAAGCGGGCACAGCGAAAGTCTCTTCACAGGCCCCGGCATTGCCGGCATCTTTAACAGAGAGTGGGGGAGAGGAGATTGGAGACCCCGGTGAGGCAGATCTGGTAATGATTTTACAGGAAATCAGAGACTCAAAGAAAGAGATTGTTGCTAAAATCTTGAGGAAGATCAAAGAAAAAATTTGCAGCAGTGGCTCACTGGCTGGAGGAAGCGGAGTCTCGGATCAGCCGCATGGAAGACAACCAGACTCAGCTAAAGAGGAGGATTGATACTGTGGGTTAGAACTAGAAATGGGCTGATGCTGGGGGATGGGGAGAATGGGGCTGAAAGGAAGCAGATGCTGAGAGAGGCTAGAACTAGAAGGGAGATGATGCTGGGGGAGGACTAGAAATGGGTGGAGATGGAGGAGTGAAGATGGAGAGGGGAAAAGATACTTTGTATGTGAGGGAAGAAAAAAGATCATACAGAGGGAAGAGTTGAAAGAGAAGGGCGTAAGAATGAATGCTGAGTTAAGAAGAAGGAAAGGGAGAGTTAGTATTGGAGAAGGAAGGAACTGGGTGGATGTGTGGAAGGGATGTTGGAAGCAGTACTAGGGACAAGGAGATGGGGGGAGCAGGAACTGGGACTTAGGTGGAGACTTTAAAATTGGGTGGCAGAAAAGAAGACGACAGAATCTAAGACTGGCTGGGTATTGAGAGAATAAGTAGGGACTCAGATGGTGGGCCCAGGAGCTGACACAATTCACAAGTTGCTAGGTGAAAAGTCAAAAGGGGATTGAGGAAGGAGGGTTGAAATTGAGTGGATGAATGAGTAAAGAAAGAAATGGAGAAGAAAGCAAAAAGCAATAGATCAGTATGTCAGAGGCGGATGTAGACAGAAAATGGAAAAAAATAGGAGATTAGAGAAGAAAGGACAAATGGACAGCAGACAATGGAGAGTTAGCAGAAGACGTAAAGAATGCAGAAGAGAGAGACTGACACAATTGTGACTGAAAAATAAAATGCCCAAACAACAAAAGGTAGAAAAAAAAGTATTTTATTTTGAATTTATTAACTGGAATATGTCAGCTCTGAGAAATGTGTGCTGATGTCTTTGCGCTTTGTTCAGTATAAGAGGAAATTAATTGCATAGTTTAATTTTTCCAGTGTTGTGGTGCATTCAAAGTTTGGCTTTTGAGGTTCCCAGTTCAATTATTGTCTTCATATTTCTAAATCATGATCTCTTGTTCTGTATTTGGTGACAGTCTGTCTGTTTTGCGTGTATGTCAGAAATGTGCTATTCTGTTCGTCTAGTTTCTGTGTAGTAGACCTACTTGTTTTCTTTTCCTAGTAAGAGATGTATTGGTTTAATATTTGTAGTGCTACCTTTTGATAAGTAGGGTTTGGTGCTGTGTGAGTCCTGGTAGTGCTGTTATGATATATATGGCAGGTTTGCTATGGGTTCTAAATGAGCAAGGTTTTGTAGTAATGCACCTTGCAGTTGGCATTGGAGGATAGTAATGCAGAAATATGATGCCTTTCTTTATCCTCACTGTACATGCAAATAGTTTTCAGACACTCATTAAGAGGCATGTTTACTAAAGATTAATGTGCTTTCATAAATTGAGGCCTTCGGGGACGAGGGAATATATACACTACCTGCTTGTAATGTTTGTAAACCACTCTAATGCCTTTCAGCCTGGGCAGTATATCAAGAAATTAAATAAAGATAAAAGATAAAGAACACGTGCTACATGCAGCAACATACATTTATGTCTATGGGTACAGTGGCACTTAACACACATTAATGTTTAGTAAACATGCCCCTAAGTCATTGTCCATTTAATATATTTCTCCTTTATCCCATTCCATTCCCCACCCTACACTGTAAATAGCTCTGCCTCAGCATCCGCTATCCTGCTGTATATGTGAACAGCTGGTTTGTAAATAGTACTTTGTAATATAGTTTGATATGTTCTTTGTAAACCGCCCCTGATCGCTGGAAGGAGCGGTATATAAAAACATTTAAATAAATAAATAAATAAATTGTTAGGGCAAAAAGAGGCTTGTGAAGGACTCCTTTGAAAAGCCATTTAAAATTTTAGATGAGCAGCATATACATTTTAAAATAAAATAAATTAGATTGTATACAAATGAGGCCCAGTGGATATGCAAATGAGGCCCCACACATGGCCCTGCAAGACCCTTGGAACGCACCCGGGTTTCAGGTGAACTTAACCAAGACAGAGGCCCTTGGCTTGGGGATCTCCAACCGACCAGTATCCCAGATTTCCCATTCCATTGGATGGTGAAAGATATTAAATACCTTGGAGTACGGATCTCTGGAGATCCAAGGGACCTCTTTCACCTGAACTATTCTCTGTTATTGTCTTGGTTGAGAGGGGGAATTAGACAATTGGGTGACTCTCCATCTGAGTTGGATGAGTAAGGTTGCCGCTCTGAAAATGAATGTCATCCCTAACTTTAATTTTCTGTTTTCACAGCTCCCTATTCAAATCCCCGCCTTCCCCGCCTTCCTTTTGGGGAAATGGGAAAGCAATTAGTGAGATTTGTGGAGGGGGGAGGGAACAGAAAGCCTGTATCATGGCACGGTAGCTGTATTTCTCGAGGGAGCAGGGGGGATTCACACAGTGTTGCGAGCCCTGAAGGGCCATTATCTCCGGTCTGGAGAGGCCCTATGGGTAGAGCTGGAAAGATGCTTACTGGCACCGCTCTCTGTGTTCCAGTGGTTAGAGAGGGGCTGGGCGAGGGAGGAAGATGACCAATGGGAATTGGGTAGTCACTCTTTCTTTGGACTCCTTCGCAGAATATGTGGGGCGGAGAAGAAAAGAGGCACACTGCCCTCGCTATTGTCTCGATGGTCTCTGGTGCGGGAGTTCCAGCCCTTCTCGGGAGTGGAGTTCTGAGAGTTACTGCGCTCCCTAGGGGGGAAGGGCATAACAAGATTTGCGGATTTTTACTGTGGGGGTTGAGTATAATCCATGCAGGAGTTGGAGGGTAAACTGGGGGGGGGGGGAGGATCCCTTTCTATCAATATTTTCAACTCCATTTCTTTCTGACGCAGGTGGGCAATGATTTACATATACAGAGAGTGTTTATACCTCTGGAGGATGCCCTGTTCCAGGGAAAGGGGTGTACAGCCTTCATTTCTAAGCTTTACAGGTGCCAACTCGCTGAGGAAGATAAGGGGCTGGGAAGGCATTGGGAGGGGTTGAATGGCGGCTAGGCAGGGAATTGGAGGAGGAGGTCTGGGGACAGATTCAGAGGGGACTATCTCGGTATACGTAGGTCACATCTTGGAGGCAAACACAATTTCAGATAGTGCCCTGATTATACACCATGCCCCTACAGTTGTTCAAAGCGCAGAAGAGGGACAGGGGGTTCTGCTGGAGAGGTTGTTGTTATTTATTTATTTAGACAGATTTGTATGCCACCTTATCCTTCAATCAAGGTGGTCACGTCACATCACAATTAGAGGGTTACATTTAACATTAGGGTACGTATAAACATTTAGACAGTACAGTTACTTATCAGCATTTAGACAGTACAATTGAAGGTAACATTTAACATGAGGGTATTTAATAATGCGGTATGATAAACTTGTGTGTGTGGATAGGATGGGTGCGTGCTTAGTTGGCGATGGAAGTAGTATTTTCAGTATGGGTATGGGATGTTGCCTGGATACTCATATGTTTCTATAAATAAAAATGTTTTGAGGTCTTTGCGGAAGTCTGTTAGGTCATCTAATGCCCTCAGGCTCGTTGGGAGGGAGTTCCATAGTGTGGATCCAGTAGTGATGGTGCCCTTTTTGAAGTTGTTTGTTTGGTTTTGTGATAGCCTGCAGGTGTGCCGATCATGTTGTCATTATTGGTTCTTCTTGGTCTGTTGCTGGTATCCCTTGTTATAACGTTTTGGAGTACGTCTGCTGAGAGATGGTGAATGACTTTGAAGATGATCATGATTGTTTTGTATTTAGCTCTTGCCACCATTGGGAGCCAGTGCAGTTGTTGTAGGATGGGAGTGATGTGCTCGGTTCTTGGTGTGTCTGTAATGATGCGTGCTGTGGTATTTTGTACCATCTGTAGTGGGTGGAGTGTCTGCTGAGGAAGGCCTTGATATAGTGAGCTTCCATAATCAAGCAGTGGTGTAATGAGTGCTTGGCACACTATGCGGAAGTGGTCCTGACTGAGCATTGGTTTGATTTGTCTGATTGTTTTCAATCATTGATAGGCCTTGTTTGCGGTTTTGGTGTTGTGGGATTTCAGGTTCAGAGTCTGTCTAGTGTGATGCCCAGATACATAAAACCAAGGCAGGTCAGCCAATACTTATAAACATGTACTTATCTGAAAGTCCACAACAGAATTGGAGCCATGTAGTTGGGGTGAGTCAACGATATAGTACCATGTTTTGGGATGTCAACTTCCAAAACCCTACTTCAGGTCACAGTTCACCACACTGCCACTCCATCAGTCATAATGAACCAGAACTCGGGAGAACTACTTAAATATATAGCGTCTGACATCATAACCAAACCACCAGCTTACTGCTGAGCCAGTGGGGGGGGGGGGTGGAGAACAATCATGCAATCACCATCCTATTGGCTCTTGAGATTATGCCAAACCATACCAGTCCAACTCCAAATTCAAACCAAACGGGGCTACCATATTTAGCCAAAAAATACATTGTTGTTTCCGAAGTTGCAACTGGGCTTGTCTGCCCCCTCCCCTAATGGAAGGTGCAATCCAATCTAGAACCCTCCAGGAGAACTGGGAAAACGGATGATTGTACTGTATTGCATCCTGCACTATCTGGACTGCAAGAGTCTGAGTCCAAATTTGAGAGGCATGTTCTGCCAACCTTCTCTTAAAGGGACGAGTTGTACAGCCAATATATTTAAGCCCACAAGAACATTGCATCAAATACACCACATGAGTTGTATCACATGTGGTGTGACATGTCAGATACCAAGAGTTAGGTATAGAAAAGACTGTCCTAACTTTTGCCGCAGAAGCTAACCGGGCAGCAGCTGAATATGGCTAGATATGACCCTGGCATTTAATATCCAGGTTTAGTGTTCAGCGTGGTGGCTAGGTGCTGTGATCACGCCAACCACCGCCACTGAATATCAGACCCATCATCTTTTAACCACACTGGCTGTCGTTTGGTCTTTCTGCCTTTATTAATACATGGAATACATCCATTCCACACCCTTGTGGCTTCTCCATTTAGTTTTTGTAACCATTTCCCTCATTTTATCATAATCTCCCTTTTGAAAGTTACATGGTAGTGCGCTAGATTTCCTAAAAACATTACTTCCCTAGCATGTCCTGATGTGGTATTTATCCAGTCAGTACTAGAGTAATTCAAATCACCCATTATTATTGTGCTGAAAAATTTGTTAGCTTCTCTAATTCCTGTTAGCATTTAATCATCTGTCCATTCATTCTGGCCATGTGGACAGTAGTAAACCTCTACCACGATCCTTTTTCCCTTCATGCATGGGATTGTTATCCATAAATATCCCACAATGCAGTCTATTTCCTGTAGAACTTTTATTCTGTTTGACTCAATGTCCTCTTTAATATATAGCGTCACCCCTCCTCCAATTTGATCTTCCCTGTCATTGCAATATCATTTGTACCAGGGAATAACAGTGTCCTATTGGTTATCTTCCTTCCACCAGGTCTTTGAGATGCTTATTATATCTCTCTTAATTCTATTATTGGATTTCAAATTTCTACATAATTGAACCCAGAATCAATCCTCTGATAATCCTTCTTCCCACGGAGCAGCTATAACAGGTAACAATCCTGAGATATACTAGCTGGCCTGTAAATGTGCCATCTTTAATAATTCCTATATTGGTCTAACATACATATCACAGCCTGTACGAGAGACCTACTCTATATAAATGCAGTATTAATGTTGTCAGAAGTCAGGACGACGTGAACAGAGCTAGTAGTGGCCTCAGACAGGATACAGATTCCTGTTCAGGTGTTCATAGGGCATCACTAACATGGTGCTGAAAGGTTTTCACCTTGTACCTGTTAAGAATCCTTTGCATCTCTCAGACCTGTTGCCGCACTCCCCTGCCCTGGCCACCTGGCACCTGTGCAGTGAAGAATGAGATTGCAGCACCTTTCCTGGTATGCCAGCAGCTACCCCTCCAGCTCTCAGAGGTGGGCAGGTAGCTGTGATACTTTCCCACCATATCTGCAGAGAGTGTGTGCTCCCAGATGTGCCGACTAACTTTGAAGGTGGTGACATCTCGCAACTGAGGAATCACAGTTCCTGAAGGTATGGGGGAGGCAGCAGGGAGCAGACCAGCTATTCAGTTCAAACAAGGATAATTTATTAAAACTAAACAGTAACAAAGTAAAAATTCAAGTAACTGAAGATTCACAGGCAGAACCTCATATTCAGCCAGCAAGCTACTGAAATTTCCAGCCTGCACAGATACTGACAGTCCCAGCTTCTAGCACCTCCCTCTCAGCCCAAGTTTCTGACACAGCCTTCAGCACTTCAGGTTCAGCCCAACCCACGTTTCTCACACTGTCTTCAGCACTTTGGCCTTGCTGCAAACCTTAAGCTTTATGCCCCCTGCCCCCCTAGCTATCAGAATCTATTATTTACTTTGAATATGTTTTTCCACCCTCACCCAGAAGCTGCCACCTAGGCAATTGCCTAATTTTGCTTAATGGTTGGGCCAGTCTTGCCTTGCTGGTACAAGGAAGACAGTTCTTTTCTCTGCATTCACACATCAGTGGCCCTTTTCCTATTGGGCTGTCAGCACCGCACTCCTGACCTGGTTAGAGAACCTCCTGCTGGTGCCAAGGACTAGTACTAAATTTCTATCAGGTCAGTGACCTGGGATCTTTTTGAATTGTAGCAGATTTATTTCTTTTCTCCAGTGCAGCTGGAGTAGAAGGTGAGGCTGCTGCTGGCTCCGATACTATTTTTGTTTTTAAAGAAAATTACCACTGTCAGAGACTCATTTTGCTTCTCTACACGTCTCGGACCTAGGGGCTCATCCCATGCCTCACTGCCCTTGCTTTAAGTGTCCCCTTTAGGCAAAGTCTACAGGAGCTAAGCTCTGAATGGCGGCACATGCTGTCTCTGGCTCTTATAAATAATGGAGAAATATCTGCTTTTTTGGGGACATGTGTGGCCAGAGTCCTACATTAGACCTCTCAGATCTTGCCTCTGGTGCTACACCTCAAGCTCTTATTGGCTGTAATCTGCTGGGAGGGACAGGCTTTCATTGGTTAAAACCTGCTGCTCTGATGATGACCAGGTTGTCCAGTCTTTACACTAGATCTTCCAAAAATGTTCATTCCGGTCATAACTGAAAGCAGAGGATGAAAGAAATTGTTTAACACAGTCCCCCATCTCCAAAGTGATTTTTTTTAAAGGAATGTTTAATCCTTTTACTTTGGCCAGGGTCTGAACAGGTGTGTGTCCCCAACAGGGAGGTGTAGCAGAGTGCTCACTCCCCACATGCTGTACAGGTTCTCAGTGTCAGCTAAGAAACCAAAGCCAGTCAAGCTCATGGCTCAGACCTAAAGGAAACCAAGAAACCAAATTGTGCGTATTTTAGAATTTAATCCAACGTGCACAGTTCTTCCAATGTAAGATATTCCGGTTTTTTTTCGGGGGGAGAGGGGGGTTACTACTCTTCCTGAGAAGTGAACATGTACCACAATGTCCAGGGTACGTTTTCTGCTCAGCGGAGAAGCACAGGGCAGATTCTATTTGACTGCAGAGGGCTGTGGTTTTGTACCTGTTTCTTTCTACTGGTATATAAAAACATGCGTATAAGCAGAAAATCAAACTAAACCTTAACTTGAATTTAAAAACAACACAAGCCATGCATTTTTTCCTGAACCATTCTTTGGAAGTCTCTGTTCAACCTGAAAGGTAAAAATAATTTTAGGTCACTGGCAGGGCCATGTTTAGCAGGCCAATTGTCTGGATTGTCACTTTGATTTCTGCTCCCAGTGGGGCCGATGCACAAACCCTAGCGTATCCTTTGCAAGCAGCTGATGCGACATCAGCGCACACCTATCGCCGGCAAACAGGGGCGGCCTAAGGGTGGTGCAGGGTCATGTGTGGAGACTCATTCTGGGACCTCATTTGCATAAATATTTGCATAATGTTAACGTGAACTAACTTTTAGTAAACATGCCTCTTTTAATGAGCGTCTGGATAAAGAAAGTCTACCAGATTTCTACATTACTATACTCCAGTGCCAACCGCCAGGCACATTAGGAAGTACTATAAACACTGCCCATTTAGAACCCATAGCAAACCCACCATATCGTAACAGCACTACCAGGACTCACAAAGCACCATACCCTACCTATCAAAAGGTAACACTGCAAATATTAAACCAGTATATCACAGAGAATACCAATATATCTCACTGGGGAAAAGAGAACAAGTGGCAATGTCAAAAAGAAGCTACATGAACGGAATACCTCAGCTCGGTTACACATGCAGAACATAGACCGTCACCAAACATAGAACAAGGGATCACAATTTAGAAACAGGAAGACAATAATTAAATGGGAATCGCAAAAGCCAAACTTGGAATGTACAACAACACTGGAGAAATAAAACTATAAATTAATTTCCTCTTGTACTAAACAAAACACAAAGACGTTAATGATGCACATTTCCCAGAGCTGACATATTCCAGTTAATAAATTCAAAATAAAAAAAGTATTTTCTAATTTGTATTATTTGGGACTTTTATTTTTCAGTTTCAATTGCTCCAGTCACTTTTTTTCTGGTTTCTTCATGATTTCTGCTAACTCTCCATTGTCTGCTGTCCATTTGTCCTTTCTTCTCTCCTAGTTATTTTTCCATTCTCTCTCTACATCTGCTTTAACATACTGATCTTTTCCCTTTTGCTCTTTCCTCCTTTTCTTTTTTTATTCCTTTTTCATCCACTCAAATTTCACCTCTCCATCCTCAATCCACACTTACTCTCCCAATACCCGGCCAATCATAGATTTTTCTTCCCTTCCAAACAAAATAACTTTTCCCTTCCCCATCTTCACACCCCCAGCCCTATCTCCATCCCCTTCTAGTCCTCCCCCAGCCAGCATCAATTCCCATCTAGTCCCATTCTCCCATCACTCTGCATCAGCCCATTTCCAGTCCCAGCCCCCCCATCAGCCCATTTCCAATCCTAGCCCCCCATCAGCCCATTTCCAGTCCTATCCTAGCCCCCCATCAGCTCCTTTCCAGTCCAAGCCTCCCCACACTCAGCCCATTTCCAGTCCTAGCTGCCCCCCCAAGAGCCCTGTGCCTGGCTTACTGGCTTTAGAGGGAGCTGGAGAAGCTCTGCCTCACCTCTGTAAACCGCTGAAGTGAAGAGCGCTGTTTTTCTTCACTTCTGCAGTTGTGTCCTAGTGTAGGCTGTTGGCGCGTGGGAAGTTAAAGGTCACTTCCTGTTTCTCGGCACTCAGCATGCCAGCAGCCTATATTAGAACACAGCTGCCAAAGTGAGGAAAAATGGTGCTCTTCACTTCGGCGGCTGTACAGAGGTGAGCCGGGGCCTCGGGCCTTCTCGGCTCCCTCTGAAGCCAGCCCTGCTGGGAGCCAAACAGCATGTGCGGGATGTTATTGGTGCAGGGCCCCCTGAAGCACGGGGTCCTGTGCGAACAACATTCTCGCACAATGGACAGACTGGCCCTGCCAGCGAGCAAGGCACAGAAGGGATTGGCGCATGTATTATCTGTACAGAAAGTGTGTGCGCACAGCAGCGCAATGCGTATTTAAAATGATATCCAAATGAGCTGCATGCATTGAAATGAGATGCTAATGAAGCCATCAAATATTTTGTCCTGATGCAGGGAAACATGCAGAAGACCAGCAGGTAGAACGCAGAGCTCAGTAGCGCTGTTTTTACGTCTTGTCTGAGGCATTGTAGGAAAGGCAATTTTGGCATGTGCGTTATGGCCAACAGTCATTTCTTTGGCGTGAAGCTTGTGCATACAGGAGAAGAGTTTGGCATATAGCAGAAAATAGAAATGTTAACTTTTGCTTCTTACTCATAAGTAACTTTGCTCCTTGCATGGGCTAGAGCTTGACACAAAATAAATGGGGAAAGTGACAAATAATCTTGCTGTGCCAATTGACTGTTTGGGACACTCATTTAAACGCACATCCTTCCTATCACAATACCGGCAATTATTGTTCTGTGCCGAAAATTCCTTTTTTACAGATTTTTACAGCATGTGCTCCGAACTGTTTCTGTGCCGTGTCATTCTCCTGCACACATCGCTGTGCCACCGCTAGCACGGGAAACGTATGTACATACGTGCAGTATCGCTGGTAGCGCATCTGTCCTCTGCCCCCTCTCTCACCGCTTTACGCCACAGTTCTGCGTGTACCTCATTTGCACGTATCTCCTTTGCTGCATATCGGCGTATAACCTTTGTGGTTCTTGCGTGTTGCTAATAGTGTGTGACTTTAATGCCGGCTTTCTGCATCAGCTCCAATGTGCCTAACCCAGATCAGAAAAGGGGCTGAAGTAAAATAAAGTGATGCACTTACACTTGCTGGATCCAGAACCCGGCTGAATCAGAATCAGATCATAAAACGATACCCAGCAGGATCTGTGCTTTGAAAGTCTAAATAAAAGAGGCATTTCAGATTTATTACTAAGCACTCAGAATGTATTTTCTTTCTTACATGCTTCATGTTAGAAGCTGTAACAGATTTACAGCTATCAGCTTGCTCAAAGCTACTTTGTTAATGATCATTATATCTGCCTTTTGTATTTACATTTTCTGATATGAAGTAGAACTGAATTGGTTACTTAACATTTATTGCCCTAACCTGCAACAACTTCCTGGAACAAACTGAGTGGTTTGACCAGGGCCAGCGCAAGGTTTAGAGATGCCCCCATGCAATTCAGAAGTCTGCGTCTGAGGGGGAGGAAGCAGCAGGTCCTAGAGGGCAGGAACCACAAGACAGTACTGGAGAGTTCAGGTAAGCGCTACACTGAGGTCCTGGAGAGGGGTGGCAGCGGCTGCAGTGGGGCACCCTGAGAACGTTGATGCTCTAGGCCATTTCCTATGTCACCTCTGGGTTGCACCAGCCCTGGGTTTGACTACCTGCCCATAACACATCCTGAAATTAGCCAGAACAAATTACAAGAGGCAACTGTGCCAGGTAGGGGACGAAAACCCTATTCTCATTCTGCTCCCCAAAGTAATTCCCAACTTCACATAATGCAGCATTTTTGAGCAAGAAAGCAATGCCGCGAGCCCTCTCTTCCACCCTCAACAGTAAATTTACATACTTCCTTACACACAAAATCAAGGCTTTATATCTTCATACACCACAAAAATACACACTTTTTACATATATCCTAGACACATGCACAATTTTACATCCATGCTCGTAGACAACTGCACCCTCCACACACACACACAGATTTATACACAGTTTTACACACACAAGACCCACTTTTCTATGCTAAGTCTCTGATACTACCCTCAAAAAACAGAACTTTGTGGTCTCAAAGCTCACAAGCTGCATCTTTTTGATGGTTCGATAAAAAAGTGTGACAAACCACCAGGGCTGGTTTAATCAATACGCAAACTAGGTAACTACCTAAAGTGGTGACTTCAGGTGACAGCAACGAGCAACTGCATTCAAGGCAACTCAATAGATCCTGACAGCCAAACAAACTCAGAGAACCATCAGCATATACGTTTACCCACAGGGAAGGGAAGCAGTTTTCAAATAGCCTCTTTACATGGATAAATGGCTTAGGGAAATTGTCCTCATTATGTAAATATATACAAAACAATGCAGGGTGTTGCTTTTGTGCAGGGTTGTTCTGGGAAGAATGACCTTGGTTAATTCTGATTGTTGAGTTTAATTATCAAAATCTTAGGGGGAGAGGGGCGAGGGACTTGACAATCAATTTGGGGGGTAGCAGTCAAAGCTGAAGATCTGCCTGAGGTGCCTAATATTCTGGCATCCCTCCAATCAGCCACACCTAGCAATATAAAGCCATTTCTCAAAAAGATGGGCCAATGCCAGCATTTTGGAACATTTCAGTAAAGACATCACAGCCTACAAAGATTCTGGTTTTCTCCAGGAGCGATGCAGTGATGCTAGAATTTTAATAGCCTGGAAATATTCTCTACCTCCCAGCCTCATAACAGTCTCCTTCTCCTTACCTGGCTAGTTTCTCCTTGTGAAAAAACTGGCCATAAAAACCTATTAAGTTAGCCCAGTAAGGAGGTATCGCCACCCAGTTCCCGTAGGCAACACCAGACAGTAGATCTTAGAGAAGGGGGGGGGGGGGTGTCAGAGATCCCAAACTCTGGAGAGTCAGAAGAAAAACAGAGGAAGCACACACACATGCAAAATCAGAAGGGCAACCAAGAGCAAGGTGGTGAGAAAAACACAATGGAGGATGTAAATGAAATCTTTATTGAAGTCTTGATGCTCCTATCCTACACAGCTGTGTTTCGGCAGCAGCCTTTGTCAGGGGTGTAGGAATCTCAAATAAAGTACAATATAAAAAATAAAATTAAAACCAGCAAATATATAACTTACAAAAATATTTAAAACAAATACTTAAACACAAAAAAACATAAAAATATATATCAGAAAGCATATAAGAAAATGCATATAAGCAAATACATAAGAGGCAATAGAAGGGAAATACAGACACAAATATTGTACATTATATTGTCTTACAAGAGATAAAAACCGTCTCACAATCATATTGGGCCACATATAATAAATACCTAATATAAATGGCTGAAGTAAATGAAAAAACATAGCCCAAAACACAACAACTCAGATAACTATAAAGACATCAGGAAAAAAAATTTAAGACATAGGAAGTAATCAAACGTAAAAACAAACAATATAAAAACAAGGGAGTCTGTGGTGAGACACTCACTTGAACCAATCCCTGTTCACAGGTCTGCAAAAAATTTTTTCGAGAGCTGTTTTGGTTATTCCACGTAATCTTTGTTTTTTGGTGCGCTGAATCCGAAAATGACCTCCATTTTGTTATAGGACATCACGTTTCCTGACAATTTAGGCAACTATGTTAAATAAGGCAATACCTCAAAATAAATGGAAATAGACTTATAAAATTAAAGTTTTATTACAATATTTTTATGAAAATCCTTTTTTGAACTGAAATGAGCTCACCTACACACACTAAACTCGATTCTTCTTCCTTGTGAGGCTCCTCTTGGTGCATTTACGCTTGTGAGTAGCATCTGGAATGTCTCTCTGAAGCATCCAACAGTAGTCTGCCATCATTGTAATGCTCCATTTTCCCTGGTATCTCCTTTCCATCTCTTTAATGTCTTGGTGGAATCGTTCACCTTGTTCCTTACTCACAGCTCCCAAATTTTCAGGAAAGTAGTGAAGGTGGGACTGGAGGAAATGCACTTTCAAACTCTTCAGGCAACCTAAAGCTTGAAATGCTTTCAGCATTCGTCCGACGATCTTTTTGTAGTGAGGATCTTTGTTATTGCCTAAACATTTCTGTACGACTTCTTTAAATGCAATCCACCCTTCTTTTTGAGGATCTGTCATGGTATTGACAAACTCTTGATCAACTATAAGCCTTCTAATGTCTGGTCCGACGAACACACCTTCCTTCAATTTTGCCTCCGAAAGTCCTGGAAACTTGGTGACCGAGTATTTGAAGCATTCTCCATCTCTTGGAAGTGATTTTACGAATTGCTTCATCAATCCCAATTTTATGTGGAGAGGTGGTAAAAGAACTTTATGGGAAGGTACCAAAGTTTCTCGGAGGACATTTTTTTCACCGACTGTTAGCACCCTCGGCTGCCAACTCTTCTTGGTCCAGTGATTTTGTCGGTCTTGACTGTCCCATAGACACAGAAAACAAGGATATTTGGTATACCCAGCTTGTTGCCCGAGCAGCATGCACAAGACCTTCAAGTCCCCACACACTTGCCAACCATGATCTTCATATTTAAGTTTACGAAGAACCAATTCCAAGTTCTCGTAGGTTTCCTTCAAGTGTACAGAATGACCTACAGGTATGGAAGCGTAAAACCCGTTGTGGAGTAAAACTGCTTTGAGACTTCTTTTTGAAGAATCTATAAAAAGATGCCATTGCTCTGAATCATATTGGATTTTAAAATGACCCATCAGACCTTCAACATTGATGCAATAAACCAACTTGTTTTCCTGGGTGAAGTAAGGAACAAACTCCTTTTCACGATGTCTGAACCATGAAGATGACATTCCTGGAAACAATAAATTCCTGCTTTTCAGCCTTGATCCGAGTAACTCAGCGGCATCTTTGGGAAGATTCAAGTCTCTTACCAAATCATTCATCTCCTCCTGAGAAAACAATTTGGGTCTTGTATCATCTTCAAAGTCAGAACTTGATTCGTCATCTGGTTCAGGTATGACTTCACCTTCATCAGAGCTAGGTATCTCTTCCAAGGTAGCAGGGGGCTTAGGTACTGGTATATCTGTGCCATGGGGGATGGGACGAATTGCCGAGTGAAGATTGGGGTATGAAATGGAATGCTTCCATTTGGAATTAAACCCTTTCACATCGCATGAACAAAAGTAACAGTCATCACTATGGTTCTTTTGCTCTCGCCATACCATAGGAATCCCATAACGGAAAGATTTTTTCTTACCCTTGAACCAGTTTCGGAGGTCCTCAACACACCATTTGCACACTTTATGAGGCACCCAGACTTTATCTTGATCTCCAATTTTTAGTCCAAAGTATGCAAAGTATACTTTTTCACAAAGTCTGTAATATTCTGCTGTTGCTTCAACACTGTATATTCACCACAAATGAAACAGAAACTGTCTGGCGAATTAATACACTTTCGCGGAGCCATAACATAATGGTTGAAGAATGACGAGCTAACATGAATTGCGATGAAAAAGTGTGAACAGCCTAGAACCAAGAACCTGATGATGATTTGTGCACAAGTGTGGCATGCAGGAGAGAGCAGCTCTGTGTCTGTACATGAGACGTCACAGTGCTGGCCATGCCCCCCTGCACTGACCGGAGCTGCTGCTATCTGCCCTGTGTCTCCCTCCCACTGGATTCTTCGGGAAAGATTAACCCCTTCTACCATTAGAAGCATGGACTTAAAACTTGCTTAGCTTATGTATATATCGCTGACCATCAGATTTACAGTGCTATATATTTTTTTACATAACTCGGACAACCCCTTTAAGTTTTTTTTGGCATTTTATATCTTAAATGCACTTATGTGAATTAATTAATAGTAATTTGAATTAATTAATAGAAATTTGATAAATGTGAAGACAATTTTGCATGTTGTGGCAAATCATGACGTCTAGGAGTTTTTTCAATATTTTATTTGTTTTCAGCACACCAAAATACATGGAAATTAGATGAAAATAATCAAATAGCTTTTTAGTCGCAGACCTGTGTATAGTATTTCTGTGACTGATTATTGCTAACATGTAGGGATTGGTTCAAGTGAGTGTCCTGTCATAGTATACTTCACCTTTACTTTCTGTAAATTCTTTTGATTTCTTCTTTTTCCTTTTTCCCTTCCTATTTTTCTGGATTTTATGTCCCATTCACCATATATCACAGTTGAGAAACGTGATGTATCCAAGGAAAGAACCAAATAAATATGCATGAAAAGAGGCTTTTATTTACAGTACCAATGGATGCTGCCCACCCGGCACAGGCCGTGTTTCGTTTAATAAAACTTCATCAGGGGTAAAGGGCAACTAAAAGTAAAAACAACCAATAAATACATTCAAATAACACATGACATTAAAACATGCTCATAAATAATTAAAACATAAAATAACCGTATAAATACTCATATCAATAAATAAATAAAACTGTTGGAACGCTATATAAATAAAATATAAAAGAGTGAAGGAAACAGGATTCTCACCCATATTATACTATAACAAGGATCGTACATTTTATGTTCGTCTGATGGAGGATCCGACGGTAGGTTTGAAAAACAGGGTAGATAATTTAGTTCAAACTGCCTTTGAGATAGGTTATATAACAAAGAAGGAAAAGGAATTTCTGACTGTATCATCACCAATCACATCTAGGTCATACGTACCTAGCAGTTTCTCCAAAAGACACAGGTTCCACAATGCTTGTATTGGGTCAAGCATTGATATCCTAGATCCCTTTTTAATAATGGTTTATGGACCTTTCCTCCAGGAACTTGTCCAACCCTTTTTAAACCCAGCTACACTAACAGCCGGTAACAAATTCCAGAGTTTGATTACACGTTGAATGAAAAAATATTTTCTCTTATTAGTCTTAAATAGTTTACCCTGTAGCTTTATTGCATGTCCCCTAGTCTTTCTATATTCTGATAACGTAAACAATCGATCTACGTTTACCCGTTCCACTCCATTCATTAATTTATAGACTTCTATCATATCTCCCCTCAGCCGTCTCTTTTCCAGGTTAAAGAGCCCTAACCTTTTTAGCCTTTCTTCATAGGAGTATCCTTCCATCCCCTTTACCATTTTGGTGGCTCTTCTCTGAATCTTTTCTAATAACTCTATATCCTTTCTAAGATACAGCGACTAGAATTGCACACAATATTCAAGGTGCAGTCTCACCATGGAACGATATAGAGGCATTATAATATCCTTTGTTTTATTTTCCATTCCTTTCCTTATGATACCTAGCATTCTATTTGCTCTCTTGGCCGCTGCTGCACACTGGGCGGAGGGTTTTAACATGTTATCCACAATGACACCTAAATCTTTTTCCTGGGTGGTGGTTCCTGATGTGGAACCTTGCATCATGTAACCATAGTTTGGGTTGTTCTTCCCTAGGTGCATAACTTTGCACTTGTCCACATTACAGTACATAGTAACATAGTAAATGACGGCAGATAAAGACCAGTATGATCCATCTAGTCTGCCCATTGAGATGGCAAGAGCAGGTGTACCTGCTGGTCTGTACAGGCCACCCCTCCCCATGTCTTTGTTTAGGAGTGAACCAAACGCTCCGTGTAGGACACCCCTATTTGTTGGGAAATTTGATGGTTAAGTTATTTTGATTTTATCCTGTTGCTGTAAAGGGATCCACTGTGTCTGTCCCATGCCATTTTGAATTCTGTCACTGTATTTGCTCTCACCACTTCCATCCAAGCATCCACCATCCTTTCAGTGAAAAAGTATTTCCTGACATTTCCTTTCAATTTACCCCCTTGCAGCTTCATGTTATGCCCTCTAGTTTTACACCTTCTCCGTCTTTGGAAGAGGTTTGTTTGTTCATTATTTCTCTTTTAAGTATTTAAAGGTCTGAATCATATCTCCTCTATCCCTCCTCTCCTCCAGAATGTACATATTTAGGTCTTTAAGTCTCTTCTCATAAGGCTTCTGATGCAGGTTCCAAATCATTTTGGTCGCCTTCCTCTGAACAGTTTCCAGTCTTTTTACATCCTTTGCATCCTTTGGTCTCCATAACTGAACACGGTATTCCAAGTGAGGCCTCACCAGTGACTTATACAGTGGCATTAGTACTTCTTCCTTTCTGCTGGTAATTCCTCTTTATATGCAGCCCAACATCCTCCTGGATTTTGCCACTGCTTTGTCGCACTGTTTTGCCACCTTGAGATCCTCAGAAATAATCACACCAAGATCCTTCTCCTGATCCGTGCACACCAACCTCTCGCCCCTTATCGCGTACATTTCCCTTGGATTTCTGCTTCCCAAGTGCATGACACTGCACCTCTTCGCATTAAATCTTAATTGCCATGCATTAGACCATTCTTCCAGCTTTTGTAGATCTTTCCTCATGTTAACCACTCCCTCAGGGGAGTCCACTATGTTGCAAATTTCCGTGTCATCTGCAAAAAGACAGACTTTTCCATTCAGTCCTTCAGCAATATCACTAACAAATACATTGAACAGTGCCGGGCCTAGGACCGAACCCTGGGGCACCCCACTAATCACCCTCCTTTCATCCGAGTGAGCTCCATTAAATTTCATCTTCCATTTTGATTACCAGTCTTCCAATTTATCAAGATCCTCTTGCAATTTTCCACAATCCTCATGGGTTTTAACAACTTTAAATAGTTTTGTGTCATCTGCAGATTTGATAACCTCACTCGTTATTCCCTTTTCCAGGTCATTTATGAATATGTCAAAAAGCAGCGGACCCAGCACAGATCCCTGGGGTACTCCACTATTTACCTTTTTCCATTGGGAAACTGGTCATTTAGCCCTACCCTCTGCTTTCTATATTTTAACCAGTTCCTGATCCACAATAGTACACTGCCTCCTATCCCATGACTCTTTAGTTTTGCCAAAAGTCTCTGATGAGGGACCTTCTCAAAGGATTTCTGAAAGTCCAAATACAATATATCAACTGACTCACCTTTGTCTACCTGTTTATTCACACCTTCAAAAAAACATAACAGATTAGTAAGACAAGATCTTCCTTGTCTAAAGCCATGTTGGCTCTCTCCCATTAAGTCATGACTATCTACATGTTCAGCAATTTTTGTTATTTATGATGGTTTCTACCATTTTTCGCGGTACTGATGTCAGGCTCACCGGTCTGTAGTTTCCCGGATCACCCCTGGAACCCTTTTTTTTTCCATTTAACTTTTTATTAAGATTTCCAATAGGTAAAACATACATCTTATTGAACACATTGTTGTATATTTTCCACATTCTTCTTACAGTCTTAACCGCTTATCTCCCCTAACAGCTAGTACAAACAACAATTCTGCCTAACCTTCAACCTTCTCCCCCTCCTCTCCCACCTCCCCCTACTAATCTTCATGCCGCTATAGCACTTCAAAGTTCACATGTACCAGCAAATATCTACAATCTTTCACCCTCCATCTCATTATCAATGTTTTCTTATTTCTCCCCCCCCTCAGGTGAAACTGTTTAGTAACATTTATCCATATATAGTCCAATCTTCATCGTATCACCATAGTTATATATGTATATTGTGATACAGTGGCCAGCACAGAACCCCTGGGTACAGGAGAAAAGGAAGAGCTTACCTTGCAGTCACCTGGGCAGAAAGCGTGTTCAGGTTATGAGAAGCCAGAGAATGGTGGAACAAGCTTTCCCTGCACTGGGTGTGACGCAGCAGAAAGCCGGAAAGCATATTCAGGTTATAAGGTTCCAGAAAATAGTAGAACAAACTTTCCCTACACTGACTGTGACGCAATAGAAAGCCAGGAAACTAATCACATCCACCTGGGCCAGGAAGCACGTACAACGTGCAGGAGCCAGGAGGATAAAAGTGGCTGGGAAATCCCAGTGAAGGGAAGTGCATTGGAAGGCAAGGGAGGAGCAGTGAAGGGAGGTGCTCGTGCACAGGTCTCCCAAGCCAGAGGGGGCATCATCCCAAGGAGAGTGAGTAAGCAGCTGGAGGGCAGAGGTCACAAGCAGGAGAGCTTGCTGGGACCAGGAAGCTTTGGGTGTGTCCCTGCAGTAGGGAACAGCAGAAGGGAAGCCTTTCCTGGAGGTTACCACAGCCCAGACCAGACAATTGCTGAGGGGAACTCTCATGGCAAAGCAGGCTACAGCCCAAGTAAAGGTGCCTGGTTGAGAGAGGAAGGAGTGGAAGCTGGTTATCCAAGAAACAAAGCTAAGTACACTAATTTCTCCAGAGGGCAAGAGGTGGGCTTGGCTAGAAAAGCAAAGGCTAATTGCTGGAAGGAAAACCCTTGGTGGAAGGGAGGGGGAAGCCGCAGAGAAATAGGCTCCAGTACCTGTCCCCAGGACTTACCTTGCCCCAAGAGCTGCTGCCTCAAGAGAGAGTTCTGTGAATGATAGATGTGGAAAGTGTTATCCACTTACAAGTTTAGACGCTGAGCAGATGCAATGGGAGAGCACTAATCAGGACATTGATTATAGCCCTATGGAATGCACGCTCTGTATCTCGGATGAGATCACCTCTTTATGTTGATCAAGGAAGCAAGAGCATTGTTATACCTGTTTTTGAAAGAAGGTGCATTTTTGGATATTTTGCTGTGAAGAAACAGTTTCTTTAATCCTTTGTTTGCTGTATGAGAAAAAACAGAAATCCACACGGGAAAGGGAATAAAACTTCATCATTATAATTTTGCCTTAAACACGGCTACAGAATTTTCTTTATCAAGGCAGCTTGCACCACACGCCCTAGGCGACTGCCTAATAAGGACTATGGTAGCAAGCGTCTGACAATACGTAAACAATCCGTCAGCAAGCTGGCACTTATCTACTGGTATCACTTACAATGTTGCCTAGTGCTTAACCTTCAACCCTTCCCTCCCCCACCCTCCCCTCACCATGACCTCGTACATTTGTGTTGAGTATCACCCAATCAATCTCCCATATTTGTCTTATATTAGTACATACCTTCGCCATTTAGCTCTAAATCAGCGCCACTGTGCCCACAACAGATGTATAATGTTCCTCACCTCTTCTCCTCTGCTTTCCATTTCTCCAACCATTGCCAAACACCCTTCCATTGTTCCAAGCATTGCTCCCCTTTCCCATGTCGTAACCCGGTCAGTCGTTGCATCAAACACAAATCCACCATCCTTCTTATAAACCCTGCCCTCTGAGGTTTCCCCCTCCATAACCAATGTTGTGCTATCTCGCTTCTTGCAGCCACTATATAGTGACTCAAGATTCCCCTTTCCCGTTCCGCTATATCATCCTCCAAAAGATGTAAAAGACAGACCTCTGGCAGGTTTTGTAGTCTGTATCCTGTCATTTCATGTATTATCAACAGTACCTCATCCCAAAATCCCTGAATCTGGCCGCATTTCCACCACATGTGCAGCATATCCCCTCTCTCCTGACAACCCTCCAACACCTGTCCATAGACCCCAGGCCTGCTCTTTTTTTTTATGTATCGGTGTCCAGTACCACCGATAGAGTACTTTGTATGCATTTTATTTTATTTGGGTGGCGATAGATATCCTTGCTATTGTCTGTATTATCTTTTCCCACCTCTCTTCCGTCCATTGTACTTCTAGGTCAGCCTCCCATCCAGGGGCGGCCCAAGGGGGGTGCGGGGCCATGTGCGGAGACTCGGTGCGGGGCCTCATTTGCATAAGGGGCCTCATTTGCATAAATATTTGCATAATGTTACCATACACTAACTTTTAGTAAACATGCCTCTTCATGAGTGTATGGATAAAAAAAGACAAAGATTTCTACATTACTATAATCCAGTGCCAACCGCCAGGCACATTAGGAACTACTACAAACACTGCCCATTTAGAACCCATAGCAAACCCACCGTATCCCAACAGCACTACCAGGACTCATAAAGCACCATACACTACCTATCAAAAGGCAACACTGCAAATATTAAACCAATACATTTCAGAGAATAACAATACATGACCTACTGGGGAAAGAGAACAAGTGACAATGTCAAATAGGAATTACATAAACAGAATACCTCAGCTCAGTTACACATGCAGAACATAGACTATCACCAAACAAGGAATCACAATTTAAAAACAGGAAGACAATAATTAAACTGGGAACCCTAAAAGCCAAACTTGGAATGTACAACAACAATGTAGAAATAAAACTATAAATTAATTTCCTCTTGTACTACACAAAGCACAGACATTAATGATGCACATTTCCCAGAGCTGACATATTCCAGTTAATAAATTCAAAATAAAGAGATATCTTTGTACCTTTTGTGCAGTTTTTTTTCAGTTGCAATTGTTCCAGCCACTTTCTTCTGGTTTATTTGTGTCTTCTGCTATCTCTCCATCGTCTGCTGTCCATTTGTCCTTTCTTCTCTTCTAGTTTTTTCCATTCTCTCTCTACATCTGCTTTAACATAATAATCTTTCTCCTTTTGCTCTTTCCTCATTCCTATTTCATCCACTCAAATTTTACCCCTCCATCCTCAATCCCCACTTAGTCTCCCAATACCCGGCCAATTGTACATTTTTCTTCCCTCCCACACAAAATATTTTTCCCCTCTCCATTTCATTCTCCCAGCCCCATCCCCTTCTAATCTCCCCCAACATCAGCTCCCTTTTAGTTCCAGCCCCACCCAGTATCCGCTCCCTTCTAGTCCCCACATCAGCCCATTTCCAGTCCTAGCTCCCCCATCCATTTCCAGTCCTATCCGAGTCCCTTCATCAGCTCATTTCCAATACCAGCCTCCCATCAGCCCATTTCTAGTCCTTTCCTAGCCCCACCATCAGCCCATGTTAAATCCTAGCTCCCCTCCACTCAGCCCATTTCTAAACCAAGCCCCCATGAGCCTACTTCCAGTTCTAGCCCCTCCATGAGTCCATTTCAATCCAAGCCCCCACCAAAGCCCATTTCCAATCTTAGCTCCCCCCAACACCCAATTCTCAGTTCTATCCTAGCCCATCCATCAGCCCAGTTCCTGTCCTAGCTCCCTCCCCTAAGAGCCCATTCCAAGCCCCCCTTCCCATCAGCTATTTGCAGTTCAAGCCCCCTTCCACTCAGCCCATTTCCATTCCAAGTCCCCCTCCCCATCAGCTATTTGCAGTTCAAGCCCCCCACTTCCACTCATCCCATTTCCATTCCAAGCCCCGTCCCCATCTGCTATTTGCAGTTCAAGCCCCCCACTTCCCCTCAGCCCATTTCCCTTCCAAGCCCCATCCCCAACAGCTATTTGCAGTTCAAGCCCCCTTCCACTCCGCCCATTTCCAGTCCTAGAAACCCCCCCAAACCATTACCAGTCCTAGCCCCCCATAGCCCACTCCCAGTCCTAATCCCACCAGCCCATTTCCAGTCCTAATCCCCCATCCCCCCATTTTCAGTTTAAGCCCCCCCATAGCCCATTACCAGTCCTAACCTCCCCCTCAGCCCACTCCCAGTCCTAATCCCCCATCACCCAATTTTTAGTTTAAGCCCCCCCCAGCGCCCATCACCACTCCTAACCCCTCCCCAGCACCCATCACAACTCCTAACCCCCCCAGCGCCCATCACCACTCCTAACCCCCCCAGCCCAGCACCCATCACCACTCCTAACCCCCCCAGCCAGCCCAGTGCCCATCACCACTCCTACCCCCCAGCCAGCCCAGTGCCCATCACCACTCCTAACCCCCCCAACCATCCCAGTGTCCCTCACCACTCCTATCCCCCGACTTCCAGCCCTGGCCTTTCCATCACTACGCCTACAACCTCCACCCCCCGACCTGCCCACCCCAGCCCATCACAACTCCTAACCCCCCCCAGCCCAGCCCAGCCCATCACTACTCCTACCACCCCCCCCCGCCCAGCCCAGCCCAGCCCATCACTACTCCTAACACCCCCCCAGCCCCGCCCCGCCCAGCCCCGCACCACTTCTAACCCCCAGCCCAGCCCAGCCCAGCACCACTCCTAACGCCCAGCCCAGCCCAGGGAAATTTTAAAAAAAAAGAAAACCTGTCTCCTGCCGCTGTCGGGGCCGCCGCGGCAGAATCGAGCGTGCCGCGGGGCCCCCCTGTACCCGGCACAGCCTCTCCTCCCTGTAGCAGCTCTCTCGTTGGAGCTGAAGTCAGACGCGCCGGCTTGCAGAGCGCGAGGGAAGAGTTTTTCCCTCGCTGCTCTGTTAAGCCCGCGGGGGCTGATGGGAAGTTCCCATCAGCCCCCGCGGGCCTAACAGAGTCGCGAAAGGGAAACTCTTCCCTTCGCGCTCTGCAAGCCGGCGCGTCTGACTGCAGCTCAGAAGAGAGAGCTGCTACAGGGAGGAGAGGCTGTGCCGGGTACAGGGGGGCCCCGCGGCACGCTCGATTCTGCCGCGGCGGCCCCGACAGCGGCAGGAGACAGGTTTTCTTTTTTTTTTTCAATTTTACTTTTACAAAAGAATGTTTTTTGCGCGGGGCCCCCTGAAACGCGGGGCCCTGTGCAAAAAACATTCTCGCTCAATGGACGGGCCGGCCCTGCTCCCATCTCTTCATAAAAACAAATTTACCCTCTCCACCCTCCATTAGCCCTTGATAGATCTTGGACAAGGATCCTCTGCGACCTAACTGGCCAGAGCAGAGGGCCTCAAACCACCCCCTGTTGCTCCATAAGTCCCACCATACATGCTGCTGCCGCACAAAGTGACCCTTATTCCCTCCTTCACCACTATCTGAGAGAGATCTGTAAGTCCCTGTTGTCCTCATCTTCGCAAAATACTCACCCCTGGCCCCTGTACCCTCTCAAAACATGCCTCCAACGTCATCCCTTGTATATATCCTTTATCATTTATCAAGACCTGCCTGTTTTGTTTCCAAATATTCAAACTATGTACTACGAAGGGGTTCATGGCGTTACTTGCTAGCGCTGACCTTCCCCGCCATACCAACCGTTCCAATCCCACTCCCCTTACTGAATCTTCCTCCATCTGAACCCAGTGTTTCCATTTTTCTCTGTGCCAATCAGAGTTTTTTCATTTGTGCCGCCATATAATATTTGGTAAAATTTGGAACCCCCAGCCAACCTCCCCGCTCGTTCTCTGCAAGATGGACATAGCTATCCTAGGGCTCCTATTTTGCCATACATATCTATTAACACATCTTTGTAGGTACTTTAACGTTTGATGTGGTATTGCTATCGGCAAGGCTTGAAACAGAAAACGAGGTAGCAACATCATCTTAACAGTTGCTATACGCCCAAACCATGAATTATACCCCCACCCCCAAACTTTCTACTTGCCCAAATAACCTTTTGTAGTTTAAGTCATACAGTGCCTCCAACCTATTACTTATTTGAATCGCAAGGTATCTAATAACCCCCTTGGCCCACCTAAACGAGTATTGCTTCTTTAAGCGCATCTGCTCATCCTCTTGTACTGACAAGTTAAAAATTTCAGATTTTTTAGTGTGTGGTTTGCAATTGCTGGAGGAGGGGGGGGTTTAGGAGCTTCGCCGAAGTGTGCGCGGACTTCGCATTAGGGGAGAGAGATCGCTACGCCTACGTGCAGGCGCGGTCCTTTTTATTAAAGGAGCTGGGGAAGGAGGGGATGGGCTGGGAGGTTTCTAGACTGGAGGCTATCTGGTATGGGAAGTGGGGTACGAGAGGGTTGATTTCCGGACTTTATAAGGGGGTGAAGAGGGAGGGGGTAGGGAAGCATCGGTATATGGTGGAATGGGAAAGAGATTTGGGGAGACCCCTGGCGGAGACAGAGTGGAAGCGGATCTGGGACCAAATTAAGAGGGGGCCCAGTGCGAGTAGGATTAAAGAAAACTGTTAGAAAGTGCTGATGAGGTGGTATTATACCCCAGATAGACTCAGTAAAATGTATCCGGGGGTCTCTCCAATGTGTTGGAGGAAGTGTGGGGAGGTGGGAAATTTCTGGCATGTCTGTTGGGGGTGTGCTAAAGTGCTGGCGTACTGGCGGGAGGTGGTGGTGTGGATCAAAGAGAAAGTGGGGGTTGAGGTAGCTGTCGAGCCCAACGTGTGTTTACTTTCTTGGGGTGGGGAGAGTCAGGAGCTCCGGGGGGGGGGGGGGGTAAGGTGGTGTTAGCTTGTCTCTGTGCCGCACGGGGGGCAGTGGCCCGGGCGTGGAAGCAGCAAGAGATGCCGGGTCTGGACCGGTTCGTGTCCGGGCTGCGGGATATTGTCCTAATGGAAAAACTCACTGCGCTGAGAAAGCAAAGGGGGGAGCGGTTTGGGGAAATTTGGGGAAGGTTGGTACGAGTGTTGGGGGTGGGTTGAGGGGGGTGGGAGGGTGGGTAGGAGAGGGGGGTAGGAGGGAGTGGGGGGGTTTGGGGGATAGAGGGAATATAATCATGTGGGGTACTGAGTGTGTTGTTGTAGTGGTATAGTAAAATGTGGCTCTGTTTGTGCTGATCTTTTTGGTGTGTTGAAATAAAAATTGAAAATATAAAAAAAAAATTCAGATTTTGCCCAGTTTATAGTGAATCCCAACAACCTCCCATATTCTTCTAACTCCCACATTAATATTGGTATAGAGCATCTCAGTCTCGCCATACTTAGTATGATATCGTCCGCAAACATGGATATTCTATACTCTGTCTTTGCCACCATCATACCCTTCAGATTCTCCCTTTCTCTCACTCTCTCTGCAAAGGGCTCCACTGACAACGCAAATAAAAGGGGCGAAAGCGGGCAACCCTGCCTCGTCCCTCTCCCTTGCTCAAAAAAGGTTGAATATGCTCCATTCACCCGAACACAGGCTTTCGGGTGGTGATACAAAGCTTTTATCCAGCCCATGAACTCTCCTCCCAACCCCATTCTGTCCATTACCTGAAAAAGGAAGGGCCAAGACACCTGGTCGAACACCTTTTCCGCATCTAGAGAGATCAACAATGCCTCCTTTTTACTTTGCCCCACTGACCAAATAATGTTTAAAATCTTTCTAATATTATCTGCCACCTGCCTCCCCGGGATAAAGCCCACTTGATCTTGGTGGATCAATTTCACAATCACCCTATTTAAATGCGTTGCTAATATTTTAGCAAAGAGTTTGGCATCTAAATTCAGCAACGAAATTGGTCTATACGAGGAGCATACTCTTCAGTTTATCAAATACCAGTAGTTGTAATACATCATCCCGATGTATCGATATTTCCTTCAATTCTTCCGCACCTTTAAATACCACTTCAGTCATGGGTAACATCCCTACATCTTCCTCAGTAAAGACCGAAGCAAATAATTCATTCAGTCTCTCTGCTATCGCCTTGTTGCCTCTTAGTGCCCCTTTAACCATTCTATCATCTAATGGACCAACTGACTCTCACAGGTTTTTTGCTACGAATGTACTTGAAAAAAGTCTTTATTAAGCGTTTTTGCTTCCGCAACAAGCTTCTTCTCAAATTCTCCCTTTGCCTGCCTTATCAATGCCTTGCATTTTACTTGCCAGTGCTTGTGCTGTTTCCAGTTTTCATCATTTGGCTCTTTTTTCCATTTCCTGAAAGATGCTTTTTTGGCAACAACAGCCTCTGTGACCTCACCTTTAAACCATGCTGGCAGTTTTTTGAACTTCCTTCCACTTTTCTTAAAGCGTGGAATACAGCTGGTCTGGGCTTCCAAGATAGTATTTGTTTTCTTATATGCTTTCTGATATATGTTTATATGGTTTTGTTTTTTAAGTATTTGTCTTAAATGTTTTTGTTAGTTATATATTTGCTGATTTTAATTTTATTTTTTTATATTGCATTCTATTTGAGGTTCCTATACCCCTGTTGAAGGCTGGGGCTGAAACACAGCTATGTATGGTAGGAGCATCTAGACTTCAATAAAGATTTCATTTACATGCTCCATTTTGTGTTTCTCGCCACCTTGCTCCTGGATACCCCCCAGAAAAACAGAGGAAGGTCATAGTGCCCCAATGGTACCCCTTCAGAGCCATATATATGTGCTGCTTCAAACTAAGCAGGAAAAGGCTTCCTTTTGGCCTGGATATTTGGTGCCCTAGGCTGTTATCTGTGCCCACATCCAGGCTTACCACCACCACTTGTTTGTTGACCTTTATATTTATGTATCTAAGTGGGCTAAGGGACAATCATATTATTTGCTTCAGTACTTGAATAATTATTTAAAACATCAAACAGTCACATCTTCAAAAAGTTGAATCTGAGGAGCTGCCTGGTACTTCCAACACTGAACTTACACTCTCAAAGCTTATGGTGCTAAAGGGACAAGAGAACATAAGCAGTGTGGCCTTCTTGTATTAGCATTAACATTACTCTTACTACAACTAATGATACCGTGTTCTCATGGAGACATGTCATTTTGGTGCAAATATTAAGCCCCCTCCCCACCCACCTACAGAGCCAGCAGGAACTGGGCATTGCCAGCCCCAGGGTCTTCTGCCCCTCACCCCACAACAGGAATCACTTACAGAGAGAGAAGGTGAGAAAGAGAGGGGATAGAAGCAGTCCCAGGCCCAGCAAGCAGACAGAGAACGCGGGGGAGAGTCAGCCCAGGACAGGGCAGACACAGCTTCAGAAGTTCTTGAAAAAACAAACAAAAAAAAGAAAAAAGATTCTAAAAGGAGAACTGAATAAAAGGAAAGCAAGCAGAGGAAGTGAGGAATGCTGCCAGGTCTCAGCCAAGGGAGGTTTTGGCGGGGATATTAATAGCTTGCTCTTGAGGAGGGATTGCTAGCCAGCCCAATGTGAGGGGTTGTTTAGCTGCAGAGCCGGGTGTGGCAAATAGAGACAGAGGAAAAAAAAAAGGGGGAAGGGTAACTTAGGAAATAAATTTAGAAGAAAATGTGAGCCTGCTGACACTTCCACATCCGTGAGATATATAGAAGGGAAAAAAAAGGAGGGACTGCAGAAGAGGCTCTAAGCCAGATAGTGAGGGGAGGGGAGCAGATGTAGTGACGGCTGCAGAAAATAGCAGCAGAAGGAAAAGTTTGTTCCTGAGTCAGAAATTAGAAGCAGACGCTATAAACAGCCTGATTAGGGTAGCAGGTATCCCCCACCCTCTCCCTCCCATCCTGATGTCTGTTCCCACCCCACCCACTTCGACCTGCCCACTGCCAACTGGCACTGAGCCCTGACACTATGCTGCCAGAAGGCTGTCTACAAGCTTCTGATGTTTTTTAACAAATTGTCCTAAACTTACTGAAATGTGATTGGAACTGAAACTTTTGCCAAGGTCTCAGCAGAGTCTAACCCTTCTTGCTAACCTCTCTCTCCTCCTTATCTGTCTTTCAATCTGTCTGTCTGTGATCGACTTAATGCTTAACAACTCACACAATGAAAGCCGGGTGATGGTGAGACCTGAAGTCATGTCTCCAAATGACACAGCTAAAGCTCTAGTGCATTTCCTGATGCAGGTTTAGCACAGACATTTTACGCAGTGGTGGGTAAGCAAACAGCAAGTAAATTAGCAGTGTCTAAAAGGTCTGTGGTGTTCGTTAGCAGCACCTGGATCCTGTGCACAAAAGGCACTTGTGTGCATGAGTGAAGGGAGCAGAGGACTCACAACCTGCACTACATACACAAAGGCTAGAAAGAGAATCCTCACTGCCCTGACCCTCACTGCCACAGGCGTTGGAAAAGGATGGGCCACACGCTCCCCGGCCCTATCAAACATTTTCTGCCAGAGAGAGGATTCAAGATGGCGGTGGGATGGTTCCTGGGAGGGGTTGCTCTTGGTCTTTGAACGCCTCTCTTACCTCTTCCCCATGGAGTTATTACGATGGGCGGGAGGAAAAGAAAGCAAGTCAGCCTACCTTCGGGCTTGGCGGTTGGTACAATGGCACAAAAGACTTTGGATGCATGTGGCTTCTTCTCCAGTGGACTGGGAGCGACGCCTTCAGCAGTGCTGGGTAGCGGGTTCTTCTCAATGCTGGGCGGGAATCTGGCTGTCTCCGGAGAGGTACACCCCACCCTTCCATGACCCGGAAGTGCCGCAGGCGCCAGTAAAGTCCTTCCCAATGGCATACCGATGAGTACTTCGGTATGGGGAAGTGAAGAGGGTTCTCTGGCTGCGGCAGCGTCTCCCCAGGTGTTGGGGCTGCATTCTGTGGAAGACGCAGGGTCAGGCCCTCCTGTGCTGGGAACAGAAGTGGAGCTTTCAGGAGGAGGTATGGGGTTGTTAAAGCCTGCTCATATAACATTAGGCGTGCTGTGGGACAAGGCTTACTTTAAATTTTTAATCCACATTCTGCAGCAGGTTAATTTTTGCATATTTCAGGAAAATTGTACCCGTCTTATTCAATATGTTATAACAGTGATTTTCTTTCTTTCTGCTATGGTCATGTATTATATACCATTTGATAGAAAAATGAGACAGCAATTTTGGATCCCGAGAGTTTTGGGACTGGCCTGGATAGGGTTAACTGCTTCACTTCACTCTTCTCTGACTACTGTTACTGAGACTTTAGCTAAGGATTTGCTGCTGGTAAAAAGGGATTTCCAAACGGTTTCCAGGAATCAGACAAAACTGGCGGAGAGACTCTCTGTAATGGAACAAGAGCTTGGACATCTTTGGGAGCTTCAGGTGGCTCAAATTAAAGACGGGACAGTACAACCAAAGAAAATGGAATATTTAGAAAATCAGGCTCGTAGGAATAATCTGCAATTGTTTAACTTTCCAAAGTCCCTGGTCTTGTCCCTGGTTGAGATGGTACATAGATACTTCAGGGAGACATTGAAAATTCCCCTGGAGTCTCCCTCCTATCTCCCGGGTACAATACTTGTCTCTGGGCCCAAGTAACTGAGGCTGTGGGTCTAGATCGGGGGGGGGGAGGGTTTGGAGGACCTTATGGGGTTTCTAGAGGACTCCCTTGAGGTAGTCATGGAGAGGACAACTCTGTTGGTCATGTTGGTCCTTGTGTTGCAGCAATCGCTGTGAAAAGCTCTTATTCAATCACTCACCCACAGAAGGAAAACTCACAGGCAGGCTGGAATGCAAACAGGATCTTTAATGTGCACAGGATCAGACAGAGATACCAGCAACCTCCACAAGGGTCTGAACCCCGAGGGACGGCCTACAATGCCTTATATACAGTACAGTTTTAAACTCATTCTACAATCCCATTTGCCACAGGTATTTCCTGCCCACCAATCAGCAGCCCCTGGGGAGGTACCTGGGTGACCTGTCCAAACCGGTATGCTCTGGTCTGTTGGTTTCAGGGCTAGGGAAATACTGTGCTCAGACCTGGAGTGGGGGAAGGGTGCCTACTGGAATCTCAATGTCTCTCTTAGTAGGCTGATTACCTCATGGCTTGCGGGGGAAGGGTCAGGCTGATCAGAGCCTCATGGCTTGCAGCATGGCTTGGGGGAAGGGCTATCTACAGGTCGCAGCATGGCTTGGGGAAGGGCTACCTATAGCTACCTCATGGCTGCCTCATTCCCCCTTTTTAAGTAAGACCTCAACCGCTAGAGGCGGTGAGGCTTTATTACTGGAGGCAAGCCGCAGAGGAGTATATTGGTCAGGGCCATGACCGTGGCAGCCGCCTGCGTTCTACCAGGGTGCCAAGGGTGGAAACAACCTGTAAGGAAAAAGGCACCTGGTTAAAATGTACGGTACAGCAATGGGACAAGTTAAGGTAGAGAGTTACGTATACAAAGGTCTGCATGTTCAGAGCAGTTTGGGCAAGTAATACTGCTGTGTTAGTAGTCTCTGCACTTGTTTGAAAGCAAGTCTATATCAGCTAAGGCACCTTTTCTCAGTCTGATCCCGGTTCCAGGAAAGGTGTCTGTAAATCAGTCTCTCCGGTGGTCCAGAGTTCGTCGGCAGTCTGTTAGAACCCCGTACTGGGCAGAAGTGTCAAAGCGTAGGGGCTGGTTTGGAACTGTGACAGAAGTCCAGGCTGGAACAATTTCTGGTGCAGCGGCCTTGACACGAGAGTGATGGATCCTCGGAGCAACTTCAGCCACCTTGACAGCCGTGGGGGTGGTCCGCAGAACAGTATACGGGTCTCGCCACTGGGAGTCAGCAGATCCTGCTTCCACTCCTGGATCCATTATCACTGGAGGTTCCTTTGCTGGTAGGAAATATTCCATTATGCCCTTGACTGATCTCCACATGTTTACAGATCAGACAAGTGCACGCGCGTGTTCTGTAATTCTGACAAGTTTTAGAATCACACCAATTTTTTTTGCCTGTGAGAATTTGTCATCAATTTATCCCCCTTTGCCTCTGCATGCCTGGCCAGGACACACAGAGGAAAAGTAGGCAAAAAAACATCTGGAAGTACCACATGGTCAGTGCGGGGTTTTTCCAAAGCTCATCAGGATGCAAGGTGCACCCAGCCTGTCTCCAGGTGCCTACTTACAATCTTTGAGTATTGTGGTGGGGGCCTAGATGACTTCCTAAATTGAAGATACTGGAGATGGCATAGTTGAATAAAATGCTCATCATTTTTATATTCATTAGCCAGATACATCACTTCACATCATTAAATTGCCTTCACAGTTTACTGTCCATCAGAGTCCTTCCACATCATTAATTACCTTCATCAGTTTACTGTCCATCAGAGTCCTTCTTCTTAATATATCACTTTACCCCTCACAACACTTTCCACCAACTACATACATAGGTCCTTCAATTTTTTCTTTTTTCTATACCATACTAATGTATCCTTATCTGGCAAGGCTGCTAAAACAATTGTTAGAGACATAGTATTGTTGTAAACAGTGTCCATTTCCCACTAACTTAATTGGTGCAGTTCTAGATTGGCATGGGTGCTCATTCTAAATAGCGACTGTCTAAACAATCTTCAATATAAAACGATACATCAATTCCAATAGAAAGAAATATGGCTCCTAACATGACAGCCACATATCTCTCATGTATGACTAGAGTCTATTGTACACCTGGTTCCCAGTGAGAGTACTGTAGGAAAATTAAAAAATACTTGGACTGATCTTGAAAATGCAGTGGTCCACAAGGATTTATGTAAGCTATCCATTAATTATGGTGTCAAAAGAGATCCTCTTGAGGTGAGAGACTAAGAGGGTACAAGGCATTGGTGGTTGGGCCTCATAGCGATACTCTTTCTGGTTCTTCTTGGTCTGCAAGGCATTTGTGAATAGGCCTCATGGCAATACTTCCTCGGGTTCTTCTTGGCCTATTCCCCCCTGCCTATTCATGTCTCTTCAGAGGCATAAATGTACAAGGTTCGTGTTTTCTCAGGCCTTGTGGGTCCTCGAGGAGTCTTAGAGCAGTCAGAATTCCAGTGGCCCAGATCATCACACTTGGAGTAGCACGTTTTATTGCCTTTTTCCTAGGCTGTCGTCTCACCTTCTGCCCCTCTCTCTCATTCATTTCTCAAAGCTCTCCTGGATCATTGCTGACAAGTAAGATTTAGTTTTATCCAATCAACTCGAGTTAATGTTATCATTATATTTGTAATAATATTTTTACAAATATTTCCATATTTCTGGGAATCACAGTTCCATCTTTCCACTAAATTTGCTTTATATACTTGGGAACCAAGCGATTTCAGATCAGCCCCTTTCCAAAATTTAATATTTACTCATCTTATTGCTGTGTATACTGGACCTCTACATAATGTACTCCTACCAGTATATTGGTAACAAAGTACAAATGTATAAACTAAAAAGATTTGTATCTCACAGTGCTATAATATATTGTGCTCCTGAACTCTGGACACCAACATGTAAAATTCAAATACAGCAGGACAGGTGAATTTATTCTAAATAGCACCTATGATGTTACTGTCCTGTTCATCATTCATCAGCACAGAGCTTAACAAGGCAAAGTGATTACCTTGTATCTTATAGTTCAAAACAGGCATGAAACTGATACTTTTAAGAAGGTTGGTGGATATCTGGAATGCAATATCATTGTAGTATCAGAAAAATGAATACAGTTGATCAAGGCAGTTTAATGTATCAAGCAGGAAAGAACGCAATCATCAGCACAGCATTTACTGTCTGCAGAATAAACTGCCAAAGATGGCATATCATGCAGAAGTATTACTTGCTTAAGTTTGTATGTGCAGTCAAAACCAAAATATGTACCAGAGAAAATCCAGGCTTTAAAGGACAAGTAAAAAAATCTTCATTTCTTCATGATCTTAAGGATTTTTTTTTCTCCAGCCTTTGTTTGCTTCCAGCAGACATTTGAGGATGCTCAAAGGAGGCACCTCATGGTTCTAGAAGCTCAAACTCTACAATTAAAATTGATGACAAGAGGATTGTTTGCAGGCTAGGTGTGGCTAGGTGAATTGGGGTTCTTTGTCCTCTAGGAGAAAGACTCCTAGATGATTTTTTTTTTTTTTTGTCCTCTCTAATGGGCCTCCATTCATCTGCTAGAAGAAGGAGCTCCTCCCAGTATCTTTCTATAGCTATGCAAACTATTTCAGCAGTTCCAACTATCCCCCAGTCACCGCTGAGAGGTGTGACCAAAACACCTGGTTCCCTGACCACTGATCATGCATGAAACATAGCAATGAAATTGGATATGCATCAAACAATGCAATTGTCTTTCTTTACTGATATACCAGTACCACAGTCCACACACAGCAAACACCACCCCCCCTTTTCCAAACTGTCCCCTTCCCTGCAATCAGTAGACCTGTGTTTTCACTGTTTGGGGAACAGGGGCGACTCGTCAATAACTTCACCTTTTACTGATAGAGTATCAAAATCAATCCTGAAATATAAAGACCTAATGTCTGGACAAAAACTTTCTTTCCCTAATGTCACAACTAAACACAGAGCCACTAACAAACACAGAGCCACTAGCAATTTTTACATAACAGTACATTAACTATATGGGCCAGCCATGAATCTATATAGGGAAGCTGGTCCGGATACTCCTTCACTATAATTTAGCCTCCGGACCCCATGCTCTAATCACAATTCACAAATCACAATGTTCAGTGTAAATTTTCTAATCTCACTTCTGGGAATACAATATACAATATAATCCTGGTAACAGGCAGAGTTTGGTTGCACAAAACACACAGGACCACAAAGGGAAAAAGAAAGAGGGAAAAACAGAAAACAGAGACGTCTCAGCAGCGAATACTCATACACTCTCTTTCCTCAGTAGCAGCTTGTTACAAATACATCACAGACACTCTCTCTAGCTGTATCATAGGATTTAACTTTCACCATGAGGATATTAGAAATACAGTACAGTATGAGAAATATAGCTAGCTATTTTCTAATGTCCACTAGATGGAGCTCCAGGATCACTTTAACCATAAGGATAAAAATACAGCTAGTTTTTAAATGACCACTAGATGGAGCTCCAGGATCACTCCAGGGCAGCCCAATACCTCTGCAGAGAAACGCACGTGGTGTCCACAAGATGGCTGCTACCTCCTCGTGCTCCTCCACACCGGCTCTCCACAGATGGAAAAAAAGGGGAAATGGTGGACTTCCAAGCATCACCTCTCTTTTAATCAACCAAAAAACAAAAGGTTAGCATTTTATTTATTTATTTTTGGTTTTAAAGGCAGGAAACCCAACGGGGGCTCAGGGAAGGCAGAGAAACTCGGCGGGGGCCCAGGGAAGGCAGAGAAACTCGGCGGGGGCCCAGGGAAGGCAGAGAAACTCGGCGGGGGCCCAGGGAAGGCAGAGAAACTCGGCGGGGGCCCAGGGAAGGCAGAGAAATTCGGCGGGGGCCCAATGGAAGGCCGGAACCTTAGCGGGGGCTCAAGGGAACACCGGAAAATTTAGCGGGGGTCAGCTGTGCACCGGGACAGCACCGAGAGGCACAAAACCTCAGCGGAGGCCCAAGGGAAGGCAGTAATTCACATGGGGAGCATGGATTCACATCGGACAGCATGGGGGGAGGCAGAATTAACATCGGAGCACAACTGAGAGAGAAATTCACATCGGAGCAGAAATTAACACAGCGGCAGCATGGGGGAACAGAAATTTACATCGGAGCACAGAAATTACATCGGGGTTCAGGGAAAGGCAGTAAATCCACACCGGAGCACATGGAGGGCAGAATTCAACATCGGAGCAGAAATTAACACAGTAGCAGCATGGGGGGAACAGAAACTTACATCGGAGCACAGAAATTACATCGGGGGTTCAGAGAAAGGCAGTAAAACCACACCGGAGCACATGGAGGGCAGAATTCACACCGGAGCAGAAATTAACACAAATTAGAAACGGAACAGAAGCATATCAGAGCCCTCTCCTTGCAGTCACGCTTCAGAAAACTCTCCACAAGCAGAAAGGAAAGAAGAGAAGCAGCGATCTAATTTATCTCAGGTATGTTTAACTTATCAAGTGCTATATTAGTTACATTTTTTTCTTTCGGCAGCGCTTTTAAAAGATCTCAGATTACTGCAGTTTCAGATATTCAGATTTTACCGGTATTCAGATTCAGATACAGGACGAGCAATGGCTTCAGGGCCACTAAGGCCCGTACTAGGACTGCTCGTGCAGTTGATCAGGCTGCTACAGGTTCCCAGAAATTACCAGGACTCACAGATAGAGTACAGAACTAGCCCCAGACAAGGTAGCAGTACTCACCAGAACTCTGATCAGACAGGAAGTTTGGATGCCAGTCTATCCAGCTGGTTTTTCAATCGGGGATTCAACCACAGGGACCAGCTGTCCAGACAAATCAAGGTGTCCTTCCGAGCACAAAGTGGCCGGGGGGCGCAAGGACCGTAATCACCTGGAGGGGCCGGTCCCTGACTGGTGGAGGCCCAGATGCTGCAAAAGCAGAAGTCTTCCCACCGTGGGTGTGATGAGAGAGGCTTTTCTTTTAATATTTCCCGGCCAATGCACCAAAATGTTGCAGCAATCGCTGTGAAAAGCTCTTATTCAATCACTCACCCACAGAAGGAAAACTCACAGGCAGGCTGGAATGCAAACAGGATCTTTAATGTGCACAGGATCAGACAGAGATACCAGCAACCTCCACAAGGGTCTGAACCCCGAGGGACGGCCTACAATGCCTTATATACAGTACAGTTTTAAACTCATTCTACAATCCCATTTGCCACAGGTATTTCCTGCCCACCAATCAGCAGCCCCTGGGGAGGTACCTGGGTGACCTGTCCAAACCGGTATGCTCTGGTCTGTTGGTTTCAGGGCTAGGGAAATACTGTGCTCAGACCTGGAGTGGGGGAAGGGTGCCTACTGGAATCTCAATGTCTCTCTTAGTAGGCTGATTACCTCATGGCTTGCGGGGGAAGGGTCAGGCTGATCAGAGCCTCATGGCTTGCAGCATGGCTTGGGGGAAGGGCTATCTACAGTTCGCAGCATGGCTTGGGGGAAGGGCTACCTATAGCTACCTCATGGCTGCCTCATTTGAACCTGACAAAAGTTTAATTCTTCAAGCATATTTTAAGAATTTCAATGAGAGGTTTATGGGCTCCTTTGTTGATATGCTTTCTAATCTGTCACGTGTTACTCAACTGAGGAGGAAGGAGTTCCTAGGTCTTCGCCCCCAGGTCCTTTCTCTTGGGGGTTGGGGCTTTGTTTAATTTGAGATTTCCTTCTTGCTGTTATGTTACCTCTAAGGATAAGAGTTTCCTTTTCTTTGAGCCAAAACAACTTTTGGAGTTCTTGACTGCTAGGGAGGAATCTAGGATAGTAGTGGAGTCCCCTATGGCTTGTGTGTCTCTACCCGCCTTAATTAGTTTCTCTTTTTCCTATTACTGTGTTTTCTCTGTAAACCTCTCAGAGTTTTCCTATACTTTTGTGGGCAAATCAATATGGTTGATTGTTTTTCTTGTGAAATTTCTTCCTAGTTGTAACCTATGTTTACTGTATGCTTTCTTTTGGTGTATTGAACCATTGGTGTTTCATTCATGTTGTTACTTGGATGTTTAGTAATAAACATAAAATTAGAAAGAAATTCTCTGCCATGATCACGGCAAAGACCCTTTCTGTCAGCCCGTGGGAGATTTGATCTCTGTGGGCAGAACAGGAGGGGAAAGCCGGCGATCTTGGCCTCATGCAAGTTGCCTGGCCTAGGAGCCCCCCTCCCCCAATGAAAAAGTCATTCTGCATGAAAGTTCCTCTTCCCCCTCCAAAAGAAAATTAGAAAGGCTCAGATCACTCTTGGCATTGTGAGGTAGGAGGAGGGCGCGTTGCACAGATCCGGTCTTCCCCAACAAACCAGAGATCAGGTACTGTTTCAAAACGTTACCTCATTCTGTTCAGACTTCTCAGGACCAGTGTGATGAAAATGAACTGGATATCAGCTGCTGATAGCTTTTGGAATCTCTGCGCGATTTGTAACTGAGCAGGGCGGCATCGGAAGCCGCATAAGCGACTGCCACAGACCTAAGGGCTCCCTTCCTGTATTCTGTGCCCATGCTAGCGTAGAGAAATTGTGCATTAATGCTATGCATGTGAGTATCTTGATCACAAATGTCACACAGAACTAAATGTGCTAAGCCTTTTTTACTCACAGAGACACAGAAGCATTGTACATCTACCCTACAGGGCCGGCCCTAGAATTGGTTCAAGGTGTTGGCGCCCTGGGCAAACATTAAGCCTTACACCCCCTCCCCCTACTGTCAAAATCAATTGTTTAGCATGGAATACCTTGCTCTTTGCTGCCCCAGGTGCAACCGCCTAGTTTGCCCGGTAGTCGGTCTGGCTTGGCTACCCCGTAATGAATTGCTGCTAGTGATGGGATTGAAAACCGACAGTTCAGCTCTCATTTGCCTTGATGTAGATACTGTATGTACCAAATATTTTTCATATAGATGCAACATGGGACAAACCCTTCGGTACCTCTGTCCACTTATTTCTATGTCTTTTTTTTGTTTTTTTACCTGGTTCAAAGATATGTTTCTGGTTGGATTGGAAAACTCTAGATTGCAGAGTTATGCACAGAATGACAGGAAGCTATCAAGTTTGTATCGTCTTACAGGTCTGCAGAAAAAAAAAAATTATTTGCAGGTTCTGACAGCTTTTATTGGACCAACTGAAGAATTAGCACAAGATGATCACATAACATGAGTTCAGGAGTCCAAAAGAATCTATTCTGCAATGTGACCAGATGTTTGTCACTGTTGTGTCTATGGTTACTTTTTGCCAGTATATTGATCAAATAAAAGATATCAGAGAGCGACTGGATAAGGGAGAAGGGGCAAAAGTATCTGTATGTTATTTTTTTTCATTCTGAATTTTTGTAGACAGCTTCTCATGTTCAGTCTGTTGGCAGGAGTGTGATTTTTTAAGGCGGGTGCTATAGGGGAGGTTATGCCATGCCTCATTCTCTACAGTCTTATCACTTACCCTGTTAAATGGGATTCCTGGCAAGGTGATAAAAAACCCTTAACCTGACTCTCCACGGAAATGCAGCCTCTCAGCAGGCATTAAAGCCCACATCTCCCCATGACCCTGGGGTCAGGAGGTCATGGCTGTATGACCTCCTGGTTACCTGATCCTTGCAGGGACTCTCCTGAAAAGGAATGGGAGCCCTGATTCAGCGTCACCCTTCAAAGACAGGGCTGAAAGCACACTGTAAAGAGATAAGCTTCAGGGATGCAGGTCTGGAAAAGAAACTATGTAAATAATTACACTTTGAGATAACATGGCAGAAAGCAGTTATGGCACCGCCCATCAGCCTCCGTTTACACCACTCCCTACAACTCTCCCCTGTGGCCTGCACTGCTCCACCATTCCCCATAGTCCCCCCCCCCCAACCAGGGCTCTTCCACCACTCCCTATAGCTCCTCAAAACTTGCATTTGTCCACCATTCTTTACAGCTTCCCCCACAACAAGTCCTCCAACATCATTTCCTAAAGCTCCCCCACAAAAGCACTCCTTCACCATTCCTTACAGCTCCCCCACCCCAGCACTCTGTACACTAGAGAACCTCTGAGTCAGTGAAATGAAAGGTGCTGGGGATGTAGGTAGATGGCAGCCACTAGTGTTCTTGTGATGCTTTTGCTGCCTCTTCCAGATTTACACATGAATGGACTGTGGAGGAGTTTTCATTCTCCTCAGAAATCAAAATCAAGCGGCTGAGCTTCTAATCTGCTGGAGTACACAGCCATTTCCATGTTATTTATTCATTTAACAGGTTTTTTATACCGCTTATCATTTTTAGTCAAAGCGGGTTTACATTTTATCTTAAACTTGGTAACATACCTTATAGTTGTTGTTGTTCCTTGCTCCGTTTATTATTATGCTTATTATTTGTGCAATGCTGTACAAATTTGTGGACTTTATGTGTGTATATTTTCCAGATGTTTGTATGCTATGTACTCACTGCAGCTTCCAGGGAAGAATGATTTTATGTTGTTATTCTATTTCAAGAGTTTCTATGGCTATGTTGGAGACTTCCAGTAATTTTGCTGATTTTCTTGGACATGTAGATGGAGTCTTATTCCTTAAATACCACGTACTCCAGGAAATGTTTATAATGGAGGAGCCTAATAGAGGAGAGGGCCAAGAATAGGCCAAGACAGGTTCAAATCCACCTGATAATCCTTACGATCTCTGGGCAAGTCACTTAACCATCCATTATCTCACCTACAAGCCTCAATGCCACAAATGCTATGCAAAGCTTGAGCAAACCGAAGCCTAATGCAAGCACTAAAACAATGTTTTACTCCCCATCTAGTAAACTAGTCAGGGGGATGTCCAGAAGATTGGGGGGGGGGGGGGAATCAGGAGTCCGGGGACCTCTCTTTTGCTTTAATCTGGACTAAAAATTCAACATTAACAGAACAAAAAACTGGACCAAGTTTCATTGCAATGTTTTACAGCGAGAGCAACTTCATAGTAAATAATTCGCATGCTATCTTTTAGTGCAGCATGTTTGCTTGAAAAATTTCCCATGCTAGAAGACTTTCTGCATCAGAGTAGAATTGGCACAAGAAAGATCAAGCAAACTGCTGTGCTAAAGCATAGTGTAATTTACTGTGTCAGCCTCTTAGGTTGTGTAAACCCTCCAGGGAGAGAGAAATTAAAAACTACTGTATCTGAATGTAAGTGGTCATGAGCTAAATAAGGAAAACAAGGTGATATCTTTTTATTGACCTAACAATACATTCTTGGATTAGCTTTGGAAGGCTAAAACCCTCTTCGGGTCAAGATAGTATGTGCAAAACTAAAGAAAATCGAATAGTACGTTAAAAGAAGAGGATACAGCTAGAAGGGCGCAGCTAGGGAGAAGAAAATATAGGAAGAACGTATAAGGCCAGTGGGATTTACAGATTTTCCGAGGAAGCTGCAAAGAGAAAAGAAAAAAAAAAACATCACGGAAGAGAGAAGACACCGGCACATATAGTGTACAAAAAAGGTAGGAAATAGTGAAAAACATGCTCATAACATGCAAAGAAAATGTACAGAGCAAACGTAGAAAATACTACAAAGAGAATGCACATAAGAGGCAGGGGAGGGCGCAGTTTTGGGTTTAACAGTGAGGATGCATGGGACACGCAGGAAGCGTAATACATCTGTCTACGCACTAGAATCAGCCACATCGATTACTACAACCGCGGAGCTCGGCGTACAACTTTTACTCCACTCTCGTTGGCCTCGCCCACTCCTTAAGTTTGATGGCAACATGCGTCTTCACGTCACTCCCCTGAGTTGTGATTGGTCGTAGCCAGTTGTCCAGTTGCAGCCAATCCTCCTGCAGAGCGGTGACATCAGCTAGCAACCAGTCTCGCACGCGCGCCCGGGCGCGTGGAGACCTAGGGAAGTGCGCCCCGCCCCCTCATCCCTTCTGCTTCAGCCTCCGACGATGACGTCAGAGCAAAGAGGATTTCCGATTGGTCTGTAGTGAGATGAGGGAGGAACTGCTCCGCTGTTGCTGAGAGGAATCGGTGTGTGAGAGGAGCTAGGGGGATCGGAGGGTACCCAGCTAACCGGGGAGACTGGTGAGTGCAATGGAGGTAGTAGACGAAATTCCGCTGGGTCCAAGTGGTTTTCACCAGTATGCGTCCTCTCAATTCGGGACTGTTAGTGTCAGCCTTGAAACAGAGAATTTCGTGAGTTTTTCCCAGGCGAGACAGGCTCCCTACAACGGGGCACGCCGGGAGTTGTAGTCTTCGGCCGTGTAACAGTGCGAATGCTTTCGTGGCGTCAAGATCCGGGCTTGGACTACAATTCCCAACAGCCTGCATGGTATCCCATGCGCTTGCGCATTAAGCCGCGGTAAACAACTTGCTTAGACAGTGCATCCATTGGTTTGTTGCATCCCCGCCCCTCCGGCCTTTCCTTTCATGTTGTTGGTTACTGTAAATGCTTTTCACAAGAAGGGGCGCGGTACCTTTGAGTAACCTCGCCTGCTTTCGGCTGTCTGCTCTCTGATTGGTTACTGTAAGTGCCACTTAAGGTGCTGTGGCAGCTTGCGCCGCCCTGACATGGAGGGCCGGCACTACCATTGGTTACTGTAGCTGTCAGTGAGTTATGATTGGCTAGAGCCCTCCAGCTGTTCCAGCTTCATTCACCATTTTGTCTTGTGGAGTAAAAGAGGCCGGAGCCTGGGGTCTCCTGGCGGCAGCGGGGTCTTAGGTTGCCGGGTGAGTACCGGCTGGACTCGCTGAAACGCAGGGAGAGAAAATTCCGGGGTGTCTTAGCTGCCGCTCTTCACGAGGAAACTTCTCCAGAGACGAGTCAGTCAGCTCGGCCCCGCGGCTGGCTCTGGGTAGTGACGGGCGCTGTGCCCAGGGATTTTCCCCAGCCCCTCCCTCGCTCCCCCCCTCTATGCCTCACGAGTCAGCTTCTGGGGAGCACACTATCTTATCTAGCTCTGTAATTTGGGGCGGGGGAGATGGTTCCAGCTGTTTTCTGCTATTTTGTTCCTCCTCTTTTTTTTCTTGTTGCTATATCTGCTGCTGTTCCTGGTGTTACTTGTACATTTCTGCACTTATTATCCCTGAGGTTGATTCTTTCTACTGTTGTTTTTTTTTATGCTGCCCTGTTGTCTCTGATAGAGATCTTACTACTGCTTCTGTTGTTCTTGACCTTACTATCTCCGAGTTCCTGCTTCTGCTCCTGTTTCTGATGTTGCCACTCCTCCTGTTCTCCGTTTTTTCTCCTGGTGTTAATCCTCTCTATGTGGCTGCTGTTCCCAGTTCTGTTCTTGCACCTGTACCTGTCCTTGTTATCATTGCTCTTCTTAACGCCGTTCCTGATGCTGATCTTGCTTCTGCTGTTAGTGTCTTTGTCGTGTCTGGTGCTGACAGATTGTGTTTGTTTTAATTTCCTTTGAGGCTTTTTTTTTTCTTTTTGCAACTGCAAGGCCTCATTCATATAGTAAAAGTGTGTGTGTAAAGTAGTAGTCAGGATAATACTTGTGTAATCATTTAAGGATATGAGTGGATTTTCATGGTTTCCTAGGTTGCTTTCTGTCAATCATGCTTCTGGGTTTTTGGGTGGGGGAAGATCCTTCTTACATATGGATCTGGGTGCTGAATGTTGCTGTCAGCTGTCTGCCTGAGACTATTAGCTGCATGACTCTGGCTGCAGTTCATAAGCATGCTGGGACTTGTCCCTTTTCATGGCCAGGGAAGGGTGTTCCTGCAGCTCTAACACTCTTTCTGGTGTTATGCAGAGCCTGACAGGAGCCAACCTAACTGAATAGCAATCCCTGCCATGACTCTGAATACCACCTCTTGTGATCCAGGGCTCCTGAGAGAACAATATGGAGAGTCTGACACATGTTCCTACCTCCCTAGGCATTCAGGAGAAAAATGCCTCTTCAGAACTACATTCACAGTTTTTAGCTCTCCCTTGAAAAGGTCCTGCTGTTCCAGAAGTTGAAAATTTGCTGCACATGTTGAAGGGTTTATTCTTGTGAATGCTGATCATCAAACACCCCCATAAACACAAGCATCGCACATATGCTTCCTTCCTCCTGCACACCTTCCTCCTATATATCTCTCCAGCTGCCAGAAACCACTTGAAGCTCTTGTAGCATCTTAATGCCTGCAGACTCTGCTCTTCACAGCTAATTCATCCAAAATTATTAATTTCAAATTCTGACTCTAGGTACTGCTCTAAATGGACCTCAGAGTTGGGTCCCAGGGCAGAAACTCAGAAGGACATTCCCAGGCCTGGCAGCAGGCTGTGTTGTATTCAACTCTGGGCAGGCTTGGGGGCTTCTGGTGGCATGGGGGGGGGGCATGCAGTTATTTTGGTTGTGTTCCCCCTAACAAGGGCCCTGCAGTCTCTCGGCTCACCCTGCAGCTTCTGCCATCCCACACACACACAGCTTTCTCAATGCACCTCTATTCTGACCTACAGCATCCCTTGCTGTTTTATTGCTGAACCTCTAATTATCAAAAATGGTTGCAAATAAGGTTTCTTAGTCATAGACACAGTTAATCTTTAAATGCATTTAAGACAAAATGCAGTCAGAAAGCTTCTACAAGTTCTACAAGAAAGCAATTGCTTAAAAGTATTGCATTTCCTAAAAAGTCTAGCAGTGAAACAGCATCATTCTTGTCTTGTCTTGTTTGGTAGCAATGTCATCTTGACGTAGCCATGCTTTCAAGGGGGCTTTTTACAGTTCTAACATGTCTGTTTCCATCCTACAGGGTAAACAAGCCAAAGGAAGCCGTCTTTAAGTTTTGTTTAGCTAATCTGGAAAGTGGTCTTGCATTTGGTTGTGGTTGTTGTGCTAGTGTCTTGGTGCAGGGTTATGCTGATTTGAAAATCCCTTTTTTTTATTGTGATGTCACCAGCTAATATTATAGCAGCATTTAGTTGAAGAAAGTGGTGTCGGGGTTATCACAGAATTGAGTGGAACAGTTATTACAAGCATTATGGAACCTGAGCGTCTTTTTGGGAAACTGCTACGTACTTGTGATTTGGATTGGCCACCATTTGAAACAGGATACTGGGCTTGATGGACCTTGGTCTGACCCAGTATGGCATTTCTTATGTTCTTATTCTTTTCAAAGAACACTTGCAGGTCTCCTCCCTTGAATGCATTTCCTTCTCACCACCTGTGTCTGGCAATAAAATCTTGTGTAGATGTTGAAAATTAATAACTAGGCACCATTTTCAGGCCCCAAAAAGAAGCAGACTTGCATACTGATAATATCAAAGAGCAGTTTGATTTGAATTTATGAAGAAAAATTATGACATCAGCCATGCACCAGGCCTGGCCCATAGCCTAAAGCCTTCTGCCTTGTATCACAGTAATTCAAATGGTAGCTTGCTTTTCCTGGTGTGGAAAGCTTTCCTCCCCCACAGAAAATACCCATGGTCTGCAGAAAGCCTCATTCCCCTATAAGATGTAGTCACAGGAAGGAAACTACCCACACCAAAAGTGAGAGACTGAATTTATTACCAGCACTAAAGTGGTTAATCAGAAAGGCATAGTGAGGACACCCGTAGGTTCCATTATCCTACTGTGCTGTTCCTCTGAAACTGCTAGTTGGTTATTTAGTTCTTCTTTCTTCACAGGTGCTGTGATTAGTCGAAGCAAGGATGAAACCAGTGAGAAAGGCCACTGGTTCTTCTCATGCCAAAGTACCCCCATCCACACGAGCAAAGGCTCAAAAGCGGAAGATCGACGAGGCAGATGAAGACGAGGAGATCATAGAACAGCCTCCTTCCTATGTGGGTGCCCGGAAAATGCAAGTGAAGGTAGAAATGAATGTAAATGAGCTCTCTGGGGCCCAGCAGAAGGGGCTCCAGGGTAAAGAGCTAGAATCCCAGAGCCAAGGGCCAAATTGTAAAGAATACTATGTCAGAGGAAAGGTGCAAGAGGGTGAAAGCCACATGGAGGGCAGTGGACAGAAGTCCCAGTTGGGACCAGAGGGTGCAAGGGACCACTCCATCAGCAAGGGAGAATGTGACCCTGCTAAATGGGAGCCTTCCCTGAGCCGTAAGACCACAACATTTAAATCCAGAGCTCCCAAGAAAAAATATGTGGAGGATCATGCTGGGCAAGAGGGCCGGGAGGATTCCTGCAGTAGTGAGGCTTCAGTGGGCAGTGGCAGTGCCAACACCCTGCCAGAATCCCGCCTTGAACAAACTGCCACATCGGCACTGGAGGAGGCCTACGTGTCTGCTCGCTGCTCCTCCACGGACACTGCCAGTGAACACTCCACCGATCCAGATGATGAAGCTGAAAAGAGAACTCTGGAGCTAGAGGGCTGCACAGAACAAAGCACCATGGACTATGATATACGGCAATTAAAGGCCCAGTGTGTCCTGGCCCGACGGGATGGCGTCTTCCAGCCAGGTGTAGTGAAGCATGTTCGTCGCTGCCTTGACTTGGGCATCCAGTTCAGTAGAGACCAGGCTGTCGCCTACTATGACAATGTCCAGAGTGCTGCTGATGTGAATGTGGTGCTGGACATGCCACCTTCGCCCAGTGCTGTGGCCATTGGGACTGCTGTCTGTGCCTGTACCAACCAGGATGAAACAGCCTATCAGGAAGGCATAGTGGTGGAGGTCAGCCAGAAGCCCGTGTCCTACAAGGTGCGTTTGAGTAAGGTGCTACCACTAAAAAAAGAGGAGTGTGTGTGGGTAGAAGGCTCTAGTCTTCGGCTCCTCCGTGCCCCATGGAGAAAGGAAGTGGAGCAAGGAGCAATGCCAGCAAGGAATGGAGGGGAGAAGAAGAAGCAATTGGCTCCTGCTTTCCTGCTGGGTCCCCCCATTGATAATGTCTCAGCCACCTCTATTTTAACAGAGAATCTTGGAGGACCAGCCTTGGAGGTCAAGCAACCCGAAGATGCAGAGGTCTCTAAAATCAGTTTCAGTGTTCCCCCAACAGAGGAGAAAATGCCACTAACTCCCCAGCACCAGATTCTGTCCCCGCCAAAGTCTCCAGCCTTTACAGCTACTCTGGTGAGGCTCACCGAGCAACAGTCCCCCCTTCTAAGTCAGGATGCAGGCAGTCGGAGTAGTAGTGCCTCACTGGACAAGTGCAGCACACCAGGTTCACGTTCACGCACACCATTGACAGCCGCACAGCAGAAGTACAAGAAGGGAGATGTGGTTTGCACACCCAATGGCATCCGCAAAAAGTTCAATGGCAAGCAGTGGCGGCGACTGTGCTCAAGGGATGGTTGCATGAAAGAGTCCCAGCGCCGTGGCTACTGTTCCCGTCACTTATCCATGCGCACCAAGGAGATGGAAAATCTGTCAGAGGGGCGAGGTGGCGCCCCTCGGGAGGGCAGCACAGAGTTTGACTGGGATGAGACATCACGGGACAGTGAGGCCAGCAGCAACCGTACAGACTCTCGGCCACGTCTTGTGGCTTCCACGGACCTATCTCGCTTTGATTTTGATGAATGTGAGGCAGCCAATATGCTGGTGTCCTTAGGAAGTCCAAGGTCGGGGACTCCCTCCTTCTCCCCAGTATCCAATCAGTCTCCCTTCTCTCCCACTCCTTCTCCCTCCCCCTCCCCACTCTTTGGTTTCCGGCCAGCCAACTTCAGTCCTATCAATGCCTCACCAGTAATTCAAAGGACCGTACGCAGCCGGCATGTGAGTGCCAGCACCCCCAAAGGTGGTGTTCTGACACCAGAGATGGTGCATCACTCTCACCACCGGGAACGGCACTCATCAGGTATTTTGCCTACCTTCCACACCAGCCTAACCTTCACTGTTCCCATGAGCCCCAGCAAGAGGAAGACAGATTTCCACCCTAGTAGCATTAGTGCCAGTGTTGACTTCCAGAAGAGTGATAGCATGGACTCTGGTGTGGAGTCAGTTTCCCATACCCCAACACCCTCCACACCTGCAGGTGGTTTTCGGGCTCTGTCTCCTGCTGCGCTGTTTTCCCGCTCCCAGGAACCGTCACCTTCACTGCTCCTTTCCCCTCCTGCCAGTATTACCTCTGACCCCAGTCCTTCCATCCGGAGGGTACCAGCAGTGCAGCGGGATTCGCCTGTTATCGTGAGGAACCCAGATGTGCCTCTACCTTCTAAATTTCTGGAAAAGCCTTTGGATGTTGTTGGCAGGGGTAGTAGCCCACGTGTGGTTAAGGTTGGCACCAAGGAACACCCTTCCAAGACTCAGCTGCAGATCCCAGTCCCCATCAATGCCACTCAGATCCAGAGCAACACCTGCTCTCTATCCTCTAGCCAGATCAGTCCTGCTCTACTGGGGCCCCCTGCAGTGTCAAGTGCATTGGGGCCCTTGGATCATACTTCTTCAGGGTTCAGCGTGTCCTCACCTTTCCAGCCTGTGGCCTTTCACCCTTCACCTGCGGCCCTTCTGCCAGTCATTGTGCCCAGTGATTACTCCAGCCACCCTGTGCCCAAGAAGGAAATTATCATGGGGAGACCTGGCACAGGTAAGGGGGCTACTGCCCACTCTGCATCCACTGTGTATGACTCTGTGCTTTGGTTGCAGTGTCTGAGGTTAAACACTTGCTTCTTGGGGAGTGTGGGCATGAATAGGGTTTCCATATCACTCAGTCATGGTTTTTGCCTCTCTACATGTAGGGGGATACAATCTTGCTTTTGGGGAAATTACATCTTCATACCTGCAGTGGAGTGAAATCAGGACTGGATCAGACACTAGATGCCCGATTTTCAAAGGCATTTACATGGTTAACAGCCCATGTTAACCACGTAAATGCCTTAATCAGGGATTTTCAAAGGCACCTACACGGCTGGTGCCTTTGAAAATCCCCGATTAAGTCCCCTATGTGCCCTGATGCTATCCGGTTAGCATGGGGGCATTCCAGAGTGGAGCGGAGGCAGGGAATGGCGCTGTCCGGTTAGTGCTCTGCACCTTAAAGATAGGCGAGTAAAACCCTCGCCTATCTTTAGGGTGCCAGGGCTAACTGGGCAGCATCCAAAATTGCTGCTGCCTGGTTAGGCTCGGCGGCTTTCAGGCTGTGCAGCGAACCCTGGATTTTCACTTCTGTTGCTGCGGAAGTGAAAATATGGGGTTAAGGGGTCGGCAGGCAGGGCTACGTGGCTATGGCGCTTAGCCCTGCCCAATGCAATATCGGTCCCTTGGATTAAAACCCAGCCAGCTTGACCTGACTTGGCAACCTTTAGATGTAGGGTTATACAAAGAGTGTACTCTGAATACATAACCCTTACTTCTCATTTCATCGGTTGTGTACATTGTAAACCATGCCACCTTAGTGCGGATGACTATCCTGGGGTTGACAGCACACATCCTAAGGTCACCCTGTTGTCTGAGTGTGGCAAGCTTCTTTTTCTGCATGTTACTGCTTTGAAATTGTGCCTTGAACTGGTAGGTTCTCTGACACTTCAGTTTTAGACCTGTGCTGCACAGGTATTAATTATTACTATTATCCTGGAATGTCAGGACACTCCTAGGGAGGAAGGTGTATGGCTTGGGAAATTTGTAGCCTTAAGTGTGTAAGACTAGCAGGATTGTATAATTAGACAAGAACAAGCACTTCCTGAGATTGGGTTGGGATTGGATTTGAGATTTGTCTCACGCGTGTTTCAGGAGTAGCTCAAGGCAAGTTACATTCAGGTACAGTAGGTATTTTTCCCTATCCCTTGGAGGGCTTACAATCTAAATTTGTACCTGCGGCAATGGGAGGGTCAAATGATTTTCCCAAGATCAGAAGGGGCGGCATGGAATTCAAACTGGTTCTCGGCCCATTTCTGTAACTATTAGGCTACTCCTCCACTTTCCCATACAATGTGTCACGTCTGAGATTTGTTTCTCTGCTTCTCATTCCTCCTTGTAGATTCAGTATTACTCAGATTCAAAGAATCCTTATCAAAATGGCAAGTTTCACATATCTTGCAAGAGCTAGTACATTTAATAATAAAGCCATTCAAGAAGAAAAAAGAAATAAGGAGAGCTCTGATGATCTCCACATCTGTCTCCCCACAGCTCAGTGTGTGTCTGCCTCTTTTTTTGATGTTTCTTGATGCTGTATATAATTTCACTGTGCTTGTAGGGATGGTGGACTGTGATACTGCCACTTCCTTAGCGTCACGGTTGGAGTGTCTCTCAGTAACCAGAGTGACGGCCTCCTCTTCTCGCTCCTGGCAAGGTGCTGCTTCTGGCAGCACCTCTATTTATATCATCGGTTACGTGGGAGGAAGAGTGCGGCACTTGCACTCGGGAGAAAGAGGCAATCAATGGATTCTAGCAGCGAGTCTAACATGGACCATAGCTCACTGACGCACATGTTCCCATTCAGCCTTCTGTCGCTCCGGGTTACTGGAATTGTTTCATTAGCCAGTTACATAGATGAAGAAGGCTGTTTTGATTTTTGTGAGGTGGACTCAGAGGCCAGAAAATAAAACCTAAGAGAAGCCAAGGCATCTATTCCTGGGGCTGCCAGAGGTCAGTGAATGAGAAGACGGCAAAGGTTTCTGGGTAAGATATTTGGGCTTGATGAGAGTTAGCTAGCTTTTAACCTTGTGGCATGTTGGTTTGCATTAGGAAGCTATCAGATGTGACCATGCCCCATTCTCCTGTCCCTCTTTCATCACAGAATTGTCAGGCAGTGTTGGTCTGGGGTCCATCCTGCTTGACAGGAAACAATGTGTAGGGCTCCCTCTTGGGCCTGCATCCTGCTGCAAGTATTTGATGCTGTCTGGCACAACCATTTCATGTCACTTTTCGCTTCCAATGCGGCCTCCTTGGAGAGCACCTTCTTGCATACATGACTTTGGGGGCACCTATTTTTGGGCACTACTCTGTCACAAAGCTGAGGTTGTAGATGTTTATTCTGAGGTGTTGTAGTGGTTCATGCTGGCTTAAGGAAACAAATGTCATGAGGATGACCTCACTCACCAATGAAAACCAATTGTTACACCATCAAAATGTAGAAAGACTAGGGGACATGCAGTGAAGCTACAGTGTAATCCATATACAACTAATAAGATAATATATTGTTTCACTCTACATGTAATCAAACTCTGGAATTCGTTACCGGAGGATATAATAAAATCTGTTAGTGTAGCTGGGTTTTAAAAAGGTTTGGACAAGTTCCTGGAGGAAAGGTCCATAAACCATTATTAAAGGGGACCGGGGAAATCCAGTGCTTGTCCCAATACAAGCATTGTGGAACCTGTCTTCTGGGGAAACTGCCAGGTACTTGTGACTTGGATTGGCCACTGTTGGAAACAGGCTACTGGGCTCGATGTACCTTGGTCTGACCCAGTATGGCATATCTTATGTTCTTATATTCAATACAAAATAGTAAGTGCTGATTTCATCTTTGTGTATTAGATTATTCCTCACAACAGCACTAGATCTCAGCTTGATGGGACAGATCTGCTAAATTTATTTTCTCCAGCGATATTTTGCTGACTTGTTCTCGGTAGCTGAGATGGTGCTTCTAAGTGGCCATGACACATATATGTGACTGTGATTTAGCAAGAGGTTGTGTCCTGGCTCTATCTCTGCTGGGTTTTTTTATGGTCTCTTGGTGTCCTTACCACTTTTTTAGTGTTTTCAGCTCTATAGGAACCAGCTCCTGAGATTATAATACCATGACCCTGAAGCATAATGACTCCCCCCCCCCCCCCAACCCCGAAGTTTAATTTTCTTCCAGGTAGCCCATCTATTGTTCTAATAATGCGTTGGCTGTTCTCTCTGGAGCCTGGCACAGATGTTCTTTTAGCAAACCTGTAAGTGTTGCTATTATATGATAGCATGAACTCTATCTCTGGGGCTGGGAATCTGTCTCCCTCTTGTTTCTTAGAATAGTTGCTGCCTTTCATCTGATGTTACTAGGGCTTTGCTGGCTGGAAGTCTCATGGCTCCTCTCAGTGGTCATATCACAGAACAGCAGGCAGAGACAAGTGACTCACTAGCAGACATTGTGCTGCTGAAGAAAGTGCAAATTCGTGATTTTCACCTGCAGTCTGTCTCTAAATTGCTTGCTGTGTTGCAACTGCAGGAAACTAATACAAAAGGCACCGGTTCAGACTGTGATTGTGAGCGGTAGCAGCTCAGATGTCATTTAGGAGTCTGGGCAGGTTGAGACATGTTGTGTAGTGGATGGGAGGAGGACTTCTGCTCTTACATGGGTTCAGCTTCCCAAGGATGTTTTCATGTTACTATAGTTTTGTCCTGCTGCTTCTGTGGACCTGTAGTTTCAGTGTCATGAAAGTGAGGCAAAACACAGATTTGCTCAGTCTTTCTCTACCTTGTTTGGGAATTCATCATCGAGTACAAGGGGGGGGGGGGGAAAGGAGTAGTTAAAATCCAGAAAAGAAAACCTCCTGGTTGGGGCCAAAAGACTGATACCAGATTGGCCAGGGGCGCAATGGAGGCAGCATTCACGTCTCCTTCCTTACAGCACTGGCACTTAACGGCCAGCCTGGGTTTCACTCATATGGGGCTTTGGAATGAATAGTGGTAGGTAGACTCTGGCTAAGGGCTGTTAGTACAGTGGCTGGACAGGAGGAGAAAGCAGTTTATAAACGGAAGACAATGTCCAGGTAGTTGTGAATAAAGGCTCCATGGTACTATAGTTCCAGTTGAGACTGAATATGATTTCAGATAGAAGAGCAGGAAGAAACTGCCACACCAGAAACTAAATTCAGAGAAAGAAAGAGAAACGAAACTCGCAAACGGTATATCTCTGCGAAGGGAGAGGCGTCGGAAAGCTACCTCGGCATTCAGGAGCTGAAATTTGCTATCAAATAGTGAGCATCCTGTTTCACGGTTACAGATCAAAAAGAATCTCAGTGAGGGAAAATGTCTATGTAAACGTCACTGTTGCAGACCACAGTGCACAAGAGCTGGGATCTCTTACCCCCAGAAATAACAAAGATTTCCACATTCATCGGTGCTGTGCACAGACAGTACCCCAAGAGTAGTCAATTATTATTAATAGAGTTACAAATGCTTATCTGCTACCTGAGTACTTGGAGCAGGTACAGTATAACCAAGTGATTTACTGACATGAAGAAAAGTCATACATAAATAAGATAAGACACATAAAGGTATTGTGCAATCGTTATTAGGGCTTTTTTGAGGGGGTACATGGTGGTACAAAGTATCCACACCTTTTTTTCCTTTGCCTGCTAAAATGGGCCCATGGTCATCCTTTATTGATGAAAAAGCACTGCATATGAGTATTGGCACCTTTTTTTAAGAAAAATGCACTGATTGCCATACACTGTAGGATTAAAAATGAGTCACATAGTATTAAGCCAAACATCAGTAGTGAAATGGTGTAGGCAGAGCAGATAGTGAAACAGAATCATGATGAGGGGAGGATCAGAGCCAAATAGATGAGGCACCTGAGACCAGGGTGTGAGAGAGTGCAGCTTAGTTTACTGGAACATTAGAGGAGGTAATTTTTGAGGTTCAGTAAAGCAGACACTGAGAATAAGAAACGGGGTTTTCTGGCTAAGATGACAGAAGAGCTAACCCTTTACCTTGTGAAAAACGGCAATTCTGGTCGTTCTGGTCGTTGTATCTTAAAAAGGATATAGCGTTATTAGAAAAGGTACAGAGAAGAGCCATCAAAATGGTAAAGGGGATGGAAGGATACCCCTATGAAGAGAGGCTAAAAGGGTTAGGGCTCTTCAACTTTGAAGAGAGACGGCTGAGAGGAGGTATGATAAAGGTCGATAAACTAATGAATGGAGTGAAACGTGTAAACATAGGTCGATTGTTTATGCCATCAAAATCTAGAAAGACTAGGGGGCATGTAACGAAGCTACAGGGTAACCTATTTAAGACTAATAAGAGAAAATATTTTTTCACTCAATGTGTAATCAAACTCTGGAATTTGCTACCGGAGAATGTAGTAAAAGCTGTTAGTGTAGCTGGGTTTAAAAAAGGTTTGGACAAGTTCCTGGAGGAAAGGTCCATAAACCATTATTAATGTAGACCCAGATTATCCACTGCTCGCCCCAATACAAGCATCGTGGAACCTGTGTCTTTTGGGGAAACTGCTAGGTACTTGTGACCTAGATTGGCCACTGTTGGAAACAGGATACTGGGCTTGATGGACCTTGGTCTGACACAGTATGGCATATCTTTATGTTCTTAAGTTTTTAGAAGTTAGTCTGAAAGTGTGTTCCAGAGCTTGAGATAGAGGGAAAGGCACAGCTGCAGGTTTTATTCCAGTGTTTCCCACACCTGTTCTGGAGGACGCTTTAAGACATATTTTACAATGAGACATCCATGTGAAATCTGGGATGTCAAAGCCAGAATGTCTAGAGAAAATACAGGCACTTGCAAGTTCGGGCACAATTTCAGAAATGTGGACTTGCCCAATATGGGCATCTATAGAGACGTCTACATAGAGGTCCCTGGAATAGCATCTCAGAACGTCGATGTCTTAACAGCATAATGGTTAAAACCTCATCTCTTCCACATGGCTTTCGATCTCCTCCCCCCACCCCTTGGTCCGGTACATCCTGTTTCTCCTCACATGACCCCTCTCTTCCTCCGCTTATAACTTGCAATTTTCTTCTCTCCCTGGCTTCCCTCCTCTCTCTCTCTTTCCTCCCTCAGTTCTTATTCTCTTTCCACTATCCTATCTAATCATGGCGTTCCTTTCCGTTCTGCTTTTCTCACAGCTGATTTTGTTTGCAAACTGCTCTGATGCCTTTCAGTCTGAGCGGTATATCAAGAATCTCAATAAAGATAAAAGTAATGGGTTGGGACGGGAGCAAGGTGGTCAGGGTTCAAATCTCAGTGTGGGTCTTTGTGATCTTAGACTAGTCACTTAACTCTCCAGCTTCTGTAAAGTCTCTGGATGTTCTAAGGCCAAAACAAGCACTTCCCTAATGCCTATTCGTGCCTGCAGCAGGCATAAATGTGGACATGCCCACAGATGTCCCCATTGTTCCTGAAATCGAACGGAGATATGCAAGTCCATAGCACCTCTCCAGACACACCTCCACCATGCCCCTTCACCTACATGGATGTTCCTGCACCAGAGACCTATGTAAACGTCATTTGTGGAATGACTGTAGAGATGTCTGATTTTGACATCCAAGTACACGTCTTCAGACATCCTACATCATGACTTAGCTTTTTATCTGATTTTGGCTATACCGCTAGGGCCGGAGCATAAAAGCAGTTTACAAAAAAATAATGGGCTGCCAACAGATGGAAAAAGAGTAGAACGCCAAATTTTTAGACAGGACAGAAGAGAGACAAAAAAAGGATAGGAGAAAAGGGCTAGAGGAAAGAAAACAAAGACACACTAGGCAGAAAATAGTTGCCAGTTGGGTTTTCAGGATATCCACAAAGAACATGCATGAGAGAAATCCATATATACTACATCCATTCCTTAAAAAATCTCTCATGTGTGTTCTTTATGGATATCTTGGAAACCCGACTAGCTGGGGGCCCTCCAGAACAGGTTTGTCAGCCTGGAACCTTTAGGAGCAGGGAGCTCAAAGACGGCATCATCTCTGAATCTCAGTCTGAGATGGTTTGTAAGGGGATAATGCATTGCAGAGGGCTTTGAATTGAACCTGAAGGAGAACTACAAGTCCGTATAGATTCAGGAGCACCAGGCTAAAGTGGTCTGCTATAGTTGCAGTCAAATGACACCTGTGCTGTAGCATTTTGCACTGGCTGTAGTTGTATGTTCAGTCTTTGTGAGACACCAATAAACTACTTTGCTGTAATTAAGGTGAGACAGGACAGTGGTTAGGTTATCTTTTAAAACATCTGTGGATATTTGCTTTAGCAGTTGAAGGTGGACGAAGGCATCCTTGGAGATGAGGTGATTTCATCTGAGATTCTATCGTCATTTTGCATGTGGCCCCTATTCTGGTTTCAGTCCTTAAAATAGGTCCATGGTCGGTTTGGAACCTAGCAGCATGCCTGGGATTCAATCCCCAGATCTTCACGAATGGGGATACCATTCAGAAACAGTTTTACCTCTTTAAGAGATTCAGGGGATATACCTACATTGAGTACCCCTGTGTTTGGGTTTGGTTTGAATTTAAAACAGTAGCCTATCTCTTGATCTCTGCAAGGCATCTGTAGATCTTTTGGACAGTTCTGGATCTAATTTATCCCAGTAATGTACAGACCTGCATTTCATCAACATAGAGACTAAACATGGAAGTTCAAATGTCTAATAATATTAAGCAGTGACGTTTGACAGTGTTCGTGAGAGAACTGATTGTTGGGTGCACAGCAATATAGGGCTTGATAAAGGTGGAGGAGTCCTTCACAACTACCTGCTTTGGTCTTCCTATTAGAAATAACTTTAACAGTTTTAATGCTATGCCTTGATACCAATGCCAAACAACCTACTTTGTAGGATATTGTAGTCAATGGTGTCAAAAAGGCAGCAGAAAAACGGAGTATGAATAGGTTAAAGCACTTTTCTGAATCAGTCCTGAGGTAGTCATATATGAGAGTTAGAGCTGTTTAAATATTCGGGCCTTTCTTGAAGTGATGTATCACTTGCCCTGCCTCCAGCGGTTTGTAATTGATCCATGGCTCTCACAGCAGGGTTCTCGGGCTATTATACAAAGCTCGAGTTCTGCTTTCTTATACAGAAATTCAGCTGAGTTCAGTGTTGGCCTGATTTATCTTCCTAGTGCAGTGCTTTTCAAACCTTTATCCCGTATTGCCTCATTTTAGCAACCAAAAGGTCACGTGACCCCAGATGATGATGAAATCGAACTGGCAGATCTCCAACCTCCTTCCCCTCCCTCCACTAAACAAAAGCAGGAAGGCAGCAGCAACAGGGCAACAGTAGCAGCAAACAGCACAAGATCCCTTGTGTCAGTGTGTAGTGTATGTTTACTGACCTCGTTACTCAGCATGGATTTCTAACAGGAAGCTTACCCAGGAGAGGACAAGGGCATGTAATAAAACAGGCTACATGCTGACTGGTAACTGCCACTGCTTGGCATAGGCCAGAGAGAAAGGGAGATGGCTCGGTTTCTGTGATCCCATCCACTGATGATGTAACCCCATTTTCGGTCCCGACCCCAAGTTTGGGAACCACTATCCTATGGCGTCTTTGCAACAAGTGAACCCCTTCTTAAGTCACCACCTTGGCTTGCCACCTACTTCCGCAGATTGTTGAAGCATCTTCTACTTGCCTACAGCTCTCCAGTGTCCCCCTCCACCCTTCTGCATGACCTTCCTCAGGCAGGCTGCTCCTATCCATGCCCTTCTCCTCTGTTATCAGTGGAAATGCTGTGCTTTCCAGCTTGCTACATTGTGCGCTTGGAACAGCCTTCCTGAGCTCTTGTCCTGCCCCATCTGTGAACTTACACAGTCTTTTTTATAAAGATCCACTTCTGTGAAGTTCATTTTAAATTCTAAACACTAGTTCTCTCTGATCATAGCCTTCTTGATTTTAACCATATTTGCTAAAATGAATGAATTCCCTGATACCTCTTATTTGTCTTACTTGGATTATAAGCTCCATGCATCGGCTATGCGGTACTTCATGGTAAGAGTGGACAGGGCTGCTCGGAGCAGGAAAAGTGAACTATAATTGCTGTGAAATAATTACCTAATGAGAAACGGTATGACATGGACAGAGGTGATGCAGGAGCTTTATATTGTGAAAGAATGTGGGGTAATATGTAGTCTTTTTGGGTCCATGTGTATGTTTCTCTGTGATGCTCACAGACTGCTACATGCCTGCAGATCCCATGCACTCTGGGTTATTTGATCTTTCACTTTGAGGTGCTGCAGGGTTGACAGTTTGGCTATTTGTTGCTGGAGATGAGGAGAGGGTGCCCCTGACACAAGACGATACTGCTCTGAGGTTTCCATGGAGACGCTACACTTCCTTGTGAATCTGCTGGGGCCTGCTGGCCTCACAGGGAGCTCTTTTTATCTGCTAATTCGCTTTTAAATAAGAAATTTGCTTTGGATGACCAGGGCTGGTGGCTACGAGCATTTTTAGCCATGCCTTATCCTTTGAGTGGCCAGGGCTGATGGGGACAGTAGTGCTGACTGCTTGGTCTTGCCTTAACCCCCTGAGCTGGAGAAAGGACTGGTGGTCAGGTGTCCATTTAGCTCAGCCTTATCTTTGGAGCTGAAGAAGGCTGGTGGTGAGATGCATGATTAGTTAAGCTTTATCCTATGAGCAAGAAGGGGCTGGCGGTGAGAAGCACAGTGGTATTGAGGCCCAGTCCTCGAGGAGCACAAACAGATCATGTTTTCAGGATATTCCCTAATAGCTTTGCATGCATGCCACTGGCACTGTACGCACATCTATTTCATGCATATTCATTAAGGATATCCTGAAAACCGGACTCATTTGTGGCCCTCGAGGACTGACGTGAATACCACTGCATTGTACCCTGAACTGGATTTCAGTGTCTTGTGCAAAAACTGAAACTGGCCTTTTCCTCCTCCTCCACAGTGGCTCATTTATGGAGGGGATGGGGTGGGGATGGAGAGCATTCTTCAAAGCTGTGGGAGGGACACCACCACCAAAGATCCGGTTTTTCTCTTCAGTCTCCTCAGTAATCAGTCCATTGCCTCCTGCAAGGGTAGAGGCATTCTCTCCACTTCTCTTTGGGACAGCCAGGTCAGCACAAGGAAAGCAACATTTAGGTTCCAGGTCCTAACAGCATCCTTGCTCTCCCCCCCCCCCCCCCACCTCCCTGGCCCTTTCATGGCTCCTTTCTCTGTGGACAGAAGCAATAAGTCCTCACAACCGTCCCGCTTCCCCAAGGAGTTGTATTCTGAAACAGCTTTGTTATCAGATTGGAGAAGATGGCTGCAAGTGGGAAGGCAGACACGCAGGTGCAATGCAGCCTCTGGGAGCGTTCCTGCATGGGACTCCGTTGGAGACGTCACCCATAAGTGAGGACTTATTTCTACTGTCCATGGAGAGCACCTGCTACAGGTGAGTAACTACCTTTTTCCTTCCTATCTTCCCCCCTCGTAGTTTCTTCTCTAGTCCTCTTGCCTGTATTATGACTTCATCTTGGCTCACCTTATTTGGTTGCCCTGCGTCTGACAACATAGATCTTCATTCCATGGTAGCGGCAGTATGGAGCTTGTGAGCCACTGTGTATTCAGACTGTGCACTAGCCTGCTACTCATTGGGGTTTCTGTGCTAACAGGAAGCTTGGTAGGGCTGGGGGCTGGCCTCACAGGTTTGCTCTGACTTTCATCTTGCTGAGTAACTGCCCATAGATGTTCACCAGCCTAGAGCACTTGTGGCCATCTTCTGCCTAGGATATGGATCACATTGGGGTGGGGATAGAGATCTTGGAAAAGGTTAAGTGTGATGGCATGCAATGATACCATACACAATCGGTGGTCCTGTTCCACAGTAGCAGAACTTGCAGAAGGGTGTGGACAGGGTGTCTCCTTTTTCATGGCACTATTTATGAATGCACTGATTGAGTCCCTAAAAATCTGGCTCTGGTTGGTGGTGAGAAACATGCCTAAGCAACCTTCTCCCCTGATCTAGTGCTGAGAAGCATACACAGCCATATCTTACTCCATGAACTGGATGGGGCTGATGGTGAGAAATATACCTTATTGCCTGAGCTGGCCAGGTTTAGTTCCAAGCTAACCAGTGCTCTCTGTGAAAACGAAAATTGATGCTTCCTTGGAGGGAGGAAGGTCTCTCCAAAGTTGGGGAGATGGGGAAGCCACTATTAAGAAATCTCTTTTCAGTATTCAGAGTCAAGCCATAAGCTTCTGCAAGGGTGAGAGCATCCCAGTAAAGTTGCCAGGGCTGACCATTTGTTCTAATGACAGCAACGTTTATCTGGTAGGATCTAGCAGTGCTGCTGCTCCTCTTTCCCCTCTCTTATGGCTTCTTTATGACTCCTCGTCTACTCTCCCCTTTTTAATAGCCTTTTCTTAGGTTCTGTCTCTCCTATCTTCTGCTCACTTTTGCTGGTCATGTGCCTATTGGCAGGAAAGATCATTATGATTGTAACAGAGGGGGGTCGAGGGAAATATAATGCATGGAGCTTGTGACCCTGTATGTGCTTAGTGGCCCTGTCCCTTTATACAAATTTCTATGGTAACAGGAAGCCTGGTGCAGGAGAAGGGAGTAGACTACCCACAGATCCTAGACAGATTTTTCTTCTTCTTACTGTAGTACTGCCAGGGCCAGCCTAACCATTAGGCAAACTTAAGACATGCTTAGAGTGGCAGCTTCTTTGGATGGGAGGAGAGAAGAGGCAGCAAAGAGCTACTGCAGTCAAACGGTAGGTTTTGATAGCCATACAAACTCAAAAGAATTATCAGTACATGCTTTGATTTGCAGGGAAGGTGGCTGTCTTCAAATAGCATATTTATCTAGTTAAATGGCTTTTGAAAATTTGTTTTTGTAATTTTTTTTAACAAGTATGCATCTATATGAAAGGGGCAGATATTCACAGGCATTTACAGGGTTTGCAGACCTGTAAATGCTGCTCCAGCAGGATATTCAGCAGCACTAGCCATTTAGCATTGGGGTGTGCTGGGGGTGTTCCAGGACAACACCCATCGATAACCGAGCAATGGTGATATTGAGCCGCTGCCTGGTTACCGACATGCAGCAAAAGTCATTCGCAGTAAAGGCTGGCCTAACTTTTGCCACAGAATTTAACTGGGCAGTGGCTGAATATCACCACTGCCGGGTTAGCTTCCCATCGATCCGGATATGCTTCCGATGTTCAATATCTGGGTATAGAGTTCAGCGGCAATGTCTAGCCACTGCTGCTGAATGTCTCTGCAGACAAGCAGGGGAATGCAGCCACACTCCATAGGTGTTGTCCCCCCACAGTGCCTGTGTGCCAGGCTCTCCTCTAGCTCAGAAATCTCTTGACTTTTTTGAGCATGCGTGCTCCTTCCCACCCAAAGTTCCTGCTGCTTCAGTTTTTCTTCTGACCATGCCACATCTCTCCCCTTCTCCATCAGGCCTCACAGATCACAGTGACATTCTTCCTCCAGATTGTGGTATTTAAACGTCTCTCTATTCCCAGTATCGATCTCTGCAATCAGCCCTTCCAGTATCCACATCTGTTTTCTTTTTCTTTTCTTCAAACAGCTTGGAATTATGGCTGATGGCTGGCACCCCCTCCCCCTTCACTGCCAATCACCAAAAGTCGGAAACTTTGCTGATCACTGCTGCCTGCCGGTCTCAAAGACAAAGATGCTGCTGGCTGCCGTACCCCAACATTGTCTAGGCTGGGTGGTCAATCCGGCCAAGAGTCGATTGGTCCCGTCACAAAATCTCAAATACTTGGGGGTACGCTTCGATACTCGAAAGGGTGCCATGTTTTTGCCAACTCGGCGAGCTCAGGTCCTCCATCACCTAGTATGCCAGTTTCTGTCGTGGATCTATCTTCGTATGTTGGGAATGATGGCAGCAACCCTGGAGGTGGTGCCATGGGCCAGGTTTCACATGTGGTCGTTGCAGAGAGCGCTACTGCGTCGTTGGTCACACCAGAGCGATTCGTTAAACAAGCGTCTACCCTGCCTGCTACAGGTCCAGAGGTCCCTTTAGTGGTGGACTTGCCCGGGTCATCTGGAGGTGGGCTTACCCTTGGAACAGCCGCTGTGGCTCCTGTTGGTGACAGATGTGAGTCTCGCAGGTTGGGGGGCCCAGTGCGGGCATCTTTACATGCAAGGCACTTGGTTGGCTCAGGAGAGCCAATGGTCGATCAACCGCCTAGAGCTTTGTGCCATAGTACTAGCGCTCCAGTCGTTCGAGACCATGGTGAGGCACCAGGTGGTGCGAGTATTGTCGGACAATGCCGCGACAGTGGCTTACATCAATTGGCAAGGCGAAACGGGAAGTGTAGCCATGGCAGAGGAAGCAGGAGTGTTGTTTGAGTGGGTAGAACCCCGGCTACAAGCCATGTTGGTGGCGCACATTGCGGGAAAGGACAATGTGACTGTGGACTACCTCAGCAGGGTCAGGGAGGATGCCGGAGAATGGGAACTCCATCCGGATGTGTTTGCCCAAATAGTCCGCAGATGGGGGCGCTCGATCATGGATATGGTGACTTTTCAATCAGCAGACGAGTCGTTTTTACAGCAGATGGCGAGAAAGGATGTCGGAAGGGATCGACGCTCTGATTCAGTGTTGGCCGGCCTCGGGATTACTCTGTCTTTCTGCCGTGGGTGCTCATAGGGCGAGTGGTTCAACGCATCGAGGCCCATCCAGGAAGAGTACTGTTGGTGGCTCCGGATTGGCTGAGGCGCCCTTGGTATGTGAATCTACTTCGACTTCTAGATGGAACTCCGTGGAGATTACCAGTAAGGGCGGATCTGTTGCTTCAGGGTCCGCTTCAAATGCCTCAGGTGGATCAGTTCTCGCTTACGGTTTGGCCATTGAACGGGCGAGGCTAAGGAGGCAAGGATACTCGGGAGCAGTTATTGCAACTTTGCTTCGAGCCAGAAAACGGTCCACATCCCTGGCTTATGTGCACGTATGGCGGATATTTGAGGATTGGTGTTTGCGACGGCAGGTGCACGCATCGACGGCCTCTGTTCCCATTGTGCTAAGTTTTTCCTACAGGATGGTTTTGAGAAGGGTCTAGCAGCCAGTTCCTTAAGGGTGCAGCTGGCAGCTCTGGCTTGCTATAGAGGAAAAGTTCAAGGTCTGGCTCTGGGTTCTCACGGTGATGTGCTCCGTTTTCTGAGGACAGTGTCTAGGTTACGGCCAGCTCGCAGGATATTGGTGCCTCCGTGGGATCTCAATTTGGTACTAGGGGCATTGACTAGGAAACCCTTTGAACCTTTACACCAGGCTTCGGTGAAGGATCTGACTTTAAAAACAGTATTTTTGGTGGCCATTTGTTCGGTGAGGCGAGTTTCGGAGTTGCAGGCGCTGTCCTGTCGGGAACCGTTTTTGTCCTTTTCCGGGGAAAAAGTGGTATTGTGCCCAGTACCGTCGTTTCTACCTAAGGTGGTTTCACTTGAATCAATTGGTATCTCCAGGAACAAGCAGGAATGAGTCTTCACATATGGGTACGTCGGTACCGACGGAGTCTGTGCGGGAACACTCCTCAGCGTCCAGTCAGAACTCTTTTGGGAGCATCTCACCACGCCTGCGTGCTGCCTTCCCGCCTTTCCCAACTGCCTCTCCTCAGTTTCCATTTTTCCACGGAGTCGGCAGGACATTCTCCTGTCGCTGCAGAAAATTCATCCTTTATTTTTGTTTTTTCTTGTGGTCGCGTCTGCCTTCCCGCGACGCACCGGTACCACCGGTGTTTTCTTCTTTCTTTCTCCTTCAAATTTTTACCTTTGTAGGGAATTTTTCCCTGTTTAGTGCCTGACAGTTTTTTCGGCCTGCTAGGCCTCTCACTTTCCTTCATGGAAACGCCAGCCACTATTCCTAAAACATGTTTCAACTGTGGTGGTACCAAATTAGTTTTAGACACCCATAACTTGTGCCTCCCATGTTTGGGTCCTGACCACTATCCGCTGGAGTGTCCCTCCTGCAGTAGTATTTCCAGAAGTCTTCAGCATCAAGCTCAACTCGATACGCGGTTCCCATCAGTGAGGGTATCACCTACAACTTCTTTTTTCACAGGATCAGATAACCAACAAAAGTCTGTAAAGACTAGCCAGTCCTCGGGTGGTAGATCTCATGTTCAGCATCGAGATGCCTCTGGCCTTGCCCCCGAGGACAAATTGGCTTTAAAACCCCGGCGAGAGTCTTCGGCCTCCAAAGCACTAACAGGGTTTCAGGTTGTTCCCGGGGTCTTTACCTCTACGAACATACCTGAGCCATGCTCAGTGGTGGTATCTGCTTTGAGCGGTGCCGGTACCCCGGCATCGGTGATGGTGTTGGATGAAACATTCCACACCGATCGCAGTCTAGCGCTCTCGGTATCTTCGGTGCCGTTAGAGTTGCTACAGACCGATCTTCCAATATCGGTATCGATCCCGGTACCAGTTCTGGTATCCACGTCGGTACCCTCCAGGTGTGCTTCGATAGACTCGCTGCTTTCGATGCCAAGTCTAGAATCAATCTCTAGCCTGGACGATTGGGTACCGACTCGTCTCGGTACCGACCTCGGACGGTGCCGAAGACATTGTCCTGGGGATCAAAGTCAGGCGCTCTCGGTACCTCTGGTACCGTTAGCGTCGCCTCAGACTGATCTTTCGATATCGGTACTGGCTGAGATACCACCACCAGTACCGTTTTCTGTGTTTGCATCGGTATCGGTGCCTTCCACGCTTACTTCCACAAACTCGCTTCCTTCGGTACCGAGTTTGGAATCCATCCCTGGCATGGATGGTAGAGATGAGGACAGTAACTGAATTCAAAAAAGCATGGGACCAACACAGAGGATCTCTAAAGGTAAAAAGTGGACTGTTTTGTTGTTATGGAAGGACAGACTAGATAGGCCATGTGGTCTTTTTCTGTCATCATGTTTCTATGGATAATATTCCACCGATTTGTCGCGGCACCGGCCTCCAGCGGTACCGACGACTATCCTTTCAGGACAGTCCAATGCTCAACCCTTTCGGGTCTTGTACTCCAGTGGATCCGAATCAATCCATTAGTGCCAAGACTAACCTTTACTCCTCATGATAGAGGATCCTCTTTTGGGGAAATTTCTTTTCAAGCATTCCTGCTTGATATGCAAGGTTACTTGCCATTTCTATACCTGATCAAGATCCTGCACCAGGGGATTAAGAGCTTCTGCATATCCCTGAGAATCCAAAGGAGGTCATCATGCTTCCTTTGCATCAAACCTTACAGGATCTTTTACTTAGAATGTGGGAAACTCCTTTAAAGGTATCCCCACCTTCAAGGGCCACTAACTTTCTGTACAAGGTGCCCCCTTCAGGTTTTCAAAAGACTCAACTTCCTCATCATTCTATTGTTGTGGAATCAGCAATGAGGCATGTTAAGAGTGCTAAAAGGCACTCTTCTTATCCGCCAGGTCGTGAGTCTAGAACTTTAGATGCCTTTGGACGTAAAAGCTTCTAGGCATCCATGTTTTCAACAAGAATTCTCTCATATATTTTCTATATGGGATTATCTCTTGAAGAGGTCACCAACAGTTTGCTGTTTTTGACTCCTTTTCTTCAAAATCTCAAAAGAGCAGACTACTCTTTACTGGTTAGTCATGTTCAAAATATCTCTAGGTTCCTTACTCGTGCTACCCTGGACTGTTTTGAATCTGTTAGCAAGACCTCTGCTATAGCCATAGGGGCACGACGAATGGCCTGGCTCCAAGTTTTGGACTTGGACAAATGGTTACAGGAAAGCCTGGGAAATACTCCTTGTACTGGGGAGAATCTATTTATGTTCAAATTTTTTATTCAATATTCCAAAGCTACACCCAGACAGTACAGTGCAATGCAAATATCTTTTTTTGTGTAACACATTAGATAAAAGTACAAAAACTTATTGCATAAAAACTTACAGTATAAAAAAAACCCCTAACACAGCAAAGCAGCACCTCTGACCAAGTATAGTTCCAAGAGGCTGCGGGAGAGCCCAGACCAACACATAAACCTCAAAGAACACTAAAGAACACCATCCCCCCCTGGGCCCTTAAAGAGAAATCCCCCCACATGGATTATCAAAAAAAAAAACCACCCCCATATCCTAGCCCCCCCCCCCACCCACCGGGTTTCAACCAAGGCAAACCCAACAATGGACAGGCCCGGAGTGTACTCTTCTCCCGCGCCCGTCCCCACGCCCTCTCCAGAGTCATCCTAGCTAAAGATCCCAATCCTGTACTATGCCTTCCAGCCCCACCCCACTGGTGTGTTCCAAATCTGACTCTAAATGTGACTCTAAATGTGTACGTGCCCAAAGGTGATCACAATGCCAGGGAGAACCAAACTCCTCAAAGCCCTCCAAGGATGCGGCTATGGGTCCCCCTAGGCAAAGATTTTAAGTGAGGCTCCCAGCGAAGCAAAAAACGCTTCCACCGCCCAGGATGGCCACTCGCCCGTAGCTGTTCCATTAACATCACCTCATGCAATCGCCCCCTCCACAAACCATATGTGGGGCCTTTAACATCCACCCAGCGATGCAAGATAGTTGTTCTCGCAGTCACCAGCACCAAACGCAACCATTGCAAGACCTCCCGCCCCACCTCTTCAGCCCAGTGGTCCTCCCACACATCCAACACCACATTAACCGCAGTAAAGATGAGCGGGCGTCGTAGGCACCCCCCTAAATATGCCCACACCTGACCCCAGAAGGCCTGGACCCGCGTGCACCCCCAAAACATATGACCCAGCGTGGCCCTACTTTCGCCACAGCGAGGGCAACAGTGGGAAGGCGCAATCCCAGCCCTCCATGCCCGAAGGGGAGCAAAATAGAGGCGCCGCAACAATTTGTATTGCAAGTCTCTAAATGTCACCAACACACTAAGTTTCGGAATAGCAGCCACACCACATAACACCTCTCCACTCGTCACCACCACCCCTAAGTCCTGAGTCCAAGCCACAGCAAGGTCATCCAGAGCAACCGGCGGCACCAAATCCCATAGCATCTTATGCAACCATGCTACCCGCGCCCCCTGTTCCCCTCCCAGTAAGGCCACCTCTATACCAGAACTGACTTCCCCCCCGTAACGCCTCTGTAGGTACGGTACGAATGTAACTGCGAACCTGGGCATAGAGAAAAACATCTCGTCCCCCTAGAGGATACTGCTGATGTAGCAGGGAGAACTCCGCCATTGCCCCCTCCGGGGTTACGACGTGCTCCAGATTCACTATCCCCAAGCGCGTCCACCGCGCAAACAAGCTGCCCTCAAGTCCTGGTAAGAACTCACCATTACCCCGAATCGGGAGATAAGGAGAGTGATGAATGGCCAACTTTTGGCTGTCACAAAAATACTTCCACGCCCTCCGGATGGGATCCAAAACAATAACACGAAGATCGCGTTCCGGCCCCCTTACCGCCCTCGCATGCAAGAGATATCGCAAATGAAGAGGCTTCACCGCCTCCCGTAGCATCCCCAATGGAGTGTGTTCCTCCAGATCCCAAAGCCAATCCCGTACATACCGTAACAAACAGGCTATATTATATTTCCAAATATTGGGGAGTCCCATGCCTCCGGAGGCCCAGGGCTACCGCAGCATCTCCAGGCGCACTCTTGGCCGCCGTCCCTGCCATAAAAAGCGATTGAGCAATCTGTCCATCTTTCGCAAATCTGAACGCTTTATCAACAACGGGAGCATCTGCAGTAAATACAAAATCTGAGGGAACATCGTCATCTTAAACAATGCAGTGCACCCACCTAAAGAGAGCAGTAGGTCCCTCCACTTATCCACCTTAACCGTCAAGGCATCTAAGAGCTTGGTAACATTCAACCGGTAAAGATCTCCCAGCTCTCCCGGCACATAAGCCCCCAAATATTTGAATTGCCCCCACGCCCATTTCAAGGGGAAATCATCCACCCACCCCTGCTGTGCATTGGGGCCCAATAACATCGCCTTGGATTTATCCAGATTCAATCGGAACCCTGAGGGCACCCCATACTCGTGAAAAAGACGTAACAGAGGTGGCAACCCCTCCTGAGGGTCCACTAAGTGCACAAGCAAATCATCCGCGAAAGCCGCCACACGGAATTCCGACCGCCCCATAGTAATGCCCCGAAGGTGAGAATGGGCCCGAATCCTAATCAGCAGAGGCTCCAATGTCAAAACAAACAAAAGCGGAGAGAGAGGACAGCCCTGACGCGTCCCTTTTTGAATAGAAAATTCCGAAGACGGATTCCCATTCACCATAATAGCCCCTTTCGGGTCCGCGTAAAGAAGCCGCACCACATCCACAAAAAGGCCTGTGAACCCCATTGCCTCCAGAACCTGGTACATAAATCCCCAATTGACCCGATCAAATGCTTTTTCAGCGTCAAAACTGATAAGCATAGACCCCAGCTGAGCCGCCCGCCCAACACAGACCAAAAGCAAAAGTCGTTGCAGACTATAAGCCGCATGTTGCCCCCGCACAAAGCCCACCTGATCTCCATGGATCAGGGCCGGCAGAAACCCCGCCAACCTGTCCGCCATAATTTTGGCCAAAATTTTAATATCGACATTAAGAAGGGATATAGGCTTATACGAGCCAGGTAGAAGCGGGTCCCTCCCCGGCTTTGGCAGTATAGTGACCAATACTTTATTCACCTCATATGGGAAGCCACCCCGCTGAACCAAATCCTCAAAGTATCCTGCAAGCGGGGCCACTACAACATCTCCCAGTATTTTGTAAAACTCGCCCCGTAGGCCATCCAATCCAGGTGCTCGCCCGCTTTTCAAATGCCAAATCCCATCATGCACCTCGCATAAGGATATAGGCTGATTCAAGGCCTGCACTTGCTCTGCGCGCAGGTGCGGTAAAGCACATCCCGCCAAAAATTCCTTACTCTCCACTTCTCTATCCCCCTCCCCTGCATAGAGCTGTCGAAAATAATCAGAGAAAACCCTTTCAATCTCCGCCACATCCCTGCGAATGGACCCATCCGGATGCCTTATAGCCCCAATATGGCGCGGCCCCCCCACCGGCCGCACTAGAGACGACATCAACTTCCCCGCCCGATTCCCATGCTGGTATAATTGATATCTGTAATACAGCAGGGATTTCTGGGCACGCTGGTGAAGGAGCATCTCCAGCTCCATCTGGACTTCCCGCAACTTACGTCCGGTTCGCCGCCACCTGCCTCCGCGCTTTACCCAGTTCACGCTCCAGAAAAAGAATTCGCTGGTTCCTCCGCTTCCGCTTTAAACTATAATAACTAATGATCTCCCCCCGGAGGACCGCCTTCCCAGCCTCCCAAAAGAGAGCCGGAGAGATCCCTGGTTGGTCATTAAAGGCCACATACTCCCTCCATTTGTCCCTAAGAAACCTGTCAAACTGACCATCCCCAGTAAGCTCCAGTGGATAACGCCAAATCCGGGTTCTGTCGGGTGCTCGATTACACAGCTCCGTAATTATCATCGCATGATCAGAGGTAACAGATGGGCCAATCTCCGCTTTCAACGCCCAGCTAAACAAGGATTCCAAAATCAGGAAATAATCGATGCGGGACCACGTCCCATGGGCCCTAGACATAGGGTGTAAAACTCTCCAAATATCCAACAACTGGTTCGCCTCGCACAATCCCCACACCCGCCGCGTACTCCTCCGATCTCTCCCCCCAAGCGGTCCAGAGCGATCCATATTCTCATCCAAGACTGCATTAAAATCACCTCCCAGAATCACCTGATATCCGTCAGTAGCCTCCAACAGACGAGTAAGAGCCTGATAAAACCGAGCTTCATAGACATTGGGAGCATACACCGAGCACAAGGCAACTTTAACACCATCAAGCAGCCCCCACACCATAACATAGCGGCCATCTGAATCAATGTCAACTTTCTCCTCCACCCAGGCTACATGCTTAGCAATTAAGATGGCCACCCCCCGCTTCTTCCCCACTGCCGGAGCCCCATAGACCTTAACAATGTTGCCTCTACACAATTTCGCATGTTCAGCCACGGACTGATGTGTCTCCTGCAACAGTATAATCCCAATCCGTTTATGGTTTAGTTGCTGGAGGACTTTATATCTCTTTATCGGGGAGCCCATGCCACACACGTTCCAAGAGGCTATCTTAATGCCACTACCCATGGCTCCTCCCACACAGGAATCTCCAAAGATTACCATTCAGCCCCATACCTTGGCGAGAACCCCCCCCCAGCCTAGGGTCCCCCCCCCAGCCTAGGGTCCCGCCCCAACACAAGTGTACCCCAGATCACCAACACACCCTCATGGATACATTCACACACGCACACTAACCCTAGCGGAACCAAACAAACAGTCACATACCTACCCCCCTCTATTCCCCTTACCTGCGCATCCAGAGTACCCCGCCCCCCCAGGTTACAAGCACAAACTCAACTCCCCCCCCCATCCCCCCTACCCCATCCCCCCTGCGACTTCACACCTCCTCCTCCACTTTCCATCTTGCACCCCAGTTCCCCAGGGCCCTCCACCAGTTCCGAGACTTCCGAGACATGCAGAGCCCCCCTTACCCCCCTCCCCCAACTCGCACACAGACAACAACCCCCATACCCCCCCCCCCCCCCCGGCCACTTCCAGAGATTTTGCATCCTAGGTCCCAACCCCTCCCTGCCCTATCAACCCCTCCTCGCACCGCTAGCAACAATAGCAACAACCCCATTCCCACTCCACATAAACACAATAGATACCTCCCCCAAGCCCGGAGGGAATGAAACATTGAGGGACATGGGCTAACATAGAAAAAGGAGCTCCCCAGTCCCGCCACCCACCCCTTATACATCTTCAGCAAACAAACACCCCAATGCTCTTGCTAGTTAAGTGAGTGCAGGGCCCCCCGTCAGACAAAGAGCATGGGCGCCCCCAGTCATATAAGCAGACCACCTGGGCCCCCGTGCAAACCGACAGCAGCCAGCGCCGCACCCACGAGACAGGCCCTCCCACTCCAAGCCCCCCCCAAAAACATAGTACTGCAGGCTGGAGCAAGGGCCATTATATCACCCACCTTAGCCGCTGGTGGAACAGACACAGCATTAACAGTCTAAATTAAACATTAACAATCGAAAATAAACATGAAACAGCAGCCACTTTAACAGGTAGCATGTGAACACTCTCCCCCCCCCCCCCACACCGCTCATGTCCTTAGAGCCCAAGGGCTCCTGGAGAACACTTCTGTCCCGGTAATCTGAGGACCTCAGTCACCTGCATTTGTCACAGTATGCCATCCCCTCCTCCGGCGTTGAGAACACGCGACGTCCTCCAGCACAGTCCACCCTGAGCGAGGCAGGATAGGCCAAAGTGAATCGGAGGCCCCGCTCCACCAGCCGGCCACACGCCTCCTTATAGGCCCTTCGTCGCATCGAGACCCCAGCAGAATAATCCTGAAAAATCAAGACGTTACAGGAGGGGGCTCCAGTGCGCCGGGATTGCCGCGCCGCCCTCAAAACGCCCTCCTCCTGGGCCTCATTAAGAAAGCGGGCGATGACTGTTCGGGGCCGATTCTTACCAGCTCGGTAGGGGCCCAGCCGGTGCGCTCTCTCAATGATCTCACCGAGTCCCTCCACCAGCGGCAAGTTGGCGGGCAGCCACCGCTCGAGATACTGCCGTAGATCTTTATCTGGCACTGATTCTGCAATACCAATAAATTGTAAGTTGTTACGCCGACTCTGATTCTCTAGGTCCTCTAGTTTCTCCGCGTGCTTCAGCAGGGCCTCTTCCAACTTTTGAATCCGGGCTGCATCGCGCTCCCACGTGTCCTCCAGGTCACTAATTCGCTGCTCCACCTGCTCCACGCGCCCAGTAAATTCAGAGACCGCTTGTGCGACCGCGCTCATCTGAGTCGCCAGGCCCCCCCAGGCGGTGTTCAAGCGCCGCCACTACCGCCTTGGAGACCTCTTCCACCGTCAAGCTTGAGATAGTGGGAGTCTGGTCCAGCGTCTCACCTTCCGCCATTTTTGCCTCGCCACCTCGGGGTCTCTCCCGCCGAGTGGTTTTCGTTGCCATGGGGTCCACGACCAGACTGGAGCGTTAAACTATCCCCCTCCAAGAAGAAATTGTCTCCCCCAACTCGAGCAACGCAGGGGGGAAGCGATTAACAAGTTAAGTGAGGAGGGGGAGGGTAGTAGGCTCCAGAGCTAAGAAGGAAGCGTCCTTCCTAGTCCACCATGCCACCGGAAGTCGGGAGAATCTCTTTAACAAAGAGACTTTACGCCAAGCTGCTCAGTTAACCACTGACACTATTGCTTTCAAAGGATTGTCAACACCTTCCTCTGTCCCAGGGGGTAGCAGATCTTCTACCAAACTTTATTCCCCCAAGGGGAAAAAGTTTTATACATTCTCTACCCATCACACAGCTGTTTCCAAACCAGGGAAACATCAAACCAGGCTAAAGAAACCACAACCTCAACCACTTCAGCAAACCCAGCAGCCGCAGGGTTGCTGATAGATTCTTCATTGAATCCTTCTTCCTGTTTTGAGCTTTAGAACCTGTAGTCTGCTTCTTCTCATTACAAGCATCTACACCGGTTCCATCCTGAATTTTACACGTCTCTCTTTTAAAGAGACATCCTTCCTTTTAGCTCATACAGCTTCTTAGGATGATTATGCTTTACAGGTAGTAAGTTACTCCTCTTCCTTCTAAGTAGACAGAGGAGTAACAACTGTCAATAAGGTTGCTATGCCTTTACCTTTTGACAGTTTCTCCCATATCAGCATGTCTTATATTACTTTTTCAGAGATTTACTCCATCGTAAGGGTTTTTTTTCCCAACTCCGTCCCTCTTACTAAGACTTTTTGGTCTGTAAGAATGATGCCACTTAACTGGAGGGCTTATCCCTAAGCCCCTGAGTTTTCTACCTATTCCGGTAAAGGGTTTTCATTCAGAGTTGTCTTCCCCTTACAATGTTTTGTTTTGTGGCAGCTTCTCAGACAAGGACGGAGTCTTACCACTCCTACTTAAGTCTGTAGGTCCTTTTTTCCAATCTTGGGACGTAAAATTTGTTCTGCTGCCCTAACAATAGCTAAAATTGTAAGGGCTCTTAGTGGTTAGACAACTGACTTATGGACCAAGCAACCAGGGGTTGATCTCCAATATCAATCCTTTCTGGCCTTAGTACTACGTCCCAGACAGGCTAAGAAACATTTCTGGCTTTATTGTTGCAGACATATCAGCATACCTTCTATCCTTAGCCTTCGCCAATCCTTGTTCAGGATACATACTGGCTCTTAAACAGCCAGTTTTTCTTCCAACGAACCTGCAACATGCTCTCTGCATCTCTACAGAGCAGCTCTTCACTATGGGTCCTTGCTAGAGAGCAAATAATTCCAGATGGTTAGGAAGGGCTTTACCTAGTCATGACTACTAGGTTCTTCCCTACCCTTACGATTCCCATTAAAGTCTTTCTACTATAAAGGACATAGGCCTTTAATTATGTAAAGACCTAAAGAATTACTCAATTCCCTGGGTTGGTTCACATCTTCAGTGGACCCCTTCACCAGGGATGGTTCTCTTTTCGTAACAGCCAGTCCTTGTCTTGTATTTTCTTTCCACCCTCAATTCTTCATGGGGGAAATTCATATTGAGCGCAAGAATGCATGATACCATATTTACCCTTCTATGAGGGCAAAATGAGTATCTCATTTCATTGTGTCTTCTTCTCCAGCTGCCATACTGGAGTTATGGAAGGATCCAGACTTACTGCCTGCGGCTATCTTCTGCATTTTTTCACGTAGGCCTCCATTCCTGGTTGCTCAAGGGCTAGAATTCTTACAGGACTCTAGACTTCTCCTTGTCAGTGAGAGCACTCCCTTAGCTCTCCCACTCATAACCAGGGAGAATGGATTCTCTAAACATCTCCTCAAGCAGGTATTCCCTTCTTGTTGTTAGATGAATCTTTCTCTCTCCACATATCCCTATGTGGGGACATGGGTGTGTGTGTATATCTATCGATCTATATATGCATATATCTATATACATGTATATGCCCATATATATATATTTACATAAATAGATATATCTGTATCTACCTATATATATCTTGGAATATATAATAGTATGTGGATATGTATCTATATACTTCCTTTATCTGTCTGCCTAGGTGTGTATATATATTGATATCTATCTATCTAGAGAGAGAGAGAGTGTTAGTTTTCCTATAGGGCTCTGACAGATGGTCACTATCCATATCAATGCTGCTCCAGCATGCTTAGGGTTCTACATAAACAACCACTTCTCTGTGGAACTTACAAGATTTCTCACCATAATCTTCAGGTTAGGTACATCTGAAGTCCTCCATGTACCATCTTTTCCTAAGTGATTTCAATTAGGAAGGACATTCTGAATCTTCAGAAAATAGGAGGCTACAGTGCCTCATACTCTGTCCTCCTTTGTCATCGGGAACAACCTGAAACCCCGTTAGCTTCTCCTATAAGAACTATGTCTCTTTAAGGTCAAAAGAGCTTCAGGCTTGTCTAATAAGGACTTCTGCGTTTTTCCGCAAAAGTCCTGCCTCATAGAACTACCCCAGTTTCCTTTGGGACTTTTTCTCACCCCAAAGCTTCTGACCTCAACCTGTCTTTTGCACAGTTCATTTACCTCTGCTCTACATTGAGGTACTCCTTGAGGATATTCTGCTGGTTCATATTAGCAGATCCATATGAACCTCCATTAACTTTTTACAATACCACCAGGTGAGGTCCATATTGGTATATTGCTTTTCAATATTACTACTAAATACTCTCTGCACAGGGTCTCCTATCTAGGTATCCTGTCTGGTCCAGCTGTTCCATAGTACATCTCTTTAGTTCAACTCCTACCCTCCATCCCCAGGATGCCTGAGGTTCTGTCAAATAGCATGGTTATCTCAGATTCGCAACATGCTGGGACTCCTCCAGGCATTTCAGCTTGGGAGTCCCCATATGTGAAGACTCATTCCTGCTTGTTCCTGGAGATAGCACAGTTACTTACCTGTAACAGATGATCTCTGGGAACAGCAGGAATAAGTCTTCACAACCCACCCACCTCCCCTAGGAGTTGTATCTCTCTATCTCTATCTTTCCTCTCTCTCTCTTTCTTTGTCTTAGCTTTAAAACTTAACTGAGGAGAGGCAGTTGGGAAAGGCGGGAAGGCAGCATGCAGGCGTGGTGGGATGCTCCCAAAAGCATTCTGATTGGATGCTGGGGAGCGTTCCCGCGCAGACTCAGTCGGTACTGACGTACCCATATGTGAAGACTTATTCCTGCTGTTCCCAGAGATCACCTGTTACAGGTAAGTAACTGTGCTTTCTCTACCGGTATTGGGTGCGGCGGACGAGAGCACCTTGGATCTCTGTTTGAGAAGTTTGACGTAAAGAGAGTGAGGCGGTATTTAAAGGTCTCAGAGCCTTTTCGTAAATCTGATCGGCTGTTCGTGGTGTTCGGAGGTCCCCGTAAAGGGGAAGCTGCGGCTAAGGCGTCTATTTCCAGATGGGTCTGGGAAGCGATTGCGTCGGCATATATTTTGCAAGGACGTCCAGTACCAGCCGGGTTGCGGGCTCACTGTACTAGAGGGCAGGCGACGTCCTGGGCGGAGCATTCTTTGGTTCCGCCGGTGGAGATCTGCAGGGCGGCCACTTGGTCGTCTATGCACATGTTCAACAAACACTACCGGCTCGACGTTCTGGCGGCAAATGATGCCTGTTTTGGGTCGGCAGTATTGCGATCTGGATGGAAAGCTCCCTCTCAATGATTACTGCTCTGTTACATCCCAGAGGTGGAGGACTAAACTGGAGGAACGATAAGGAAATAGGAATTACACTTACCTGGTAATTGTGGTTCCTTGAGTGACTCCAGTTTAGTCCTCATTCCCGCCCGGGGTGTAGATCGCTAGCAGTGTTTGCTCGGTTGGGAGAAGCGCAACAGTGACAGGTGAGTGTAGAGATGGATAGGAGCGGAATTGTACTGATTCTTTCTATTCCTGTCTTTCTGTCTTTCCTCTCTATCGGCTATAGCTTGGCATAGTGGGGGAGAGGAATATTGAGAAAAGCAGTCCCTCCAGTTTGGAGGGCAGGGGGTGCGTTATTGCACAAGTTATCTCTTATGGTTAGTTTATATGTCTTAGCTACTTATTTGTTGCTCCTTTTGAGTCTGCTTTGTCAATAGTTCACTGGGGCTGATGGGAGAGACCAGCAAGCTGCATCCAGTGATGACACGATTTTGACATGCCCATTCTCCAAGCTGCAGGAGGAGGTACACTACCCAGAGGTGGAGGACTAAACTGGAGTCACTCAAGGAACCACAATTACCAGGTAAGTGTAATTCCTATTTAATCGCCTTCACCTTCCTCCCCCTTCTCGTGCACACCTCCACGCCACCTGTTCTTCAGCCTACTTCCTTCCCTCCACCCTCCAGCTTGAACAGTCCTATTCCAAATTCAAGTCCCTCCTAAAAACCCACCTCTTCTCCTCTGCCTATGACCTACCATTTCCTCTCTCATGACCCCTCTGATTCTATCCTGCCTGTTTTCTTTTCTCTTTCCTATCTTAATTGTAGTTCCTTTCCTTTTCATAGGCTTTGGCCTCACTTTATCTGCTTGTAAATTGTGCACTGCCTTGATGTTTGAAGGGCAGCATATCAAGTGTTGCAATAAACATAAACATTCATCTCTCCCCCTTTTCAAATCCATGCTAAAGGCTCACCTCCTTGAAGCTGCTTTTGGATCCTAATCTCTTGTTGTCCTTATGTCTCCTTATCTTTCCCTGTTTGTACCCTTGTTTTCATCTATTGTGCTGTTTGTCTTGATTAGATTGTAAGCTCTGACAAGTAGGGACCATCTTTTTATATGTATCTGTACAGCACTGTGTACGCCTGGTAGCGCGATATAAATGATTATTATTATTAGTAGTAGTAGTAGTACATCAATCGGTGGTATTGGAATCTGTCTTAAAAAAAAAAAAAAACAAACACCAAATCTGTTTTCCAGACACCACCTGGTAAAGAACAAAGAATGCGAGATGCCATTAGCTGCAAATCATATCAAAGCAACATTCTCACCATGAGGGTTCTAGCACATCATCTTCAGATCCTGATTATCACCATGATCTCCTCTTATAGCTGGATGTCACTCATGCCCTGGTGGTAGATGAGCAGGCTCAACATCGAACCAATCTATATGAATCCTTATACCATATTATTCGTAGCACCTATGATGCCTTTGATTTAATGGCACGCTCTGCCATCACAGCCATTTCTGCCAGATGCACGGCTTTGCTCCGGGTGTCTGGACTTTGAGAGGACCTCTACGATCGGTTTGCAGATGCGTCTTGTCAGAGCGACAGCCTATAAGGTTCTAAAGTACAAGAAGCTGTTTCAGAGGTAAAAGACCATTCTTCCTCAGTCAGAGAATTGGCCGCTCAGCCTGAAGAGCATGCATCACAGCCCAGACAATCACAATTACCTCCATAGCGGAGGGCCTTCCACTTCCAATATTTTCAACAGTTTTACCCACGTCAGAGATTTCAACCATATTCCAGACAATCATCACAATGTCCTTCTGTTCAAGCATATTCTCAGTGTTCCAGACCATGGGAAAGGAAACAACCTCCTAGCCCAACCCCGTTTTTTGACTACTACAGGTAGCCAGTATAATTCATCACTTCAGAAAGGCCTGGCAATCCATTACCTTGAATCGCTGGGTACTCAACATTGTACAAGGAGTTTACAAGATCAACTTCATGCAGCTCCCACCCTCTCACCCCTGCCTCAACATGATCAAGGTTTCTGCTCAGCACCTTCATATTCTGTAAGAGGAGGTCACTGAACTCCTCTGCAGTCAGGCTGTCGAACCAGTCCCTCACGACCAATGTTTCCTCTAATTTTCTGTAGGCTGTGTGTGCATAAAATATCAGCTGTGTGCAGCTTTTGAAGGAAGGTTAAATTTTTGTGCGCCACATAACGACACTCGGAGTTATAGACTTTAAAATTTGACTGCACTTCAGAATACATTATGTACACCACATTGATTTTAATCAAATTAAATGAAAATAGACAATTACTAAATGAAGCGGGAAATTTCTAGTAATTACAATCATAACTTTTAAATTTTAAGACGTCTGTGTTGTTTTCTATCAGAATCAGAGCTGTAATTTTTGTGCGCTCTGTTGTAAAGTATGTGCGCTCGCTCGGCAAGGTGTGTGCGCGCGCACACGCGCACAGCTTAGAGGGAACAGTGCTCACGACCAACGTAACCAAGGATTCTACTCGTGTTGGTACTTCCGGATTCTGAAGAAAACAGGGAGGGGGGGGGGGGTCTTAATCTCATCTTGGACCTCCGGGACCTCAACTGTTACATCAAACAAGAAAAATTCAAAATGAACTCCTTTATTACCATTCTTTCCTCGCTGAGTCAAAATGATTGGCTGGCCTTGCTGGACCTGAAAGATGCCTTCACTCACATACCCATCCACCTCCTACATTGGAGATATTTTCATTTCAAATTCAAGATACAGCACTGCCAATAAAAAGTTCTGCGGACTTTCATTTGCGACCCGCGTATTCACAAAATGTCTGGCAGTAGTTGTGGTCCATCTGAGACAGCAAGGGTACTGTGTCTACCCTTATCTCAATGACTGACTGACTGGCTCATATCAGCTCCTTCTGAGGAGGCAGCACACTGTACAGTTCAAGCCACCATAGTTATCTTCCAAGCGACAGAATTTGTAATAAATGAACAAAAATAGAGTTGGAGCCCCAGCAGAGTCTCTGTTTCATAGGAGCGCAAATAGACACTCTGACAGGAAAAGCCTTTCTTCCTGAGGACAGGCTCCAAATTCTCCAACATCTCAGTAGCAAGATCCTTTGCCTTCGATCCATGACTGCCTGCATCCTGCTTCAACTGCTAAGAAACATGGCAACATCCACCTGTAGTGGTCCGCTTGCAAGACTCTACATGCAGCCACTTCTGTAGCACCTCAGATCACACAGGAATCAGCACATGCAGTCACTACAAGCAAAACTTCCCTTGTCTGCGGAGACCAACCAGGGACTTCACAACAGCCTACGTTGGCGGACCAAACCATACCACCTATCAGTGGGTTGTCCATTCAACCACTGCATTATTAGCTTACTCTTACAATGGATGCATCCACTTATGGCTGGGGAGCGCATCACCTTTCCATACAAGGACTCTGGTCAACATGAGAGCGCTCGCTGCACATCAGTGTGTTGAAGCTCCATTTTCTATGTCTGTTACATCTTCTGAATTCAAACCAACAATCAGGTCTCCATGTTGTACATAAACAAGCAAGGGGGAATGAGTTCCCTCTCATTATGTCGCAAAGCCACACATCTCTGGCTCTTTGCTCTCTTGATGGAAACCTTGCTCAGAGTGACTTTCCTGCTGGGGGCCCAATACCGACTGGGGGATTCCCTAAGTCGATGTCTGGACCCATATGAATGGTTCCTGGACATCACAGTGGTCCACAAACACTTCGCGGAGTGGGGTACTCCAGAGATCGATCTTTTCACAACTGCTGACAATTTCAAATGCCTGCTCTTCTGCTCCATTCATCCCAGTTCATTAAGATGGGCACATGATGCCTTTGCCATTCCACCAGCTCTTCTACCCTTTCCCTCCATTTCCACTCATCACTCCTCAAGATATGCCAAGACAAAGTGAACTTCATCCTCATTCCCTCCCCCACAGTGGCCCTGGCAAGCCTAGTTTCCCCATCTTTTTGCCTAGATGGTATAAGGGCCCCAACCTCTTGGCACACATGCAATCTCCAGGATCAAGCAGGAATGAGTCTTCACATATGGGTATCGTCTGTACCGACGGAGCCTGCGCGGGAATGCTCCCCAGCGTCCTGAAAGAAAGCTTTTGGGAGCATCCCACAGCGCCTGCGCGCTGCCTTCCCGCCTTTCCTAACTGCCTCTCTCCAGTTCTTCTTTTCCGCGGAGCCAGCAGGTCATGTTTCCTGTCACCGCTGAAGAATTTCTTATTTTCTTTTATTTTTCTTTAGTCGCGTGTCTGCCTTTTCGATTCCGCACCGGTACTACCGGTTCTTTTTCTTTCTTTAAAAAAAAAAAAAAACTTCTACTTTTTTCAGTGCATTTTTCTTCTGGGGCCTTAGGCCTACAGAGATATTTTTCCCTCATGGAAAAACCCGCCTCTGGGTTTAAAAAATGCACAAAGTTCAGTAGCACTATTTCTGTCACCGACACCCATGACTGGTGTCTAAAATGTTTAGGTCCTGACCATTGCGGATTGTGAGTCCTGTTCCATGATGTCCAAAAGAGGGTTACAGAATCGGGCAGCTAAGCTCAGTACCCTGTTTCCCTCCGATGCAGCTTCCGTGGCATCGACGTCTTCCAGGGCTGCTTCTTCATCCCATGGATCTCAGGTAACCAAACTTAAATCTGGCCGGTCCTCAAAGAGTTCATCTCCCTCTAAGTATCGAGATGCCCCCGGGCTTACTCTTGAGGATACCACACCGGCAAAATTACCCCGGCGGGAGGCTCCGGCTTCCAAAGCACTACCTATGGGGTCACAGGTTGACATCGATGGCTCGGCCTCGACCGATCACCTGTTACAATGTTCTGGGGTACCGGCAGTTTCTACCGGTACCGATATCCAGACATTGGTGGCGTCAATGGATCAGAATATTCTGACCATGCAGCGTGCCATCACGGCATTCATTCAAGCTGCAACGCCTACGGTACCGCAACAAACCCCGTTGTCGGTACCCGTACCGATTCCGGTACAGGATCTGATTCCGGTTCCGATACCAGTACTGCTTGCATCGACATCAGCATCGACGGCAGCGGTACGCTATCCAGTGATGCCTATCAGTACCGGCCCGGTACTGATTACTCCCGATGTCGATACCTCCCGGTACGCATATCGGGCTCTACGAGAGCATCCAGACAGTCGATACTTCGATTCTTCTGAAGACTCTGACTCTTCAGAGGCCTCAATTGAAGCATCGGGGATCCTTCCTCAGGAACCCTCTTCTCCAAAAAGGAGAATGTCTCCTCCTGAAGACTTGTCTTTTCAGGACTTTATTAGGGAGGTGGCCAAAGGCCTGTCCATCTCAGTGACCTCTGAGACTTAACCTAGAGCCAAAAAATTAGATATCCTACAATATCCTAAGGCTCCTAAAGAGGCAGCCACCTTACAAATACATGAGATTCTTTATGAACACATGTTGGGCATATGGGAGACTCCTCTCACCACCTCCTCTCATTCCAGAAGGTTGGACACCATGTATCGTGTTCCCCCTTGTCCTGGGTTTCATAAGACTCAGCTTCCTCACCACTCCATTGTGGTAGAGTCTGCTATGAAAAAGATCAAGAGTACAAAAAGGCACTCCTCTGCTCCTCCAGGAAGAGAATGCAGAACCCTAGATGCCTTTTGGCAGGAAAATCTTCCAGGCCAGTATGCTTGTAGCCAGAATCAACTCCTATAGTCTCTATATGGGGATGTTTCTAAAAGAAGTTACAGATCATCTGCAAACCTTATCTCCTTTTATGTCAGAAGATAAGAGAGAAGAATATATCACCTGGCTTAAACAGGCACAGGATGTATCCAAGTTTTCCAACCGTGCAGCCTTTGACTCTTTTGAGGGGGTCAGTAGAGCCTCGGCTATTGCCATAGGTGCACGCAGAGTTGCTTGGTTGCAAGCCTCTGATTTGGAATCCTGGGTACAGGATGGTCTAGGTAACGTTCCCTGTACAGGCGAAAACCTGTTTGGCAAAGATTGGCAAGCAAAGGCCTACCAGATGGATGCTGAAAATTCTGCTTTAGATAGACTCTCAAAGTCTACTACTGCTCCTTTCAAAAAGAGGCTGTTCAAAAAGGGATCTTTCCCAAAGAAAGGGAAATTTTCTTCTTATGGTCAGGCCTCTTCTCAAGGTCGTTTTGCTACGAAGAGGCAGCAACAACCAAAACAGGCCAAAACCCAGGCTGCGAGGACTGCTACGGCCCAACAGCCTCAGCCTCTTCAGGGCCTTTGACTTTCCACTAGAGAACTTAGCCTTTCTGGCTCTAGAACATCCAGAGCCCCTCACCATCCCAGGAAGGTTAGCTCACTTTGCTCCCAGATGGGAACAAATCACAGCAGAGCAGTGGACCCTCTCCATCATAAGGGAAGGGTACAAACTTCATTTCTTAAACCTTCCTCCTCACACCATGGTGAAACAGTTCAATTCTCCAACATCTCTCCTCACCCTTCTAGATCAGGAGATTGCTACCCTTCTTGCCCAAGGGGCAATAGAAGAAGTACCCCTTCCACAGGGTTCAGGGTTCTACTCCCCCTATTTTCTCATCCCAAAGAAAACACGGGGCTACAGACCCATATTAGATCTCAGAGAATTGAACAAGTTTCTATGCAAGGAGAAATTCAAGATGACTTCTCTCGGAACTCTCCTTCCATACCTCCCAGAGTCAGGACTGGCTTTGTTCTCTAGATCTCAAGGATGCGTACACCCATGTTCTCATCCATCCAACACACAGAAGATTCCTTCGCTTCCTGTACCAAGGAAAGCACTACCAATACAAAGTGTTTCCTTTCGGTCTGGCCTCTGCTTCAAGAGTGTTCACAAAATGCATGGCAGTAGTAGCTGCATTCCTACTGTGGTACTGCAGACCCTCTGCAGGCAGAAGAAAATGTTTTAAACTCAGAAAAAAGAGGCAGACACCGGCTGCAGCATCACGAGGAGCCATATAGGGGGAGCAAGAGGGACCTCTGGAGGACTGAGGAACCACGCCCTAGAGCCAATGATGCAATACCGGCCTGCACCCAATCCAGAAAGGGGAAGATTCCTTTTAAAAGTCCAGATGACTGGAGAAAGTCAGACTGGCAGGGAGTTGTGCAAGGAGTTCCAGTTCCAGATTCGCATGGAGATCCAGATCCAGGAAGGAAGCTAACTTTGGAAGCAGAAAGGAGAGTTTTCCTGGAAGGAGAGGAGGACCCAGGAATAGGAGTCCTAACAGATTGAACCGGCCTAACAGACTCAGCAGAGCCAGGTGGAGAAACTTGCTTTAGATATCTCAAAAGGGGAGAGGACACACTTTCCAGGAGGGAAAGATACCGTGTGGAACCTAACCCTGGAAGGAGAAGGACTGTACCAGAGAGTCCAAGGCCTGAGTTTGGCAAGGGCCAGCAACTGTTGAAAGGCTCAACAGGGAGTAACCAGGAAAGAGGTGAAAGAGGAATTTTGAAAGGCCACTTTCAAGGCCCTGGGAGAAAGAAGCTGTGGTGCCAGTGCGGCTTAACCCCAGCAGAAGGCCGACCTGAGAACCGGAGGCCTACCTGGGTGCCAGAGAAGCCAAGCCCCCAGCAGGAACAGGCCTCAGCCCTCACCTCACTGTGCTAACCTTAGGAGAAAAGGTAATTACTATTTTACTGACTATGATTTTACGAATGCTGTGAAGCAGAAGGAGCAAGGCACTGGAGAATGCTGTCCTTCTAGATGCATTCATGATACAAAATACAAACCTGTACCAAACAGGAGACTTTCTAGAGAAGGAGCAGTGTGCAGGAGAGACTGTCCACATGCTAAAAGTGTACAAAGCAAAGGCTTACCTTTTAGATGCTGAACATTGGGGCATCATACAAGCATTATACAAAAAGCCTGAAGGCGAGACCCTAGACATTCCAGACTGCGAGCCAATGCAGGTGGAATTCCCGGATGATCCCTCGGACCTCCCGATGGATTGTAGCTATTGCCTGGCTGAAAGAATTGAGCCCTTAGCGGAGGAATAGCTGTGGTCTGAGGTAAAAGTTTGATTCTGTATTCCGTTTGGTATTGCTGTGAAGTTAACAGGTTTTCTTCAGTTCATGTTTTCTTTTAACCTGGAGCAAGGACATTCTATTGTGTTGATGTAAGCTGTGCTATTTGAACCTATTTGCAACACGGGAAATAAAAGCCTTAATTTTTCCCTACCCTCGGACTGTGATATTATTGGGAGCTTTTTAGTTACACAGAAGGCTACCAGGACTATAAAAACCTGGGCCCTGTAATTGAGCTAAACTCCTCCACAAACAAACTTTGCATGTCCACCCCCTTTCTGCTGTGACCCGCCATTGCCACCAGGGGGGCGGTGTGACACTATGCACTCTAGGAATATTCGTATTCCCATATCTGGACGACTGGCTCATCCGAGCTCCATCCCAGTCAGAGGCCCAGACTTCTCTAGCCTGCACAAGGCGTGTTCTTCAGTATCTGGGACTGGTAATCAACATTCCAAAATCCCTTCTTATCCCTACTCAGTCTCTAGAGTTCATAGGGGCCTTACTGGATACCAAAACTGCAAGGGCCTATCTTCCCCAGGCCCGTTGCCTACGCTTGGTGCAGTTAGCCTCCCAGATTCAGTTAAAATCCCATTTAACTGCTCGAGAGATGTTGCAACTTTTAGGCCACATGGCATCCACGGTGCATGTGGTTCCCTATGCTCGCCTTCACATGAGAGCAGCTCAGTGGACCCTATCCACCCAATGGACCCAGGCATCAGGTTGCCTGTCAGACAAAATAGCAACCTCCAGTCGCCTATTTTCGTCCCTCCACTGGTGGAAGTCCACTCAGAATCTGTTGCTGGGGTCCCCCTTTCAACAGGTGTTACCCCAAGCAACCCTTACAACAGATGCCTCTCCAAAGGGTTGGGGGCTCATCTACAAGATCTCTCGACCCAGGGCATCTGGTCTCCACAGGAGAAATATCTTCATATCAACCTCTTAGAGCTCAGAGCAGTCTTTCTGGCTCTGAGTCTTCCACACCCTGCTCAGCTACAAGACAGTCCTCATCCACACGGACAACCAGGTAGCTATGTTCTACGTGAACAAGCAGGGGGGAACTGGCTCTCTGTCGCTTTGCAACGAAGCTCTGAGATTGTGGGCCTTCGCCAGAGAGCATCAAATCCATCTCATGGCAGTATATCTTCCAGGAGTTCAAAACTCTTGAGCAGACAGACTGTCGAGTTCTGCTTCCGCATGAATGGTCCCTCCATGGGGACCAGATAGCCAGAATTTTTCGGATTTGGGGTACCCCAGACATAGACCTGTTTGCAAGTACGTGGAATGCCAAACTTCCCCAGTTCTGTTCCAGGATTCCATGTCAGGGAGTTCAGGCCAGGGATGCCTTCCTCCTTCATTGGGGGCAAGACTTCCTTTATGCCTTTCCACCTATTCCCCTAATCCCCAAGACTCTGTTCAAGCTTCAGAGAGACAAAGGGACTATGATCCTCATAGCACCACTTTGGCCACGCCAAGTGTGGTACCCTCTTCTTCTGCATCTCTCTCAAGTTCCCTCCCTAAACCTGGGGTCTGCTCCAGATCTCCTCTCCCAGGAGGAGGGAACCTTGTGGCACCCAAATCCTCAGTCTCTTCATCTCAGGGCCTGGTTGCTGAAGGCCTAGACCTTCAAGATTTACAACTTTCTCATCAAGTGAAGGATATCGTTTATGCTTCCAGAAAGCCTTTCACCAGACGCTCATATGCTTTTAAATGGAAAAGGTTTTCCATTTGGTGTGCAGAGAAGGGTCTCAACCCTCTTGCAATACCTTTGCATTCTTTACTAGACTATTTACTGCATTTATCCCATGCAGGCCTTAAAACAAATTCAATCAGAGTCCATTTGAGTGCTATTGCAGCATCCCTTAAGCCTCTTAATGGACAACCTATTTCCTCTCATCCTCTTATAGCAAGATTCATGAGAGGCCTTCTTTTGACCAAACCTCCCATTAGACCACCTCCAGTGGCCTGGGACTTGAATCTGGTTCTTGGCCAGCTTATGAAGCCACCCTTTGAACCCTTAGCCACCACCTCCTTAAAATTCCTTTCTTGGAAGGTTATTTTTCTCATTGCAGTCATCTCAGCTCGCCGTATCAGTGAGTTGCAAGCTTTAGTGGCTAATCCTCCTTATACAAGGTTCCATCATGACAAGGTAGTCCTCAGAACTAATCCACACTTTATGCCTAAAGTGGTCTCACCTTTTCATCTGAACCAGGAGGTCTTTTTACCTGTCTTTTTTCCAGGACCTCATGCATCAAGTGCAGAGAGGAATCTTCATACCCTGGATTGTAAAAGAGCACTTGCTTTCTACTTACACAGGACACAGCAACATAGAAAGTCCTCTCAACTTTTTGTTGCCTTTGATCCCTCTCATTTAGGACTTTCAGTCTCTAAGAGAACTCTGTCCAGCTGGATTGCTCAGTGCATTTCCTTCGCCTATCAAAGTAAGAACCTTTCTCTGGAGGGCCATGTCACAGCTCACAATGTGAGGGACATGGCAACCTCTATGGCTCATCTAAACTGTGTCCATCGACCAAATTTGTCGAGCGGCCACTTGGGCATCGGTTCATACCTTCACAGCCCATTACTGCTTGGACAAGGACTCCCGCCGGGATGCCTTGTTGTTTGGTCAGGTTGTTCTTAAACACCTGTTCCATACCTAATCAACTCCTACTCTCCATCCCTGAACTGGATGCCTGAGATTCATGGGTAGAGGTAGAGCCCTTCCCAGGGACTCACAATCTGGGTGATCTCCCAAGCATCTCTAGCTGGGGAGTCCCCATATGTGAAGACTCATTCCTGCTTGTTCCTGGAGATAGCACAGTTACTTACCTGTAACAGGTGATCTCTGGGAATAGCAGGAATAAGTCTTCACAACCCACGCACCTCCCCTAGGAGTTGTATCTCTCTATCTATCTTTCTTTTCCTCTCTTTCTCTCTTTGTCTCAGCTTTAAAACTCGAACTGGAGAGAGGCAGTTAGGAAAGGCGGGAAGGCAGCGCGCAGGCGCTGTGGGATGCTCCCAAAAGCTTTCTTTCAGGACGCTGGGGAGTGTTCCCGCGCATGCTCCGTCGGTACCGACGATACCCATATGTGAAGACTTATTCCTGCTGTTCCCAGAGATCACCTGTTATAGGTAAGTAACTGTGCTTTCCTTGTCACCAAGGACCAAAGGGCTCTGCTGCACCCCAAACTTCGCAGTCTCTTGCTGGCAACCCGGAAGGTTCAGGTTACATTACAGATGCTTCCTTCCCCGAAGAAGTGCTGAATGTTATTACTTTTTCCAGAAAACCAGCTACTTTCCTACCACCGAAAGTAGTTCTGGTTTGTGCACTGGGCTTGGGAACATCAACAGAATCCCGTCCACTGTTCCTTGGGGGAAGGTCCTTGCCTACCTGCTGCACCTCTCTCAATCAGACTTACAGACCATGTCAATTTATCACCTTTCAGCCATTGTAGTTGCTCATGCCCCAGTAGATGGCAAGCCCATCTCAGTTCACCTGTTTACATCGCAGATCATGAAGGGCTTTATGAACACCAAACCTCCAATCAAAACCGCCTCTTCCGGCATGTGACCTGAACATTTTCTGTGCAGAACTAATGAAGTCTCCCTTTGAACCTTTCGGCTCAGCTTCCCTGAAGCATTTCACCTGGTAAAATGGTTTTCCTCATAGCCATAACCTCAGCATGGAGAATTAGCAAGCTTTAGGCGCATGTTCACTACCCTCCATATGCAGTTTCTACATAATAAAGTACTCCTTCGAACGCATCTAAAATTCACCCCCAAAGTTGTTTCAGAATTCCACTTAAATCAATCCATCGTTCTACCAGCTTTTTTTTTCCATGACTTTACAGCAGGCTCCCCGGAAAAAAGTCCTTCGTGCATTAGATTGCAAATGAGCACTTCTGTACTACCTACATGCAACCAAAGATTTACGGTCATCTTCGCAACTCTGTCACCTTCAGTCCCAACAACCCCGGACATCTGGCTTCAAAGAATACTGTATCTTCCTGGATTGCAGACTGCATTTCTTTGTTATGCTCAAGCAAAACTGTCACTTCCAGGTTGCATTGGATCTCACCAGTTACATGCCACTGTGAAACAGTAGCCAGTCTGTCCTCTATTGCCCCCCAGGACATTTGCAGGGCAGCCACATGGATTTACAGTCATATCTTTGTGAAATGCTACAGCCTGGAGCGTTCATCAGACTGGGACCTAACCTTTGGCCAGGCGGTCCTCAGGAAGCAAAGAGATTTCAGAACGGACTTCTCACCTACCACCCTGCATATGCGCTAGCTCGGGCCGCAACCTTTCCAAGCTTTCAAAGTGGCCCTCAGCTCTGGATTCACCTATGGTGTGTGTGCTTGCATCACCCTGCTTGTCTGCAGAGAAAATGAAGTGGCTTACCTGTAATGGAGCTTCTCTGTAGACAGCAGGGGTATACAGCCATGCTCGCCTGCCCATTTCTCCACACAAAAAAAAAAGAAAACTAAACCAACAAAACAGTAGCCTGTGAAAGTTCATGTGTCTTCGGACTTGCAGTCCACAACTGACACATTAGGGGCACGTTGTGTGGCAGTAGAGCTCTGCAGCTACATACTGAACTGAAGAAGCCAGAACTTCAGGCGGGAAAGAGCGTGCATGCTCAGAGGTCCAAAAGACTTCTTTGAGCTAGGGGAGAGCCTGGCATATAGGTGCTATCTACGGAGAACCCCTGTTACAGGTAAGCAACTTTGCTATCCATTCCCCAAAGATTTTAACATTTTAAAAGGGTAATTTTTTTTTTTGTGAATAAACCTAGCTTTCCCCACAGAAAATGGCCTCTGAAAAATTACTCCAGGGGTTAAAGTACTTAAAAGTAGACATGGAGAGTTTGTTTATGTCTACTTTTATATGACTAGCGTGTGGGTGTGTTTGGGGGAGGAGTTTTGATTGGCACACAGGTAGTCATGCAGTAAATGTACACAGCTTATGTGAGGGTATTTTATAAAGACGCATGGGGGTGGGAAGGAGTAGGGGATTTTCAACAGTGGCAGCCAGCACAGTGCAAGTGGCTGGTCGTCAATGTTTTAACTTTGCCCTGGATATTCAGTGCCTGCATTGCAATCTTGCAGTCTGGTCAATGACAATATTTAGCTGCTGGCCAGATTGCAAAAGCAGCTGAAGCCCGGTTATTGCTTAGTGCCACCCCTGGAATGCCCTGATGCCAATCAATCTGCTACTATCGGGCGTGCAGTGGTGGCACCCAGGAATATTCAGCGGAACTAACTGCTGAATATCCTGCTGACCGTGATTAATGTGGTTATAGGTTTACTAACTACATTAATTACGTTGCATATCCCCTAATGGTGCCTATATTGGCTTTATAAAGTAGCCCCAAACCAGGTACCTACTTGGACTTCTTACATGGGCATCCTGCTATAAAATTATCCTCTAAAAGTATGATGACTAGTCATGTGTTGTACAGGCTTCTGGGAAAGATGGGGTAATCATATGGTTAATTGTCAAAACGAAGGGGGTGGAGGGTTCACGTAAGGTGCCTAATTCTCTTGCACTGGCCTAGATTGGCAGTTTTGGGGTGCTGGGTGGGTTAGGGTTCTCACCAGGATTGGGAGGGAGATATCAAGAGGCTTTGGGCAGTAGCATGCAATAGTATCACCCGTAGGGAATGGTACTATTCTGTTGCAGTAAAACTTACAGAAGGGTGGTAGCAAGATGTCACCTTATGCATAGTACCCTTTATAACCGCACAGCTTGCATACCTAAAAAGCCAGCCTGGGATAGTGGCAAGAATCATGCATAGCTCTGCCTTCTCTCCTCAGCTGGTCAGTCCCAGTGATGTGTGGTGTTCTCAAGTGCCATCGAGTCAGTGTCTACTCACGGTGACCCTCTGGATAGTATTCCTAAACTGTTTTGATCTTCAGACAGACTGTTGACAGACTGGCACCCATAGCTGCTGTTTTTGTATTGATCCATCTCATTGCTGGCCTTCCTCTTTTGCATTGATCTTCTACCTTGCCGAGCATGATGTCTTTCTCTAATGATCTCTCTCTTTGTATGATGTATTCAAAGTGTGAAAGTTGAAGTCTTGCCATCTGAGCATCTAAAGAAAGCTTAGATTTGATCTCCTCTAGTACTGACTGGTTTGTTCTTCGTGCAGTCCATGGTATACACAGTATTCGTCGCCAGCACCATAATTTAAAGGCATCAAGATTCTTCCTGTTTATCTTTTTCACTGTCCAACTTTTGCATCCATATAACGTTATTGAAAATATCATGGCTTGAACGAGTCAAATCTTTGTATGGAGTGAGACATCTCTACTCTTGAGAATCTTATCTAGGTCCGTCATAGCCATTCTGCCAAGAGCAATGTGTTGTCTGATTTCTTGACTGCTTATTGCTTCTTTATTGATAGTGGATCCAAGTAGGTTAAAGTTGTCCACTATTTCAATTTCTTCTCCCTCAACGATGAACTTATTGATTTTGCTAGTTGTCAGGATCTTTGCCTTTACATTAAGGTGCAGGCCCAATTTAAGACTGTTCCTTGGGATCTTGAGAAGCAAATGTTTCAGATCGTCTTCACTTTCAGCCAGTTTATTTATTTATTTAGCTTTGCTTATATACCGCTTTTCACTGGGTCAAAGCGGTTTACAAGTGGGGGAATACATTATAACAGGTCATTGCAGCACTGTATGGGGGGGGGGTTAAACCATCACTGGGGGAGTTATCACCAGGGGAGATTAAACATATTTACATTCCTGAATTGGCATGCATCAGAGTTTATTTTATCAGTATTTTTTCTCTGTCTCATTTCATCCAGAGTTTACCATGGCAAAGAGCTTAATGGTCGCTGTTCTATTCAGATCCTAGGCGTTAGCTGAAAACCCATTTATTTTGTGATTTTTTTTAAATGAGGAGAGGTCTTTGTTCCGGATTTTGCTTGGGAGGGAGTTTCATAGTGAAGGGGCATACAAGTCAAATGCGCAGTTGCAGGTATGCTGGTTGAATTTTGTTCTCTCGCGTGGCACTGTGTGCGCATTGCTTATGGTCTGCCGTGTAGGTCTTCTGGAGTCTAGGCGGATTAGAAGGGTTTGGAGGTCTGCTGTTGATGAAGGGCTTTATGAATCAATATCAGAGTTCTTTGTATTTGATCCGTGCTTCTGGTGGGAGGATGTGGAGGTCTCTCAGGATCGGAGTGAAATGATTGTGCTTTTTCACTGTTTGGATGATTCTGGCCGTTGTGTTGAGGGCTGTCCATAGCGGGTTAAGAGGGGTGATTGGAAGACCTTGGTATATTGCATTATGTGGTATCAGCATTGTGAAGCTTGGTGGGAGTCTCATCAACAATTTTCACACCTCTTCATACAGTCCCACTTCTTTGATTTGTTCTTCATATAAATTAAAAAGGGAGGGGGAAAGTATGCAGCCTTGTCCTATGCCTTTGCTGATTTTAAACCATTCTGTTTCTCCTTGTTCCGTTTGAATTGTTGCTTCTTGATCAATGAAAGGTTGTGCAAGGGAACGATCAGGTGTTCCGGTATACCCATGCTTCTTAATGTGGCCTAGCGTTACTCCTGGTTTAAACAGTCAAGTGTGTTTACTGCAGCCTTTTTCCCTGAGCTTGCCAGGGTTGGTGGCGAGCACAGTTTAGATTTAAAGCACGGGCACCCTAGTCACTTCTTGTTAGTGTGGAAACCTATGTAAAAGATGCGGCCACCATAGGGCCTTTGAACATACTCTGGATCTCAGGCATTTTTCTTCAAGTCACTGTTGCCACTGTGGGCACTGGTTTAAGAGGACAACCAATGCTAGTTCCAAAGAGCAATATGACACGTTTCAAAATGCTGGTGCCTGAAGCGTTTGCTTGTACCAGTATCTGGGCTTGGTGGTGAGCAGCTTGCTTAGTTTTGCCTTATCCCTGACAGGACTGTCCTCGCAGATCTCAGTCAGACCTGGTTGTAGTGTGAGACGTCCAGAAAACATCCATCTCATCAGTTCCAGCATTTATCATGTGTTTGCTTTGGCATGTTTTCTTTGTGGCTTCAGAGTGCCTTTACCTTCCGTCACCCCAATACCTCTATGACTGAGTCGCATCAAAGCTTTTTTTACCTGTACGCCTCCCTCTCCAATGGATGAAAATGCTTTTTTTTCCCTTTTCTTAAACTGTCATTCTGGCATATTTTTAGACACAGATTTTATCACTGTCATGGTTCATCCTTTCGTGCACAGACGTAGTTCCCGACTCCAAGTAGTGCAGTCTCAGGGCACCTGAGCCGGCACTGTTGCTCATGACTTTTTAACAAACATGAAATTACTTTGATAGATAAAATATATTATGTTTTTTTGTTGTAAGTAAATATGCTTAGTTATCAACCCTTGACCCTTCTATTGAGGGACTAGGTGGCAGGGCTCCGGCACCATGAGAATTCAGGCTGGTTCTCGTGTCTGGAGAGTAATGGAAAGGGAGTCTTGCCAGGAGCTGCTTTGGCGTTTGTGTGTGTGATATTACATTAGACCCCTCCCCACAGATTCATCAGCTGCCAGTGTTGGCTGGTGAGTCAGAAGAGTAGACTGGATGAGACATAGCCAGACAGCCCTCCCCTGGCTGGGATAGAGTGAGCTTTTCCATTCTCCCCTCCCCTCGCATTAACCTCCCATCCTCCTCTACAGCTTTCTTCAATTACTTTTTAATGGGCCCATTAGTGACTCTGGAGGTGCATTAGAGCTCCTTTCTAGCAGGGCTGAGAGCTATTATCTCTTCCCAAGCTCCAGGAGGGAAGGAGAGGGAAATGGCTTTCACACACTGAGCTGTTACTGCAGGCATCTGCGTAATGTTTACGCAGAATTTTCTGCGTTAGTATAGGTGCAGAATGCAGGAAGGAATTTAACGCAAGCATGAACAATGCAATAATGCCTACATTAATGGCAGCGCACTGCACATTTTAAAGCCATATAAATGGATGATGATAAAGCAATTAGCTATGCAGCGCATATACATAGAAGTGCACAGAAAACCAGAAGGCTGAGCTCAGTGTGAAATTTTAACGCAGGGTCTGAGGAGGCATTAAGGATTAGCTCATAGATCTGCAGTCAGTGCTGATGAAGAATTTATGCCTCTTTCTTCAGTATACATAACCCACAACCTTTTCTGGGATTGCTGAATAGAGTGCTGGGGGGAAAAAAGGTATTTGTGAACACTGATCATTCTGAGCAGAACCTCTGATCCAAATAATATTGCTGTCTTTACATCAGATAATAATCCAAGACACGAACAGAAGTGACATACCTTTTTTGGGGGTGGGGGGAGGGCACAGGATATAGGCACTGCTAACACAGTGTGTAAATATGCCTGACTTGCTCCCCTTGTTTAATGTAGACGTTTATGTGCACAACTCATTTGCATGCTCTTTGCTTACCGCATTGCTGAGCAAAACTATGCTAAATGTAATTAGGTAGCCCTGCGCTAGAGCTTCTGTGCTGGGTTTTAGCGTAGGATTTCTGCATTGATCTGTGATTTTTTCCTCCTTTGGGTCTCTCTATTGCGTTCTCCCTTCTTTCCTGTCCACAGGCATTCTCCTCATGTATCTCCCCATCTTTTTCTCCAGTTCTCTCCCTTTTTTCATAACATTTCCATCCTTCTTTTTTCTATACTTCTTTGACTTTTCCCTCATGTATGTTCCCCCTGCTCCATTTTGGGTCCTGGTGCACAGCTGGATTAGAGTTACCCATTGGGCTGCTGCAAAATAGCTATCTCCAGGAACAAGCAGGAATGAGTCTTCACATATGGGTATGTCGGTACCGACGGAGCCTGCGTGGGAACGCTCCCCAGCGTCCAATCAGAAAGCTTTTGGGAGCATCTCTCAGCGCCTGCGTGCTGCCTTCCCGCCTTTCCAACAGTCTCTCTTCAGTTTTTGTTTTTCCGCGGAGCCGGCAGGACGTCCTCCTGTCACCGCAGAAACTTTTTTTCTTTAATTCATTTCAATTCTTGTTTTCATGTGGTCGCGGCTGTTTTCCCGCCGCCACCGGTACCGCCGGTGGGGTTTTTTCTTTTCTTTTCCTCAAACTGAGGGAGAGTTCCCTCAGTTTTTATCTTAAAATTTTTGGGCCTATAAGGCCTCTCCATCATGGAGCCGCCTTCTCCTAAGAAGTGCCTTCACTGTGGAAATACAGTTTTCTTTTTAGACTCCAATAATTGGTGTCTAACCTGTTTGGGCCCTGACCCTTTTTCCCCTGAACCGTCAGGCTTCAATGCTGTGAGAAGAGATTCTCTATTTCGAGTTTATCTCGATACCGTTTTCCCTCCCTGTGTCAGGGCACTGGCCATTTCTTCTCTACAGGATCAGGTAACCCACAAACAGTCTGTTAAGACTAGCCAATCCTTGAGTGGTAAGTCTCATGCTAAGCATGCTGACGGCCCCGGTCTTGCCCTCAAGACCCCATTGGCATCAAAACCCCGGCGGAAGTCTTCGGGCTCCAAAGCACTTCAGGGGTTTCAGGTTGTCCCTGGGGCTCACCCCTCACAGGACATACCTGAGCCATGCTTGGGCGTGGCATCTGCTTTGAGCGGTACCGATAACTCGGCACCGGTGTTGAGTGCCCCACTCTTCACCAGGGATCATCATCTGGCGTCCTCGGTACCTTCGGGACCGATCGATACGCTCCAGTTTGACTTTCCAGTATCTAAGCAATGCACGGTGATGGCATCCGCTTCGAGCGGTTCCAATATCCCGGCATCAGCACTGCTGTTGAGCGATTCACTCATCACCAGGGATCGTCATCTGGTGTACTCGGTGCCTTCGGGACCGATCGATACCCAGATTGACTTTCCAGTATCGGCACCCTCGATACGACCCCTGACGCCGGTATCATCTAGACATGCATCGATAGATTCGCTTCCTTCGATGCCAAGTCTAGAATCGATATCTAGTCTGGAAGACTGGGTACCGACGCATCTCAGAACCGACACGCACCAATTCCAGATCCGCGGTACCGAGGATATCCACCGAGACTTTAGAGTTTCCTCGGTACCGTTTGAGCAGCCTCCGCTGACTGCTTCGGCGATTCCGGCACAGCTACCGGTATCGGTATCAATGTCGGTACCGGCAGAATCATCGGGACCAGCTCCTTCTATGCTTTGTTTGCCTGGATCGCTCCTTTCTATACCTAGTTTGGAGTCGATGCCTGGCACGGATGATGCACTACTGACTGTCTCAACTCATAACTGCCAGTTCCAGTATCCATCCATTACAAATCCTGTTCTGCACCGGACAGGTACATCCTCCGGTGCCCAGGCTTCCTTTTCAGGTTTAACCTGTCCAGGGATGGTTCCCATCGGGGATCCTTCTTTTCAGAAATTTCTCCTTGACATGGCAACCTTCCTTAATATTCCTATCCCTGGCTATGACTCTTCTCAGGATTTTTCTGCAGAAAAGGACAACATAATGCTTCCTTTAGATCACTCTTTGCAGAATCTTCTTCTGAGGGTATGGGAAAAACCTTTAAGGGTTTCTTCACCTTCTACAGCAACTGATCTTCTGTATCAGGTGCCCCCCTCTCCAGGATTTCAAAAGCCTCAACTTCCCTATCATTCCCTTGTAGTGGAATCAGCAATGAGGAAGGTAAAAAGCAAGAAGAAGCATTCTTCTTTCCCGCCAGGGCGTGCATCTAGAACACTGGATGCCTTTGGATGTCAAACCTTCCAAACATCTATGCTGGCAACAAGGATTCTCTCATATATTTTCTATATGAGTCTATCCCTTCAGGTTATCACAAAGAAATTATCTTTTTTGTCTCCCTTTCTATCAGAACCCAAGGCTGCAGACTATTCCTTACTTCTTAGTCATAGCCAAAATATCTCTTGGTTTCTTTCTCGTGCTTCCCTAGACTCTTTTGAGTCTGTTAGCAGAACTTCTGCTATAGCCATAGGAGCACGTCGTAAAGCCTGGCTCCAAGCATCAGACTTAAGTAGATGGGCACAACAAAGACTGAGTAATATTAGGGGAAAGCCGACAGTTGCCCAAGAGCGGATGGTTCGGAAGAATGTATCCTTGAAGGATACTACCAAAAGCAGAGAGGTTCCACAAAAGAGTAAAGTAGCCCAAATGCCCTCAAGTATGGAGCAGACAGAGCTTAAAGATCCCAATTTACCCATGTCTAACAATAGCCAAATTAACTTGAATAAAATACATTCTCTAAAATGCTTGTATGCAAATGCTAGAAGTCTAAAGAATAAGATGGGAGAGTTAGAATATATAGCACTAAATGAAAGGTTAGATATGATTGGAATATCAGAGACATGGTGGAAGGAGGACAACCAGTGGGACACTGTGATACCTGGGTACAAACTATATCGTAATGATAGAGCTGATCAAATTGGTGGAGGGGTTGCGCTCTATGTTAGAGAGGGCATTGACTCAGAAAGGATTAAAGTTTTGCAGGAAACAAAATCTGCTGTAGAATCTATATGGATTGAAATTCCATATAAAAGGGGGAAGGCAATGGCAGTGGGGGTGTACTATCGAGCACCTGGCCAGAATGACCAAATGGATGATGAAATGCTCAAAGAAATCAAGGAAGCTAACAAAAGTTACAGCGCAGTAATAATAATGGGTGATTTCAATTACCCCGGTATCGACTGGGTCAGTGTCACGTCAGGACATGCTAGGGAGATAAAGTTCCTAGATGAAATAAATGACTGCTTCTTGGAGCAGCTGGTTCATGAACCGACCAGAGGGGAAGCCATATTAGACCTAGTCCTTAGTGGAACACCAGATCTAGTGCAAGAGATAAGGGTGTTGGGGCCACTTGGCAATAGTGATCATAGCATGATCGCCTTTGATTTAATTAGTGGAGGAGGGATAGTAAGGAAATCCACAGTACTACCTTTTAACTTTCGAAAGGGAGACTATGATAAAATGAGGAAAACAGTTAAGAAAAAACTAAAAGGAGCAGTTGTGAAGGTTAAAGACGTACATCAAGCTTGGGTGGTGTTGAAAAATACTATCTTGGAAGCCCAGACCAGCTGTATTCCACGCTTTAAGAAAAGTGGAAGGAAGTTCAAAAAACTGCCAGCATGGTTTAAAGGTGAGGTCAGAGAGGCTGTTGCCAAAAAAGCATCTTTCAGGAAATGGAAAAAAGAGCCAAACGACGAAACCTGGAAACAGCACAAGCACTGGCAAGTCAAATGCAAGGCATTGATAAGGCAGGCAAAGAGAGAATTTGAGAAAAAGCTTGCTGCGGAAGCAAAAACGCGAAATAAAGACCTTTTCAAGTACATTCGTAGCAAAAAACCTGTGAGAGTCAGTTGGTCCATTAGATGATAAAGGGGTTAAAGGAGCACTAAGAGGCGACAAGGCGATAGCGGAGAGACCGAATGAATTCTTTGCTTCGGTCTTTACTGAGGAAGATGTAGGGATGTTACCCATGACTGAAGTGGTATTTAAAGGTGTTGAAGAATTGAAGGAAATATCGATACATCGGGAAGATGTCTTACAACTATTAGATAAACTGAAGAGTAGCAAATCACCTGGGCCGGATGGTATACATCCAAGGGTGTTGAAAGAACTGAAATATGAGATTGCAGAACTGCTATCAGTAATCTGTGAACTATCATTAAAATCATCTCTAATACCTGAAGATTGTAGGATCGCCAATGTAACACCAATTTTTAAAAAGGGTTCCAGGGGTGATCCGGGAAACTACAGACCGGTGAGCCTGACGTCAGTACCGGGAAAAATGGTAGAAACCATCATAAAGAATAAAATTACTCAGCATGTAGATAGTCACAACCTAATGGGAGACAGCCAACATGGCTTTAGACAAGGGAGATCTTGTCTTACTAATCTGTTATGTTTTTTTGAAGGAGTGAATAAACAGGTGGACAAAGGTGAGTCGGTTGATATTGTGTAGCTGGACTTTCAGAAAGCCTTTGACAAGGTCCCTCATTAGAGACTTTTGGCAAAATTAAAGAGTCATGGGATAGGAAACAGTGTACTATTGTGGATCAGGAACTGGTTAAAAGATAGAAAGCAGAGGGTAGGGCTAAATGGCCAATTTTCCCAATGGAGAAATGTGAATAGTGGTGTACCCCAGGGATCTGTGCTGGGTCCGCTGCTTTTTGACATATTCATAAATGACCTGGAAAGTGGAATAACGAGTGACGTTATCAAATTTGCAGATGACACAAAACTATTTAAAGTTGTTAAAAACCCAAGAGGATTGTGAAAAATTGCAAGAGATCTTGATAAATTGGAAGACTGGGCATCAAAATGGCAGGTGAAATTTAATGTGGACAAGTGCAAGATTATGCACCTAGGGAAGAACAACCCAAACTATGGTTACACGATGCAAGGTTCCACATTAGGAACCACCACCCAGGAAAAAGATTTAGGCGTCATTGTGGATACCATGTTAAAACCCTCGGCCCAGTGTGCAGCGGCGGCCAAGAGAGCAAATAGAATGCTAGGTATGATAAGGAAAGGAATGGAAAATAAAACAAAAGATATTATAATGCCTCTATATCGTTCCATGGTGAGACCGCACCTTGAATACTGTGTGCAATTCTGGTCGCCGTATCTTAAAAAGGATATAGCGATTTTAGAAAAGGTACAGAGAAGAGCCACCAAAATGGTAAAGGGGATGGAAGGATACTCCTATGAAGAAAGGCTAAAAAGGTTAGGGCTCTTTAATCTGGAAAAGAGACGGCTGAGGGGAGATATGATAGAAGTCTATAAATTAATGAACGGAGTGGAACGGGTAAACGTAGATCGATTGTTTACGTTATCAGAATATAGAAAGACTAGGGGACATGCAATGAAGCTACAGGGTGTCAACGGGGGCGCTGGATGAGAATGTCCACAGTCTTGACAAAGGCAAATATTAATATGACTTGCAAAGGATTGTGGGAAATGTAGTCCATTCATACCAGACTCAGCCGTTCACAATTAATTAGTTGTGCTTGCTCAAGGGTAAAGCAAAGAAGATATTTTATTTATGGGGTTATTTCTCCCAACACAGATATACTTGGTAGCACATAAAAAGGAATACTTGCTTTCAGTATTATACTTAGAAAAACAAATAAGGAAAAACAACAGCTGAACTTGTTAAGCAATCAAATCAAAGCATAAAGACCTGGATGGGAACAGAATGGTCTTTTCTGTAGGCACCTGCTAATATCTTCTTAGCAGTGCCTCAAAGAACAAACAAAACCACACAAAGTAGAAAAAAACCTGTTCTTTTTCAGGGATAACCTCTTGTATCTTCACACACACTCAGAAGTGTCCCTTCAGAGCTCACTGGCAATTAGGCAAGGCTCAATTGCTAACAATTACCAGCTGAAACCCTCTTGGCTGGTTTACTTTCTATTACGTGGCTCAAATCCTACTCAGAAGCTTTTCTGAGTAGATTAAAAACAACTTTATATTTCTTTGTGATGGTTGTTGTATTTTGTAACAGCATATTACCACAGAGGTTTAGACAGAGCAATCCATGTATTCAACATCTCCCCCTTCTTCAACTATCATAGGTTCCATATCATGGATTGGCACAGAGGAATTTCTCAATGGAGCACTCTCAGGACAATACTTGTTTCCCTGCTGTCATCCCAGTGAAGAGCTAGGGCAGGGGTCTCAAACTCAAATTGCTTTGAGGGCCGAATGAGGACTTCTAAAGTAACCCAGGGGCCGCATAAGACACGGGGGCTCATTTGCATAAGGGGCCTCGTTTGCATAAATATTTGCATAATGTTGCATAATGAGTGCATGGATAAAGAAAGACTAGAAAATTTCTATATTACTATAATCCAGTGCCAGCCGCCAGGCACATTAGGAACTACTACTAACACTGCCCATTTAGAACCCATAGCAAACCCCCCGTATCATAACAGCACTACCAGGACTCACAAAGCACCAGACCCTACCTATCAAAAGGCAACACTGCAAATATTAAATCAATACATTTCAGAGAACAATACATGATCTACTGGGAAAAGAGAACAAGTAGCAATGTCAAATAGGAATTACACAGAATACCTCAGCACTGTAGAAATAAAACTATAAATTAATTTCTTGTACTAAAGCACAGACATTAATGATGCACATTTCCCAGAGCTGACATATTCCAGTTAATAAACTCAAAATAAAGAGATATTTTCCTACCTTTTGTGCATTTTTTTTCAGTTGCAATTGTTCCGGCCACTTTCTTATGGTTTCTTCTGCTAACTCTCCATCGTCTGCTGTCCATTTGTCCTTTCTTCTCTCTTCTAGTTTTTTTTTCATGCAGTCCAGGTACATTTTAAAAAATCGAAACTTGCTGCTGCCTCCACCGCCGCAGTATCAAGCATCCCTGAGCCCCCCCCCTCAATTAAAGTCAACATAAGAACATAGCGCTTTACAAACTTTAATTATTTTAATCCATTTATTATAACATGTGTAACGTGAATAATTATGTAAGTTTTATGTTTCATTCAGTTTTTTTCTGGCTACTTAGCTGGCAGCGTTTTGCATCAACAAGGACGTCGATATTAGGCTTTAATTTATTAGAAAAAAGCAATCTCAGTGTTGCTTGCAAATGTTCATCAGTGAGCCGTGACCTTAGCACAGACTTGTTAATCTTCATGGATGAGAAAAATTGTTCACATACATATGTACTTCCAAACATTGCAAGAATCCTTGCTGTAGCAGAGTGTAACCTCGGAAACCTGTCTCGTGGAAGAAACGTGTAGAATTCGGGAATCCCTAATTCTACATATTTTTGCTTCAAGATAGTATCACACTGAAGTTCCACCAACTCCATTTGCAAGTCCTCTGCAACATTATCAACTTCTACAGCAAACGGCGTTGAAAAAAGTTGAAATTGTGGCTCCAGTATCTTAAAGTCTTCAAAGCGCACATCAAACTGTTGAAGTAAGTTAGACAACAAATCTCTATATTCTTTCAGGCATTTGGGTTCAACTTTTTGTAAAGAATTCAGGGTTGGGAAATGGACCAAATTGCCCTCACCCACCTGCTTCATCCATAAACGTAGTTTAACTTTGAACGATTTCACATTGTCATACATCTGTGTGATAATCTGTTTTTTACCTTGAAGCTTCAAGTTCAATCCATTCAAGTGATCCATAATATCCGTTAGAAAAGCAAGGTTGCATTGAAAAATAGAATCAGTTAGCAAAGGAACTGCCTTATTTTTCATCATCATGAATGAAGCGATTTCATCTCTAAGTGCAAAGAAACGCTTCAAAACATTTCCGCGACTTAGCCATCTAACTTCAGTGTGATAAAGAAGTTCACCATACTCAGAGTCCATATCTGCAAGAAATGAGATGAACTGCCTGTGATTCAGCCCCCGAGAACGTATAAAATTGATTGTTTTAACAACTACATCCATTACTTCTTTCATTTGTAGACTTTTACTACAAAGAGCTTCTTGATGCAAAATGCAGTGTATACTAGTGAAGTTGATTCCTACTGTTTCAAGACTGTTTAATTTGTTTTTCAACAATCCAACTACACCTACATTTTGAGAGCACATTGACGGTGCACCGTCTGTGGCCAAAGATACAAATTTTTCCCATGGTAAGCAATATTTCTCTATGCATTTTTCCAGGGATTGAAACAAATCATGTCCAGTTGTAGTACCCTTCAATGGTATTAATTCTAGGAATTCTTCTGTCAGATTTAAACTGCAGTCTACACCTCTGATGAATACAGCACATTGTGCGGTATCAGACACATCTGTACTTTCGTCGAGAGCAATTGAAAATGCTTCAAAGTCCTTAGCCACTTCAATTAATTGTTTCTCCACATTATCTGCTAATTCTGTAATCCTGGTGGCAACTGTATTGGGTGACAAGCTTAAGCTTTCAAACAGTTTCTTTTTGTCAGGACATAAAATGTCACTTGCCTTTAAAAGACATTCTTTTATGAACAAACCTTCTGTAAAGGGCCGTGAAGACTTTGCAATAAGTTCACTTATAACAAAACTTGCTCTTACTGAATCTTCGTTGGACTGATTACTAGTGGTAAATAAACGTCTTTGTTTCCATAATGCTGATTTAAGTTTTGTAACTTTGTCTTCTCTAACTTTGCCCACGTACGCGTCATACTTCTCATGGTGTTTTGTTTTGTAGTGCCTACGCACGTTATACTCCTTCGGAACAGCTAATGTTTGTTGACAAATGAGACATTGAATTGTACGGTTGATCTCAGTGAAAAAATATAACTCCTCCCATTTTTCTTGAAAAATTCTGTTTTCGCTCGCGATTTTTCTCTTTTTACTGCTATCTCCATTGTCCTTGCATCCAGACTTTTCTGATTGTAATCTCTTCATTATAAATTAGGATTGCAATCACAATTGAATCTCTGCCCTTCCGATGAAACAGTGGTCTGGAAAAAAGAGGTGTGTGTTAAAATAATATTAGAAGCCCACAGCACATTACCAGCTCCAAAAAAAACCCCCAGCCCACAGCACATTACCAGCTCAAAAAAAAAACCCCAGCCCCACAGCACAGGACCCGTGTGATGTGGGGCTGGGGGGTTTAGAACTGGTAATGTGCTGTGGGGCTGGGGGGGGGTCAGAACCATTACCAGTTCTGACCCCCCCCCCCCCGCCCCACAGCACATTACCGGCTCTAAAAAACCCCCAGCCCACAGCACATTACCGGCTCTAAAAAAACCCCAGCCCACAGCACATTACCAGCTCTAAAAAAAACCCAGCCCCACAGCACATTACCAGCTCAAAAAAAAAAACCCCAGCCCCACAGCACATTACCAGTGTGCTGTGGGGCTGGGGGGTTTAGAACTGGTAATGTGCTGTGGGGCTGGGGGGGGGTCAGAACCATTACCAGTTCTGACCCCCCCCCAGCCCCACAGCACATTACCGGCTCTAAAAACCCCCAGCCCACAGCACATTACCAGCTCTAAAAAAAACCCAGCCCCACCGCACATTACCAGCGCAAAAAAAAAAACCCAGCCCCCCAGCACATTACCAGGGTGCGGTGGGGCTGGGGGGTTTAGAACTGGTAATGTGCTGTGGGGCTGGGGGGGGGGTCAGAACCATTACCAGTTCTGATCCCCCCCCCAGCCCCACAGCACATTACCGGCTCTAAAACCACCCCAGCCCCCCGCCCATAACCCGCTCTAAAAAAACCCCAGCCCCACAGCACCTTCCCCGCCCAAAAAAAAAAAACCCCCGCCCCACAGCACATTACCAGTGTGCTGTGGGGCTGGGGGGTTTAGAACTGGTAATGTGCTGTGGGGCTGGGGGGGGGTCAGAACCATTACCAGTTCTGACCCCCCCCCCCCGGCCCCACAGCACATTACCGGCTCTAAAAAAACCCCCCCCCCCACACCACATTACCAGCTCAAAAAAAAACCCAGCCCCACAGCACATGACCAGCCCAAAAAAAAAAACCCCAGCCCCACAGCACATTACCAGTGTGCTGTGGGGCTGGGGGGTTTAGAACTGGTAATGTGCTGTGGGGCTGGGGGGGGTCAGAACCATTACCAGTTCTGACCCCCCCCCCCAGCCCCACAGCACATTACCGGCTCTAAAAAACCCCCAGCCCACCGCACATTACCAGCTCTAAAAAAACCCCAGCCCCACAGCACATTACCAGCTCAAAAAAAAAAAAACCCCAGCCCCACAGCACATTACCAGTGTGCTGTGGGGCTGGGGGGTTTAGAACTGGTAATGTGCTGTGGGGCTGGGGGGGGGTCAGAACCATTACCAGTTCTGACCCCCCCCCCCAGCCCCACAGCACATTACCGGCTCTAAAAAAAACCCCAGCCCACAGCACATTACCAGTTCTGACCCCCCCCCCATCCCCCCATCATCAGCCGCGGCAAAAATCTCAGGGCCTGCAGCCCCCCCCCCCGGGCAGAGCCAGCCAGCCAGCCAGCCCTCTCTCCCTGCCTGCCTGTTTGCTTCCCTCCCTCCCTACCTGCCTCAGTCCCTCTCCTCTTCGGCTTAGAACCACGAAGGGAGAGTTCCTCCCTCGCGACTCTGAAAGCCGAAGAGGAGAGGGACTGAGGAAGGCAGGGCTGGCTTAATTTCGGGTGCTTCCTTACCTACCGCAGCGATCCGAACGCACAGGGCAGCGATCCTCCGAACGAACAGGGCAGCGATCCTCAAACGAACAGGGCAGCGATCCTCCAGAGCACGTTGTGCCTCGCGGCTGCTCAGACTGCTTCTGGGCCCGGCCCCCCCCTTATCCTTCTTCTCCTCCTCCTCCTCCTCCTGCCTGTCGCTGATTGGTGGAGGGCAGGCGGCAGGCGCATGACTTGGTCATGTAAGCAGACCAACACCGCGCAGCCCCGGGAATCACGCTGAGAAAGGAAACAGAACAGAAGAAATAACAAAACAATTCTCCGTGGTGTCGCGGGCCGCACAAAATGCTCTCGCGGGCCGCGTGTTTGAGACCCCTGAGCTAGGGCATAGATCAGTGTTCATACCTGAGCTTCCATGGCTGTTAGAGTTCCTCTCTAAATATCCTGGCCAGTATGTAGTCCAGTTCTTATGTCCCAGCCTTCCAATCAAGATCCCTAGACACTGGATTTCTCTTCACATACCTTCTTGCACTGGTCTTAGGGTCCCTTCCAAGTGCAGCCGTCTCCCTCACAGGTGCCGTCCGGGGATTCCTGGCTCTGCAACCCCACTCCTCTGGCTTTCCCCAGTCCAATGGTGTATGCTTGCCTCTGGAATGCCTCCCAGTATACGTACTGCTATGGACTCCTTTAGACCTCCCAAATGCTTTTCTCTTCTTTCTTCCAAAGTGTTTCTTTCTCTCTCTGTCCGTCAGCTCTGGCTTCTGCTGATGATGATGGTCAGGATGATCAAGGTGCTTCTGATGATCAAGATGAACATGATTCTCTGTAGAATAAGCTTTTCTTTTATCCTGCTTAGATGAATGCTCCACCCTAGCACAGCGCAGCTGTGCTGAATCAAGCCCTGCCCTTGGAGATGAGTGCTTGGGGATTACCTCATAGCCCTCCTGATTGAACACACGTTTCCCCACTTCAGCTCTTCTAATGGCTGTTGGAAACCTGGTGCATTCTGGAACTGGTAGTCTTTTATGGAAACATTCTGTTTTATTATTTCTACCAGAACAGACAGGTTGCTTGTTCAGAGTCACTTCACCTCTATTATAGCTCCTTCCTGAACTATGATAAGCTTCCTTATCACAAGGGTAAACTATTTAAGACTAATAAAAGAAAATATTTTTTCACTCAACGTGTAATCAAACTCTGGAATTTGTTACCTGAGCATGTAGTAAAGGCTGTTAGTGTAGCTGGGTTTAAAAAAGGTTTGGACAAGTTCCTGGAGGAAAGGTCCATAAACCATTATTAAGAAGTGACCGAAGATATCAATGCTTGACCCAGTACAAGCATTGTGGAACTTGTCTATTGGGGAAACTGCTAGGTACATATGACCTAGATTGGCCACTGTTGGAAACTGTTGGGCTTGATGGACCTTGGTCTGACCCAGTATGGCATATCTTATGTTCTTATAATACTCCTTGTACTGGAGAAAATCTCTTCAATAAGGAGTCCTTACGTCAGGTTGCTCATTGCTCCACTGACTTTCCTGTTTCTGAGGGCCATCCTAAGCCCTCTCCTTCCTCAGCAGGTAGGAAATGCCCTACCAAATCTTCTTTCCCTAAAAGAAAGAGGTTTTCCTCTTCTCCTGCCCATCATTCGGTTGTTCCCAAGCAGGGGAGGTCTCACCCTGGTCTGAAGAATCCAAACTCTAGCCAGGCTGAATAAACACAGTAACCATAGGTTTCTGATTAATCTTTTTATAACTACTCTTACTTCCTTTTCAGCAGACGTTTTTCACTGGTTTTCCATTCAAAACTCTGCTCAGGGATTCCTATTCTCAGGAAATCCATTACTCTTCACTATGCTGAACTGTCAGGCTATTCATGTCTATAAGTTAGAGTATTCCACCTCTTCCTGACTAGAAGAGAGGTTTAGCAACTATCACCTGATAGTTTCTCTGTACCAGCATGAATTTTTTTCCTTCCAGGGACTTACCATGTGGTAAGTCCTTCTTCAGCTTCTATCTCTACCCTCTTCGCCAGGGTTTCCCCTGTAAGAGTGGTACCATACCATTGAAAGACTTTCCTTGTCTTTATTTTCACTGTAGAGTTTCTTCTCTTGAGTAAACTCCTTTCTTTATCTAGGCAGCTCTACAGACAGAGACAGCTTGCTCTCTTTGTTCAGTCTGTTCTCTCTGTTTGACACAGACTGTCTCTCCCTGTTGTCCTATTCAGTAGCTGCCCCTGCAGGAGTCCAGTGCTTGACTACTGGTACTTTTCCACAAGTCCCAGTTTTGTCTTTCACCACTCCTGTCTAGCCTTAGTAGTAATTCCAAGAAAGTTTCTACATCTTTCTTGGATAATCTTCACTACAGGCTTCTTACACTATCTCTACCCTTGCCATCTCCAATCTCTGCATTTGGCAACGTAGTAGACGTGGCTGTCAGTTTACTCCATCAGCCAGTTCTACATCCCAGTTCTCCTGCATAATGCTCTCTGCAATCCTACTGAGGAGCTTTCCACTATGGGCCCTTGCTAGAGAGCATAGAGTTTTATCTAATGGCTATCCATCATGGTTGAGAAATGCTTCCTCAATCATCCCCTATGACTGTGAGGGTTCTTCACACCCTGCTATCTTCTTTTTAAAAAAAAAAAAAAAAAAAGGAGGGAAAAGGACATAAGCCTTCTCCACGTGAAAGTCTGAGTTATCCCCTTCCTTAGGGAATATACTTTTTTTTTTTTTTTTCTTGCAGCTTGTCCTCATGGTATCCTAACACGTCAAGGACAGCTCATATTAATCTGAAAAACGCATGATACCTCCTTGTCCCTCACATAGGTCAACCTGGTATCTCATCCTATGCGTTTCTGTCCTTTTACCATGCTGGAGTTCCACAGGACTCCGGACTTGCTGTTTACAGACTGATATCATCCTCTTGTTTCTTCACGTAACCATCCTGGTAATTCACTGGATAGCATTCCTTTACCATCATCTCTGGGGGAATAGATTCTCTATATATCTTTCAAGTAGGTTTCACCTCCTTGTTCTTAAAGGAATCTTTTCCCTTCACATCTCCATGTGAATGTCCAGATATGCATGACTCTGTCTGCTTACTGCAGGCATCTATCTTTAGACCTATATATTAAGGTCTATCTATCTATCTATCTATCTATCTATCTATCTATCTATCTATCTATCTATCTCTATATATACCTACTACATCTCTATAGATGTATTTGTCTGTCAGCTAAGTGTGCATATGCTATGCTCTTTAGATCTTATTATATCTATCTATCTATCTCTACATATATGTGTGTATCTGTCCGGATATCTATTATAGATAGATATGTATTTCCATACGTATCTCCTGACTGTCTATGCTCATAAAGGTCTTTACCTTCCTGTATGTTCTGACAGTGGGCTTGCACAGCTCATACTGTTCCACAGTATGTTTCGGATATTTTGCACACAACCACTGCTGTGCAACTGACAGCCCTACCATATCCTAGGTTTACGTATCCCTGAAGCTCCATGCCCCAATGTCTTCCTACCTCTCACCAGTTAGGAAAGATATGGTGGATCTTCAGATTCAATTCTTCAAACATCTGTCCTTTCTGGGAGTATGGGGTTCTTCTCATACCCTTTCCTCTCTCAAGGACTAGGTCTGTTTGTCCAGATCGGTCAGTCTTCCTCTTTTGCTCCTACCTCTGAATACTTCTGTAGCCAAAAGAGTTTTCAGCTTTCCATGAAGCTTCCCACTGAAGACCTGCTGTGTTTGTGTTACCCTAATTGAATCCTGGGGTCACCTCTCACTTCCAGATGTTGACCTCCACCTTCACTCCAGTGAGGTCACCTTGAACATTATTCTACTGGATCCCCAGTAGACTCCATCAGCCTCTCTACTTCCTGCAATCCAGTAGGTGAGCGTCATATGGTGATTGTTCATTTCAATATTATGGTGCTTGTTCATTTCAATATATCTTTTGATAATGATCATACATACATGGACTCCTTGAGGGTAGTCCTTTCTTAGGTTAGCTGGTTTTTCTGCAGCTCCTCTCTATGCAACTTCTACCCTCCATCCTCAGGATGCCTGGCCATATGAAATGTAGCATGTTTTCAATCTTCAACATGTTATGGCTCCAGGCATCTTAGCTTGGGAGTCCTCATATGTGAAGACTCATTCCTGCTTGTTCCTGGAGATAGCACAGTTACTTACCTGTAACAGGTGATCTCTGGGAACAGCAGGAATAAGTCTTCACAACCCGCCCACCTCCCCTAGGAGTTGTATTTTTATATCTATCTTTCCTTTCCTCTTTCTCTCTCTTTGTCTCAGCTATGAAACTCAACTGAAGAGAGACTGTTGGAAAGGCGGGAAGGCAGCACGCAGGCACTGAGGGATGCTCCCAAAAGCTTTCTGATTGGACGCTGGGGAGCGTTCCCACGCAGGCTCCGTCGGTACCGACGTACCCATATGTGAAGACTTATTCCTGCTGTTCCCAGAGATCACCTGTTACAGGTAAGTAACTGTGCTTTATTTGATAACTATATTAAGGATAAAATATTTGTTTTCTATGCTGAACTCTATCTAGACATGCTAACACATGGTGTACGCTTTCATCTGTCGCATACAGAGCCAGGATTCTGCTCCCCCTCCTTTCTCTCTGGCCATGGAAAGCAATGCAGGCATTGGGCAAACTGTTCAAAAAAGCCGCTGTTGCATTTGTATTTTTGTGATATCTATATATTAATCCTGAACTTGCCCTGTTTCTGTCGTGCTCTGTTAGGGCACATTATGTTGTCCTACCCAATACATTGTTGGGGTGTTGCTAGAAAAACTAGAAGCTAATAGTTTTTTCACAAAAATTATATATATATATCTATATATATGTATGCATGTATGTATCTATATCTATCTCTAGAGAGTTGTTTTTTCTTTCACTTAAATATAATATATAAAATTCTGGAATTTGTTGCCAGAAGATGCAGTAGCTGGGTTTAAGAGGTTTGGACAAGTTTCTGGAAGAAAAGCCCAGAAACAGTCATTAAAGTGGACTGGAGAAATCCACCACTTATGCTTGGGATAAGCAGCATGGTATCAGCCTAACCTTTGGGAACTTAACAGGTACTTGGAAACAGAATACTGGGCTTGATGGACCTTTGGTCTTACCTATTATGGCATATCTTACGTTCTTATGTACAAAAAGGGGTCTGTAGTAATGACTGACTAGTGGTGCATATACATTGCTCTTGTGGCCCGCATGAGATCCATGATCCTCGACTTGGGTCTTGGAAACAGAGAGCATGGGAGCAGGTGTTTGGGCTTGGAAGTACATCCTCCCTGGGAGCCGGAGACAGTATGTATGGAGCCTCTACAACCCCGCTGAGAAAAGAGAGAGTGATAGCAAATGGCAGGGGAGATCCCCTCTGTAGGAGCAAAGTGAACACAGGAAATATTGTATTAAAAAAAAAATTGATTCTATATTTTTTTGTGGCTTCTTTGTGTCTCCTGGCTGATTAACATACTAGCAGAATAGTGTGGGGCGCTGCTCTTGGAAATAAAATTGTTGGTGTGGTTGCACTGAGCATGGGACTGTTTACTGGCACATGTTCCCAGTTCCTGTGTAGTGCACTTAGAGTAATTTGCCACATGGTCAGTATTGGCCCAAGAATCCTCTTGGGTCAAAGGGTTGCCAACTTATGAAAATATGTTTTACTGAAATCTAACACTTTTTTTTTTTTTACACTTTTTTCCTGTTACCATTTTGTGCATAGTTGAGCTTACTGTGCACAGAGATGTAGCCCTTGATTCCTGAGGGCTGCAGCCATCCATCTCATTGGCAGGTAGGACAACCCATCAGTTCCACCCAGAGTACTCTTAAGCCCTCTCAATTAACCCAAGAAATGCAAAGCACATGTGAAAAAATTGACATAGCTTTATTAATTACTACATATTTTCCAGCCCTCTCCCTGTGTTCCATACATGGGAACCATTTTGTGTTTACCATCACCACCGTCTAGGGCTCACTATGAAATCCACTAAGCAGTCTGCTTTCTTCCTCTTCTCTCTCATGTTGTGGAATAGTCTACCCACTCGGCTCCATCTCCAAGATATAAAGACCGATCTAAAGATGTATTTGTTTTAAACAGGTGTTTGATATTCTAGGATAGCATGGGACAAACAGACTTCCCCCTCGCAAGAAGGAAAAGTGTGCTTGCTCTTTATGAGCGCATGATATCTTTACTGAAGACTGATGCTGGCTTTTCCTCCAGTTTTTCTCCTTTCCTATCAAAGTATGGTGTTCCTTTCATGTCTTTTTAAATTTTGGTTTGTAAACCACTTTGTGTACATGTAAAAGGCGGTATAACACATACATGTAAACCATAATTAAATTAAACAATTTAGAAGACATAACCAAATGTGTGTATGTGTGTGGTTTCTGCTTGGTCATCTTAGCTGTTAAAATTGGAAACTGCCTGCTGAGTTTCTAATTCTGAATGCTGTCCGCCAGGTCACAGTAAGGCCTGCTGTGCTATGCTAGGCTAGGCTCAACCGTGTCTCCTTGCAGCTTCTCAGTCTTGAAGCCGACTATGCTGGGCTGGCTGCTGTCTTTGAGTAATCTTGCTGGGGTATTTTGCCTTGCTGCTCGCTAAGATGTCTTGCTTCTCCATTATGATTTGGCTCAGGCCTGGCGTATGGCTCCTATAGATGCAGATAAGCTCGCTTTACTTTGGATCCTCCATTCGCTGATCCCTATCCCTAACCTTTAATTCTTTGGTGACTGAATTGAGTTGTGCTGTTTGCTAGTTGTGAGGATAGCTGCAAGAGTCTCTAGGATGTGACTGAGGAGCAGCTACGTTCAAAGCAAAACAATGGGCCCTAAGAGCCACATCTACTCAAAGACTCATCAGTGTTTACTTTTACCTCCAGGAAGGATAGGCAATTTTTAAATAATGTATTTACCCTTGTAAGTAGCTGTTGGAAATCTCCCTTATTATATATATTTGCAACATAAAGTTTAATATTTAAAAGAACAATCCTTTAATAATATATATTTGGACATAATACTAAGAGGGATAGTATTAAGATGATTGACTGAGTTTAATTATTAAAATCTTGGGAGGGGGTGCTAGGGGTCTAAAAGCTAGTTGCAGGTGGTCGCAAGGCTGAAGGTTTGTCTAGGATCCCTAATACCCTTGCCTTGCCAAAGTCATGAAGAATCTGACATTCACTGGCTGATTTATTGGTTTATTTTCTTTAGTTCTTTGTTCCATAGTCTTGTGCCTACCCATTTGAAGCAAGGAATTAAGTCTGACCAGATGAGTGTGTTGGGCAAGCAACTAGCTATCTGATGAAGGCCACTTCAGATCATGTTTATCAGCTGGAGACAGTCCTACTGTCAGTGCTTCCAAGATGAATGATGATGGCTTCCGGATGTGCGCAACTGTCCAGCTGTATTTCTATGAAAGGATACAAATTTGCCCACTTCATTCCAGATTTTCCTAGCCATTTGAGGTAAATGCTGTGCTTAGCTAGCCCTAGGTGTGGACCAAGTGAATGCACGGATTCCTTCTCAGCTGCTCAGTGGGTGAATGATTTCCTGATGAGCCAAACTGTCTTTCACATCAGGCTGCCTATAACTTAATAATTTAATAAGTATTCGTGTCTGCCTAGATTGCTTTCAGGTAAAATAATTGCCTTTTTGGATCCCTGACTGTGGCCAGTTATACAAGGCAAATGCGTGATTACCAACATCCTAGCTCTTAATAGCTCAAACCGGTTGTCCCAGTTCTGCTGCTGCTGTTATAGATCTAGTGCAAAATTAGTCATCCAATGCGGATGACATCCTTCTGCTGGTTCACATTCACCCTATCTCACCTGATCTGACTTTCCTCAACTGTCTCTCTATCATGGCCAACTGGCTCCAAAATAACTGTTTAGTACTGTAACTAAATCCATCTAAAGCTTCTGTCTTACGGCTAACTGGTTCTCTATCTGTCCCCTCTTTCCCTGGATATTAGAAACATGCCCATTCTGCTGGTCACCTCCCTCAAATACCTTGGTGTAACTCTATACTCGTCCCTCTCCTTTCATGATCACATTGGTATAATGGTGAAGTGCTCCTTTTACACTCTATACCAGATATGCTTGCTCAATCTGTTCATTCCTTCCAGATACTGCTATCCTTACTCTGTTGCTCAATCTAGTCATATCACACCTAGATTATGCCAATATCATTTATGCCGGTCTATCCCAACACCAAATGAAATGATTCCAGTCCGTACAAAACATCGCCCTCTGTCTTCTTCACCATGCCACTATGTTTGATCATGTCATGCCCCCCCACCCCCCCTCTTTATTAAGTCCCACTGGTTGCCTGTTACTTACCGGATACAGTTCAAGATCAGTACTCTCAAACATAACATCCTTCATTCCAGGATTTCACTTTACCTATCATCATCTTTTCTCTGGGAACAAGCAGGAAGTCAGTCCTCACATATGGGTGACGTCTGTGCCGACAGAGCCCGCACAGTAACTTCTCCCCAGCTTTCACAAAAAGCATTTGGGAGATGCATTATGCGTGTGTTGTTCCCCTTTCCACCCACGGGTGCCTCAGTCTCTTTTTCTCTGGGAACAAGCAGGGAGTCAGTCCTCACATATGGGTGACATCTGCAATGACGGAGCTCTCGCGCAAGCATCCCCCCAGCTTTCAAAGAAAGCCTTTGGGAGATTCCACCACGTCTGTGTGGTCCCCTTCCCGCCCAAGGGTGCCATCTTGCTCAGTATGCTTTTTTTTCACGGAGCCCTTCAGACATTTGTCTGGCTTATCCCCCGAAAAAGTTGATTTTTCTCTTCAAGTTTCATACTTGCCTTTGTTATTGCACCGGTACTCTTCCCGCCTACCAACCTCGTTGTCTCGGCGTCGAGTTCGGTCTATTTTTGTAGTCTTTCATTCTTTTCCTAGCGTCTTTGCACGTTTTTTTCTCCCACTGGCAGCCCGGAGAGTCTTTGACCTTGCAGGGGTACTTTTTTCCCCTATGGTTATCAGTGGCTTTAAGAAATGTGATTGGTGCTCTAAAATTATGTCTTTGACTGACACACACGACTGCTGTCTCCGCTGCTGTGGGCCAGACCACAACCCAGCAGCCTGCACTCTAAAGCCCTCAAGAGCCGCCACAGCAGCACGATAAGTTTTTTTTTTTTTTTAATTTTTTTAAATTTCTTTTTTTTCCCCTGAATTCCCGGTGCCTCTGAAGGCTAGGGACTCGTCTGAGGCCCTGACATCTCGGGCGGAAACTTCCGAAACCGAGCCTCGTTTTGGGTCCTCGGAAAGAGGATCTTCCTTGAGGGAACCCAGAAGAAAGAAGGAAACCCTCAAAGGCACGGCATCCTTGGATGGTTCTGACCGGCCGAGTGCTCCCCGGGCCTGGTTCTGCAGTCCAAGATGTTCCTCCGAGGTGTTGGAGAAGGAGCGGCCTGTGAAGGTCCCCTGGAAGGATCTGACCACGGATCGGCCTCAGTCCCCAGACACCATCCTCCTTGAGGATTCCCCTTCGGGGGAGCTAGCGTCAGGCCTGAGTCCCTCGGTGCCCACACTGAAGGCTGCAGAGCTTTCTGGTCTGGAGTCCAGAATGGTGGCCCTGGAGCGCAGGTCGTCTTCATGGACCAGCAGCAGGCGCTGTTGTCTGGCACAACTGGTTTATCCACTCCGACCACCAGGCCCTCGATGTCCAAGACATCCCCGGAGGCAGAGCCGATCCTCGGCTCAGGTCACGATCTGAGTCCCGCTCGACAGGACCGCAGTTAACCCCGGCAAGTTTGCCAGACACTGGCCACAGGATATCGGGAGCAGCCCTCCTATGAGTCCTCGATGGACTACTCTGAGTGGGAGATGGAGGATGAGGAGTCCCCCGATACCCGTCGCCACCATGACATCCTATCTGACTCTCCCGTTTTGGAGCTTCGACAGCAGTCCCCACCCGAGGATATGGGCGTCCTTGATTTGTCAAGGAGATGTCTAAGGCCCTGGCTTTCCCGACCAAGTCAGAGGAGGACCCTCAGGCGGATGAGTTGTAAATCCACCAGTACGAGGCCCCTCCGCGGGAATCACTCACGGTGCCCATCTCTTTCATCCTGGAATGGCTAATGCTCCGAATGTGGAAGACATCAGCTTTGGTGCCGGTGGTGAGCAAACTGCTCGACTCGATGTATCGAGTCCTCCGGAGCCCGGGCTTCCAAAAGTCATAGCTACTGCATAACTCCATGGTGGTGGTCTGTGGTCTGCGTACACAGACTAAATTGCTGCTGCTTGCGGCACCCCATGAGGGAGCCCCTATTTTTGCTATGGGCTCTCAGTAGCCTGTAGCTGAGGAGTCTCATATGTGAGGACTGACTTCCTGTTTATGTCCAGAGAAAGCGTAGTTATCACCTGTAACAGGTGTTCTCTGGGGACAGCAGGAATCAGTCCTCACAACCCTCCCTCCTCCTCTGGGAGTTGTTCCTTTACCATCTTTTATTTTTGCCGTCTTTTAGCTATGTCATCGGGCTGAGCAAGATGGCACCCTTGGGCGGGAAGGGGACCATGCATGCATGGAGGCATCTCCCAAAGGCTTTCTTTGAAAGCTGGGGGGATGCTTGCGCGAGGGATCCATCGGTGCCGACACCCATATGTGAGGACTGATTCCTGCTGTCCCCAGAGAACACTTGTTACAGGTGAGTAACTACGCTTTCTCTTCGGAGCCCACCTGGCATTTTTCTGTTTTCCCTGGAAAAAGTGTTAGGTTTTTTTTCTTGAATTTTTCTTTCTCCGGTCACGTACCAGTTCCCTTTCCTGCCCCCAAGATCACTTGCCTTGGCATCGTGTCTCTGGTCCATTTTCTTTTCTTTTTTGAGAGTTTCTCAGCTGACTTTGTGCCCTTTTTCCCTGGCTGGGCCTGAGGCTTCGACCTCATGGGGGCTGTCCTCCTCACCATAAGAACATAAGATATGCCATACTGGGTCAGACCAAGGTCCATCAAGCCCAGTATTCTGTTTCCAACAGTGGCCAATCTAGGTCATATGTACTGTCAGACGGCTGCCTGGGTGAGAATGTTCACAGTCTTGGCAAGTGCATATATCAATATGATTTGCAAGGGATTGTGGGATATGCAGTCCATTCACACCAGACACAGCTGCTCACAATAATTAGTTGTGCTTGAGTGTAAAGCCAATAAGATATTTATTTATGGGGTTGTTTCTCCCAACACAGATATGCTTGGTAGCACATAAAACAGGATACTTGCTTTCAGTGTTAAACTTAGAAAAACAAAATCAGGAAAACAGATGAACTTGTCAGGCAATCAAAACAAAAGAATAAAGACCTGGTTGGTAACAAACTGGTCTTTTCTGTAGGCTTTAGCTAATATTTTCTTAGCAGTGTTTCAAACAACAAGCAAAACCCACAAAGAAGGGAAAAACTGTTCTTTTCAGGTTAACTTCTTATATCTTCAAACATAGACTCAGAAGTGATTTCCTCAGAGCTCACAAGTAATTAGGTAAGGCTCAATTGCTAGCAGTTACCCAGCTGAAACCCCTTAGCTGGCTTGCTTTCTACTGCGTGGCTCAAATCCTACTTCAGGAGCTTTTCTGAGTAGATTAAAGAACAAGTTTGTATTTCTTTGTGATGGTTGTTGCACTTTGTAACAGAAAATTACCAAAGGAGTTTAGACAGAGAGCAATCCATGTATTCACAACCTGTATCTAAGACTTCTCCTTCCCCTTCTTCAACAATCATGGGTTCAATATCAGGGATTGGCACAGAGGAATTTCTCAATGGAGCACTTTCAGGGGAATACTTGTTTTCCTGCTGTCTTTCAAGGTTATAGCTAGGGCATAGATCAGTGTTCATACCTGAGCTTCCATTGCTGTTAGAGTTCCTCTCTAAATAGCCTGGCCAGTATGTAGTCCAGTTCTTATGTCCAGCCTTCCAATCCAGATCCCTGGACACTGGATCTCTCTTCACATACCTTCTGGCACGGGTCCTAGGGTCCCTTCCACGTGCAGCAGCCGTCTCCCTCACAGGTACCGTCTGGAGATTCCTAGCTCTGCAGCACCATTCCTCTGGCTTTCCCCAGTCCAATGGTGTATGCTGGCCTTTTGAATGTCCCCCAGTATACGTACTGCTCTGGACTCCTCTAGACCTCCCAAATGCTTTTCTCTTCTTTCTTCCAAAGGGTTTCTTGCCCTCTCTGTCCGTCCGGTCTGGCTTCTGCTTCTGATGATCCTCCAGATGATGAAGCTGTCCAAGATGAGGATCTCCAAGCTGATTCTGAGGATCTCCCAGATGAAACTGAGGATAATTCTCTGTAGAATAAACTCTACCTTTATTCTGCTTAGATGAGTGCTCCACCCTAGCACAGCGCAGCTGTGCGGAATCAGGCCCTGCCCTTTGAGATGAGTGCTTAGGGATTACCTCATAGCCCTCTTGATTGAACACACGTTTCCCCACTTCAGCTCCTCTAATGGCTGTTGGAAACCTGGTGCATTCTGGGACTGGTAGTCTTTTATGGGAAAATTCTGTTTTCTTATTTCTACCAGAACTGACAGGTTGCTTGTTCAGAGTCACTTCACCTTTTCTATAGCTCCTTCCTGAGCTATGATAAGCTTCCTTATCACAGTACCTAGCAGTTTCCCCAAGGGACACAGGTTCCACAATGCTTTTATTGGTTCAAGCATTGATATCCTGGGTCCCTTCTTAATAATGGTTTACGGACCTTTCCTCCAGGAACTTGTCCAAACCTTTTTGAAACCCAGCTACACTAACAGCCTTTACTACATCCTCTGGTAACAAATTCCAGAGTTTGATTACACGTTGAGTGAAAAAATATTTTCTTTTATTAGTCTTAAATAGTTTACCCTGTAGCTTCATTGCATATCCCCTAGTCTTTCTATATTCTGATAAGGTAAACAATCGATCTACGTTTACCCGTTCCACTCCGTTCATTAATTTATAGACTTCTATCATATCTCCCCTCAGCTGTCTCTTTTCCAGGTTAAAGAGCCCTAACCTTTTTAGCCTTTCTTCAAAGGAGTATCCTTCCATCCCCTTTACCATTTTGGTGGCTCTTCTCTGAACCTTTTCTAAAATCGCTATATCCTTTTCAAGATACGGCGACCAGAATTGCACACAATATTCAAGGTGCGGTCTCACCATGGAACGATATAGAGGCATTATAATATCTTTTGTTTTATTTTCCATTCCTTTCCTTATCATACCTAGCATTCTGTTTGCTCTCTTGGCCGCTGCTGCACACTGGGCCGAGGGTTTTAACATGGTATCCACAATGACGCCTAAATCTTTTTCCTGGGTGGTAGTTCCTAATGTGGAACCTTGCATCGTGTAACCATAGTTTGGGTTGTTCTTCCCTAGGTGCATAACCTTGCACTTGTCCACATTAAATTTCATCTGCCATTTTGATGCCCAGTCTTCCAATTTATCAAGATCCTCTTGCAATTTTCTACAATCCTCTTGGGTTTTAACAACTTTAAATAGTTTTGTGTCATCTGCAAATTTGATAACCTCACTTGTTATTCCACTTTCCAGGTCATTTATGAATATGTCAAAAAGCAGCGGACCCAGCACAGATCCCTGGGGTACACCACTATTCACCTTTCTCTATTGGGAAAATTGGCCATTTAGCCCTACCCTCTGCTTTCTATCTTTTAACCAGTTCCTGATCCACAATAGTACACTGCCTCCTATCCCATGACTCTTTAGTTTTGCCAAAAGTCTCTCCTGAGGGACCTTGTCAAAGGCTTTCTGAAAGTCCAGATACACAATATCAACCGACTCACCTTTGTCCACCTGATTAATCACTCCTTCAAAAAAACATAAGATTAGTAAGACAAGATCTTCCTTGTCTAAAGCCATGTTGGCTGTCTCCTATGAGGTCATGACTATCTACATGCTGAGTAATTTTATTCTTTATGATAGTTTCTACCATTTTTCCCGGTACTGACGTCAGGCTCACCGATCTGTAGTTTCCCGGATCACCCCTGGAACCCTTTTTAAAAATTGGTGTTACATTGGTGATCTTCCAATCTTCAGGTATTAGAGATGATTTTAATGATAGTTCACAGATTACTAATAGCAGGTCTGCAATCTCATATTTCAGTTCTTTCAACACCCTTGGATGTATACCATCCAACCCAGGTGATTTGCTACTCTTCAGTTTATCTAATAGTTGTAATACATCTTCCCAATGTATCGATATTTCCTTCAATTCTTCCGGTGGTTTTAAGCACTGTGATAGATGCACCCACACTATGTCGCACACTGACCCACACAAGGAGTCATGGTCCGGCCTCTGATGCCTTGAACTGTGGTCTCTGCAAGAGCCGTCAGCAGCAGTGTGAGTTCTTCTTACACAAGACTGACTCTGCACTGGAGTCTCTGGTGACACTGTGCTTCAGGGCCCTCTCCAGAACCCCGGGGAGACCTTGCTGCCTCAGAGCCGCAAGGCCACGGGTTCACCAGCTGGAACACCCTGGAGGAAGAGCTAGAAACCCTCGAAGACCAAGTCAGCGGATGAGTCCAAAGGGAAGGAGCAGGAGCGGCCAACCAAAATACCCTGATGAGAATCATCGGTATCTGGTGACCAGCCTTGGAGCCAGCATGAGGCCTGAGTTCCTCGGTGCCCGTGCTGACGACTTCAGCCAGTACCACACTGGCTGCCAACAGTGGATTGGTGCCCAGACCTGTGTTGCTATCGCTATACTCTGGAGCCATGACAGTAGCAGAGCATTAGAATGTGCACTTGAGCCCGTGTGATCGCTTATGCTCTGGGTCTGCACGGATGTTTCGGCACATGCACTGTTGAGTGATTACCTTCCTTGGCCTGCTTCTTGCCAGATGAGCACTGAGAATCTTGCACCAGCCTGTGCTCTGCTATTGTGTAACTGCTGCTAGCAAATCCACCTCTCGAGAGGGAATGGCTCGAAGGTTCCAGCATCTTGGTGGGCTGCATGGAATTGGGGCTGTTACTGTCAAACATGTGAATGGAGGCTGAACAGGTGTCAGCAGCTATTGAGGTGTCTGTGCCCGGTTCGGGTGCAGCTCCTGGGCTAACATTTGGGCCAGTAGAGGTGGGTGGAAGAGGTACTGATCTGGCTGTGGTGTTCTGCACAACATAGTAGTTAATATGAGCAGAGAATTGTGCTCTGAAGATAGGGATTGGGGGCAGCAACGACAGAGGAGCAGAGAGTTAATTACAGGGCAAAAAAATCCAAAGAGGGATGCTGCCTGGATGGCTACTGCTTATATGCAACTTTTGTCATAGCTGCATGCCTGCTCCACACAGTGTGGGTAATTGGTTGCCAGTTCTCACAAACATAGATCGATTGTTTACATTATCAGAATATAGAAAGGCCTAGGGGACATGCAATGAAGCTACAGGGTAAACTATTTAAGACTGATAAAAGAAAATATTTTTTCACTCAACGTGTAATCAAACTCTGTTAGTGTAGCTGGGTTTAAAAAAGGTTTGGACAAGTTCCTGGAGGAAAGGTCCATAAACCATTATTAAGGGACCCAGGATATCAATGCTTGACCCAGTACAAGCATTGTGGAACCTGTGTCTTTCTGTTGGAAACAGGATACTGGGCTTGATGGATCTTGGTCTGACCCAGTATGGCATATCTTATGTTCTTATGTACCTGCAGTGGCAAGAACATAGGATTTGCCATACCCTTCATTCATACCTCTTCCCACCCTACCAGTTAGGGATACTGAGATAAGCACCAAGCAAGAAGTACGATACTTGGGAATCACCCTAGACCAACGTTTGACAATGGAGCCACACATAATCAATACTACCAGAGCAATATACTTGAAATTACAGACCCTTCGCCAACTCTGTCCCATGCTCGAAGCTGTTGACTTCTGGACAATTTTTCAAGCATTGATTACTCCGCGTTTTGACTTCACAAACATCATTCTCTATGGTATTCTAGATTATGCAGTTCATCCCCCTCAAATGGCAATGAATATGGCAGCACAAACCCTTGTTGCTGCCTCAAGATATGAACACGTCACCCCGATCCTGAAACAGTTCCATTGGCTCCCCGTATCTGTTCGTCTCAAGTATAAAGCTCTCATCATAACATTCAAAATGCTACACAACCTCTCAGTGAATGCCCTTAATGAGACTCTAGAATGGACAGTTAACAGATTAAGAATATCTACCATGTCGGATATTCTTATGGTCCCTTCTGTAGTAAGAAAGATTTCCCAATTTGTTAATGGGCGAGCATTCAAATTATATGCACCATCTCTCTGGAACCCCCCCCCCCAGCCTATCCGTGCCATCTCTGACCTATCTATTTTCAGAAAACATCTAAAGACACTTCTGTTTCAACTATACTACGAACAGGTAACCTAAATTACTGCATGCTACCAAACCCCTTCTGCCAAAACCTCAAACCTTCTATGATGCTCATTACATTATATAATTACATTGTATATAGTTTCCCTGTTATGGCCCAAGTTATACGTACCTAAGTTTATATATGGTTACTGCACTAAACCTTTTCTATTTAATTCTGATTGTTCTATTTAAGTTACTATGTTTTCTAACTTGTTCTATGTACATTCTGTTCCTGTTCCCTGTAAACCGCATTGAATGTGAAATAGCGTGGTATATAAAACCAATAAATAAATAAAAAATAAAATAAAATACTGGGTCAGACTAATTGTCCATCAAACTAGTTTCCTCTTTCCAACAATGGCCAATCCAGGTCACAGATACCTGTCAAGATCTCAAAATGTAGACAGATTCCATGCTTCTGTTCCCAGGGATCAGCAATGAATTTCCCCCCGTCTACATTTTTTAAATTAAATGTTTCTGCTTTATTGAAAAATACCAATACAAAGTGGTCATACATTTGCCACACCAACTGTTGCAGAATAAACTCCAACAATTTCAGGATAAATTTTCAAAATATCCAACATCACCTTTCCCCCCTCCCCCACCCTAGCTACTAAGTAACCACCTATACCCTACCTCCTCCTCCATTTGCCCCAACCCTGTCTCCTCACCTTCCCTCCTATCCCCCTCCTGCTTCTCCACCTCCTCCCCCTCCCCCTCTAAGGCCCGGCACACAACTGTCCATATCTCTGCATCCACTGTTGATGGTGTGCATTCAGATGCTCCATTATCACCACCTGCCTAACTCGTATCACACACTGTTCTAGCCTGGGGCCTCCCGTTTTTTCCATTGGACGGCCACCACACATCGTGCCACACAGACAGGCCAGTGTTGCCCTACCGCTCCCTGCCTTTTGCCCTTGCCCCCACCAAGAGAGCAGAAAGATCTTCAGGTCAAGATCCAATCTTATTCCGAGCAGCTGTCCAATCCACCCCTGCACCAATATCCAGAAAGCCTGGCTCTTAGGGCAGGTTCACCAAATGTGCCAAAATGACTCCCTCTCCTAACACCCCCTCCAACACGCTGAGAATACCACCAGGAACATCTGGTATAGCCTTTCCATGGTGTAGTGCTATCTCTTAAGAATCTTATACCAATTTTCCCTAATAGCTATCGACAGGGGGGATCGTCTAATCTGAACCACTATCTGCTTCCAATCTTTCTGCGTGATCTCCTGACCCAAATTCCTTTTCCATTCAGGCATATAGAGGAGTTGGAGAAAGCTTATACCTTGCACTACTCTACAGGGTGGCCCAAAAAACGTGAGAACATCTCATAAATTAAAAGCTTAAATAGTTTGCTTATTTACCTTTTTTAGCTATATAACGTCTTTATTTCGACAATTTCCGGTCACCATCTTTTTTTTTGTCAATCATTTACATCTGTCTTTTTGAAATTTTAAATAACTTATATGATACGAGATGTTCTCACTTTTTTTGGGCCACCCTGTATATGAAACAGATTCTAAGCCCCTGGAACGTTTTTTCACATACCACACCACTTCCAAATCAGTGAAATCTTTCTGCATGCCCTCTTTCCCCAAACTCCTCAATAAAAAGTGACAAACCTTCCCACAATGCAATCGATTCCTTTAATTCCTTAAATACAACCAATTCCCCTCCATCTATAAATTGGTAAAAATATTTAAATCCCTGCCTTTCCCATCATCTATATATACCCCCCTCCCACCCCAGGAGAAAATCTGGTGTGCCTCTTAATGGCATAAGAGTCAAGAAACTTCCCCCCCCCCTTGTCCCCTTCCCTCTCCTGCTTCTGAACCCTGTCCCATATTTGAAGCACTTGCTGCATGCTTGGGCTCCCATCCCCGCCCCCATTGTTTCACAATTCCCACAGCAACCCATGGTAGTGCCCCCAAATGCCCTTCATGTATATAGGCCTGTTCTCTGGGAACAAGCAGGAAGTCAGTCCTCACATATGGGTTACGTCAGCACCAACAGAGCCCTTGCGGAAGCATCGCCCCAGCTTGAGTCAGAAAGGATTAAAGTTTTACAGGAAACAAAATTTGTTGTAGAATCTCCATGGATTGAAATTCTATGTAAAAAGGGGAAGGCAATGGCAGTGGGGGTGTACTATCGACCGCCTGGCCAGAATGAACAAATGGATGAGGAAATGCTCAAAGAAATCAAGGAAGCTAAAAAAAGTTACAACGCAGTAATAATAATGGGTGATTTCAATTACCCCGGTATCGACTGGGTCAGTGTCATGGCAGGACATGCTAGGGAGATAAAGTTCCCAGATGAAATAAATGACTGCTTCTTGGAGCAGCTGGTTCATGAACCGACCAGAGGGGAAGCCATATTAGACCTAGTCCTTAGTGGAACAGCAGATCTAGTGCAAGAGATAAGGTTGTTGGGGCCACTTGGCAATAGTGATCATAGCATGATCGCCTTTGATTTAATTAGTGGAGGAGGGATAGTAAGGAAATCCACAGTACTACCTTTTAACTTTCGAAAGGGAGACTGATAAAATGAGGAAAATAGTTAAGAAAAAACTAAAAGGAGCAGTTGCAAAGGTTAAAGACTTACATCAAGCTTGGGTGGTGTTGAAGACTACTATCTTGGAAGCCCAGACCAGCTGTATTCCACGCTTTAAGAAAAGTGGAAGAAAGTCCAAAAAACTGCCAGCATGGTTTAAAGGTGAGGTCAGAGAGGCTGTTTTTGCCAAAAAAGCATCTTTCAGGAAATGGAAAAAAGAGCCAAACAACGAAACCTGGAAACAGCACAAGCACTGGCAAGTCAAATGCAAAGCATTGATAAGGCAAGCAAAGGGAGAATTTGAGAAGAAGCTTGCTGCAGAAGCAAAAACGCAAAATAAAGACCTTTTCAAGTACATTCATAGCAAGAAACCTGTGAGAGAGTCATTTGGTCCATTAGATGATAGAGGGGTTAAAGGGGCACTGAGAGGCGACAAGGCGATAGCGGAGAGACCGAATGAATTCTTTGCTTCGGTCTTTACTGAGGAAGATGTAGGGATGTTACCCATGACTGAAGTGGCATTTAAAGGTGTGGAAGAATTGAAGGAAATATCGATACATCGGGAAGATGCATTACAACTATTATATAAACTGAAGAGTAGCAAATCACCTGGGTTGGATGATATACATCCAAGGGTGTTGAAAGAACTGAAATATGAGATGATGTATCTGCTATTAGTAATCTGTGAACTATCATTAAAATCATCTCTAATACCTGAAGATTGGAGGATCGCCAATGTAACACCAATTTTTAAAAAGGGTTCCAGGGGTGATCCGGGAAACTACAGACCGGTGAGCCTGATGTCAGTACTGGGAAAAATCGTAGAAACAATCATAAAGAATAAAATGACTCAGCATGTAGATAGTCATGGCCTAATAGGAGACAGCCAACATGGCTTTAGACAAGGAAGATCTTGTCTTACTAATCTGTTATGTTTTTTTGAAGGTGTGAATAAACAGGTGGACAAAGGTGAGTCAGTTGATATAGTGCATCTGGACTTTCAGAAAGCCTTTGACAAGGTCCCTCATCAGAGACTTTTGGCAAAACTAAAGAGTCATGGGATAGCAGGCAGTGTACTACTGTGGATCAGGAACTGGTTAAAAGATAGAAAGCAGAGGGTAGGGCTAAATGGCCAATTTTCCCAATGGAGAAAGATGAATAGTGGTGCACCCCAGGGATCTGTGCTGGGTCCGCTGCTTTTTGACATATTCATAAATGACCTGGAAAGTGGAATAACGAGTGAGGTTATCAAATTTGTAGATGAGACAAAACTATTTAAAGTTGTTAAAACCCAAGAGGATTGTGGAAAATTGCAAGAGGATCTTGATAAATTGGAAGACTGGGCATCAAAATGGCAGATGAAATTTAATGTGGACAAGTGCAGAGTTATGCACCTAGGGAAGAACAACCCAAACTATAGTTACACGATGCAAGGTTCCACATTAGGAACCACCACCCAGGAAAAAGATTTAGGCATCATTGTGGATATCATGTTAAAACCCTCGGCCCAGTGTGCATTGGCGGCCAAGAGAGCAAATAGAATGCTAAATATCATAAGGAAAGGAATGGAGAATAAAACAAAAGATATTATAATGCCTCTATCGTTCCATGGTGAAGACCGCACCTTAAATATTGTGTGCAATTCTGGTCGCCGTATCTTAAAAAGGATATAGCGATATTTAGAAAAGGTTCAGAGAAGAGCCACCAAAATGGTAAAGGGGATGGAAGGATACTCCTATGAAGAAAGGCTAAAAAGGTTAGGGCTCTTTAACCTGGAAAAGAGACGGCTGAGGGGAGATATGATAGAAGTCTATAAATTAATGAACGGAGTGGAACGGGTAAACGTAGATCGATTGTTTATGTTATCAGAATATAGAAAGACTAGGGGACATGCAATGAAACTACAGGGTAAACTATTTAAGACTAATAAAAGAAAATATTTTTTCACTCAACGTGTAATCAAACTCTGGAATTTGTTACCGGAGGATGTAGTAAAGGCTGTTAGTGTAGCTGGGGTTAAAAAAGGTTTGGACAAGTTCCTGGAGGAAAGGTCCATAAACTATTATTAAGAAGGGACCCAGGATATCAATGCTTGACCCAGTACAAACATTGTGGAACCTGTGTCTTTTCGGGAAACTGCTAGGTACATATGACTTAGATTGGCCACTGTTGGAAACAGGATACTGGGCTTGATGGACCTTGGTCTGACCCAGTATGGCATATGTAATGTTCTTATGTTTTCAAAGAAAGCCTTTGGGAGATGCCACCACGCATGCGTGGTCCCCTTCCTGCCCAAGGGTACCATCTTGCTTAGTCTCCTTCTTTCCGCAGTGCCCTTCAGATGTTTGTCTGGCTTGTGTCTGGAAAAAGTTGATTTTTCTCTCCGAGTTTCATACTCATCTCTGGTCTCGCACCGATACTCTTCCCGCCACAGACCTCATTGCCAGAGCATTGAGTTCTGGTATATTTTTGTAGTTTTTGTTGTTTTTCTTTGTCTGGCATCTTTGCCTTTTTTCTCCTACTGGCAGCCTGAAGAGTCTTCGACCTCGCAGGGGTACTTTTTTTCCCCAATGGCTATCAGTGGCTTTAAGAAGTGTGATTGGTGCTCTAAAATTGTCTTTGAGAGACACACACAACTGCTGGACCATGACCCAGCAGCCTGCAGTCTCTGCAAAAGGATATCCAATAAGGCCCTCAAGAGCCACACACAGTAGCACGACAGGTTTTTCCCTGAGTCCCCGGTGCCTCCAACGGCAAGGGCCTCGTCTGAGGTCCTGACGTCTTGGGTGGAACCTCTCAAACCCGAGCCTCATCATGGGCCCTCAAAGGGGGTCTCCCTCGAGGGAACCCAGGAAGAAGAAGAAACCCTCGAAGGCAGTGTCCGTGGACGGTTCTGACCGGCCGGGTGCTCCCTGACCTGGTCACGCAGTCCGACGTTCGTCCGAGGCTTCGGAGAGGGAGCGGCCTGCAAAGGTCCCCCAAAAGGATCCAACTGCGGACTGGCCTCAGTCTCCAGACACCATCCTTGTCGAGGATTCCCTTTTGGGGGAGCTGGTGTCGAGCCTGAGTCCCTCAGTGCCCGTGCCGAAGGCTGTGGAGCCTTTTGGTTTGGAACCCAGAATGGCGGCCCTGGAGTGCAGTTCGTTGTTTTGCCTTCATGGAATAGCAGTGGGCGCTGTTGTCCGGCATGACCGGTTCGTCTGTCCCGACCACCGGGCCCTTGACATCGAAGATGTCCCCAGAGGCTGCGTCAATCCTCGGCTGAGGTCGCGATCTGAGTACCACTCAAAGGGACTGTGGTCATCCTCTAGAAATATGCCGGGCACCAGCCAGAGGGTATCAGGGGCCCTGAGGCCCGCAGAGCAGCCCTCCTACGAGTCCTCTACGGACTATTCCGAGTGGAAGACAGAAGATGAGGAAGCCCCTGATACTCGTCGCCACCATGATGTCCCATCTGACTCTCCCGTCTTGGAGCCTCAACAGCTGTCCCCACCGGAGGATATGGGCTTCCTTGATTTCGTCAAGGATTTGTCAAAGGCCCTGGCATTCCCTACTGAGTCAGATGAGGACCCTTGGGCGGATGAGTTGGAAATTCTCCAGTACGAGGCTTCTCCGAGGGAATCGCTCACGGTGCCCATTCCTCCCATCCTGGAATGGCTGATACTGGCTTTGGTGCCAGTGGTGAGCAAATGGCTCGACTCGATGTATCGAGTCTGCCGGAGCATGGGCTTCCAAAAGTCACAGCTACACATAACTCCATGGTGGTGGAGTCTGCCATGCATCTGCTGAAAAGCCAGAAGATGCACTCCTCTGTGCCCTCCGGCAGGGAGGCCTGCACCCTTGGCAGAAAGTGCTACCAGGGCTCAATGCTCATCGGCTACATCCAGGTCTACCAGCTGTACCTGGGCATGTACCTGAGAGACCTGGCGAAGGAACTTGCTGGGTTCTCAGCTAGTCTCGCCGAGGAACCCTTGCTGCAATTCAAGAACCTGGCCAAAGCAGTCCGTGAATGCTCCAAATTCATGTCTAGAGTGGCCTATGATGGGTTTAAGTCGGTGGCTCGAGGAGCAGCAGCTGGCATCGGTGCATGCCGCCAAGCTTGGCTACAGTTGTCTGACCTTGAGCAGTGGGTTCAGGACAAATTAGTCAATGTCCCTTGCCTAGGGGAGAACCTGTTTGGTAAACCCATGACTGACAAGACTGCTGAGCTGGAGACAGAGTTCATGATGAGGACCAGGCTCTCCAAAAAGACTGCTGCCCCTCCCTCACGGAAGGGATCGGGTAAAAAGACCCTTTTACCAGGGGAATTATAGTTGTGTTGATAGGCAATCCTCGTAGACGAATAGAGATTAAGCGTTCGCTGACTGCATTGTATTTCATTACAGTTCTTGCAAGTTTCTTCTTTATTATAAATGCAACACCATTTCTTCTTTGTCTTTCATTTCCAGCATAGTAGACCATGTGATCATCTGATGCAAAGTGCCCGATGCCAGTCCATTTCAGTTCGCTGACACCCAACAGATCAAGTTGTACACGTTCCATTTCATTCTTGACCACCTCCAACTTCCCTTGGTTCATGCTTCGTACGTTCCATGTTCCAATGTGTAAGACATCTTTACAGCTTCTGACTCTCATTTCATGCGCAGCTACATCAGCAGTCAGACTTCCCGAGGGCTTTGATCCAACCACATCATAAATGCTGGCTTTACTCTGAAAAGTCTTCAGCTCTTCCCCAGTAGCTAGTTGAGTGCCTTCCGACCTGGGAGTCTCATCTTCCAGCACCATAGCACAATTTGTTTTGTTGTAACTATCCATTGGGTTTTCATGGCAAGATACAGAAGTAGATTGCCGGGCCTTCCTTCCGCGCAGTTTAAGTTTGGTGTTGTTGCCGTTGTCACAGAAATGTGATCCTCCGCCGTCAACACTATCCCATTCTGCTGCTGCCCAGATGCCAGACAACTGGCATAATCAACAGGTTCATCGTTGAAGGAGAAGAAATTGAAATTGTGAACAACTTTAACCTACTTGGATCAACTATCAATAAAGAAGCAACAAGCAGTCAAGAAATCAGACGACGCATTGCTCTTGGCAGAATGGCTATGAAAGACCTAGATAAGATTCTCAAGAGCAGAGATGTGTCTCTCCATACAAAGATTCGACTTGTTCAAGCCATGGTATTTTCAATAACATCATATGGATGTGAAAGCTGGACAGTGAAAAAGACAGACAGGAAGAAAATTGATGCCTTTGAATTATGGTGCTGGCGGCGAATACTGTGTATACCATGGACTGCCCGAAGAACAAACCAGTCGGTACTAGAGGAGATCAAACCTAAGCTTTCTTTAGAAGCTCAGATGACAAGACTTCGGCTTTCATACTTCGGACACATCATGCGAAGAGAGAGATCATTAGAGAAAGACATCATGCTTGGCAAGATAGAGGGTCAACGCAAAAGAGGAAGGCCAGCAATGAGATGGATCGCTACAATAACAGCAGCTACGGGTACCAGTCTGTCGTCAATGAGCCGCCTGACTGAGGACCGAACACAATTTAGGATAGCTATCCAGAGGGTCGCCATGAGCCGACTCCGACTCGACGGCACTTAACAACAACAACCAGGGGAAGGGAGCTGCTTACAGAAACCACCCACCGTTTCAGGCCTTCCCAGCATAGCCTTTCTACCCAAGGAGATCAGCAGCCCACAGGGAGACATCTGGTCCTCTATGCCCAGAAGTGGTTGATTGTCACCACTGACTCCTGGACACTTCAGGTAGTCAGGGAGGGTTACCTCCTCCACATGACTCAGACGTCTCCCCCTTACTTTCCGGGAGAGCCTCTTGGGTCTTCCCTTCACCCGGGACCTTCTATTGAAAGAGTTGGTGGGTCTTCAAGGACAAAGCAGTGGAACTGGTGCCCCGCCATCTCAAGGGCTTCCTCTTCCCAAAAAGGATGGGGGGGGGGGGGGGCTAAGGCCCATCCTTAATCTGCGCAACCTCAACAAATTCCTGGTGAGGGAGAAGTTCAAGATACTCTCCCTTGGAACATTGCTGCCATACCTCGAGCATGGAGACTGGCTATGCTCCTTAGACCTCAAGAATGCTTATGCTCACATCCTCATCCACCCTCACCACAGGCAGTACCTGCGGTTTGTAGTGGGGGGGGGGGGGGGCACAGACATTTTCAGTACAGAGTGTTCGCCTTCGGTTTGGCCTCAACTCCAAGAGTCTTCACAAAATGCCTGGCAGTCATGGCCGCCTTCCTTTGCCTCCAGGGGGTTTTTGTCTTCCCCTACCTGGATGACTGGCTCATAAAGGGAGGCACGGCCTCGGAGGTTCAGGTCCTGCAACATGTGGGGTTTATCGTAAACTCCCCCAAGTCTCACCTCCTCTCGGCACAGTGCCTGAAGTTCATCGGGGCAAAGCGTGACATTCTCCAGTCTAAGACTTTTTTACCCAGGGACCAAGTCGACGGTCTTAGGACTCTGGCATGGGACATGCATACTGTGTCTGCTCGGCTTCTTCTGTGTCTTTTCAGACAAATGGCCTCCACGGTCCATGTCACCCCAGACACTCGCCTCCACATGAGGGCAGCGTAGTGGTGTCTCCAGGACTGGTGGTGTCAGTCCACGGGTCACCTCCGAGACAGAGTGTCTGTAACCCACCAACTGGCGGACTCCCTGATCTGGTGGCAGTCTCTCCAGCATCTCAAGGCAGGTATGCCTTTTCAGGCCCCAAGCCCCTCAAGGATCCTCACCACGGATGTTTCCCTGCTCGGCTGGGGAGCCCACTGTGGAGAGTTCCGCACCCAGGGTAACTGGTCACCAGACTAGAGCACCCAGCAGATCAACCTCCTGTAGCTCCGACCATATGCTTAGCCCTGCAAGTCTTCTGTCACCACCTGCGCCACCAGCTGGTGCTGGTCCAGACGGATAACCAGGTGGTGATTGTTCTATGTGAACAAACAGAGGGGCACGGGGTCTCGTATCCTTTGTCGGGAGGCACTGGCCCTCTGCTTGTATACAATCCAACAAGGTATCCTCTTGCGGGCAGTGTACCTGCCAGTCCAGGACAACCATCTGGCCAACAGGCTGAGCAGAATCCTCCAGCTGCATGAGTGGCGGATGGACCCCAGGGTAGCCAGTGTGCTTTTTCCAGCTCTGGGTGGAACCCGTAATGGACCTATTTGCCAGTCTGGACAACTTCCAGTTGCCCTGCTTCTGTTCCCGGCAGGCCTACCCCTCCAGGTTGGTGGCAGATGCATTTCTGGTGTCATGGTCAGAATGCCTTCCCTCCCATGCCGCTGATCGCCAAGACCTTGTTCAGGATCCTCTGCAACAGGGCCTGATAGCTCCTCGGTGGCCCAGGCAACTGTGGTTCCCGCTGCTCCTCCAGTTGACAGTGGAGACACCCATTCCCTTGGTGACTGGCCCAGGGCCTCTGTCTCAGGAGGGGGGCTGTCTTATGCACCCCAACTTGACGTCCCTGTTGCTGACAGCATGGCTGCTCAGAGGTTGACTCTGGCCCCTTTCAACCTTTCCGTTGAGGTGGAAGACATTCTGCTGGTCTCTCGCAAGACCTCTACTAGGAAGGCTTATGCTCTCAAATGGTGCAGGTTCTTAGTTTGGTGCACTGAGCATAGGGCTGACTCTTTTTTCCTGCCTGGTGGCACTGGTGTTACAGTAACTAATCCACCTCTCCAAATCTGGGCTCAAGTCTAACTCCATCAGAGTGCACCTTAGTACCCTGGTGGCACACCGTCACTCAGTGGATGGTAAGCCCCTCTCAGTCCAACCTTTGGTGACCCATTTTCTTCAGGTCCTGCTCTTATCGAAGCCCCCGGTTCGCCCTCCGGCACTGAATGGGACCTCAACGTAGTGTTGGGGCAGCTCACTCCACCACCCTTAGAGCTTCTGTCTACTTGCCACCTAAGCTATCTCTCTTGGAAGGTGTTTTTCCTGGTTGTGTTCACTTCCGCTCACAGAGATAGCAAACTTCAGGCCCTTGTGGCAGAGGCGCTTTATACCAGGTTCTACAAGAACAGAGTTGTGCTTCACATGCACCCCAAATTCCTTCCGAAAATAGTATCGCCCTTCCATCTCATCCAGGAAGTAGTGCTCCCCACCTTCTTTCCAAGACTTCACTCCAGTCAGGCGGAGACAGTCGCTTCACACCTTGGACTGTAAGAGGGCTTTGTCCTTCTATATCCAATGCACTCGGGGCTACTGCAGAGCTTCTCAGCTTTTCATCTCCTATGACCCCAGCAGGTTTGGGGGGAGCGGTGACCAAGCGTACGCTGTCCATTTGGGTGGCGGACTGAATTGCCTTTGCTTATGAGCAGGCAAGGCTCCCGCTGGAAGGCTGCGTCACGGTGCACCGTGTCAGGGCCATGGCAGCTTCGATGGCAAACTTGTGCTCTGTCCCGATGGTGGGCATCTGCCAGGCTGCCACCTGTTCTTCAGTCCATACCTTCACAGCCCATTACTGCCTGGAAAGAGAGTCCCGACAGGACAGTGCCTTCGACCAGGCTATGCTCCTTAATCTTTATGGGGTTTAGGCAACTCTTACCCTCCGACCTGTCTGTGTTCAGGCTACCAGAATGCTGGGTTTTATTGGACACAGGGGTCTTACTGTGGTCTGTGGACACAGACTCGATTGCTGCTGCTTGCGGCTCCCCATGAGGGAGCCTCTATTTTGCTATGGGCTTTCGGTAGCCTATAGCTGGGGAGTCCCATATGTGAGGACTGACTTCCTGCTTGTTCCTGGAGAAAGCGTAGTTCCACAGGTGTTCTCCGGGGACAGCAGGAATCTGTCCTCACAACCCTCACCCTCCCCTTGGAGTTGCTCCTTTACCATCTTTTATTTTTGCCCTTTTTTTAGCTATATTATCTGATTGAGCAAGATTGGCACCCTTGGGCGGGAAGGGAACCACGCATGCGTGGTGGCATCTCCCAAAGGCTTTTTTTGAAAGCTGGGGTGGGAGGGATGCTTCCGTGAGGGCTCTGTTGGTACTGATGTCACTCAAATGTGAGAACTGATTCCTGCTGTCCCCGGAGAATAGCTGTTACAGGTGAGTAACTACACTTTCTCTTTGACTCCCCTCCCGTCCTCCAGTCCATCATGTGCCTTATTTGTGCCACCCAATAATAGGCCCTCAGATTTTGACCCCCTAGTCCCCTCTCCTCCCGACTCCTATACATTGTCTCCCGAGCTATTCATGGCAGTCTTTGTTTCCAGATATACCGGAAAATTTGCCGCTGGAGAGCCCAGAAGATGGCTTTAGGTATGGGTATTGGTAATGCTTGAAACAGATACAGCATTTAGGGAAGGAGATTCATCTTTACTGCCGCTATGTGGCCCAACCAGGACAGCTCCAACCTCATCCAGCCTGCTAAATCGATCCCTATGGTTTGAAACAATTGAGGATAGTTAAGCTGATAGTGTTCCATATGTCACAGGAGTCTTAACCCCCAGATATTTTAATGACCCTTTCACCCATCGTATGGAGAATTGGCCCCTTACAGTATTCCTGAGGGTAGAGGAATACTTAATATTTAACACTTCCATTTTTTCAGTATTCATCTTAAAACCAGACACTTTCCCATACTGTTGTAATTCTCCCACTACCTCTTATAGCGAGTGTCGAGGATCCGAAAAGTACAACAAGACATCATCCGCAAACAGGGAGCTGGTGTGCTGCTGCATCCCCTTTCCACTCCCTTTGTTTATCATTTTGTTGAATGGCCTGAGGTTCCACCGCCAGAGCGAAGAAGATTTGAGATAGAGGGCACCCTCTCTGGTTCCCCTCCCCAGGGCAAAACTCTCAGAATAGCGGCCATTGACCTTAACCCTAGCCCATGGTTCTCCGTACAGCCCCTCCACCCACCCCTCAAACTTGGGCCCAAATCTCATCCTATCCATTACTGCAAACAAAAGGGCCCAGTGCACCCTATCAGATGCCTTCTTGGCATTGATGGACAGAAACATCACTTCCTCTTGTCCCTGAGATGCTGCCCATAACACTTCCACTGTTATTTCTATATTATCTGTGGTCTGCCATCCTGCTATGAATCTTGTCTGATCTTGTATCAAAGTCTCCATCCAGGGAGCCAGGAGGAAGGCTAAATCCTTCGCCAGGAGTGGAGGAGTGGCCTAGTGGTTGGGGCAAGGTACTTCAGGCCGCAAGGTCGGGAGTTCAAATCCCACTAGAGGACAGCAACCTTGGTCCTTAACCCTCCATAACCCATGTTCCCTGTAAAAAATAGTTATCTCCAAGTTATAATGCCCTGTTCAATGTAATTTCAGTTTGTTCAATGTAAACCGCACTGATGCAGAATAGCGCGGTATATAAGAGAATGTAAATAAATAAATAAGATCTTAACATCCACATTAATAAGAGATATTGGCCTAGATGATCCGCAGTACCTTGGATCTTTCCCTTCTTTAGGCAATACTGTGATATCTGTTGTGAGCAATCACAAGAAAGCTCACCCCCTTCCACTATTATACCATTGAAGACCCATGTTAGAAGCCCATTAACATCCTCCTTATAAGCCTTGTAAAAGCTCCCAGGCAGTCCATCAAGAGTGGGTGCCTTCCCCATCCGTAGCTTCTTAATTGCCCCTTCTACCTCCTCTCTCGATATCCCGTTCTAGAATCTCAATCACCCCCTCCGTTAAACAGGGAAGTTGCACCCTCTTCAAATGCTGAAATAAATCACCATCATCTATCTCCTGTCGAGTGTACGTCCTTATAGAACTGTGCAAATTGCTCCCTAATAAAACTTTTTCCTACTCGCCTCCCCATCGGGTCTTTGTATCTGACCTATCAAAGCCTTAGCCACCTGCCTCTTCAGTTTCTGAGCCTATAACCTGCCCACCCTATCCCCCAACTCAAGTAGACCTGTCTTGTCAAGCTGACCAGGGCAAAGGCTATCTGGTCAGCTTGCAACTCTTGAAGCTCCATCCTCAACTGTCCCACACTTTTGCCAGGCCCGCTTTGCCCCCGTCTTCTGATATTCCAGTGTCTTGTCCCTAATTTCACTAGCCAACTGTTCTTCCTGTTGCCTACAAGCTTTCTTGAGAGCGTAAGAACATAAGATATGCCATACTGGGTCAGACCAAGGTCCATCAAGCCCAGTATCCTGTTTTCAACATTGGCCAATCTAGGTCATAAGTACCTAGCAGTTTCCCCAAAAGACACAGGTTCCACAAAGCTTGTATTGGGTCAAGCAGTGATATCCAATAGAACACAACATAGGCTCTCACAGCAAGGTCAGTGATACATCTAAGGAAACCCTACTCACTGTATATAGTTGCATTGTTATCAGCACTATGGATTGTTTATCCATATTGTAATGTAAATAGTTTTCAGTGTTACATGTAAAAAGTTCATAAACGTTCTATGTAATGTGATTTGGTACCCATTCCTGTTGTACCATTCATACCATTGTTCTTTGTAAACCGCTCTTGAACCACGGGAAAGCGCGGTCTATATAAGTGTTAAATAAATAAAATATCCTGGGTCCCTTTTAATAATGGTTTATGGACCTTTCCTCCCGGAACTTATCCAAACCTTTTTTAAACCCAGCTACACTAACAGCTTTTACTACATCCTCCGGTAACAAATTCCAGAGTTTGATTACCCATTGAGTGAAAAAATATTTTCTCTTATTAGTCTTAAATAGTTTAACTATTAACTGTAGCTTCATTGCATGTCCCCTAGTCTTGCTGGTGACGTAAACAATCGATCTACATTTACCTGTTCCACTCCATTCATTAATTTATAGACCTTTATCATATCTCCCCTCAGCTGTCTGTTTTCCAGGTTGAAGAGCCCTAGCCTTTTTAGCCTCTCTTCATAGGGATATCCTTCCATCCCCTTTACCATTTTGGTGGCTCTTCTCTGTACCTTTTCTAATAATGCTATATCCTTTGTTTGAAACTTAAAAAAAAAAAAATCTTTATTCAAAAAATAAAGTAGGTATACAAAGCAAAGTCCACATCTAGGAGACAATCACCTGAATACATAAGCTAAGATAACAAGGTAACAAGGATCAAAAGTACAAAGTCCATTTTACATGGAAAGAAAGAAAGAACAATCATGAAGATTCTTTACTAGCCAAAAAAGCCTCAAACTGACCAACATCAAGAAAAACATACTTGATGCCCTCCAGCACCACTATACATTTTGCATGGATATTTCAAAAAGAAGGAAGCCCCAACGGCAATGGTCCGTTCTTTCAAAGCCAAGAACGCTTTCCGACGAACCTGAGTACTCCTACTCACGTCAGGAAAAATTTGTATAGATTCCCCACAAAAAAACTGATTTTTCTTTTTAAAGTATAAATTCAGAATCATATTCCTATCTTGTAATGACACAAAAGACACAATCAACGTCGCACGTTGTGGGATTAAATCAATAGAGGATTCCAAAAATTGAGAAACATCTAAGGACCCAACACCATTGGGGTTCCCTTCTCGTAGATCATCAGGAGAGGAAGCCTTCACTACAGAAGGAGTAGGAATATAGTATAAAGAAGAAAACTTAATAGAATCTACATTATCAATTAGCAAAACTTCCTTAAAGTATTTTTGTAACAAGATTAACGGAGAAAGGTAATGAGTAAAAGGAAAATTTAAAAAACGCAAATTCTTTAAACGATTACTATTCTCCAAAACCTCTAACTGATGATGGACCGAAGCACTATCTTTTATAGAGGAAGACGCAGCAGCCTCCAACACAGTAAAGCGCCCCTCTAATTTGGTCAACATTTTTTAGAATTAGAGAGCAAGACATCATGATCTGAAAACTTTTGCACCACTTCAGCTGAAAAACGCTCTACTTGGGAGAAGGAAGCACGAAAGGACCCTTCCATACGTGCTACCAGCTCCCAAATATCTTTCAGGGAAACTTCAGCAGGTATCTTCACATCAAGTGTCCCAGATGAAAAAACTACCGGAGAAGGTTAAAGAGCCCTAACCTTTTTAGCCTTTCTTCATAGGAGTATCCTTCCATCCCCTTTACCATTTTGGTGGCTCTTCTCTGAACCTTTTCTAATATCGCTATATCCTTTTTAAGATACAGTGACCAGAATTGCACACAATATTCAAGGTGCGGTCGCACCATGGAACGATATAGAGACATTTATAATATCTATTGTTTTATTTTCCATTCCTTTCCTTATGATACCTAGCATTCTATTTGCTCTCTTGGATCCACGATGACGCATAAATCTTTTTCCTGAGTGGTAGTTCCTAATGAGGAACCTTGCATCGTGTAACCTTAGTTTGGGTTGTTCTTTCCTAGGTGCATAACTTTGCACTTGTCCACATTAAATTTAATCTGCCATTTGGATGCCCAGTCTTCCAATTTATCAAGATCCTTTTGCAATTTTTCACAATCCCCATGGGTTTTAACAACTTGAAATAGATTTGTGTCATCTGCAAATTTGATAACCCCACTCATTATTCCCTTTTCCAGGTCATTTATGAATGTCAAAAAGCAGTGGAGCCAGCCAGCACAGATCCACTATTCATCTTTCTCCATTGGGAAAATTGGCCATTTAGCCCTACCCTCTGCTTTCTATCTTTTTTTTTTGTTGTAACTTAACTTTTATTTGTCACTTTTACAACAAACAAGCCATAAAAGAATCTTTACATCACTTTGTCTCCACAGGCACATTTGATAGTTTACCTTGCAGTTCACCATCAATAACATCCAAATCTTTAACCACCATAGTTGGCATTCCCTTGTATATCTCCTCTACTGTTCCTATAACCAAACTCGTACCAATATCTTCCCCTTATACCTCCCTCCTCCCTCCCCACTCTCTGCTTCCCCATTGCACATTGAAACATCTAAACAATAAAACATGGACTCATAATATTATCCTTATCTCCCTCCTTCTGCTGTACCTCCGCCCATGCCTCCTCCTGTCCCAGTCTTCCACTCCCCCCTACATAACCATTTCCACACCCCACCCACTGTCTCTCCACCTTCTCCACTTTGCCTTTCTTTATCCCTGTTAACCTATGCATTTGATACAGTTCCGACAATCGCCTTGCATAATTTTCTATGGGCGGCAAGATACTATTCTTCCAATGTAGTGCAATTTCACATCTTGCCGCTATTATACATTGCTACACTATGCTCCAATTTCCTTCCCCCTCATCACTCTTCTTCAATAATAGACACAACTCTGGCGTCAATAGTAAACTTGAACCTGTAATTTTCCTCATGTTGTGCCCGATTTTCTCCCAATATTGATATACTACCGGACATGTCCACCACATAAGCAACCAGATTCCTTTCTCTCCACACAACCTCCAACATTCATCCGACTTACATGCCCCCACTTTATACAAACGCTCCGTTGTCAAATACCATCTAGACAGCACTTTCCACCCATTCTCTCGTAGGGATGTAGCTATGGAGGATTTTGCTATTTCCAGAGCTATCCGCTCCCACTCCTCTATCTCCCAGGATACCCCCAACTCCTCCTCCCATGCATACATATAGCTTAATTTCTCCTCCCCTCTCCTAATTAAGCCTTTATAAATTTGAGAAATAACCCCATTCCTCCCCATCGATCCTAAACAGCTGCCTTCAAACCATCCCGGTTCCTTTACTATGTCCTGCCATTGCTTTCTCTGCCTGACATATGATCCAATCTGGAGGTAGTGAAATCGATCATTGTCCCGCAAATGATATAAATCATGGATACCTTCAAAATCTCTTATCCCTTCCCCGAAAATTATCTGAGACACTTGACTTAACCCCTGCTGTGCCCACCTTTGCAGCACTGCTACATCTGGTCCTACCCCCTCTTTGCAACACGCCAGCAGCGACATCGTACGTGCACATCTCTTATCCCCTATCATCCACTTCCTGTGCTGATGCCACGTATTCAGAGTATGCAGAATAGACAAGATTCACCAAGAAAAACCTCATCAAAAACTTATCTTTTTGTCGGAGCAGGCCGAAGGAGGGATGGTATGAAAACCCATCCCACACCAGGCGGCAAGCTTCTTTTTTTCTTTTTTTCAATTGCGGTTCCCCACCATCAAAACTTATTCGCCACTTATCTTATCAATATGGCACTTCTTTCATCCGTCCATAAATTTCTTTTTGCTGTGGTTGCAGACGTTACTCCCAAAAAACAATTCCGCACGACGTGCACGTTTCGGGCAAGCGCCCTGTTTCAAGTGCTTATAATCCACCTCACAGACAGGCAACGATACCAGAAAAACGCCGTCACCGCGGCTAAGGTTGAACATTTGATAGGGCTGAATTCGGACATTAAGCATTTAAAGAGGAACCAACCAATAGGGACAGGGCCAACCCCACTGACAGGGGAACCTCTATCGCTATTGGTCCTTCATACCAAGACAGCTGATGATCTCATATCACACTCTACCATTCAATCTCGCGGTTAAGGCCTTTAGGTTCAACAGTATCCAACTGAAATATCCACTTCTGCTCCAGCCACTGTAACTTCTTCACCCGATCACCACCCCGGGGGTCCAAAGGAACATGATCAATAACGGACCACCCGTGGTCTTCAAAAGCATGATTATGGGCGACGCAATGAGCTACCACCGGGGCTGTGTCCACCTGTTGACGTAATCTCGAAGCATGCTCAGAGAGCCTAATTTTAACTGGACGAATCGTCCGACCGATGTAGAGCAGAGAACAAGGACACTGTAGAAAATAGACCACATATACAGACAGGCAGGTAGTGTCCCATTTATGTTTATAAGTTCTTAAGGTTTGTGGATGATGCCATTCCAGCCCTGAGATTGTGGTCGCACAGTAATTACACATATTACACGGACAATGCCCATTAATCGCCAATGGTGCTTGCACCCGATCAATCTCAAGTGATGTCTTCACTAACCAATCCCCCAAATTACGACCCCTGGAAAAGGCAACATGTAATGGCTTTTTAAAACAATCAACCAGCTGTAATATCGGCCAACGAGCATGTAGAATTCGTAAGATCTCAGAGCTACGTTCAGTATATGGGAGAACCCCCGTAATTGAGGCATCTGGTTGCGATCCTTCATTCATATATTGTGGATGCAATAACCACTCACGATGTATATGAAAGGCACGCCGAAATGCTTTTTGAATAACAGTAAGGGGGTATCCTCTACTGAGTAAACGCTGGTGTAAATCAAGTGCCTGCAGCTTAAATTCCTCTCTGGTATGACACAATCTACGCAACCTAAGGAATTGCCCAAAAGGCAAACCCTTACGTAGAGGGCCAGGATGGAAACTCTGAAAATGAAGCAGGCTGTTGCGTTGAACTGGCTTCCGATAGAGCGTGGTGCACAATTGACCCTCATTTATATCGATCCGCAGATCAAACTCTATAGTCGTAGAGCTGATGTGTTCCGTGAATTGAATGTTTGTTCGAAATGAGTTAAGCCAAACATTGAATTGTCGAAGAGATACCAGATCCGAAGTCCAGATGAAAAAAATATCGTTGAGAAATAGCTTCCAAACCAAAACATTAGAAAATGCCATAGAGCATTCAATCTGACTAGTTTCCATCTCTGCCATATATAGGGTAGCAATGGAGGGCGCTACCATTGCACCCATCACTATCCCTGAAATTTGCTGATAGAAAACACTCCCTAACAAAAAATAGTTCTTTGTCAAAACCAACTCGATCAGCTGGACCAAAAAAGATTGAGGCACCCGGGCTGGGGCACAGCAAAACCGCTTCTTCAACAGATTCAGTGCTTCTTCCTGATCTATATTGGTATATAATGATACGACATCTAGGGTGACTAAAAAAACACTCGACGGTACCTCTAGAGTGGCCAATATCTGCAGAAAGTGAGTAGAGTCTCTAATAAAAGAAGCAACTTGACAAACTTCTTGTTTTAGAAATGCATCACAAAAGATTGACAGAGGCTCCAACACTGAATTTCTGCAAGATACAATTGGTCTACCCGGGGGGGAGGGGGGGAGACAACGATTTATGAATTTTTGGCACTAAATAGATAACCGGAGTCTTAGAGTGTGAATTAATCAGAAACAGATGATCCTTATGGGTTATCCAACCCTGTTGAAAGGCCGCCCCTACCAGTGACTTAATCTCCTCCAACAATTCGGTGGTGGGATCCCTCTCCAAGATCTGATAGGTTTGACAATCATCCAAATGAATATGTAAAGATGCCTGATAATCATCTAACGCCTGCAATACCAACGCACCTCCTTTATCCGCCCGTCGAACAACCAAAGAAGGGTTGGATGCCAAATCAGTCAAAGCTCTCCAGCTATTCCCATCCAGATTTGAATAACGTTTGAAGGCAGTATTTTCTAATTGCGACAAATCATTCAACACTAATGACTGGAAGGTAGCCAGAATGGGGTCAATCACCCCAGGCGGTATCCACCGAGAAGGAGGCTTTACCATTGAGTCATCCGCCACAGCCGGTTTATCATGAAAAAAACGAATAATCTGTAGTTTACGAAAAAATCGCTGTAAACTTACCCTCATAGAAAACGCGTCATAACGCACCGTAGGCACAAAAGAAAGGCCATAATTCAACATGCGCTCTTGAGCTGCTGACAAGGAATTACCCGTTAAATTAACAACTATTGAGGGTATTGTCTGGAACATAGTCTTGTATTCGGGGGTTCCCAATCGTCGTCGTGATATACTCCGCGAGACCGCTGACCCCGAACCGACCGAAAATCCTGCCATCCTTTAGTAGACTGGCGGGTATCAGACTCGGTTGTTCTTTCATCCGTATCATCAGATCTATCGAATGTCTGTTTTACGAATAACATCAGTCTTCTCAGTTTTTTTGTACATCCAGTAATATACCTTCCCCAATTCATAGTCAGTTTTGTCACACACACATTTTTTTGATTTTAAGGACTTCAGATAATCAAAGAAACTCTTAATCTGTTGATTTATCTCCTCAAGCTTTGATGTAAAAGGTTCCTCACCAAGAGACTCCTTCAATGATGACTGAGCCTCATCTATCTGCTTCTGAATCACGCCCTCCTCTTGAATTGTGCGTTCCAAAATTAGTGCAATAAGGTCAAAACTACATTTATTAAATATCTTATTCCACTTAGCTACAAACTCTGTGTCCCCTTTAAACATTTTAGGTGCTCTGGTCATCCGCAGACCCCTAGGGATAATACGTGTTCTCAAGTATTGGGTCATACCAGCTCCTTGCAGTTGTGCTCTCACCAAACGTTTACGAAGTGCTTTATAAGCTGCCACTGAAGCTCCTGCAGTATCATCCCGTCGGTCAGTATCAAACAAACAAGGACGCTGTCGTAGCTTTTCCAAATGCTCCTCAGAATATGCAAATGTATCTTCAGCCATTATGGGTACAAGATAAAGCCAAAAAATCAACAAACCCTTCCAGTGAAACAAATAAGAAGCAGAATAGACAAGATTCACCAAGAAAAACCTCATCAAAAACTTATCTTTTTGTCGGAGCATACATATTCAGAGTATGGCTTACCATTGGGTTCTCTCCCCTTCTTCCCTTCCCTCCCCACACCGTTCTCTCCAGCTCTCCTGGTCTCAATCCCGTTTCTTCCATCATTACCCATTGTTTCTGCTGTTCCCTCAACCATGAGTATACCGCTTTCAACTGCGCTGCTTGATAATACTTTATAAAATTAGGGACCCCCATACTGCCCTCCAACCTCGACGCCTGCAAAGTCCGAGCCGCCACCCTATGTTGCTTGTTCTCCCATATAAACCCCTCAACTTGCTTTTGCAATCGTTTTAACGCCTTCGCCGGTATCTCTATTGGCAACACTTGAAAGTAAAAGAGAAACTGGGGTAGCAACATCATTTTAATCACTGCCATCCTCCCCATCCAAGATATGTACCCCCTACTCCATGCCCCCAACTGTACTTCTACTTGCCCGAAGAACTTCTTATAATTCAGGTCATATAGTTCCTCCAATTCCCGTCCCAATTGAACTCCCAAATATCTAATTGATCTTTGTGCCCACCGAAATTGAAATTTATGTTGCATGCTCCTTTGCAGTTCTATCCCTCCGGTCAAATTTAAGATTTCGGATTTACTCCAATGTATTCTAAAACCTGCCAAGTCCCCATACTCCTGCAACTCCTTCATAATTGCAGGCAACATCTCGCTTGGCCTAGTAATCATGCGTAAGATGTCGTCTACAAACATTGCCAATCTGTATTCCCTATGCCCCACCTCCACCCCCCTAATATCCAACCCCCTTTTTATCTTCCCAGCTAGCGGTTCTAAGGATAAAGCGAATAGCAGTGGGGAGAGGGGACACCCCTGTCTGGTTCCCTGCCCCAGTGGGAAAAACCTCGAATATCCCCCATTGACTCTCACGCTTGCTTTATGTCCCAGCCTACAAAGCCTTTTCTAAAGCCCATGTACTCCATCACTGAAAACAAAAATTTCCACGACACCTGGTTGAACGCTTTTTCTGCATCTAGCGATAGAAGTATCACCTGATCTGACCCCCATTTCGCTTTCCAAATTACATTCAAAATTTTTCGTATATTATCAGACACCTGCCTACCTGGTATAAAACCTGCTTGGTCTTCATGAACTAACTTTCCCAATATTCTGTTTAGTTTCCCTGCTAATACTTTGGCCAGCAATTTTACATCAATATTTATCAGCGCTTCACCCCAACTTCTTCACTTATCCTGCTCAGGTCCTCTCCCTCCCCGACCCTTACCCCCCCACCCCTTTCCGCTCACCCCTCCTATACCCCTCCTATACCCCATCTCTTCCCCCCTCCCTCTACCGGACTGCCTTAACGACCAGTGGCTCTCTCCTGACCTATCTCCCTACCCCTCCTCCCCCCTTATCAATTCTCCATTCCCCTCTAACACTCCCCCCTATAAAACTACTACATCTTTAAGTATCCATTACAAAGTCTTCCACTTCATCCAGCTCCATTCTCTGCCACTTGCACTTCTTGGTTCTCTTTGTTACTTCTCGCCAGCCTTCTGCCCTCCGCCGGTACTCTATGCCATCTTAGACTGTCCCTCTTTGAGACGGCTGGTGTTGGCCTTGTAGTTTGGCTTCTTCCGCCTTCGGTCAGGTTTGTGAGTCCCAGATCCTTAAGTGCTCTCCAAGCTTCCTCACACGACTGCACCCGTCTTGTCCGTCCCTTGACTGTTATCAGGAGTCCAAAAGGAAACAGCCACTTATATCTCATGTCCTCCCTCCTCAGATAAGCCGTTACCTCCTTAAGGTTTCTTCTTCGCTGTAGCCTTCCCAGAGAGAGGTCTTGAAACAATTCCAATTTGTGCTCTTCCCATGTATACTGTTGTGCTTTTCTAGCCACTCTCAGCAGCCTTTCTTTAATTTTGAACGAGCTTAAACACACCACAATGTCTCGTGGTTTGTTTTCTCTTACTGGCCCCAGACCCCTATGGGCCCTCTCAATCTGTACCACTCCGTCTGCCTCCCTCTCCGCAGGGTCAGCATTTAGCAGTAGAGCTCTAAATATTTTGGCAGTCACTTCATCACAGTTCTTATATTTAGCTTCCTCTGGTAGACCACGTATTCTTATATTACATCTTCTAGAGCGATCCTCCAAATCTACTTTCATCTGCTGCTCTTCTTGTACCCTCTTCACTTCCTCCCATCCTTTTTGTAACTCCTCAAGGACTTCTGCCTGTTGCTCCAGCTGATTCTTTGTTTCTGCTATACGAGTCCCCATTTCCACAATGTCCTGTCTCAAAGATTGTATAGTCTTTTAATTCATTTTTGATGCCACTTATCTCCAGCTTAATTTCCTCTTTAATCTCTATTAGCCACATCTTAAGCATTGTAGCTACTGCTGGACTGCAGGCCCCCTCCATTTCCTCTTCCTGCTCCGTGAGGCAGTCTGGTGCTGTTCTGCCTTCCTTCTCCCCCTCCTTCCCTCCTCTTGGCGAGGCATATGTGGATCTAAACTCCGCCGGCTTCTTCTTTGCTGACTGACCGCCTTTTGTTCTATCCATGATAGCTTTATTACCTCTGAAGTGGGGTGCCTGCTCCTCTAATAATTTTAAGGGGTTCTCCCCCAGTTATGTCGTCCTCCTCGGTACTCCTTGTACCTCCTCTGGGGACACAGTTTTTCTTCCCTCCCCCACCCCCTTTTTCTCTTTATCCTTCTTATATTGCCTGTTAGATGCTAGGCAATGTACGGAGACAGTTGTTGTAATGTTATCTGTTGGACTGCTGCCTTCTGAGCCCAGACAAACGCCTCCTCTCTTCTGCTTGTCCCCTCTTCTTGTCAATTTATCCCTTGACCCACTGATCACTGCACTCCAGCTTTCCTTGTACCTCTGTGGCTGTATTTCCTTCGGTCCCGGTCACCTGCACTTCTCTCTAGCTGTCGTCCCTCTCAAGGAGCCAGCACGTGCACTCTGGTCTCTCCCCTGCACTCTCCTTCTCACCGCTGTTCTTTACGCTGCCTCGCCAAGCTGCCACCTGGCTCCCCAACTCTGCTGTTTTTTCTGCTCCTGCGAATCATGGCTTATGCTCCCTCGCAGTCTCTGCTTCTCCTCTAGCTTCCTCCTCCTCTCTCTTCCCGGCACTCGCTGCCGCTTTCCAGCTCTCACCGGCCCTCTTGCCGTGTTCTGATCTCCGCCACTCCGCGACTCCTCGCTTCTGCCCGCCACGTGGTCCTCAGGCCTGGCAGCACTCAATTGCTCACTGTATCTTCCTGCACGCCGGTATTTGAACAGCTCCTCTGTTTCCCTCCGCCAGGGGTATTCCGCTACTGCCCCACCTTCTGTGCTCCTCACTCCTTGCACATTTAGGGGTATTTACCCCCCCCCCCCCGTTAACAGGCTTATGGTGGCGGAGCTTGTCAGACGGCTGCCTAGGGTGAGAACTTACACAATCTTGACGATGCATATATTAATATGATTCTTGCAAGGTATTGTGGGTATTGTAGTTCATTCACTCCCAAACACAGCTGATGACAATAATTTGAGTTGTGAAACCAAGTGGTAAGATCAATAAAATACTTCTTTTATTGATGGGGTTTAATTCACCCAGCACATGTATGCTTGATAGCACTATAAATGAGGTTACTTGCTTGCAGTGTTTAAAATGGATAACAAAAATCACAAAATAAACCATAAAACAACCTTCAGCTTGTCAGGCAATTAGCTAATGTTTTCTTAGCAAATAATTACCAAATACCAAGGCACAAAGAAAAGAATAAACTTTGCTGGTTAGGTTAACTTCTGCTTATTTTCCATGCAGATCTCAGCAGTGATTCTCCCTTGCTCACACACACAATCAGGTGCAGCCCTAATTACTATCAATGGACCAGCTGAAAGCCTTTAGCTGGCTGGCTGCTACTGTGTGAGCCCAAATCCTGCTTTAAGAGCTGTTTGCAGTGGAAATAAAGAACAAAGTTAGGTTTCTTTGTGATGGCTGATGTGTTTGCTCAGAGAAAACTAGCAATAGCATTTAGATAGAGAACAGTCCATATAAATAGTTTCATCTGCTGTATTTCCCCCTGCATCAACAATCATAGGGTCAATATCATACATTGGCACAGATGAGTCTTTCATTAAGGCACTATCATGAGAATGCTTATTCCCTTGCTGCCATTCTCTATTATAGATAGGGTCTGGATCAGTGTTCATACCTGAGCCTCTCCTGCTATCATTATTCCTCTCTGTATAGCCTGGCCAATATGTAATCCAATTCTGATGTCCAGCCTTCCAATCTTGATCCCTGGACACTGGATCTTCTCTCACATACCTTCTGGCCTTGGTCTGAAAGTCCCTTCCACATGCAGTCTTCTCTCTTCCAGGTAGCCACTGGTGATTCCTATCTCTGCCACTCCATTCCTCTGGCTGAATCCAGTCCAATGGACTCTGCTGGCTTTTGGAATACCTCCCAGTATGAGTACTGCCTTGGAATCTCCCAGACCTTCCAATGGCCTTTCTTCTCTTTCTTCCAGAGAGTTTCCTTCTCTCTCTATCTGCTTGGCTTGGCTTCTGTTTCTCCAGGTGATACTGGTGCTTGTAGCCGTTGCTGAAGCTCTCCCCTCTGTATCTCTTCCTGAAGCTGTTCTTGAAACTGGGCTGGAGCTTGTAGTAACCCTTATCTGAAGAATAAGCTCTATTCTTATTCTGTCCTAATGTGTGCTGCTCCCTCACACAGCGCAGCTGTGTTGAATCAGGCCCTGCCCTTTGAGATGAGTGCTTAGGGATTACCTCATAGCTCTCTTGATTGCACACACATTCTCTCACTTCAGCCCCTCTCATGGCTGCTGGAAACCTGGTGCATTCTGGGACTGGTAGTCTTTTATGTGAAAACTCTGTTTTCTTGCTTCTACCAGAACTGACAGGTTGCTTGTTCAGAGTCACATCATCTTTTCTATAGCTCCTACCTGAGCTATGATAAGCTTCCTTATCACAAGCTGCATGCTACATCGCCATGCAAACCAATGACGTCACCGGAAGTCCTGCTTTCTATCTTTTAATCAGTTTCTGATCCTCAGTAGTACACTGCCTCTTATCCCATGGCTTTTTAGTTTTGCCAAAAGTCTCTGAGGGACCTTTTCAAAGGCTTTCTGAAAGTCCAGATATACTATATCAACTGACTCACCTTTGCCTACCTGTTTATTCACACCTTCAAAAAAACATAACAGATTAGTAAGACAAGATCTCCCTTGTCTAAAGCCATGTTGGCTGTCTCCCATTAAGCCATGACTCTCTACATGTTCAGTAATTTTGTTCTTTATGATGGTTTCTACCATTTTTCCTGGTACTGACGTCAGGTTCACCGGTCTGTAGTTTCCCGAATCATCCCTGGAACCCTTTTTAAAAATTGGTGTTACATTGGCGATCCTCCAATCTTCAGGTATTACCGATGATTTTAATGATAGTTCAGATTACTAATAGCAGGTCTGAAATCTCATATTTCAGTTCTTTCAACACCCTTGGTTGTATACCATCTGGTTGAGGTGATTTGCTGCTCTTCAGTTTATCAAATAGTTGTAATACGTCTTCCCGGTGTATCAATATTTCTTTCAGTTCTTCCTTTAAATACCACTTCAGTGATGGGTAACATTCCTACATCTTCCTCAGTAAAGACCGAAGCAAAGAATTCATTCAGTTTCTCTGCTATGGCCTTGTCGCCTCTTAGTGCCCCTTTTACCCCTCTTTCTTCTAATAGTCGAACTGATTCTCTCACAGGTTTTTGCTATGAATGTACTTGAAAAAGTCTTTATTACGTGTTTTTGCTTCCACAGCAAGCTTCTTCTCAAATTCTCTCTTTGCCTGCCTTATCAGTGCCTTGCATTTAACTTGCCAGTGCTTGTTCTGTTTCCAGTTTTCGTCATTTGGCTCTTTTTTCCATTTCCTGAAAGATGCTCTCTGACCTCACCTTTAAATCATGCTGGCAGTTTTTTTGGACTTTTCTACTTTTCTTATGGCGTGGAATACAGCTGGTCTGAGCTTCCAAGATAGTATTTTTAAACACCCAAGCTTGATGTAAGTCTTTAACCTTTTGTAACTGCTCTTTTTATTTTTTTTAAAACTATTTTCCTCATTTTATCATAGTCTCCCTTTTGAAAGTTAAAAGGTAGTAATGTGGATTTCCTTACCATCCCTCTTTCATTAATTAAATCAAACGCAATCATGCTATGATCACTATTGCCAAGTGGCCCCAACACCCTTATCTCTTGCACCAGATCTGGTGTTCCACTAAAGACTAGGTCCAAAATGGCTTCTCCTCTGGTTGGTTCATGAACCAGCTGCTCCAAGAAGCAGTCATTTATTTCATCTAGAAACTTTATCTCCCTAGCATGTCCTGCCATCATGACACTGACCAAGTCAATACCGGGGTAATTGAAATCACCCATTATTATTACTCTGCTGTAACGTTTGTTAGCTTCCCTGATTTCTTTTAGCATTTCATCATCCATTTTTTCATTCTGGCCAGGCGGTCGATAGTACACCCCCACTGCCATCACCTTCCCTTTATTACATAGAATTTCAATCCACAGAGATTTTACAGCAAATTTTGTTTCCTTCAAAACTTAAATCCTTTGTTACTCAATGCCCTCTCTCTAACAAAGAGCGTAACCCCTCCACCAATTTGATCAGTTTGATCATTGCGATATAGTTTGTACCAAGGTATCAGTATCCCACTGGTTGTCCTCCTTCCACCATGTCTTTAAGATACCAATTATATCTAACCTCTAATTTAGTGCTATATATTCTAACTCTCCCATCTTATTTTTTAGATTTGTAGCATTTGCATACAAGCATTTTAGAGACACTATTTTATTCATATTAATCTTGCTATCGGTAGACAGGGGTAAGTTAGAATCTTTAAGTTCTGTCTGCTCCGTACTCAAGGGCATTTGGGCTATTTTTGTCTTTATTGGAACCTCTCTGCTGATATGCCTTAACTTCATTCTTTTGGTAGTATCCTTCAAGGATACATTATTCTGAACCATGCACTCTTGGGCGACTGTCAGCTTTCCCCTATTATCTAGTTTAAAAGCTGCTCTATCTCCTTTTTAAAGGTTAATGCCAGCAGCCTGGTTCCATCCCGGATAAGGTGAAGCCCATGCCTTCGGAAGGGCTTCTTTTTTCCCCAGAATGTTCCCCAATTCCTAACCAATCTAAACCCTTCATCCTTGCATTATCATCTCATCCACGCATTGAGACTTCGGAGCTTTGCCTGCCTTTTGGGTCCTGCGCGTGGAACGGGAAGCATTTTGGAGACCGCTACCCTGGAAGTTTTCGATTTCGACTTCCTACCTAAAGCCTAAATTTAGCCTCCAGAACCTCCCTACCACATTTTCCTATGTCATTGGTACTGACATGTACCAAGACAGCATACTCCTCCCCAGCACTATCTAAGACCTTGTCTAGGTGGCGCATGAGGTCTGCTACCTTTGCACCAGGCAGGCATGTTACCAGGTGATCCTCATGTCCATCAGCCACCCATTACATGCCTAATGATCGACTCACCAACTTCCCTCCTGGGCACATGACCCTGGAGAAAGTTCCTCGGTGCGAGAGAGTTTTACATCACCTAGAGGATAGTTCCTAGCTACAGGATCACTTCCTGCCACACCAGGGTGATGCTCTCCTGTCACGTGACCTCTCTCCTCCATGGCAACAGGGATGCTGCCAGACTGGAGGTGGGACTTCAGGACTATATTCTTGTAGGTCTCGTATATGTACCTCTCTGTCTTCCTTATGTCCTCCAAGTCTGATACTCTAGCCTCCAGAGATTGGACTTGTTCCCTGAGAGCAAAGAGCTCCTTGCACCTAGTGCACATGTAAGATCCCTCAGGAACTGGGAGAAAATCATACATGTGACACTCAGTGCAAAAGACTGGAAAGCCCCCATCTCGCTGCCAGACTGCTGTCTGCATTTTAGTTAGGTTGTGTTTAGATATTTAAGTTCTGTACTTACTAAGGGTTGGTGGGGATACTATACTAATAAAACTATACCTAATACTTTTAATGTACTTTGTTCACCTGAAGCTTAATTAATCTCAGGTCCTTAATGTATGCCTGCTGAGGATAAACAGCTGAGCCTGAGATTGAATATGGCATCTCCTTTCCTTTAAGAGGTTTAAGCACTGTGGTGAGGAGAGCTCCCAGGAAGAGATGGAAGTGGAAGAAAACCCTGTTTTTCCCTTTAAAACAAGTGACAGTTCAGTTCTGCACAGTGTTTGCAAGGCAGGCAAGAAAAAAACTCAGCTCTCTGCTGAGGCCAGGCCACGCCCTAGTTCAGATGTAGAGCCAAGCTTGCTCAATGATTGGTCACACCTGTGCAGAGGCAAGGGAGTGCCCGGCAGCAAATGTTTTTTAAAAACACACTCAGAGCAAAGAAAGCACACTGTGATGCAGCAAGGGGCACACAGCCCAGGGAAAATAAGATAAAAGAAAGACTTACCTCAGAGTCAGCTTTAGAAAGCAGCACTAGGCACCATGATTCACTGCAGCAAGGGAAATTCTTGCTACGTAGCAAACAAAAGTCCCATCAGGAACACCTGAGTGAGAGTCCCCAGGTCACGTGTAGAGCTAGGGATTATTTAGGGCAGGGTTCCAGTCAGTTAGAGAGGAGAGTCAGAAGCAGGATCACCACGGGAAGCAGTAGGAGAGAGAGGAGCAGGAGGTGTGTCCCAGGTCAGCTGAACAGAAGCCCCAGGGGATTGCTGGGAGGAAATTCTTCTCACGAGGAGTCAGGAAGTGAGTCTGTCTCCAGCTCTCGAGAAGGAAGGTTCAAGGCAAGCTGCACTAAGGGACGACCTGCTACCAGGAATAGCTTTGGAGAGAAGCCAGGATTACCCCACTACCCCAGAGGCCAGTATTTGCCAGCTCAAGGCAGAGGTCACGGTGAGAGGGAAGTGTTGGGGGATGGGCACTCCATGCATGACTACAGCTTAAGAAATAGGTGTAAAGTTAGGAACAAACATATTCCTGTTCAACCAGCCCGGGAGGCTAGAAGCAAAGGCTATAGAGAGCCAAGCATAAAGACAAGCCCTGCAGAGAGAAGGAAACTTCCCTATAGTAACAAAGAGAAGTTTAAAGCTTATAACTGCAAAGGGCGGGGTTCTGATTACAGACATAAGAAGCAAGATGTTTCAGAGCTAATGTTCTGGGAGTCAAGCCCAGGCAGAACCAGCTACCGAGAGAGATATAGACCCAAAGGGGGAAAAGCCTCCAGTGACTGTTATAGTGAAGTGTCACAAGACGCTATAGCTGAATACCGTTCTCAAGAAGGGTCTGATACCAGCAGTGTGAGTAGTGCTGGGGAAATGATATGGGAAGACGCTGCTAGTCTGCAAGAGGATATTCCTATGGATTGCAGTGTCTGTGTTAAATGCAACCGTATGATGTAAATACTGGATGAAGAGAACTCTGTGAATATAACAAGAGAATATACGTGTGTCACCACTTTTGTTGCTAAGCTTATCTGATTTAAAGTTTCTGTTTCCTTTGACAATGTCCGAGCGGGACGGGGAATAAAACCCACTTTTCATTTCAAGTTGCTCTGAAAGACTTTTTATTTACAAGGGCAGAGCAATTACTTGTGCATACGCCCTAGGCAACCGCCTATATAGGGCTAAACAGGCCTCTAACCACAGGCCCCATCACAACACACAGGAGAGAAGGGAGACACACACCCAGGAGACGCAGCAGAGAGAGCAGAGCCTAGGTCCAGGAGAAGCTGGAAAGGAATAGATCTTCAGACAGAGCAACAGAGGCATACGAAGGAGAAACTCTGAGAGATCCTGGAAAGGGAGAAAGGTTCCAAGGAAACTTTCAAGAGTGGCTATCTGGGAAGGAGTGGAGAAAGGCAACAGAAGGCTGAGTTCCATAGCCTGAGAGATATCAGGAGGAAAGGAATCAGTAGCTGCCTGAGATACCCGCCCCAAGGTAAAGCCAGTACATGTAAACCTGAACAGCTTGCAGAGAAACAGTTTGCTTCCGCTAGTGTCCAGGAGCCAGACCTAACGTCTGCTAAGAGGTGGGTGGATAGTTTTATGTATGAAGAGAACCGAAACCCAGATAAGAGCAGAGAAACTGAGCTTTTAACACTAGAAGCATTAAGAAAACTGTTTGCAGAGAGGAAGCTTTACCCTGCCAGTACAAGTGTGCCTTCTCAGGGTGATTTGCTGTTGAAGCAGTTCCAAGAGTTTTTAGAAGACAGGAAAGCTGGGCAAGCTTATAAAACTGGTGGAAGTAAGAAGTACCCGGTGTCCATAGAAGAGATGCGGGTGGATTCTTGTATGCCAGAAGCTGAGTCAGAATTGTCACCAATGGATTGCTCTTTGTGTCTAAAGGTGAACTGATCATTGTTGAACAGGGTTGAAAAACTGTGAAACAATATAGTGACTAATTTATGTGACTTCCAAGAGTTGAAAAAAGCCAAGACTGTGTTCTACTAAGTATGTGAGCTTCTGAAGCCAAGAAGCTGCCTTTAGTAAAAGTTTGGTTTTGGAAAAGAAAACAGCAGCTGTTCAAAGGTTTACCTGATACGTGGAATGACCACAAGAAGCTGTGCTCTGTGAAAGTTTATTTGAATGAAAGCTGCTGCCCAGTGATAGAAGGATTTTTTGTTACATTTTCCTCTGTTAACCTGATTTACTTTTATGTTGGAGAAGCATCCTTTTGGCTTTTGTGTTTTTGAGCTTTAATGCCTTGGAATCCTGCAAAAAAATAAATTTTCTTGCTGCCTTAAACCACCGGTCTCACAACTACATTTGTCCTTATATAAGTAAGCCAACTACAAGTCCCAGAATCCCTCTGGTGACAAACAAGGGAAGCTTTATTTAAAGGGACACTATAAGGCCGCTCTATGCTTGTAAGCCTTCGGGCCCAAGCAAGGGTGTCGCAGCACTCATAAAACTATGATTATCCTAGGGGTGGGTGGGGGGTTGGGGAGAGAGGGAGGGAAAAAAGACCTGTAAAAAGCTGGCTGCTACACAGTACCCTGTCCTGTGCTTCTAAGGTAATCTGTGACCAATTTTCAGGGAGAATCCCACAGTCCTTGCTTAGATAGAGGGAGTCTTGGGGTTTAAACTTAACCAGAAAGCTCTCTGCTGTGTTTTAAATTTAAACTGAAAGCTCTTTGCTGCTACTAGGCCCTGACTGATTTAACAAATACACTGGGTTCACAGATTAATCAGCTTTAATCTAAAGAATTCATTTTCCCCCAAGATTTAGAAAAATTCCCAGAAGTAAATATTTACAATTGCAGATCTCTCTCCAGACGTAGCAGTCCCCTTTTGTAATAAACCACTCTTACCATTGCTTTAAGCCCCTCCCATAGTATATCGTCCCGCATCTTCCCAGTATTGTTTAATTGAACATACTCCTGAATTACCTTGTGTATATCCTCCACCACCTCCCTCTTCTGCAATCAGGATCAGGAACTGGTTAAAAGATAGAAAGGAGAGGGTAGGGCTAAATGGCCAATTTTCCCAATGGAGAAAGGTGAATAGTGGTGTACCCCAGGGATCTGTGCTGGGTCTGTTGCTTTTTGACATATTCATAAATGACCTGGAAAAGGGAATAACGAGTGAGGTTATCCAATTTGCAGATGACACAAAACTATTTAAAGTTGTTAATACCCAAGAGGATTGTGGAAAATTGCAAGAGGATCTTGATAAATTGGAAGACTGGGCATCAAAATGGCAGATGAAATTTAATGTGGACAAGTGCAAAGTTATGCACCTAGGGAAGAACAACCCAAACTATGGTTACGCAATGCAAGGTTCCACATTAGGAACCACCACCCAGGAAAAAGATTTAGGCGTCATTGTGGATAACATGTTAAAACTCTCGGCCCAGTGTGCAGCAGCAGCCAAGAGAGCAAATAGAATGCTAGGTATCATAAGGAAAGGAATGGAAAATAAAACAAAAGATATTATAATGCCTCTTGAGACCACACCTTGAATATTGTGTGCAATTCTGGTCGCCGTATCTTAAAAAGGATATAGCGTTATTAGAAAAGGTTCAGAGAAGATCCACCAAAATGGTAAAGGGGATAGAAGGATACTCCTACGAAGAAAGGCTAAAAAGGTTAGGGCTCTTTAACCTGGAAAAGAGATGACTGAGGGGAGATATGATAGAAGTCTATAAATTAATGAATGGAGTGGAACGGGTAAACGTAGATTGATTGTTTACGTTATGAGAATATAGAAAGACTAGAGGACATTCAATAAAGCTACAGGGTAAACTATTTAAGACTAATAAGAGAAAATATTTTTTCACTCAGCGTGTAATCAAACTCTGGAATTTGTTACCGGAGGATGTAGTAAAGGCTGTTAGTGTAGCTGGGTTTAAAAAAGGTTTGGACAAGTTCCTGGAGGAAAGGTCCATAAACCATTATTAAGAAGGGACCCAGGATATCAATGCTTGACCCAGTACAAGCATTGTGGAACCTGTGTCTTTTGAGGAAACTGCTAGGTACGTATGACCTAGATTGGCCACTGTTGGAAACAGGATACTGGGCTTGATGGACCTTGGTCTGACCCAGTATGGCATATCTTATGTTCTTATGATGTTCAGAAGACTCTTATTTAACCTCCAAAATTTGTCCCGTCCCCCCCCCTGGTCCATGTGGTCCATATCCACCCACACTGGGCCATGGTCGGACCATGTTATGAAACATATCTCTGCGTCCTTCACCCCAGCCATCCACATCTGATCCACCAAGATCATATCAATTCAACTGAAACTATCGTGAGGTGCTGAGTTAAATGAGTACTCCTTATGTGAAGGATGAACATCTCTCCAAGCATCCACCAAATAGAACCTCCGCATTACCTGACCCAGAACCCTACAGTTGCGATTCACCTATATCTTATCCAAACCTGTCTATCCCACAAGGGTTGGAATACTATTTTAAGGTCTCCTCCCATGATCAATTTCCCATGGACCTGTGCATCAGGAGCCCTCGAACCCCCTCCCCTCCCAAAAAGGAACCTGTCCCCCATTGGAGTGGAGGAGTGGCCTAGTGGTTGGGGCAAGGTACTTCGGGCCGGAAGGTCGGGGGTTCAAATCCCACTAGAGGACAGCAACCTTGGGCCGGAAGGACTGGGGTTTCTAGTCCCACAGGTGCTCCTTGTGGTCTTGGGCAAGCCACTTAACCCTCCATAGCCCATGTTCTCTGTGTGCTGTGCTTTCCTGTCTAATCAATGTGTTTATACCTCAAAGATTTCCTGTCATGATTTGACAATTTCCAATCTGTAATCAAACCGCTGCTGATCGCTGTAAGTAGCGGTATACAAATGTATACTAAATAAATAAATAAATAAATAAATGATATACTGACACAATACTAACCTCCACACCCCCTGTCCTGAAAGTGATCCCTAACTTGTAGGGCCCCCCCCCCTGTTGAATCAAAATAGCTACCCCCTTTTTTCCCCCCACCTGATGCCACTGAGAACCTCTTCCAGGTAGGAATGATGGCACAGCCTCCACTCATCCCTAGCCCGCAGGTGTTTCCTGGATGAGTATTATATTCCAATTGCTCTTTTCCACCTCCCTATAAAATAACTGTATCTTAACATTTAGTGATCCTATCCGCACCATCGCATCTGCCTGCTCACCGTGCATAACTTGACTGATAAACCTTTAGTTCTCCAGGAACAAGCAGGTCCTCACTTATGGGTGATGTTGGCACCGACTGAGCCCGCGCGGAGCAATTGCCCAGCTTTCAAAGAAAGTCTTTGGGATTGCTGCCACGCATGCGTGGTCCTCTTCCCGCCCAAGGGTGCCATCTTGCTCAGTCTCCCCTTTTCAGCAGAGCCCTTTGGATGCACGTCCTCGTCCCTCGGAAAAAGTTTTTGTTTTTGGCCTACAGGCCTTTTGTTTTCCGGTTGCACCGGTTCTCTACCTGTCCTTCCCCTGCTCTACCTTCTTAGAGCTGTTGGGGATAGTTTTTTGTTTTTCATTTTTTGTTACGAGCTTCATGCCCTTTTCTCTTTCCCTAACCGCTGGCTGCATGGGTCTTCGACCTCGCAGGGGCCATTTTTGCCCACATGGCCACCGACTTCAAAAAATGCGATAGATGCTCAAGGAACATGTCGCTTATCGACACTCACGACTGTTGTCTGTGGTGCCTTTGAGCTGACTATGATCCGGAGCTCTGTTCGCTCTGCAAGAAAATGTCCTCTAAGGCCCTGTTCAGCTGTAAGCAGAAGGCCGAAGACATTTTCCAAAAGGCCGCCTCAGAATCCCCGGTGGCACCCTCGATCATCTCTCCCCCGGTGGGGTTCCCCCCTTCGTCCCCGTGCTCTCGGCGGTACTCCGACCAGGAATCCCCTGAGGTGGAGTGGCGCAAAAAGAAGGCCTCAAAGTCGCTGTCGGGGGCTCCCGATTAAGCGTGAGCACTCCTGCACTCGGTCTCTTAGCCCCCTTCGGCGTTCCCTTGAGTTGGACAGGCAGCGGCCTCGCAAGGTACCCCGCACGGAAGCAGAGGCCTCCGGTGAACGTGCCCTGTCTTCTGAGGGCCGTACCGGTGAGGACCCACTCTCCTCCTCGACTCCTGACCCGGTGACCCCGCGATCAGCGTCGCAGGGCTCCACGCCTGTGTGGGAGTCCCGCATGCTGGTGCTAGAACGCAGCGTTTCTGCATTCATCGCTTCCCAGCAGGTGCTCGCAGCCAGCATTGCTGACTTGCGCCCAGGGACTGTGAGTCCCTCGTGTGGGACACCGAAATCCGTCCAGGAAACCCCCGAGAGCTGCGGGCCTCGTGAGGGTCCTCGACGTCGGTCTCGCTCACCCTCTCATTCCTCAGAGGCGAGATCTTCCAGGGCCTCCGGCTCCTAGCGGGCACTGGCCGTTGGACAGGGAGATTTGCCCAGCTTGGACTCCTCGACCGATTTCTTGGAGTGGGAGTCCGATGGGGACACCTCCCCGGAAACCCGTACCCACCGGGATCTTCTGTCGGACCCCTCCCTGCCCGCATTCCAGTGGCGCTTGCCACCCGAGGACACTTCATTCCTGGTGTTCATTCAGGACATGGCATGGGCCCTTAACCAGGCCACTCAGGCCGAGGAGGACTCTCATGCTGAAGAACACGATATTCTTCAGTAGGAGTCCCCACCCAGGGAATCCCTCACTGTGCCGGTTCCTCCTATTCTACCTTGGCTGCTGCTCCGTATGTGGGAGGCCCCCGCCTCTGTCCCCATCGTGAGCAAGCGCCTTGATACTATGTGCAAGGTACAATGTGGGCCGGGGTTCAGATGACCCACCTTCCCCCCACACCTCTATGGTGGTGGAATCGGCCATGAGGAAGCAGAAGAGCCCAAAATCGCACTCGTCGGTACCGCTTGGTTGAGAGCCGAGAGCCCTTGATACCTTGGGCTACAAGGCCTACCAAGGCTCCATGCTCTGTCACATTCAAGCATACCAACTATACATGGGTATGTTCTTGCGCGATTTAGCCAAGGAGCTCGGGGGGTTCTCTGCGGGCCTTGAGGGCGAGCCCCTCAATAGATTCGGCACTCTGTTGAAGTCCATTGCAGACTGCTCTAAATATGTCTGCTGAGCCGCCTACGATGGATTCAAGTCATTAGTTCAGGTGGCGGCCGCGGGCATTGGGGCCCGCTGCCAGGCTTGGCTCCAATCCTCGGATTTGGAGCAGTGGGTGCAGGAAAAACTCCTTGACGTTCCCTGCCTCGGCGAGCAGCTCTTTGACAAGCCGATGGAGGATAAAGCCGCAGAGATAGAGTTGGAGTTCGTCACCAGAATCTGTCTTTCACGCAAGACCTCCACTCTGCCCTGGAAGAAGCAACCAGCCAAGAAGCCCTTCTTTCCTCGGAAGGGCCTCCAGTTCCGGGGCTATACGCCATACCCAGCTACCCCCACGCCGACTACCCCGGCGCAGGGCAAATCCGGCCAAGGTCATCAGAAGCTGAAAATGCCGAAAGCCCAAATTCCAGTTCCTCCACAACCTGCATAGGGGTTTTGATGCCATCGGCATAGCCCCTCGCCCTCCGGTGCCACAACAACCAGTGAGGGGACGCCTGTCTTATTTCGCCCCCATCGTGGGCTTCCATCACCTCAGACACCTGGGTTTTCCAGGTCGTCCAAGACAGCTATCGCCTTCGCTTTGACAGGCTTCCACCTCCCTTCTCCCCTGCGGAGCCTCCTCAACTTCCGCGCACCAACTTCTACTGCAGCGGCAATTACTCTCTCCTTGCCCAACGGGCAGTCGAGAAGGTCCCTCCACACCTTCGAGGTCGGGGCTTCTATTCCCGGTACTTCCTCGTCCCGAAAACAACGGAGGGTCTGTGGCCCAACCTCGATCTCCGCAAGTTGAACAAGTTCTTGGTGCGGGAGAAGTTCAAGATGTTAACCCTTGCCGTTCTGCTGCCCTTCCTCCGACAGGGCTACTGGTTATGCTCCTTGGATCTAAAGGACGCCCACATCTTAATCCACCCCCAGCACAGGCAGTATCTGCGCTTCAAGGTGCAGGGAGAGCACTTCCAGTACAGGGTGATCCCCTTCAGCCTCGCGTCCGCCTCATGAGTCTTTACGAAATGCCTCGTCGTGGTCGCCGCCTGTCTCAGGCGTCAGGGCGTACCGGTCTTTCCCTTCCTTGATAACTGGCTCGTCAAAAGCTCCTCAGTCGAGGAATCCTAGCGAGCAATGTCGCGCACCATCCTTCTGTTGGAGGGCTTGGGGTTCTTGGTCACTACCCAAAGTCTCACCTCGAGCCGGTGCAGGTACTCAAGTTCATCGGGGCACGCCTTGATACTCAGTGGGCCTTCTTACCAGTGGATTGCATCAACTGCCTCCAAGCTCTGGCAGCCTGCGTCCAAAGCACTCCCCAGGTCACCGCTCGGACCGTGCTATGCCTCCTGGACCACATGGCCTCTACAGTGCATGTGGTCCCCCCACCCACCTGCACATGCGGACAGCTCAGTGGTGCTTCAGCACCCAATGGAGCTCGTCCCTCTGTCATCTCAGGGACCCTGTCAGGGTCCTTCCCCCATCTCCGCTTGTCCCTGAGCTGGTGGCAAAACCCCCCCAACCTCCTACAGGGATTACCCTTCCTGGCTCTGCAGTACGATGTGGTGCTGACAACAGGTGCTTCCGTGTTAGGGTGGGGAGCCAACTGTGGTCCACTATGCACGCAGGGGCAGTGGTCACCCGAGGAGTCTCAGCAGCAGATAAACTTGCTCGAACTTTGGGCGATTTGGTGGGCCCTGAGGGCCTTCGAGGACCACCTCAAGGGGAGGTGGGTTCTCGTGGAGACCGACAACTGTGTGGCGATGTTCTACATCAACAAGGAGGGAGGCATGGGATTGTGCTCCTTCTGCCGGGAAGCGATCCTCATCTGCTTCTTCGCTGTTTGGAAGATGTCCCTCAAGGCAGCCTACCTTCCGGGTCAGGAGAATGTCCTGGCGGACAGGCTCAGCAGAATTTTTCACCCCCACGAATGGTGGCTAGATCCAGGGGTAGTGGGCTGGCTGTTTCTTCGCTGGGGGATGCTGGCGATAGACCTCTTTGCCAGTCCCCAGAACACGCAGCTTCCCCACTTTTGTGGGCCGGTACCGCACCCGAGCAGGGAAAGCACCGATGCATTCCTTCTGGACTGGTCATCCAGCCTGCTCTATGCATTCCCTCCCTTTCCTCTCATTGCAAAGATCCTTTTCAAGGCTCAACGGGATCAGGCATCGTTGATCCTTGTAGCCGCTTCATGGCCTCGGCAGCCTTGGTTCTCGCTCCGGCTGTTGACGGAGCCACCTGTTCCCCTGGGCTCTGCCATGGGTCTGCTAACACAGGAGGAGGGGTGGGTGCAGCACCCGAACCTAGCCTCATTATCCCTCACGGCCTGGCAGCTGAACAGGTTTCCCTAGCTTCACTGGCACTTCTGGAGGAGGTTGAGGAAGTCCTCCTCGCCTCGAGAAAGGACTCCACTAAATGACCCTACGCCTTCAAGTAGAGGCGCTTCTCGGTCTGGTGCTCAGAGCTCCAGATCAACCCGTTCTCGAGCCCCATTCGATGGATCCTCCAGTACCTCCTCTATCTTTCAAAGGAAGGGCTGAAGTCGAACTCTGTCAGGGTACACCTGAGCGCCATCTCAGCGAACCACCTCACCATCGAGGGAAAGCCCCTCTCAGGGCAGCTGTTAGTCTCCCGCTTTATGCGGGGTCTTCTGCTTTCCAAGACACCCATCCGTCCCCCCCCCCATGGAATTGGACCTGAATGTGGTGGTCATGCAGCTCACCTGTTCACCCTTCAAGTCAATGATGACGTGCTCGCTCCGGCACCTGTCCTGGAAGGTGGCCTTCCTGGTGGCGGTGTGTCACACCCTGCTCGGCCAGCAGTGTAGTATACTGGTTGGGCTACAGGGGGACCTTTTATTGAAAGGATTGTAGTTGGGCTCCTTTGCAATAAGATAGTTGAGACTCGAGTGGTAAGGTCAAATCAAGGTTTTATTTCCCCTCCCGGGGTTTGGATTATAACACAGGTAACAAAAGAACAAAAGCCATACACTCTGGCAAAAAAAGGATAAAGTAAAGACTGGTGCTTTTAAACAGGCAGTTAAATCACTTCCAGCATCGTATATCTTCAGCACAATGAAAACCTATCGTTTATCACAGCCAATGTACAGTCCATCTGGTAGTCAGATAATTCAGGCTCTGGCGGATCAATTATCATTGATTCAATCTGACTATCATCTGCATAACATTGTTGCCTATAGTGTGTTGGCAGATTATTCTCCTCTGCCAGCTCCCTTGACCTCCCTACTACTTGCTCCTACAGGTAAGGGTCAGAGTCACCATATCTTGGCATGCAATTCCAATAAGACTTATGTCCTTTATAACTTCTAGGTGAAAAAGACTTGTAAGCAGCTTTACCTTGGTTAATTAGCCCACCTTCTTGGTTTGAGGCAGGAGAAAAGCTATGCACAGCTTCATTCAGTAGGGGTTTAAACCTCAGAGGCTTTTCTCTATGCTTAGGCTGTTTGTCACCCTCTTCCAACATACAGATGTCTGGCACCGTATATTCTTTCTTTCTTGAGGCTTGTAATTGCTTTCCAGTTATTCTGACTGGTACTTTCTCCTTATAAATGCCTTCACCATAAGGTATATGTTTGGAGGCTAGGTTAAAAGGCTTTTGAGCCTTTCTCCTCCAATTAAGACTATCAGCTGTTATCTGCCTTTCTCTTTCACATTCAGAATTAAAGTCACTCACATCAGTTTTCCTACCAGCCCAAAGCAGACGTTGCTTCCCAGATTCAAACCTCAGCTTGCACTCAGTATCCAGCTGGTTCTCATTCAGCACGTCTCTCCTGCTTCCAGTTACTGGTTTCACTGAATCTTCCAAACTGCTTTCTCTAGAGTTACCGGAGCTACCAAATCCAAAGTCAGAACTCCTTCTCCAGCTCCTGCTATTGCTGCTCCTACTACCGCCACTATTGCTGCCCCTATTCTCTAATGAACGTCCCTTATATGTTTTCTGAGGCTCTACTCCAGCCCTTCCCCCTCCCAGGTGAAAGCTATTAGAGCTAAGAGCTGGGGAATGCCTATCAGCTGTGCAGGGTTCCTTCCCTCGTGGCTGGGAATGTTTATGTTGCTCTTGGCAACTGGTTGTCCTGATATCTTCCTTCCTGCTAGAAACAGCCCTATTACTCATAGGTTCCTCTGCTTTCCTATCACAGGATATCTTTTCCCCATTACAGGTGACCTCGGCCCGCCGAGTCAGTGAGCTCCAGGCTCTCATGGCTGATGCCCCTTACACCAGGTTCTATCGGAATAGGGTGGTCCTCCGCACCCACCCTAAATTCCTGCCTAAAGTCGTCTTGGATTTCCATCTTAACCTGCCGACTTTCTTCCCAAGGCCTCATGCCAACCAGGCGTCGGCAGCTCTCCACACCCTTGACTGCAGAAGGGCTCTCGCCTTCTATTTGCAGCGCACCCAGACTCATCGCAAGTCTGGCTGACTCTTTGTGACCTACAATCCCAATAGGCCGGGACAGGCAGTTACCAAACGCACCCTCTCGGTTTGGGTGGTGGACTGCATCGCTTTCGCTCATATGAAGGTGGGTGCCCTGCTAGATCGTCGTGTCTCCACACACGGGGTTTGGGCCAAGGTGGCCTCGCTACGCTCCGTGCCACTGATAGACATCTGCCAGGCAGTGACCTGGTCTTCCACAAATACCTTCACTGCCTACTACTGCCTGGAGAGGGAGTCCTGCTGGGATAGCGCCTTCGGCCAGGCTGTACTCTGTAACTGGGGTATAAGCAACTCCTGCCCTCCGACCCTTCTTCACAGCTACCTAGGACTTCTCCCCGAGGTCCCGAGGACTCGGGCTCCTTCGGGCATCAGCTTCTGCTCACGGCCTCGCAGAGGCATTTTTTGGTTACAGGTTCAGTAGCCTGTAGCTGGGAAGTCCCATAAGTGAGGACTGACTTCCTGCTTGTTCCTGGAGAAAGCGTAGTTAATCACCTGTGTTCTCCAGGGACAGCAGGAATCAGTCCTTGCTACCCTCCCGCCTCCCCTGATGAGTTGCTAGATTTTTGTCCTTCCCTTGCCATCTGCTTGGTAGGGCTCGAGCTAAGGGACCTGACTGAGCAAGATGGCACCCTTGGGTGGGAAGAGGACCATACATGCGTGGCAGCAATCCCAAAGGCTTTCTTTGAAAGCTGGGAAATTGCTCCGCGCGGGCTCCGTCGGTGCCGACGTCACCCATAAGTGAGGACAGTTTCCTGCTGTCCCTGGAGAACATCTGTTACAGGTGAGTAACTACGCTTTTCTTCTGGATCAACATGATCGAGGTTCCAGATAGTGGCTGTTGCTTATTTTGTGCTGTGGGCGCACTGATTCACCAAAACCAGGGAGAGTGTAGATGGATCTTCAGCAAGCTGTGTCCATTAAGGTTGCTGACCCTCACCAGAAGCTGCCTCCCCCCCGCCCCGTCTACTTTAATAATGGTTTATGGACTTTCCTCGAGGAACTTGTCCAAACCTTTTTAAAATCCAGCTACGCTATCAGCTTTTACCACATCCTCTGGCAACAAATTTCAGAGCTTAATTATGCACAGAGTGAAAATTTTTTTTTCTCAGATCAGTTTTAAATGTACTACTTTGTAGACACATTGCGTGTCCCTGATTCACATTTACTCATTTTACTCTGCTCATTATTTTATAGACTTCTATCATATCTCCTCTTACCCTTTTCTTTCCAAGCTGAAGAGCCCTAACCTTTTAAGCCTCTTTCATAGGGGTATTTTTCCATCCTCTTTATAAATCACCCTTTTCTGTACCTTTTTCCTATAATGCTATATCTTTTTACAAACGGCAACCAAAAATGCAATACTTTAGGTGCAGTATGCCATGGAGCGATGCAATGATATTATTTTATTCTCCATTCCTTTCCTTATAATTAGCATTGTATTAGCTTTCTTGCAGAGCTGATGCTAGGGTCTCTGGTGCCCCCTTGCAAACTATACTTTGGCAACCCCCTCCCTCATTATTAATCATAGGCTGTAGCTCCCTCTTTCCCCAAACCTCTTTGTGAACTCTGTTCATGTGATGCTAGTATTTCTCCTTCAAATCAAATGCTGTAACAAGAAAATTGCAGTGAAGGGGCAAATGCATACTTGGAATAAAAATAAGTACCGAGAAGTAAATATTTAACATTGTATGAACAGGGTTTGTTAAAGGGTTAACGTGATCGCAGTAAATAAAATCAATGTGTTTATTTATTTAATTAAATTTGGGTGCTACATGCATGCATGAGTGTGCATGTTAGTGTCATGGGGCCTGTTGGGGCCACATGTATATATGTATCATGGAGTGTGTTGGGGACTGCATGCATGCATGTGTGTGCGTGGTGCTGTGTATGTTAATATCTGTTGGGGACTGTGTGCATGGGAAAGCAGCACACTTACGGTGTAACAATGCAACGCATTTCTTCTTTCATTTGTAAAATCATACATATCTGGGTGTGTGCGTGTGGAGAAAGTTCAAGGAGAGATGATAAAGTGTGTCTTGTTATGGTAGTAAGGGTTGTATGAGGAATCTTTATAAATGGTATTATCTATATACAGGGTGGCCCAAAAAAAGTGAGACTATCTCGTAGCACATAAGTTATTTAAAAATTCAAAAAGACAGATGTAAACGACTGACAAATTAAAAAAAAAAAAGATGGCGACCAGAAATTGTCGAAATAAAGATGTTAGTTTACTTATTTACCTTTTTTAGTTATATATTTAAGCTTTTAATTTGAGATGTTCTCACTTTTTTTGGGCCACCCTGTATGTACCTCTTTTCAGACAGCAGATATGTGGTCCGTGGGTGTGGTGACTGTATGTATGCATATGGTGCAGTGTAGCAGGGGGTGCCTGTGTGTGTGCATGCTGTGTGGGTCGTGTGTGTGAGTGAGAGAGAGAGATGCAGGCTGGGATGCTTCTGTGTATGTTTGTGTGCAGTATGTGGGGGGGCTTTACCTCTTGGCATATAGTCATTGTGCCCTTTTCTCACCTCTGACCCCTTGCATTCTTATGCCCCTCCATGTAGACCCTCTCCTGCTATATCCTCCCAAGGGTGGGGGTAGTGGGAATGGTCTTCCCCAGGTGACTGTAAAAAAGGGGTGATGGCAACAGTGGCACTCACATCCAGGCCCATGGCAGAGGCGGCAAACTTGTTTGGCACGCAGCATGCTGCTGCCTCCGCTCCAGGCCCCATGCTGTTTCTTCTCCTGAAGTCTCAAGATAAATCCTGGGTGAAGTCTTATGGTGTTAACAGCTGCCAGGAACAGACCTGGAGGTGCCACGCGGCAAACAAGTAAGTTTGTCTGTGGGAGATGTGAGGGGGCTGCCTGCTGCAGGTGCCACATAGGCCCAGGCTCAGTATGCCACTGCCCCACTCTGTTACCTTTCCCGTATCTGTCCTTTTCTCCCTTCCCCTTGCATTCTCACTCCATGCCCTCCATTCCCATCCCCCCATCTTTCTTCCCAAACCCACTAGTTCTTTAAGTGTTATCATACCTCACATGTGTCTCTAGCACAGCTCCTTTTTCAACAGCAGGCTTCTTCTGCTCCTGCAGCGCCAACTGACCCACTTGTTTAGTGTACTTGGGTCTCAGCTTGAGGTGCTTGAAGGCACAGAGCAGGAGCAGGCTGCTGGGGCCCTGTGGCTGTTCCTCATTGCAGCTGTCTGGGCCAGGGGCTCGGCTGCTCCGGGGAGGGGCACACACACACACTCTGGGCCCAGTCTCTCAGTCCACATGCATTTGCTGTGCCTCCCACATGATGGCCACTGGCAGTGCTGACTGACCCATGTGGTAGGTGTGCTTGGGCCGCCAAAGTTGCAGAGCAGGAACTTGAGCATGGTGCTGTGGGATCGGAGAACGGATTTGCTGGCTGCCACTAGCCAAAGGCTGCCTCTTATCACCTTTAGATAGTGGCATCCATCACATCCATTCTCCATTCCTGCATTCTGTGCCAGCCACAGCACTGTGCTCAAGTTCCTGCTCTGTGATTTTGGCGGCCCGAGCGCACCAACCACGTGTCAGTTTGGTGCTGCTGGTTGCCGCTGTGCGGGAGGCACAGTGAATGCATGTGGATGCTGAGAGGCTGTGTCTGAAGGGGGGGGGGGGGTGTTACCTCCCTGAAACAGTCGAGCCCCCGGCTCAGAGAGCTGCTTGCTTCATAGCCTGATGTTGCCTGAGGTGGAGCAGAAGGAGGTCACAGTCGTGACTAGGAGTGTTACGTGCCAGCGGAACAGTCTTCTCTTGGGGGTGCACAACACCATTGCTGACTGGCACCCTTGAAAACCGTTGCCCCCCTCCCATGCTTACCCTACATACTGGGTAGCCTTGGCCCTGCTTTCTTGGCTGCTTTTGCACACCGAGCAGAGGATTTCACATATCCACGATGACATCTAGGGGTATGTTTCTTTTTTAAGGCTTTAACAAGTGTTAATTAAGTTATTACGAATTAAGTGCCCAGAAATTTTTTATTTCTATGGATACAGTGGCACTTAATGTATGTTAACTTGATTAATGTGCATTAACCTTTTGTAAACATACCCCCCTAGATTCTTTTCTTGGATGGTGGCTCCTAATGTGGAACCTTATATATCATGTAGGTATAGTTTGGGTTGTTATTCTCTAAGTGCATAACTTTGCACTTGTCCACATTAAATTTCAACAACTCTGAATAACTTTGTGCCACCTGAAACTCTGATCACCTCACTCATTGTTCCAATTTCTAGGTCATTTATAAATACGGTAGTAGTGGGTCTATGGGTACTCCACTATTTACCTTTCCCCATTGAGAAAATTGCCCATTCAGCCCTACTTTCTGTTTTCTATCTTTTAATCAGTTTCCAATCCACAATAGTACATTGCTTCCTATCCATGACTTTTTAAAATTTCCTTGAATGTCTCATGAGGGATCCTGCCCAAGGCTTTCTGAAAATCCAGATACAGTATGTTCACCAACTCCTTTTTTTATCTACAACTTTATTCATACTTTTAAGAAAAAATGTAGCAGATTGGTGAATGAAGACTTCCCTTTGCTAAATCCATGTTGGCTTTGTCCCATTAAACCATGAATATCTATATGTTCAGCAAGTTTTTTTTCTTTTATAATGGTTTCTCACATTTTGCCTGGCACTGACAGCAGGCTCACCAGTCTGTAGTTTCCTGGCTCACCCCTTGAACCCTTTTTAAAAATAGGAGTTATGTTGGCCACTCAACAGTTTTGAAGTACTATAGATGATTTTAATGATAGTTTACAGATTATTAATAGTAGGTGTGCCATCTCACTTTTAAGTTCTTTCAGCACCTTGGGATATATGCCATTCAGTCCAGGTGATTTGCTACTCTTTAGTTTGTGAAATTGCTCTATTACATATTCTAGATTAACCAAATTTCCTTTCAAGTCCTCAAGTTCATTATCTTTTTAAATATCTTTGTTGGCATGCATATCTCCCCTATATCTTCTTTGGTAAAGATTGAAGCAAAGAATTTATTTAGGGCATGTTTACTAAAGGGCGCTAAAGTTGCATTATCAGTGCCACACTAAAATGTAGCATGGCACCTCCCGAACTCCCCAGTAGGGCCAGTAGGCTAAGGGTCAGGGGCATGGCTCTCGTAAGCAGAAGGCTCCCAAGCCTCAGGCATTGGCTCTGGCCCAGCCTGAGGAGAGCTTGTGCATAACATCTCTTCCCCAAGTAGGACAGCAGCCCATAGGTGGCCAACAATCACTACTGATTCCCTAGCACTCCAGGTGGTCAGGGAGGGCTACGTTCTCCACCTGGTACAGACACCTCCCCCCTTCTTCCCGGGAGAGCCCTCCAGGTCTCCCTTTCACCGGGATCTTCTATTACAAGAACTCGCAGGCCTTCTCAAGGACAAGGTGATGGAACCAGTATCCCAACATCTCAGAGGCAAAGGGTTCTACTCCAGGTATTTCCTCATGCCAACAGGGATATGGAGCCTAAGGCCCATCCTGGACCTGCAAAATGTGAATATGTTTCTGTTGAGGGAGAAGTTCAAGATGCTCTCCCTGGGAACATTGCTGCCTTACCTCCAGCAGGGAGATTGGCTATGCTTCTTGGATATGAAGGATGTTTCTACCCACATCCTCATTCATCCCAGCCACAGGCAATACCTTTGCTTCATGTTGGGGGAAGGCCACTACCATGTGGAGGCCCAAGGGTCTTCACCAAATGCTTGGCAGTGGTGGCCGCCTACCTCCATCTTCAAGGGGTATTCATCTTCCCCTACCTGAATGACTGGCTCAAAAGGAAGCACAGCTGCTGAGATGCAGCAAGCTACAGCTTGCACCATCTACATTCTACAACATCTGGGGTTCATAATAAACCACCCCAAGTCCCATCTCCTCCTGACATAGGACCTTGAGTTCATAGGAGCAAAGCTGGACATGGCCCAGGCAAAGCCCTTTCTCCCCCTGGATTGGGCCGACCATCTCAGAGCATCAGTCCTCGCAACCCCGTGTGTGTATGTATGTATGTATGTGTGTGTGTGAGACATGACAAAATATAGATATAGATATATTTTGCCATGTAATCTTAAGATGGCACCCTTGGGCAGGAAGGGGACCACGCATGCGTGGTGGCATCTCCCAAAGTCTTTCTTTGAGATGCTGATATCACCCATATGTGAGGACTGATTCCTGCTGTCCCCGTAGAACACCTATTTCAGGTGAGTAACTATGCTTTCTTCTGAGGCAAAGGAGGGTTAAGTGACTTGCCCAAGGCCACAAGGCGTGCTAGTGGGAATTGAACCCTAGTCTCTTGTTACAAAACCAATGCTCTAACCATTAGGCGGCTACTCCACTTACCTAACTTTTAAACCATACTGGCAGTCATTTGGCCTTTTCCCCACCTTTGTTAAAGCGTGGAATACATCAGGTCTTGGCTTCCAAGACAGTAAGTTTAAACAATGTTCAGGCCTAATGTAAACTCTTGACCTTAGCAACTGCTTCTTTTAGTTTTTCTTAACCATTTTCCTAAGTTTTTTTTCATAGCCTTCCTTTTGAAAGTTATATGCCAGTGCAGTAGATTCCTTGCTGTTTTTCCTTCTTTTATTAAGACAGACATTATCATGTTGTGATCACAACTTTATCAAATTATGATAGAATTGAGCTGGCAGCCCTTTGTTTTAGTGCACTTTTACCTGCAACATTGGTAGGGGTGGAGGCAGAGTCTGTGGTTAGAACTACATAGTGTGGGTCACCACCATGTTAACTATTGGGCACTTGCACAAGACTCGTGCCCTCCCCAGAGCCTAAGGGGAAGGAGGGGGGACTAACTCGATGAATAAATTAGTGACTAGGATAAAGGACATACCGATTTTTGACTCTTAACAAATGCATAGCAAAGCTCCACTGCAACTGTATTATGTAAATCCATGGTTGGGACTGTTAGATTGTCAGAATGTGTTTTCTTAATGACTGTATCTTGGTTGTGATATACTCTGATTTATGGACTGTCAGGAGTTGCTTAACAATTGGAAGCAGGCATATCAATGTGGAAGGGGAGGGAGGGACTAAGAACAATGTAAAAATATGTGAACCAGGTAAATCTATGGAAACTATATAAAACTAAGGAATAGTTCAACAGTAGATAATGGAAAATATTTGGTTGTTCTGACATTGTACAAGAGTACCCATAAGTGGGGAATGCTGTGCCTTTCATTTCTTAATAAAAAAGAATTGAATATAACATTTTTACTGACATAAAAGAATGAAAAGTAGGCTTTTGAGATTGCCACTCCTTCCACCTCTAGAACATTTGTTTTTTTGTGAATTATTCACCAACTTTCTCCGATTCCCTAATACAATTGTGGTCAACATAATTGGCATCTTTGCATTTTAGGTATGTTGTGTACAATATCTAGAGAAATAACTGGAAATATTCCAACCGTATATCATCATCATATTTTAATAGTATGTTCAAAGGTATACAACAAAAAAGTCTCTGCAATGTAGATGTAGTAATTTCTGAGAAAAAAATAAAATATGACCTGGACAGGATTAATGGCACCCTTCACTAATATTTGGTTGCACAAACCTTGCAGTGATGACAGCCTCCAAACGTTTCTTGTAGCCATCTAGAAGTTTCATATATCTGTCTGCTGCTAGTTTCCCCCACTCTTCAACTGCGATTTGTTCCAGCTCATGAATGTTTCCAGGATTCCTTTTACTAATGGCAGATTTCAGCTCTTTCCAAAGGTTCTTAATTGGATTGAGATAGGACGTATTGTTGTTTAAAACAGTCCATTTATTCCTTTTTAAACATTCTTTTGTATTTTTGGATGTATGTTTTGGGTCATTCCTTACCGGTCCTCCAGTTCAGTCCTCCACCACTGGGTAGTGCACCACCTCCTGCAGCATGGAGACTGGGCATGTCAGAATTGTGACATCACTGGATGTAGCCTGCTGGACTCTCCCATCAGCCCCCCCAGCGTGTCCAGTCTCCATGCAGCAGGAGGACGTAGTGAGCCTAGGTGCTGGGCTCACTAGAGAACAGTTAGAATAGTTAGTGTTAGGGGGTGTATGTTTAAGGTTTATTTCTCCCCTATAACTGTTATTTATTTTGGGGTAGTTTCTTAAAAATGTTGGCAGGATTTGAACCAGCCCCTTGGGTCTCCCAATTCTCCTGTTGAGCCTGCTCAGGTGCCGGTGCTGTCCTCCCCTCTGGTTAGAACGGAGGGGAGTTGGACAGCGGTTGATTTACTTGGACGGTGAGGCCCAGATAGCCACGTGGTGGAAAGGGGCAGTCCATCAGAGGCTGGCAAGCCCTCTCCGTGGTCGCTGCTTGCTCGTTCTGGGAAGCAGCGGCGTGGATTGCAGGGCAGTTGAGCGCAGCGGTGCGAGAGATCGCTGGAGGGCGCTTTAAGTCCGGAGCGGGTGAGTGATCCGGCGAGCCGTGTCCAGGCGCGAAGGCTGAATATTGGGGCTTCAGCGGCGGCAGGCAGAAGCGGTGATTTTGGTGGGCTGCTCTTCCCGTGCATTTTGGATGCGCAGGGGGGAGGGCGCAGGCCAATGGCAGCTCCACGCAGCATCCACGAGCTTTACAGAAAGCTGCTTTTTAGAATTCAGTTAATTTTGTTTAGTTTTGTTTGATTTTGTTTAATTTTAACTTAATTCAAGCCTTAACCTGACTCAGCTGAGCCTGGCTTAGTCTCAGTTTAAAAAAAAGAAAAAAAGAAAAAAAAGTCAGTCTTTTTCTTTTTGGGTCTTAGGGCTCATGTCTTCTCGTCTGTGGTGCTTAGTGTGTGGCACTCGCAGAGGCGCGATATTGGAGGCTGGAGTCTGCAGGGGCTGCGCTGCGCTGTGGTCTCAACCTCAATGGAACAGGAGATCCAAGGTAAGCCAGGTGAAGGGTCTCAACTTCTGTCACCAAGGGATGATGGAGAGGCCCTGCTAGACCTTCCGTCAGGATCCCCCTTGCCTAGCCAGGCGGGGTCAGTTACTCAGGTGGCACCCGCAGGACCTGGGGGGGTCTCTTGGGATCTTTTCCCGACTTCGTACTGGTGATGCATCAAGTTTATTGTATGCGGCAGCAGGGGTTGCTACCGGACCGGTTGCTGTTAGGGGCTGGAGTGCAGCAGCCAGCTACGGAAAGGCCTAGTAGCACACTAGGAAGGCCTCTCAAGAGGACCCGACCTCTGGAGGAACAACCTTTGGATTCAGATTGGCCCGAGATGGAAGGAGAGTACGAGCCTGAATCAGGAATGGATGAACTGGAAGAAGGGGAGATCCCGGAGCCTGAGGACCAGGCTAGAATCATAAGAGTGTTTTGGAAGGAAGAGCTTATGGCGCTCATTACGGAGTCTCTGCAGGCGCTCAATCTTGCTCCTAGCCAGCCGGCAGAAGAGGAGGGGCTGGAGAACCCTCTCATTCAGGCAGTGCGGCAAACTCAGGCAGTTTTTTTCCTGTTCACCGAGTGGTTGACCGGATGATCCAAGATGAATGGGACTTGCCTGAGGCTGGGCTGCGAGGGGTTAGAGCTATGAATAAGCTCTACCCCTTAGCAGACAAGGAAAAGGAGAGATTCCGTTCTCCATGGGTAGATGCGGCGGTATCAGCGATCACAAAAAAGACGACTATTCTGGTAGAAGGTAGTGTGGCCTTAAAGGATGCGTAAGATAAAAAGGTGGACAGCTTGTTGAAGCAAGCCTTTGAGGTTAATGCCCTAGCTTTGCAAGCTTCCATCTGTGGGTCTTGGGTAGCGAGGGCTTGTCTCAGGTGGTCACAATGCTTGCAGCAGTCTCCTCAACTGTCGCAGGAGCACATATTGGATGGGACTTGGCTAGAATCAGGTTCAGCATATTTGGCGGATGTCCACTATGATTTGGTTATGGCATTGGCAAATAGTATGGCTTCCCTTGTGGCAGCGCGCCACCATCTGTGGTTAAGAAATTGGGCGGCGGATGGGTCTTCCAAGTCGTGTCTTAGCAAACTTCCTTTTAAGGGCAGGTGGTTGTTTTGGTGAAGATCTGGACAAGTTGGTGAAGGATTTGGGAGAGTCCAAAGGCGGTAGGCTGCTGGAGGATAAGCCTAAGCAAGGGAGGTCCCTGCCTTCTTAGCGGGGTCAGTTCAGGGACTTTAGGCATTTTCGAACCTCCAGATTGGGAAGTTTTCAAAGAGGAAGATTCAGCTCCAGAGTACAAGGATTTCGGGGGTTTCGGGGCACAGGTAGAGGTTTCGCAGCCTCACCTTCTGCGGCAAGCCGAAAACCACAATGAAACGAGGCGGGCCCAGACAGGAATTCAGTCCATAGGAGGGCGGCTGCGGGAGTTCCTTCCTGCCTGGTTCCAAATAACCTCCGATCAATGGGTGTTGGAGGTAATACGCGAGGGCTACGCTCTAGAATTTGCCTGGCCAGTACTAGACTCATTTGTCCTTTCCCCTTGCAGAGGGCAGCAGAGAACGTTGGCAGTTCGGCAGATGTTAGATCGTCTCTTGCAGTTAGGAGCAGTTGTGCTGGTCCCAAAGCAGTTCTACGGCGTCAGTCATTACTTTATTTATTACGTAGTACCAAAAAGGGATGGGGCTCTCCGTCCTATCCTGGACCTCAAGGGAGTAAATTGCTGTCTGCGGGTGTCTCATTTTCGAATGGAAACCTTGTGATTGGTAATAGTGGCAGTCCGGCAAGGAGAGTTCTTAACCTCCCTAGACCTTACAGAGGCGTATTTGCACATCCCTATCGGAGCGGCTCACCAGCAGTTTCTAAGGTTTGCTTTTCCTTGGGGGCATTTTCAGTTCCAAGCCCTGCCCTTCGGGTTAGCTATGGCTCCGTGTACCTTCACAAAAGTGGTGGTGGTGGTGGTGGCGGCGGCAGCGGCACTGCGAAAAGAAGGAATTTTGGTTCACCCGTACCTTGACGACTGGTTGATTTGGGCAAAATCCGAGGCAGAGAGCGTCAAAGTTACAAACAGGGTAGTAAAGTTCCTTCAGAACCTCGGCTGGGTAGTCAATGTGGCCAAAAGCAAGTTGGTTCCATCTCAGGTCCTGGACTACTTGGGAGTCCAGTTCGATACCCAGCGGGGAGCGGTGTTTGTACCGGATCAACGGGCTCTGGCTCTTCGGCAGTTAGTTTGCAAGTTTGTTTCAACTCCAGCCCTGTCGGTTTGGTTCTGTCTTCGCATTCTGGGGACTATGGCGGCAACCCTGGAGGTAGTTCTGTGGGCCAGGGCTCACATGCGTCCATTGCAGAGGTCACTGCTCCTGCTCTGACATTGGTCACATCAGAACGATTCTTTAAACAAGCGTCTACCCTGTCCATTGTGGGTCAGGCAGTCTCTTCAGTGGTGGCTTTGCCAGGCAGTCTGGTGGCGGGCATGCCGCTGGAGCAGCCACAGTGGCTTCCAGTGTTGACTGATGTGAGTCTCGCAGGTTGGGCAGCGCACTGCGGGGAACTGTTCGCAGAGGGAACTTGGAATGACCAGGAGATTCAGTGGTCGATCAATCGTCTGGAGCTGCGTGTGGTGTTCCTGGCTCTCCAAGCGTTTGAGGCCGCGCTGAAAGGAAGAGCGTTGCGAGTCCTGTCAGACAACTCTGCGACAGTGGCTTACCTCAATCGGCAGGACAGAACAGGCAGCACGGCCATGGAGGAAGAAGCAGGAGCTCTGTTAGCCTGGGTGGAGACTCGACTACAGGCACTCTCAGCGGCACACATTGCGGGAACAGACAATGTGACAGCAGATTTTCTCAGCAGAGTCCAGGTGGACGCCGGAGAGTGAGAGCTTTCTCTGGAGATATTTGCGCAGATAGCCCACAGATGGGGTCCACCGATCGTGGATCTCATGGCAACTTATTGGTCGGCCAAGATGAGTCGGTTTTACAGTACAGTTAAAGATGAGAAAGGATGTCGGAAGGCATAGACGCCCTGATGCAGCGTTGGCCTTCGTCAGGCCTACTCTGTCTTTCCCCCGTGGGTGTTCATAGGATGAGTAGTGCAGTGCATCGAGGCTCATCAGGGAAGAGTAGTGTTAGTGGTGCCGGATTGGCCGAGGCAGCCGTGGTACGCCGACTTGATCCGGCTTCTCGACGGGGAGCCTTGGCGGCTGCCGGCGACCACGAGTCTCCTAGTACAGGGTCCGCTTTGAATGCCTCAGGTGGATTGGTTCTCGCTTACGGCTTTGCCATTGAAAGGGCGAGGTTGAGAAGAAAAGGATATTCTGGTGCAGTAATTGCGACGTTGCTTTGAGCCAGAAAAAGGTCCTCTTCCTTGGCGTATGTGCGTGTATGGCGTATTTTTGAGGATTGATGCTCGCAGCGACAAGTCTGGGCATCCACGGTATCCGTGACTATGGTATTAGGTTTCTTGCAGGACGGGTTTGATAAGGGCTTGACGGCCAGCTCTCTAAAGATTCAGCTTGCAGCGCTGTCTTGCTATAGAGGTAAAGTCCAGGGAGTGGCCCTGGGCTCTCATGTTGATATGGTGTGTTTTCTAAAAGCAGTATCCAGGCTACGGCCTCCTCGCAGAGTGATGGTGCCTCCGTGGGACCTCAATTTGGTTTTAGGGGCGTTATCTAGGGAGCCTTTTGAGCCCTTGCATCAGGCCTCTCTCAAGGATTTAACTTTAAAGACAGTGTTTTTGGTGGCCATCTTCTCAGTGCGGCGAGTATCGGAGCTGCAGGCGTTGTCCTGTCGAGAGCCATTTTTGTCCTTTTCTAGGGAAAAGGTGGTTTTGAGACCAGTTCCGTTGTTTTTGCCTAAGGTAGTTTCTCCTTTTCACTTGAATCAGGCAGTTTCATTGCCAGTGTTAGGAGCATCAGAAGAGTTTGCCTCGGACCGTAGTCTTCGTCAATTGGACATAAAGAGGGTTCTGCATCAATATTTGAAAGTTTCAGGCACCTTTCGTAAGTCTGACTGCCTGTTTGTTCTGTTTGGGGGCCCCCGTAAAGGGGAAGCGGCAGCTAAAGCTTCGATTTCTAGGTGGGTCTGAGAAGCAATAGTCAGCTTACATCTTACATGGGCGTCAGGTGCCAGTGTGGTTAAGGGCTCACTCTACTAGAGCACAAGCGACGTCATGGGCAGAGCACAGTTTGGTCCTGCCAATGGAGATTTGCCGAGTGGGTACTTGGTCGTCTCTTCATACATTCAGTAAGCACTATCGTCTGGACATTCAGGCAGCAAACGATGCCTGTTTTGGGTCGGTGGTGTTGCGATCCAGGTGGAAAGGTCCCTCCCAATGATGACTGCTCTGGTACATCCCAGTGGTGGAGGACTGAACTGGAGGACCGATAAGGAAAGAGAAATTAGACTTACCTGTTAATTGTTGTTCCTTTTAAAAACTCCAGTTCAGTCCTCATTCCCAGTCCCACCCAGGGATGGTCTATTCAGAGGTTGGTTCCAGTTTGGGGGGGAACTCCAGTCACTAAGGGTAGGAAGTCCTGATTAATCTCAAGAGTGCAGCCTTCCTTTACTCTGTCTTCTCTCTTTTTTTTCTTTCTGATTCGGCTCATGGGGAGGTGCAAGAACTGGTTTTCTCCTTAAGGATTGAGTTTAAGGTTGGAATTAACGATATAGCTACTTATTTGTTGCTCCTTTGAGTCTGCTTTGTCAGTAGTTCACTGGAGCTGATGGGAGAGTCCAGCAGGCTACATCCAGTGATGTCACGATTCTGACATGCCCATTCTCCATGCTGCAGGAGGAGGTGCACTACCCAGTGGTGGAGGACTGAACTGGAGTTACTCAAGGAACAACAATTAGCATGTAAGTCTAATTTCTCTTTTGTCCTTCTGAAGGACCCATGACCTTCGACCCAGGCCTATCTTTCTGACACCAGGTAGCACGTTTTGCTCCAAAATACCTTGGTAGTTCTCTGACTTCATGATTCCTTTAAGATGTTCCAGGCTTCTAGTTCCTGAGGCAGCATAACAGCCCCACAATATTATGGAACTTCCATCTTATTTAATTGTAGGGAGGGTTTTTTTTTTCCTTTATAAGCTTAATTTCTTCGTCTGTAAATATATCGCTGGTCTGCATTGCCAGAGAGCTCAGTTTGGTTTCATCTGTCAACATAACATTTTCCCTGAAGGACTGTGGTTTCTCAAGATGGGTTTGGGCAAAGATCAGGCGTGCCTTTTTATAGCTGTCTTTGAGCAGTGGGGTCCTCCTTTGTTTAGTGCGTGGTGTATGGTGCAGGTTGAAACCACCACTCCAGATTGTTCCAGGTCAGTCTTAAGATCTTTGGATGTTGTATGTGATGTTTTTCCAACAGTTGACACTAGCCTGTGAAGACTAATTGGATTAATTTCCCTTGTCCACTACATCCTGGGAGGTTCTTGACAGTTCCGTGAGCAGAAAACTTCTTAATAATATTGCGAACTGTAGACACAGGAATCCCAAGGTCTTTGGAGAGGGCCTTGTACTCCTTTGAAGTTTGATATTTAGCGATAAGGGCTTTTCTGACTGTCTAAGGAAGCTTGTTTGTCTTCATCATTGTGAAAATGGAATTGGGAGTGAATGTGGCAATTTTAAACATTGGCGCCATCATTCATTGGTTGATTCAAGTCATGTCAGTACTGACAATTGATCACAGGTGTGTCTAATTTTACTGCAATGGGAATGAGAATGGGAATGGAGGAGTGGCCTAGTGGTTGGGGCAAGGTACTTCAGGCCGGAAGGTCGGGGGTTCAAATCCCACTAGAGGACAGCAACCTTGGGCCGGAAGGACTGAGGTTTCTAGTCCCACAGGTGCTCCTTGTGGTCTTGGGCAAGCCACTTAACCCTCCATAGCCCATGTTCCATGTAAAAATAGTTATCTCCAAGTTATAATGCCCTGTTCAATGTAATTTCAGTTTGTTCAATGTAAACCGCACTGATGCAGAATAGCGCGGTATATAAGAGAATGTAAATAAAATAAATAAATAAATAAATAAAATAAATAATGTGGTTCTTCTGTTCAAAGTGATTTGAATTGTTTCTAAGGATGCCAATAATCATATCCTACTCAAAAAAGACTCCACCCAAAAAGTCCACAGGATTGATATCAATAACTAAAAGTGAATCTTTCTGAAAAAAGGAGCTCCCCACTAGAAAAAATTCTTATGTCAGACTGTTTATCATGAGGCTGTGAAGCCTCTCGTGATAAAAAATAGTAAAAAGGAGAGTTTATCAAGTGTACTAGATACCACTGAGTACCAAGGCTTGACCTCGTCATTATCCTTGTTGAGGGCTCCCAACTCCATTTGTGTGGGACACAATTCGAAGTGGACTGCTGATGACTGTTGGCATGTGGGGGGTTTCCTGCTATTTTCTTGTGCGCCAGGCAGTTGCACGGTCGGTATCCATGTTCCGCCCTAGTGTCTCCAATGCATGGTCCTACTCTAGCGCCTGTTACATGCATTTCAGTAAAAGTGCAGTCAATGCACGCCATAGTAAAAGTGCAGTGAACGCGCACTTTAGCACGCACTGTTGTGATGCTTGCCTTAACTCTGTATGTCGTCTTCCAGGAAATGTTGCTTGACCTGTGGGAAGTGAGGCATCTCATCTCTGGATTCTGGACTCTGCTCTTTTTTGCATGGCAGTTTGAGACGTCCCTGAAGGGCCTGCTCCCCCCCCCCCCCTTTCAGCCGGGGGAAACGATTGGTCTGGTCTGGTCTTATTTATTTATTTATCTATCCAGTTTTATATACCACTTTATCCTTAAATCAAAGTGGTTGACAAAACATAGTACAGGTTATGACAAGACAATACAAGGGCGGAGTGGCCTAGTGGTTGGGGCAAGTTACCTCAGGCCGGAAGGTCGGGGGTTCAAATCCCACTAGAAGACAGCAACCTTGGGCCGGAAGGACTGGGGTTTCTAGTCCCACAGGTGCTCTTTGTGGTCTTGGGCAAGCTCCTTAACCCTCCATTGCCCATGTTCCCTGTAAAATAGTCATCTCCAAGTTATAATGCCCTGTTCAATGTAATTTCAGTTTGTTCAATGTAAACCGCCTTGATATCATGAAAGGCGGTATATAAGAAATGTTAAATAAAAATAAAATAAATACAATACAATACATTACATATGATATGATATACAATAATACATCAAAACAGAATACAGAAAAGAACATCATCAAAAAGAAAAGAGACATCAGATATATAGTGAAAGGAGATCAGAAGACACAGCAGTGAAAGGGAGGTTCCATACAGAGGTAGAGGTCTTACCATCGAAGAACATGTATTAATTACTGAGTGACTACACATATTGTCCAGGTCTTATATCAGCTGCATCAACCTTATTATTCTTCATTTTCTCGCCACAGCCCTATGCCTAAGGGCCATACCAAAGGGCCCTCTGGCGAGGCCCTCAGGCACGGGCACGCTCCTGCGTTGGCGGTTTAAGGCAGTTGGTCCCGCAAGCTGATTGGCCGGCTCCGGTGGTGAGGAGGGGCACACAATCACGGCCTTTGATGACTGCTGCTGCTCTCTCTTCAGGGCAGGAGGTGACGAATGGTGCTATGGGTAAGGATCTCCAGCCTGCTGGAGATCTGTCTATCATGCTGTGAACTGTTCATCATCCTCTAGTGCAGGGGTTCTCAACCCTGTCCTCGGGACCCACCTAGCCAGTCGGGTTTTCAGGATAACCACAATGAATATGTATGAGAGAGATTTGCATACACTGCCTCCATTATATGCAAATCTCTTCCATGCATATTCATTGTGGTTATCCTGAAAACCTGACTGGCTAGGTGGGTCCCGAGGACGGTTGAGAACCCCTGCTCTAGTGGGTCTGTGGCCCCCTGGTGTTGGGGGGGGGGTGTCATTTCCAATAGGAGAGATTCTGGATTGTCCTCCCCAGAATTCATTATTTTTCCAACAGGCCTGGTCCTAATGGCTGGAAATTCAGACCCTGCAGCCTCTGGGTACCCCAGCTGCAGTCTAATGTGGGTCAGGCAGAGAGTGGAAGCCCTCTTTGATTGGCTTTGACTAAGTGTCTCAGGCATGGGTTGCCCCCTTGGGGATGGGGAACAGCTGGGAGCTGTCCGAGATTTTGACTGACTTGGACTCATATAGCTCGGCTCTGATGTGGATGTAGAAGTACTTTCGCCTAAAGAAGATTGTGAGGAGACCAGTGTGATTTGCCTACTCCAGAAGGAGGAGCTGGCAGCATGGATTGTCAGGGTCTTATTTGCCTTGAACTTGACGGATTCTTCCAGCATGGAGTAGGAGCCGAAGGTACACCCGCTCCTTCAAGGGGTGCTAAAATCCACTATCTTCCCATTTCCATATGTGATCAAGTTGGAGTGGGACTCTCCTGACTCCTTGCCTAAAAGTTTAAGTACTACTACTGAACATTTGTATAGCGCAACAAGACGTAAGCAGTGCTGCACAGACACATGTAAAAGACTGTCCCTGTTCATCAGAGCTTGCAATCTAGCCAAGACAGACAACACAGTAGCTGTAGACATGGGATACATCTAGGGGGAATGGTAAGGAAATGCAAAGGAGACCAGGTGTTTTTAATTGATGTCTGTACACTGCCTTAAATGCTTTGCACTTGGCGGTCTATAAATGTTTTAAGTAAGTAAGGTGAGTCAAGATCCAAAAGCGGCAGCGGAGAGATGAGTTTTCAGCCTGAATTTGAAAAGGGTCAGAGAAGGCACCTGACGTCCAGTCTCAGGTAGTTTGTTCCAGGCATAAGGAGCAGAAAGGTGAAAAGAGAGGAGGCTGGAGTTAGCAATAGAAGAGAAGAGCAGCCACAGTTAAGGGTGTGTAAGAAGATCTCCAATCTCTGAGGAGTGCGTTGACTGATTTGGCATTCCCAAGGTAGATGCGCAGGTCACGGCAGTTACCAGATGGACCACCATTCCTGTGGAAGGTGGATTGGCCTTAAAGGATTTTCTGGACAGTGAAGTGGATTTGTGGTTGAGGAGTTAGTTTTGCCATAGCGGCAGCTATTTTGCAGTTGGTAATATGAACCAGCCTGATGTCTTGTGCCCTGCTCCAGTGGATTTAGTCTCTTCCGCTGGATGATACTACCTCTCTTTTACCCCTCTTTTGGAGTCTGCTATGGCCTTCCTTTCTGATGCCATGTATGACCTGGTAAGTTATGGCAGCCACAGATGGTGCCCTGACGACGGTTCCTTATTGTTCCTCTTGTCTGATTGTGTAACCTGTGGTTATTCATGCCCCACCAGTAGCTTGGAGACTGAGCATGTCATCTTTCATGACATCCTTTTAGATAGGCTGCTGGCACCTCCCACCAGCCTCCAGTATCCTATTGACAAAACAGACTCGCAGGAGCAACAAATAAGAACTGTGCTATGAATACAAAATTTTGTAACCGCCACAGGCAGCCATCGGCCCCACCAAAGATGGACAAGAAAAAAAAAATCACTCACCTGTTAAAAACTGATAGTAAGGAAGTCCACTGGAGATAAGTCACTCTGGCTCCCCCCCCCCCCCCCGATTTCTCTCCTCTAACCAGGAAGTTACTCCTTATTTTCCTGTGATCTTCTTATCATCTTTCAAAAAAAAAAAAAAAAAAGAGTCCTCACGCTCTGATGCCATCGGCTTCCACACCCAGACTACTCGAATACAGATGACCACCTTCAGGTCCAGGAATGCTTGGCTCTCATTCTTAGTTTGCTGTCCTCCTTTTAAGGATTTCCACTGCCCCAATGATGTTCTCCCAAGTCATGGTGGTGGTCACTGTGGCACCAAAGGATCTGTGTTCTTAGAGAACCTTGGCTGGATCAGTCGGGGAAGTTTCTGGAAGCACGAGTAGGCAGAGTTTGCTCACCAGAGAAGAATGTCAAAGTCTGTTGAATTGCCTGGTGCTGAATCTGTGTGCAGCAGGCTCCCAGAGTCTGGGATTCTTTTCAGCTCCTCAGATTGATGGTGGCATGCATAGGGATGGTGCCGTGGTTGTATGCTCACATATGACTGCTCCAGCAGCCCTTGTTGACTCGATGGTTCCAGAGTTCTCAGGAGTTTGAGCATAGGCTCTCACTCCCATTGATGGTGAAGTCCAGCCTGCGGTGGTGGCAGCAGCCCTGTCATCTGAGAAAGGGCGTGCCTCTGGATGATTTCTCCTGGATCCTCCTGCTGACAGGGAAGTAATATGGTCCATCAACTGCCTAGAGACGAGGGCCATCAGGTTAGGTCTTCTGCATTTTTGGCCTCTGATCGAGGACCGGGCAGTTCGAGTGTTTTCAGATACTGCCACAGCAATAGCTTATGCCAATTGGAAAGGCAGCATGAGACGTGTTGGGGTAGCCCTGGAGATGGCTCTCCTATTTGCCTGGGCAGAGAAGAACCTCCTAGCCTTGTTGGCTCAGCACATTGCTGGGGTGGACAATGTGGAAGCAGACTTTTTCAGCTGGCACTCTCTGGATCAGGAGAGTGGGAGTTGAGTCAGGAGGCATTTCAGTTGATTCTGCGCCACTGGGGTCACCCCGAAATGGATATGATGACAACCTGTTCTAATGCTGAAGTTTGCTGCTTCTCTTCAGTCACCCGCAGAGACGGGGTCAGAGGGCATTGATGCCCTGACTTGGCATTGGCCAAGTCGGCACCTACTGTACATGTTTCCTCTGTGGTCCTTGGTGGGGTGTGTAATTCGGCATATAGAACGCTACCCAGGCAGGATTGCTCTGGTGATGCCAGATTGGAAGAGGTGAACATGGTTTAGGGCCCTGATGCGGCTTCTGCAGGTGCCTCCTCTTTGGTTGCCTCCATTTTGGGGTCTATTGTGGCAGGGACTGATTGTCCTGGAGGACCTGGTTCCTTCTCGCTTACGGCTTGTCTCTTGAAAGGAAACAGCTAGCATGTACGAGTTACTATTCAGTGGTGGATCCATTCTGCTCAAAGCCCAGACAAGGTCTACCAAGTTAGCATACATGCGGATCTGATGCCTCTTTTGAGCAATGGTGTGGAGCTTGGCAGTTGGCTCCCGAGGCAGCCAAGCTGCCATTTCTGTTGGCCTTTCTATAGCCCGGAGAAGGGCTTTTCCCTTAGTTCTCTGAAAGTTCAGATAGCCTTGGCCTGTTTCTGAGGTCTGGTAGCTGGTAATACTCTAGCTTTGCACTCAGATGTCTCGCGCTTTCTCCAGGAGATTTGGCATTTGCATCCTTCCCTCCGGTCTGTGAACCCTTACTGGGATCTGTGTCTGGTGCTCAGGACCCTGATGGAAGTGCCCTTTTGAGCCGTTGAAGCAAGCTACTTTAAAGGATTTGATGCTCAAGACTGTCTTCTTGATCATGATAGTTCCACAAAGCGGATTTCTGAGTTGCAGGCTTTGTCTCTGCGTCTTCCTTCTTGCCTAAGATACCTTCCCCTTTTCACGTGAACCAGGTGATATGCCTGCCCTCCTTCTCTAAGGAGTTGTGTCGGGGGAAGGATAAGGATTTTCATCTTGTGGATGTCCGGAGGGTGCTTCTTCGATTCTTGGAGGTTATAAATTACTTTCATCAGTTTGACCATCTTTTTATGTTGTTTGCTGGCCCGTGCAAGGGTGACATGGCACCTAAGTCAAATTTGGGGCGGTGGATTAAGGAGGTCTTGCCTTGGCATAGCTGTTACAGAACCGGTCAGTTCTGAAGGGTTTGAATGCTCATTCTACCCAAGCACAGGTGTCTTTGTGGGCGGAGCGGAGCTTGGTAGCACCTGCAGACATTTGTCGGGCAGTAACATGTGCATCACTTTCCACTTTTGTCGCGCATTACCACTTGGATGGCCATGCGAGGGTGGACACTGCCTTTGGCTCAAAGGTTTTGTGAGCTGCTATGTCTTCTTCCCACTCAGTGAAGCTGTAGCTTTGGTACATCCCCCTTGTCTGGATGGGTCTAGCAGGATGATATGGAAGATGACATTTTACTTACTAGTTAGTCTTTTCCTTGAGTCTTGCTAGACTAGTCCAGGGCTTTCCCCTGGAACTATTTTGTTTTCTTCTGCAGCAGTACCCTGGGGTCGCTATGATGTTTAGATTTGGCTCTGCGGGTTCATCATCTATTGACAGCCTTATGTTTATGCTTTCCTATACAGTAGAGCATGTTTATGCTTTACTGTTGATCACTCAGTTGCCCAAGGTTGAGGTTGTGTGAAGCTTGCCATGTTTCTCTCAATACTTTGGAACAAATTCTGAAGGGACCTCTGGTGGCTGAGGCGAATAGAGGCATGGGAGTGATGTCATTGAAACCTGGATTTTTCATTGGTTCTTTGTCTTCACCAGTCCCCTGGTAGGGGAATACAACCCACTTGTCTGGACTGGTCTAGCAGGACTCAAGGAAAGGACATTAACTGGTAAGTAAAATGTCATCTTGCATATAATTCCTCCTTTGTTTGCAAATACTGCCATTCATTTTCAGTGGGAATAATCTTAACGTGGAGCTGCATCACTAATCTAAGTCCGAGTTGAGAAATAGTGAGGGCATGTTCCATTGTAGTAGCCTTGGGGAAAAAAGTAAAGCTGTAGTTATGCTGAAAGTGGTGGTTCTAGAAAAAAGGTAATATTGTTAGAAAAATAAGAATAATTAGTGGTGGACCTGGAAAAGAGACGGCTGAGGGGAGATATGATAGAAGTCTATAAATTAATGAACGGAGTGGAACGGGTAAACGTAGATCGATTGTTTGTTATCAGAATATAGAAAGACTAGGGGACATGTAATGAAGCTACAGGGTAAACTATTTAAGACTAATAAAAGAAAAAATTTTCACTCGACGAGTAATCAAACTCTGGAATTTGTTACCGGAGGATGTAGTAAAGGCTGTTAGTGTAGCTGGGTTTAAAAAGGGTTGAACAAGTTCCTGGAAGAAAGGTCCATAAACCATTATTAAGAAGGGACCGAGGATATCAATGCTTCACCCAGTACAAGCATTGTGGAACCTGTGTCTTTTGGGGAAACTCCTAGGTATGTATGACCTAGATTGGCCACTGTTGGAAACAGGATACCGGGCTTGATGGACCTTGGTCTGACCCAGTATGGCATATCTTATGTTCTTATGGATGGACGTTCTCTTATTGTCAGCCTGGACCCAGGATCCAGGGCTATAGCAAGGACTGTGCACTCAGTGTGTGACTGTATAGTTCAAGTACAAAACGGGTGATTGATGTCACCCCTGAGCTTCCAGGAAGCTTGATGAGTGAGTTTCTGCATGTGGTGTGTGTGTGTGTGTGTGTGGGGGGGGGGGGGATGAGGTGCCAGATTTGCAAGTTTCATACTGTATTTCTAGCTTGCTCTGGACCTGCAAGGATCCTCCTCTCTATGTTCTGGAAGCAAAGAATGAATGAGTTCAGGGCTGGGACCCTCCCTTGCTCCTTTCCTGGAAAAGGAGGAAAGTGCTGGGTTGGGGTACCCTACTTCTGAAACAACAGGTATATGTGTAAAATAAAATTTTAAGTAAAACAAAACCAGTTCCACATGTGTATAATTTTAGATCAAGGATATTTCCCCTTACCATTCCTGAGGGATAGGTTAGCATTGCAATGCAATGTGTGCCTTCGAGTTAGTCCTGACTCCTGGCGACCCAGAAGCTCCTGGGTTTTCTTGGCAGTGTCACTGAAAGTAGATTGCCAGGCCTTTCTTCCGAGGCAATGGAGGGTTAAATGACTTGCCCAAGGCCACAAGGAGTGCTAGTGGGAATCGAACCCTGGTTGCTTGATTACCAAGCCAGTGTTCTAACCACTAGGCTACTCCTCCACTCCAGGAGGGATAAAGTGCCTGGTCCCCAGCTATGTGTAGTGCATACACGTAGTTGTTGGCGTAGGCCTTGTTTACTAGGATGAACTCAATTGACTTGTGGGTGGAGCTTTTTTGCTGCCTGTTCTTTGTCTGGGGGTTGCAGCATTTCATTACAGATGCCTCAGGAAGGTGGCTCAGTGCTGATGGCTCTTGTGGTAGCCCAGCGCTGACCAGCCGGCTCTGGGACCTTCCTGGGGTAGGGGGAGAGCAGCCACCACTCGTTTCTCTAACATTCGGCACTGACAAAAATCATGTTCACAACCACTGCCTACTGCAGGACATTTGAGAGTCTTATAGTTTGCCCAGATCCCAAGGGGGGACAAGATGGGAGGTGTGCTGGTCCCCTGATAAATTTGCCCCCGCATGCTCTCTTGGTTGTTGCGAACCCTGATGTATGTTCCTGGCTTTCATGCTGTGTATGTGATGCCTTATGCTGTATCTTTGGGCCTTCTATAATGTTGGACATCTGTTCCCGAATCCTCCAATATAATCTCTGGTCATGATAGTTCTTAATTTAAATATATATATAGTCACGTTCAAAGACAGAATAAATAAAGACTGCTGGAGTGGAAAATCTAATGAGCATTGGAAAGTGTTAAAATTCCTGGCTCAGAACTTTTCCCTTCTGCCCAAGATGAGGTTTTTGTTGACAGCCTGCCCTGCACTGACTCACAGTCTCACATCTATTTTTATCACAATTCCTCATTGTGCCTCACCCCCTTTTCAAAAAAATTATAAAAAAAAATAAAAATACCCACTGCTTGTAGTAACTGCAGCCAATCAGAACAGCATCTGATTCTTAGTTACTAAGGCAACCACAGCAGGACTGGGTTGAGAGAATAAGGTAGGCGGAGCTAAGTCTGCAGATCTTTATGTTCTTAAAGCAGCAGTACAGTGGAGGTTTCTCATGCCTTTGTTCTCTTTTTCTTTTCATTTGCTCATTCTTTCTCTTTCTCTCTCTTTGTTGTTGCTCTCTTTCATCCTTGCTTGTTTACCTGGTAGTTAGGTTTTAGTATAGTTCTTACTTCCCTGATTCCTTCTGTCTAGCCAGCAGTGTGGATGTTTTGAGCACCCCTAATATTGACAAACTCCTTCATTGTGTGCAAGGAGGGATCATTTTTCTGTTTTGAATTTAGTCCACCTAGTGTTCCTGAAATGTTGGTTCCTATGCTACTGTTCACTGCCTAGGCCACCTAGTATCCTTACACCAGCCTTGCCAAGAATCTGTTCTTCACGTACCTCTACCCTGAATTCCATCTTTTCTCTCTTACTTTCTTTGCCTTCATTACTCCTCACATAACGTTGCAGTTCTGGCCCATGAATCATACCTGTCTTTTTATAGATGCAAAATGCAGGTGTTAAGCACAGTTTGATCAAGTATAGGGCTGCCTGAATAGCAGAATTGTTTCCATTCAGCATTTCTTAAAGTGAGGGGCAATGGAATTCTAGCTCTCTTCCTGAAGGTGTCTTGCTGGGCTTTGAAGTAGCAGATGTGTTTCCTAAAGTTTTCATCTGAATTCTAGGATGTAGTTATGGTCCTTAATACTGCCTTCAGGACCCTAGGAGAATGACTGTAGTCAGGGTCGTCTCCCGGGCTGATTGTAAGGTAGTGGGCACCCTAGGGAAACTTCAGCCTTATCCCCCTCCCTCCCCCCCGGAGTGCTCATCTGAACACCATCCTTCCAAGAACAATTCTGTAAAAATGCATAACTAGACATCATACTTTTAAATATTAAACTTTGCTTTCTATGTATCTGTGTGTGCCTGTTCTTCCTGCAGGTGAAGGGATGTGGTGCTGACTCTGAGTTTGTGTGGTTCTCAGAATATATTGGTTTGTTTTGAATGCTGCTGCTTTTTGCTCCCAATCACTCCCCAAAGAAGCTGCTGCCCTAGGTGACTGCCTAGTCTTATCTATTGGTTGGGCAGGCCCTGACGCTAATGCCAGAGATTCTATAAAGGAACATTTGGAACTATAGTTGTTCTCCCTGTACACTCTCCTTGGTACTCTGGAATTGCATAGACTTCCTCTTGCTTTCCTTTTCATACATGGGTGAATCCTGTGCCTTTAAGACAGAAATTGGAACGAATTTAGTTATTTTTTTCAAAAATGGAAATGGTTTATGGTTTATAGTTTATTTTCTAGGAGGAGGAGTTTGGAAGCTGAGTGGGAAGATGGCATATTTCTAGTTAAAAAGTCTCCATCTGTTAGATGTGGTTGTACTTTGAGAGGGAGAAGAGAAATTGAATTCAGTCTTTATGTGACTGGAGGTGCTTACAGCATTAATCTGTTCCAGATTTGTTTTGTGTGTGTGGCTATTGCTATGTTGTATGCATGTCAAGCTATTACTCTCTCTGTATATCTGCAAACATTCAGTCATCATGTCTCTGGGTGTTTGCTCAAGTTGTGGGGGGAGGTTCTACTTTTATGTATATATTTCTCACTTGTAAAATGCAGAATTGGTAAATTACATTAAATTCAGTGGGCATTATAGGGTGTCTGCTGTGTATATAATTGAAGCCTACTACTATGTGTGAGCCTTTCTATAGGAGATGGGTTAGCTACTGTTTCACAGCCTATACCTAGTGTGATCAAGAAAGTTCACTAGAGCCACAGACAGGGGAGATAAAGCTAGTTAGCAGAAAGAGAAATAAAAAAACATCTAAAAGCCTCTAGATGAGGTGACAGAGAGATGTCAGGCACACCTGAGTCAGAGTGACCCAAAATGCCAGTGCTTTTAGGTTGTGAAGAACAAAAAACATTTCAGCGCACAGCTGCAGTACCCAGAGCCAGGCAGCAAATGAAGCTGACTCCCTGAAACTTAAACTGCATTCTGTGGTGTCCCTGAAATCTGATACTCTAGACTGGGAACACAGGCTGGCTGAGTCTGTGTTGAAAAGATTGGTGACTAAGAATTGGCTATAGTGAAAAGAGAACTTCTGTTGATCGGTGCTTGGGTGGGCTTGTGTGGGCTGCAGTGTGTCATAGTTTGTAGAGTTGTGCCTTGCTGCTAGCACATATTTTCTCAGTAAAAATGTTGTCATGGTCTCAGATTAAATATCTCAACCTAAGGGCAGGAGTCTCCCTGAGCCAGAGTTTGTCTGAATGTAGAATAACTTGGCAAAACTTAGATTCTTGAAGGGAGGAAGAACAGAGGAACAGTTATGAGGGAATGGAATGGAAAAGAAAAGGAATTAATTGTGATGGGAACTGCTGGGGTCCCCTAGTGAACCCCAGTTGCAAGTCAAGCAGTGCCTGAAGTCACTTCTCTGTGTAATATTTTGACTGATCTACAGCAATGGGCAATTCTGTTATATTTATGAAGATAAATGGGAGAGGAGAAATTTTGTTCCATATGATTATATGAAAAATGAGTTGTTGCAGCTGTTTGTGAGAGATAGAAGAGGTGTGTGTGTTTTCCCCTTCCCCTGCTCTAGGTGCTGTTGATGCATTATGTGTAATTCAATCTTTTGGCTTCAGTTCAATAAAACAAATGCATATGAAATTGTGGGTATTGATATGGTCCCTCTCCTCATAATTTTGGACTGGGAAGGTTTAGCTGCACTGCTTTGGTATGGCACTGGGTGCCCTGGTAGAGCATGAACCATGGAGTGGAGGAGTAGCCCAAAGGTTAAGAACACTGGCTTGGGAATCTAGAGACCAGGATTTGATTCCCACTAGCACTCCTTGTGGCCTTGGGCAAGTCACTTAACCCTCCATTGTTCAGAAAAATCCAACTTATCAATGTCCCTGTTTAATGTACATTACCCAGTTTAAGTTTCAATGTAAACTGCTTTGATTGAATTGATAAAGCAGTATATAAAACCCGTTAACTAACTAAATGAACTGTCATATGAAAATGGGAGAGTGTTTTCTGAGGAGGGTATGATAGCCTTTCGTTAACACCCATATCTTTCCTAAACAATTTAAAATGCAACCTTCTGTTGATTATGGGAAAAAAAGATTTAATCCTCATATTTTGATCAAGTTCCAAAGGGGTTTGTGTTTCCAATGGTAGGAGTTGTTGGAGCTAAGGGACTGCTTTACTCTGTAATCTGTTGGATTTTGTAGTTATTCTTCCTGCCTGAATATACTTAAGATGAATTCTTCTGCTATAAGTGACAGTGTCTGGCTCCGGATTCTGATAGTATAAGTACCTGAGCCTTTTTTGCTGGCCTCTTTAGTGGCGGCAGTAGCAGCAACAACAACAACTTGGAATAAAAGTCAGTGACTGTTCTGTGTATCAGCCAGCATACATGCTTACAAGCCCTGTCATGACCAGCCTCTTCCATGGGTTTGTGTGATAACAAGAAGTCCAGCTGTGAGGATGGAATGAGCCTGCTCCTACTCTGCTGTAGACATATGGCGGTAGATTGGCCCGTCCGTTGTTAAAGTTACACAGAGAACAGTAGAGGCAGGCCCAGAAGATTTCTAGCGATAAGGAGACACAATGCAGTATGCTGGAGGAGGGTTGACCGGAGGGGATTATACTCCTAGTTAATTCTGGGAGTGGGTGAACCCCCGTGGACCTGGGCACGCAGGTTTTACTATAGAAAAAGCTGACAGGCGCTGGAGACCAGAAACCCCTATTCTGGTTGCACAGGTATAGAAATCTAATATGTTACAATGCAGAATAATATTGGTAAGGCAGAGTTGGCCTGTCCACTAGGTGGTTGTCCAGGGTGGCAGATCCTGGCGTGCAGCAATGTCAACCCCACCTCCGGGGATGCAGCAGTTGAATTGCTGCTGCGGTGGGCTTTAAAATGCTGGTGCTCATGCAAGAAAGTTGCATTGGAGCAGTGGCAGGCCATGAGCTCAAATGGGCGTGGGCACTTTTTAAGGCCGGACATAGTACAGAAGTAGCAGTTCAGCTGCCACCGTTTCACTGTAATGTGCTGGCAGCATGGTGAGCTGGATGGAGGTGCAGTCTTTGGAGGGGCGGCGGAAGGGATGGTTTGTCCTGGGCAGCAGAAACCCTTGTACCGCCACTGGCATAGAAGATACTGAATGTGGGGTAGTACAGGTTTATTTCGTAAGTCCCATGAGAAGTAATGTTTGTGATATACAGTATAGAGAAAGGGGAGGCCAGATTCTCATTTTATGTCGGGGGGGGGGGGGGTGGTGGTGAATATATTATGTAGGAGAAGTGGGTAGTGCAGTATTGTGTGTGTAGGTAGAACTGGAATGTTACAGCATTTTTGCCATTAGCCTTTCTATGTATCGAGCCCTGCTGGAGGAAGATGTATCAACATAAGGGACAGTGCAACACCTCGTGAACGATACGATATGAGGCGGGCGCAGCTGTCCATACGCTGCGCACTGCTTTTCATAGCAGGCCGCCTCCCTACAGCACGTAAAATTCACCCCTTGCAGGCCCAGCTCCCTGGGCGGAGTTCGCCTCCCTACAGCACGTAAAATTCACCCCTCGCAGGCCCAGCTCCCTGGGCGGAGTTCAGAGCTGCCTCTTACTCCCTTGCACAATGAGTCAGGACTCGCAGCCTGCCGAACTCCGCCCTCGCTTGCCTTTAGCCAATCAATAATGTGGATGGGAGGCGCGTCACAACATTTACATCGTACTGGCTTCCCTGCTCAGCCAACGGAGATTCGAGGTGGGAGCGTGGAGCTTTCCTCCTTATTTGCATATAAGTGGCATTCCATCTCCCTCCTATCAGCGAGCGGAGCGCGTGAGAAGTACTATTTGCATACGAATGACATCGCTCCGGCAACCAATGGGCGTGTAGAGGATAATTGGGCATGCGTAGGGCGGGGAGTTGTCCTCCCCCCCCCTCCTTTTTCTTTTTTTTTTTTTATTTTGCTTTTCTTGTTTGCGGTGGAGTGAATGGTTGGATACAATATTACAGGGCGAGACGAAGGGAAGGCTTAGCGCGAGTCTGCACTGGTGGAGGTAGTACGAGCAGCTCCGGGAGATCCGGCCCCCTCCGCTTCGCTGTCATGTGCGCCTGGGGGCTGTGACAGCGTCTCTCTCGCTTCAAGCCCTGTTCTGTTATTGTACGTCGCCTCCAGGACCCCCGTCCCGTGCGGTGTGGTTCTCGCGTCTTTCTCAGACGGGACCCTTCCTGGGGGTATCTCTTGGATACGCATCTCAGCGGGGGCTGGCTGGGGGGAGGAAGGGGAGAAGTGGATGCTTCCTGGAGGATGAACACTGGAATCTGAGAACAGAATCGGATTGGTCCTTGCAGCCACTCGATGACCATCGCTTATAGCTGCAGCCATCAGTGGAGCCTCAGGGAGACAGCGGGCCGTTCTCAGAGGCCGTAGCCTGGTATGAGCAGCCGGGGAGACGTCTGAAGCGGCGGGGGTGAGGTGTTTCCCGCAGGGGCAGCCCCCAGTTCCGGAGTAGTATGTTCTCTGCTGAGCGACCTCTCCCACGGCAGGGACTCAGTATGTTCGGTCAGTGTTTTTATTTTTCATTTTCATTGGAGGGTGGGGATTGCTACAGCGAAGCTCTTCTTGTTGAACAGTATTTGTAATCACTGTGACCCTCTGATGTAATGAGGAGTCCTCATTATAAGCCTGGCTGCGGGGTTTGTGATGCATAGTGACCTCGATTCTTTGCAAGTTGTAATATCTTGTACTAGAGCGATAGATGAAGATGATAATGATAGGTACTTTCTAAATGTGACACGTGATTTGTTAATGTTTTGGAATGATACGCTTTCATGTAGTAGTAAGCAGGCAGTGCGTATCAGACTTTACTATGTTCTCGAAAGGAACGTGAGGAATAATAGAAGCGATGCCTGACTTTTGGAGGGAGATGAGGACTGCCTGCTTCTTATGAGGTGAATAAAGCTATTTTCTTCATCGTAGAGTTTTGCTCTGCACGAGTTGTGTTTGCTGTGTCACCTGGGGCACGTAAGCGTGTATGTGTGAGCGCATACAAACATACAGATTCATACAGTTGTTCCTATACCATTAAACCACTTAAACCCTTTAAGGCGACTAATATAGTGAGATTCCTGGAGGAAAGTTCATAAAAAATGATTAGCCAAGTAGACTTAGGCAAGCTATTGCTCATCTCTTAAAATGGACTGAGAAATTTGATGTACTCCTTGGGATCTGCTGGGTGCTTGCTACTATTGGAGACGGATACTGCTGGGTTAGATGGACCTTGGTCTGACTCAGCATGCTTCATCTTATGTTTTTTTATGGTATTTCAGGACAGTTCCTTTAAAGGAACAGGTGGGATTTTCCTTTCTAGCAGAAATATCTTTTATATTCTCCTTTTCAGAAGAATGGGTTGACTTGAGAAACAGTGTAGGTCAAATAAAATCTTGTGTTGGTGACTTTGCCCATTTTTGGAGGGCAGTATTTTATTTACTTTTTACTAGAAGGTCCATGGGCACACTTACTGTGTATATACTAATCTGTTAATATAAATGGGTTTTTACACAGTAAATGGGATTTTGCACAGTAGTGACATCGATTTCAAGGTAAATACAGAGAGAATTAAGTTGCCTACAGCAGGACATCTCAAAATGCAGTCAGGGTAGTATATATGCATGTAAGGACATAAGAAAAACCATAATGAGTCAGGTCAAGGTCCATAGAGCCCAGTATCCAAGCTGAGTCACAAATACTAAGCAGATCCCAAGATGTTACTTAATTTCCAGGGATGAGGAAGGCTCTCCCAAATTTATCTGGCTAATAATTTTTTATGAACGTTTTCTCCAGGAACTTGCCCAAATCTCCTAAATCCCTCTACATTAGTCAACTTGACCACATCCTAGCAAGAGATGGCACAGTTTAACTGTGTGTTTGATGGAAAAAAGGAAACCTTTGTTTTGTTTTCATTGTGTTCAATCTGCTTGTCATTAATTTATTGTGTATTCTCTTGTCTAACCTTTAAATAAATACAAAAATAACCATTCCCTATTGTTCTGCACCACTCATGATTTTATAAACTTCTGTTATACCCCTCTGTTATCTTTTTTTGTCCAAGGTGAAGAGCCCAAGCCTGTTTAGCCTCTATTCATAAGAGATTTCCCATCACTTTTCTCATTTTGGCCACCCTTCTCTGAACCTTTTCTAGTTCTGTTATATCCTTTTTGAGATGGGACAACCAGAACTGCACACAATACTTAAGGTGCGGTTGCACCAGGGATCTATACCGATGATATTTTCAGTTTTGTTCTTCATCCCTTTTTGAATAATCCTTAACATTCTATCTGCTTTTCTAGTAGCTATGGCAAACTGGGCTGAAAACGTAAATGTATTGTCCACAATGACTCCAAGATTTTTTTCGTGGGTGGTGACTCCTAACTCAGAATTCAGCACATTTGTACCTGTAATTGGGATTATTTTTCTCTGTGCATCACTTTGTACTTGTCCCCGTTTAAATTTCATCTGCCCAATCTTGCAAGATTCTTCTGCAAACCCTTGCAATATTTATTATTTATAAACACTCTTATATATGTAAATCTGTTTTTATTAATAACCAGACCATAACAAATTACATTCACAGTGTACAAGTATAAACAAAACGGCATAATCAACCATGAATATTTAAAAACACTTTTATACTGCGATATGCAAGTGCATTCAAGATGGTATACAAACACAAAATTAAAATAATCACACTATCCATAAAAAAATCAGTAACTGAATATTAAGCAGTAGAAACTTTGAGTAACTTTTGTCATCCACAAATTTGATCTTCTTACATGTTTAATATTCAGAAATGATCTTGAGATAGGAGCAATAACACAGGTCCCAGTACAGATCCTTGAGGCACACCATCACTGACTTTTTTTCTATGTGGATAACTAATGATGTAGTCCTCTCTGTTTCATGTCTTTTAGTCAGTTTGAAGCCCACAAAAGGGCATGACCTTCTGTTCTTGGAGCTTGTCATGAGGAACTTGTCAAACACTTTCTGAAAACCAAATGAACTTTTTTTATGTCCACCAGACCAGTCCAGAACATATGGGTTATGCCCATCAGCCAGTAAATGGATACAGAGACTAAAGAAATGTGAGCTGTGGCTTATAGGATGAATTGTGTAGCCACTTGCTTTTCAGTATTCTGTCTCCAGCAGATGATGATGAGGCATCCATTGCAGCGAAGGCCTTTGATGTAATTTGGAGCAACTGGGGGATTCTGGTTATGAATCTTATGGCAATTGATCATAAAGCCAAGGTCCTGCAATTCTTGTAGTCATTCGGAGGAATGGGGAACGAAAGGGCTGGATGCTGTCTTGTAGTATGGGGCTCTTGTAGAAGGAGATCCCGTATGTCTTCCCTCCTTCCCTGTTGCTGGGACAAGTCTTGCAGAGGATTGCTTTGCATCCCAGGTTGGTATGCGGGTATGATATGTCTTCAGGTGGGAGGCAGCCTACACCTCCCCTAGGGGAAGGGCCGCTTTCATCAAAGACAAGTTCATATGGAAGCAGGGCCAACCAGTCCACTGGGCAGCACAGCACTGTGCCTGTGGCAGGTCATGTGTGCCAAAGCACATGATATGCTACACGCCACTGATGCTGCTGCTGCGCCAAGCTGAGCCTTCCCCTCTCCACTGACCCTGCTGATGGAATTGACAGGGGGGCGGTGGTGGAACAGCTGGGTGGCAGAAACACTTGGGCCAGCCCTGCATGGAAGACCTGTATCCCCTCTGTTACATAGCTCTTGAGATGTCACATTTGAGAAGGAAGGGATACATGGGAAAAAGTCATCACAACTCTTCTACAGACACGTAAGCAGGATCTGGAGAGTTTTTGATGGTTTATGTTCCTCGCTCAGAGCTTCTCCATTTTGAAGTACTGACGTGCAGATACTGCTTTTTCTGCAGGAAGGACTAAAGACGAGTCTGGCTCTGTCGTCTTTGAGGGTTCAAATGGCAGCCCTTACTGCAGTTGGCTGGACGGGGTTTCTTTAGATTTGCACTCCCCATGTGGTGTATTTCCTGAAGGGTGTTGGCCATTGTATGTCCTGTTAGCCCTGTCATTCCAACCTGGAATCTCAGTTGGATTCTCCATGCTCTTAGTGCAGAGCCCTTTGAACCTCTGAAGAGGAGCTTCTTAAAGGCTCTTACTTTAAAGATAGTGTTTTTATAGCAATCTGTTTGGCTTGGAGGATTTCTGAGCTCTGGCCTTGTCTTGTGGGGACTCTCTTGTATTCTTTCCAACTCAGTGGAAGTTGGAAAGAATTTATATAAAAGAGTTGAAGGTCTGGGGGCAGAAACTGGTAAAAAGACAGAGTGTGAAAATGGGCCAGATTGGACTAGTTGACTAGGTGTTCCAGAGATATAAGCTCTTCCCCCCACCCCCAAAAAGAAAAATCTGTTCATTTTTATGGGAGGAGGAGTTCCAGCTTCTGTAGCATAGAAACTTACAGTGAAACATAGCAATTAAGAAATGTCTTTTTTTCAAACTCCTTCTTGTTCCCTACTCTTCCACCCTCCTCCAACTGCTCTATCTCCACACACTGCACCCCAAAATTACTACCGTGCAACTGCCCCTACCTACCTGCCAAATGTCTCCCACCACCAACTGCCCCACCATCTTGCAAATTGCTCTGCCACACCACAAACTGTCCCCACCCCAAAGGACAACCTCCCACAACTGCCTGACCACTCTACAGACTGTCCCATCCCCAAAGGTTACACACTGCAACTGCCCACCACACCACAAACTCTCCCACCCTAAAACAACCTTCCACAAATGCCACCCACCCAAAAATAACTCTTTGCAACTGTCCTACCACCCCGCAAATTACTCCTAACTCCGATATTCTCCCGCAACTGTACCATGACCTTGCCAACTGCATCTGCTTCACCACCCCACAAACTGCCCCCTCCCAAAAATTACTGCCCTACAGTTGCCCCACCCCCAAGCACTACCCTTTGCAACTGCCTGACCAACCTGTACACTGCTCCTTCTCATAAAAAAAATATTCCCAAGCATACACCATACTATCCCCACAAATTGCCCCACAACTTAAAAAAACAAAGCAAAAAAAAAAACAAACCCCCACCCACAACTGTCACTACTCTCTCAACTCTCCGCCACCTCAATTGCCCCTCCATTCTACAAACTGTCCTCGCTCCAAATAAGTACCCCCTTACAATTGCCCCATCCTCAGAAACTATATCTTGCAACTGCTCCACTACCTCACAAAACACCCTGTCACCTCAGAAACTGCCCCACCACCATAACCTACACTCTGCAACTCCCCAACCATCCCACAAAACTGCTTCTATCCCCAAAACTGTCCTTGCCAACTGCCTCGCCACATCGCCAACTGCTCCTGTATCTTTGTCCACCACCCCAGAAACGGACCTTTCATAAGCTACCACACCACAATTGCTCCATCCCAAACAACCCCCCTGTGACTGCCCTACCATCCTGCAGACTACTCTACTCACAAAAAATATTAGAATTCTCTACCTGTGATGTACTGCAATCTCCAGGAACAAGCAGGAATGAGTCTTCACATATGGGTACGTCAGTACCGACGGAGCCTGCGCGGGAACGCTCCCCAGCTTCCCAAAAAGGAAAGCTTTTGGGAGCATCCCACAGCGCCTGCGCGCTGCCTTCCCGCCTTTTCTAACCGCCTCTCCCCAGTTCTTCTTTTCCGCGGAGCCAGCAGGTCGTGTTCCTGTCACCGCTGAAGAAGTTCTTTGTTTTATTTTATTTCTTTGATCGCGCGTCTGCCTTCCCCGACGTCGGACCGGTACCGCCGGTCTTTCTTTCTTTTCTTATTAAAAAAACAAAAAAAACAACATATTTTTCCCTCACTTAGTGTGTTTTTCCTCTTTGGGCCTTAGGCCTCACGAGAAATTTTCCTCATGGAAAAACCAGCCTCCGGGTTTTAAAAAATGCACTAAGTGCAGCGGTACTATTTCTGTCACCGACACCCATGAATGGTGTCTTAAATGTTTGGGTCCTGACCACTCCATTTTGGATTGTCCGTCCTGCTCCTTGATGTCTAAACGAGGTTTACAGAACCGAGCAGCTAAGCTCCATGTGCTGTTTCCCTCTGATGCAGCTTCAGTGGCATTGACGTCTTCCAGGGCCTCTACTTCCTCCCATGGATCTCAGGTAACCAAACATAAATCCAGCTGGTCCTTGAAGGGTAGATCTCCTTCCAAGCATTGAGATGCCTCCGGGTTTGCCCTTGAGGATTCCGCAACGGCAAAAAAACCCTGGCGGGAAGCTCCGGCTTCCAAAGCTCCTCCTATGGGGTTACAGGTTGACATCGATGGCACGGCCTCAACCGATCACCTGTTAGAATGCTCTGGGGTACCGGCGCAACCTTCCGGTACCGAATTCCAGGCATTCATGGCGTCGATGGATCAGAATGTTCTATCCATGCAGCAGGCTATCACCGCCTTCATTCAAGCTGCGACGCCGCTGATACCACAACAAACTCTGTTATCTGTATCGGCTCTGGTACCGGCACCAGTGTTGGTACCGGTACTGACTGCATCGACATCGACCAGGATGCCGACTGCAGCGGTTCCCTGTCCAGGGATGCCCATCGGTACCGAACTGGTCCCAATGACGCCTGATGTCGATACCGCTCGATACGCGTACCGAGCTTTGGGAGAGCACCCTGACAGTCGATACTTTGATTCCTCCGAAGACTCTGATGCATCGGAGGAATCTGCTGAAGTATCTATAGCTCTTCCTGAAGAGCCGCCTTCTCCAAAAAGAAGAATGTCTCCTCCAGAGGACTTGTCCTTTCAAGACTTCATAAGAGAAGTGGCTAAAGGACTTTCTATCTCAGTAACCTCTGAATCGGAGCCTAGAGCTAAAAAATTGGAAATTTGGTAGAAAAATCTTCCAAGCCAGTATGCTCATTGCCAGAATCAACTCCTATAGTCTTTATATGGGTATGTTTCTGAAAGAAGTTGCAGATAAGCTGCACACTTTCCTCCCTTTTCTTCCAGAGGATAAAAGGGAAGAATTTCTTATTTGGATTAAGCATACTCAAGATATTTCAAAGTTTTCCAACCGTGCAGCTTTTGACTCCTTTGAGGGTGCCAGCAGGGCTTCGGCCATTGCCATAGCTGCACGCAGAATTGCTTGGCTCCAAGCTTCTGATCTAGAATCTTGGGTCCAGCATGGCTTGGGAAATCTTCCCTGTACAGGAGAAAACTTGTTTGGCAAAGATTGGCAAATAAAAGCCACTCAAATGGATGCAGAAAATTCTGCTTTGGATAGACTTTCAAAGTCAACCTCCATTCCTGCCAAGAAAAAACCTTTCAAGAAGTCTTTTTTCAAGAAAGGCAGATTCCATCTTGCTTCTGGCCAACAATCATCTACAGGTAGTTTTGCTACTAAGCGTCAGCAACCTAAACAGGCCAGGCCTAAGCCTACAGGGGCTGCTGCAACTCAGCAGACCCAGCCTCCTCAGGGTTTTTGACTTGATGCTAGAGAACTTAGCCTTTCTGGCTCTGAAACAGCCAGAGCCTCTCACCATTCCAGGAAGGTTAGCTCATTTTGCTCCCAGATGGGAGCAAATTACAGCAGAGCAGTGGACCCTCTCCATCATAAGGGAGGGCTACAAGCTTCATTTCTCAAACCTTCCTCCTCAAACCATGGTGAGACATTTCAATTCTCCAACATCTCTCCTCGACCTTCTAGGTCAGGAGGTGGCTGCCCTTCTTGCCCAAGGGGCAATAGAAGAAGTACCTCTTCTTCAACAAGGGTCAGGGTTTTACTCCCCCTACTTTCTGATCCCAAAGAAAACGGGGCTACAGACCCATATTAGATCTCAGAGAATTGAACAAATTTCTATGCAAGGAGAAATTCAAGATGCTTTCTCTGGGCACTCTCCTTCCATACCTTCATAGTCAGGATTGGCTTTGTTCTCTAGATCTCAAGGATGCGTACACACATGTCCTCGTCCTCATCCATCCATCTCACAGAAGGTTCCTCCGTTTTCTTTTCCAAGGAAAGCATTACCAATTCAGGGTGCTTCCTTTCGGTCTGGCCTCTGCTCCAAGAGTGTTCACCAAATGCATGGCTGTAGTAGCTGCATTTCTACGCACTCTGGGAATATTTGTATTCCCATACCTGGACGACTGGCTCATCTGAGCTCCATCTCAGTCAGAGGCCCAGACTTCCCTGGACTGCACAAGGCACATTCTGCAGTATCTGGGACTTGTGGGAAACCTCCCAAAGTCCCAGCTCACCCCTACTCAGTCCCTAGAGTTCATAGGGGCCTGGCTGGATACTACCACTGCAAGGGCCTATCTTCCTCAGGCCCGTTGCCTACGCCTAGTGCAGTTAGCCTCCCAGATTCAGTCAAAGAGTCATTTAACTGCCCGGGAGATGCTACAACTGCTAGGCCACATGGCATCCACAGTGCATGTGGTACCCTATGCTCGCCTTCACATGAGAGCAGTTCAATGGACTTTGTCCACCCAGTGGACTCAAGCATCAGGGGCTCTCTCAGACCAAATAGCAACCTCCAAACGCCTCTTGGTCTCTCCAGTGGTGGATGTCCACCCAAAATCTGTTGCTGGGGTCCCCCTTCCAACAGTTGTTGCCCCAGGCAACCCTCACAACAGATGCCTCCCAAACAGGTTGGGGAGCTCATCTACAAGACCTCTCCACTGAGGGCTCTTGGTCTCCACAGGAGACCTCTCTACATATCAACCACTTGGAGCTCCGAGCAGTTTTTCTAGCTCTCAAGGTCTTCCATACCCTGCTCAGCTACAAGACAATCCTCATTCATACGGACAATCAGGTAGCCATGTTTTACATAAACAAGCAAGGAGGAACTGGCTCTCTGTCGCTTTGCAACAAAGCTTTAAGATTGTGGGCCTTCGCCAGAGAGCATCAAATCCATCTCCTGGCCGTATACCTCCCAGGAATCCAAAACTCTTGGGCAGACAGACTCAGTCGAGTTCTGCTTCCACACGAATGGTCCCTGCACATGGACCAAGTACTCAGAATCTTTCAAGAGTGGAGAACCCTGGACATAGACCTCTTTGCAAGTCTGTGGAATGCCAAACTTCCCCAGTTCTGTTCCAGAATTCCGTGTCAGGGAGTTCAGGCCAAGGATGCCTTCCTCCTTCACTGGGGTCAAAACTTCCTGTATGCCTTTCCACACATTCCTTTAATTCCCAAGACTGTTCAAGCTCTAGAGGGATCAAGGATCCATGATCCTCATAGCTCCACGCTGGCCACGCCAAGTGTGGTACCCTCTACTTCTGCATTTCTCTCAAGCTCCCTCCCTAGACTTGGGAGCTGCTCCAGACCTTCTGTCCCAGGAGGAGGGGACTTTGTGGCACCCAAACCCCAAGTCCCTTCACCTCAGAGCTTGGTTGCTGAAGGCCTAGACCTTCAAGATTGGAATCTTTCTCAGCAGGTGAAGGATATCCTCCATGCTTCCAGAAAACCTTCTACTAGACGTTCCTATGCTTTTAAATGGAAAAGGTTTTCCATTTGGTGTGCTGAGAAGGGTCTTGACCCTCTAGCACTACCTTTGGATTCTCTATTGGAATATCTCCTGCATCTCTCCAATGCAGGCCTTAAGACGATTTCAGTAAGGGTCCATTTGAGTGCTATTGCAGCATCCCTTAAGCCTATTAATGGACAGCCTATTTCCTCTCATCCTCTTATTGCAAGATTCATGAGAGGCCTAACTTTAACTAAACCTCCCATTAGGCCTCCTCCGTTGGCATGGGACTTAAATCTGGTTCTTGGTCAGCTTATGAAGCCACCTTTTGAACCCTTAGCCACCACCTCCTTGAAATTTCTTTCCTGGAAGGTTATTTTCCTCATTGCAGTCACCTCAGCTCGCCGCATCAGTGAACTGCAGGCCTTAGTGGCTAATCCACCTTATACAAGGTTCCATCATGATAAGGTAGTCCTTAGGACCAATCCACACTTTATGCCTAAAGTGGTTTCACCTTTTCATCTTAATCGAGAGGTGTATTTACCTGTCTTTTTTCCAGGTCCTCATGCATCAAGTGCTGAGAGGAATCTTCATACCCTGGATTGTAAGAGAGCTCTTGCCTTTTACTTACAAAGGACACAGCAACATAGAATGTCTTCTCAACTCTTTGTTGCCTTTGATCCCTCTCTTTTGGGACTTCCAGTCTCTAAGAGGACACTGTCCAATTGGATTGCTCAGAGTATTTCTTTCGCCTACCAGAGTAAGAACCTTTCTCTGGAAGGCCATGTCACAGCTCATAATGTGAGGGCCATGGCCACCTCTATGGCTCATCTAAATTCTGTGTCCATCGACCAGATCTGTCGAGCGGCCACCTGGGCCTCAGTTCATACCTTCACAGCCCATTACTGTTTGGACAAGGACTTCCGCCGGGATGCCTTGTTTGGTCAGGCTGTTCTCAAACACCTGTTCCATGCTTAATCAACTCCTGCCCTCCATGCCTGAGATCCATAGGAGGAGATAGAGCCCTTCACAGGGTCTCATAACCTTGGGGATCTCCCAGGCATCTCTAGCTAGGGAGTCCCCATATGTGAAGACTCATTCCTGCTTGTTCTTGGAGATAGCACAGTTACTTACCTGTAACAGGTGATCTCAGGGAACAGCAGGAATAAGTCTTCACAACCCACCCACCTCCCCTAGGAGTTGTATCTCTCTATCTATTTTTTTCCTTTCCTCTCTCTGTCTCAGCTTTAAAACTCTAACTGGGGAGAGGCGGTTAAAAAAGGCGGGAAGGCAGCGCGCAGGCGCTGTGGGATGCTCCCAAAAGCTTTCCTTTTTGGGAAGCTGGGGAGCGTTCCCTTGCAGGCTCCGTCGGTACCGACGTACCCATATGTGAAGATTTATTCCTGCTGTTACAGGTAAGTAACTGTGCTTTTCATGTTGACATATATCTCATTTTCTTTTCTGCTATTTCTACTGTGAAAGGGACTGAGTAAATTGCATTGCTTTCTAATTGGTTGCTGCATGTACAGTTAGCTAATATCTATTGCCAAGGGCAGGGCTAGATTAAGGAATTGATGAGTTGGAAACATACCTAGGATTGAAAGTTTAGGGGAGAGTGGTGCCACTTGTCATCCTAATCTCCCAAGTGCTGAGCACAACTTTTTATCATTATTCAGGATTCTACTGGTTTGTTTTGTTTTTTCTTTCAGTTAATATATGGAAGGTAGAAAGATGCTTAACGTTATCTGGAGATTTTTCAGTTTTACAACCTTTATCTGTAGTTATTTAATTCTCTCCCCTGTGTGAGTGAGTGTGCCCTTTTGCTTCTAGTGTAACTAGCAACAGAGACTGGGTAGGATCCAGCCAATGGGAAGGCTCTGAGGGCAAAGCATTTGTAATGTTGCTCTAGATACACAAAGGGAGGAGATGAGCTGAGAGAAGCTTTGTGCTGTACAAGCTTTTGTTTTTGCATATGATGGGAGATGGAAGAGCCCCCCTCTGCCCTCCTGAATACACCTCAGTGCATTTCTGTAGTAAACGCAGTTCCAACAGTTGAACTGTAGAAACACACTGAACATACTTCTAAGGTTCTTGTCCACTCTTTGGTCACCTCCCGTCTTGACTATTGCAACCTCCTCCTTGCTGTTCTCCCTCACTGTCATCTCTCTCCTCTTCAATCTGTCCAGAACTCTGCTACATGGCTAATCTTCTGCCAGTCCCGATACTCACTCATATAACCCCTCTTCTAAAATCAATTCACTGGCTCCCTTTCCATTTCCATATCCAATTCAAATGTCTCCTAACATATAAATGCATTCACTCTGCTGCCCCTCACTACCTTTAACTCTTTCCTCTTCGTCTCTCCGAGCCAGTCCATAGGGTTGTCAACCTTCTCCAGCAGCTGAGGACTGAATTTGAGTCTTGCTGACAGCTACTCCAGCTCTCTAGTGTCAGAGACTGTCTTTCAGTCCTCAGCAGCTGGATAGGACGTGGGGCTGACAGGCTCCCAGAGGGACGAAGAGGAATGGGGTTTTTAGGATTACAAAAAAAAACAAAAAACCCGGGGTCTGGTGGGTGCCCTAGCTGGGTACTCTTCTTTCCAGACAGGATTTGCCATTTTCAATTGGGGAAAAAAAACCAAAACGGTCTACCGGGCTCGGCTGCACAGGGCAGTGCGGTGAGAAGCAGAGCCTGCCTCGCAGAGCAGAGCTGTTTCCGAGGGCAGGTTGAAAGCTAGACACTGGGAGCCTCGGAGTTCAGCAACTTCTCTGCCTTTGGGCTTCATTCGACTCGCCGCTATCAGCGGCATTGGTAGTTGGACCCTGCATTCCTCAGGTGTGCAGGTAAGAGGGCTGTTCACACGCGGCTTGGCGGGAGGGCAGGTAGGAGAGCGGAGTCTGTTTTTGGGCCCTAGTTGCTTGTCGGCGATTTTACTTTTAAAGCACATGCTGCCAGTCTTGGCAGCGTGCACTCAGTGTGGCAGTCGTCAGGGCCTGTCCGAAGCCTGGATCTGCCGCTTTTGTTTTCGACGGGGTACTCGGCTTCATCGTTTATTTGGAGGCAGCACGGAGGACAGAGCTCTGGCTGCAGGACCGTTAGGCAGCCATTTCGTCGTGGTTGAGAAGACAGGAATGGCGGCCATGTTGGAAAAGCCGGCCGTTCCTGCCGCGGCTCTGGAAAAGCAAGGAAAGCGAAAAGCAAAATCAAAAAAGCCTGCACCAGCGGGGTCAAGCTCTCAGCCGCCGGTAGCAGTGGGGCAGGGGGCTTTAGAAGCTCTTTTTTTTGGCGGAGTTCATTTTATCTCTTCATAAGGCTTATTGCCTGAAGTTACAGCAAGCGCTTGGCACAGGTTTTGATCCCTTCTTTGCGGGAGGGCAGAGAGGAGAGGGCTCCCTGATAGATCCCGGAGAGGGCTCTTCCAAAACGGGTCTGGCAGTAGAGGTGGGCTCCGATGGCTTCGGACCGCACGCCTCAGGGCTCCTGAGTGCTGAGGAGGGAGAAATCCTCTCAGACTCAGGTCTCGAGCAGTGGACAGGAGATCTTGAGGAAGGTGAAATTGCCCCAGGAGAGGACTATAATGTATTCAGAGTCTTCAGAAAGGAGGAGCTCGGAGCGCTTATTGTCCATTCACTAGCGGCCCTTATTACTGTACCAGCGGTCCAGGAGGAACCGCTCGAAGACCCTCTGCTTCAGGGTTTTAAGGCGGAGCAGAGATGTTTTCTGATTCACAGGGTGATCAAGGTAATGGTGGAATCGGAGTGGGACTATCCAGAGGCTACCCTGCGCGGAGTACATGCTATAGGGCGCCTATACCCAGTTCCACATGACGAGCGTGAGTTGCTTCGCATGCCAAAGGTGGATGTCTTGGTGGCAGCGGTAACTAAGAAGACCACGATTCAGCTGGAAGGTGGAGCAGCTCTCAAGGATCTGCAGGATAGGAAGTTGGAAACTCTGCTTAAGCAGGCTTTCGATTCCAGTGCTCTTGCCCTACAGGCGTTAATTTTTGGAGCTTATGTGGCGAGGGCCTCCATCTGTTGGCTCCAGGGGGAGTCTCGTCCTGAGGGGGAGGATGGTTCTTCTCCAGAAGGTGCAAAGTTAGTCGACGGCAGCCTATCCGGCAGATGCCTTTTATGATTTGGTATGGATTTCAGCAAAGTCCATGACGTCGACAATTGCCGCCAGAAGGTTCCTCTGGCTGAGGAATTGGGCAGCGGACGCCTCCTCTAAGACTCGTCTTAGTAAGCTTCCGTATAAGGGCAAGCTCCTTTTTGGGGAAGCGCTGGCGAGAATTGTTAAGGATTTGGGGGATTTCAAAGGGGGTCATCTCCCGGAGGGTTCCGAGCCTGGTTCTTTGCAAAAAGGGCAGAGTAGGGAGTTCCGCAGGTATAGAGGCTCTCGGTTCACTCCGTATCCGAGATGATGTTTCTTGTCCAGGGGACAGTCCTTTTGAGGAGCGCAGGTGTTCGGATGCGGTTATTTCGGACCCCAGCAGGCCTCTGCTAAGAAGTGTCAATGAAAGGAGGTTGGTCCAGGCGGAGGTTCCAGTAGGAGGTCGGATAAGGAATTTCCATTCCGCCTGGGCAGCCATCACTACGGATCAGTGGGTCCCAGAGATTATCTGGGAAGGGTACGCTGTGGAGTTCGCTCGTCCGGTGCCAGAGGCCTTCGTGGCGTCTCCTTGCGGATCCGCTTCAAAGAGGAAGGCGGTATCCGATACCCTTCAGCAGTTGCTACAACTCCAAGCGGTTGTTCCAGTTCCGCACAACCAGTATGGGTTAGGTCGATACTCGATTTATTTTGTGGTCCCCAAGAAGGAAGGGTCCTTCCGACCTATTCTAGACCTCAAGCACGTGAATTGCTGCTTGAGAGTTCCGCATGGAGACCCTGCGATAGGTCATTCGTTCAGTAAAGCCGGGTGAGGTTCTTTCCTCCATAGATCTGACCGAAGCTTATTTGCACATCCCCATAAGACTGGAGCATCAGAAATTTCTGCGATTCGCAGTGCCAATGGGCCATTTTCAGTTCCCAGCATTACCGTTCGGGTTGGATGTGGCGCCACGCACATTCACAAAGGTTATGGTGGTGGTGGCGGTCGCGTTGCGGAAAGAGGGTGTCCTGGTGCACCCTTACCTTGACGACTGGTTGATTCGGGCAAGTTCCGTCTCTGAATCGGTCGCGGCAACATCTCAAGTAGTGGATTTCCTGGAGCGACTAAGTTGGGTGGTGAACCAGACCACGAGTCAGTTGCTTCCGGTGCAGCGCCTGCTCTACCTAGGAGCTGTATTTGACACGACCATAGGGGCAGTGTTTTCTACCAGAGGACAGAGTGCAAAAGCTCTTGAGGCAGGTATCAGCCTTTTTGCGCATAAAAGCTCCAACGGAATGGCGATAATTACAACTTCTAGGCTCCATGGCGGCGTCCTTGGATCTAGTACCCTGGGCCAGGGCGCATATGCATCCGCTTCAGCAGGCGTTACTATCCCGCTGGTCGCCTCAGGTTCATCCCCTGAATTGGAGATTGCTGTGCCCGGAGGCAGTCGGCGTCAGCTTGTAGTGGTGGTTGCAGCCCAGACATCTGCGGGCGGGAATGCCACTAGATCAGCCGAATTGGGTGACTGTCACCACAGATGCCAGCCTAGCGGGGGCGCATTGTCTGGCTCAAGTGGCTCAAGGCTGCTGGCCGGAAGAGGTGATGGGCTGGTCGATCAATCGGCTAGAAATGCAAGCAGTGCTGCTAGCCCTTCAGAAATTTGTCCATCTGGTAGACGGAAAAGCGGTTCGTGTGTTTTCCGACAACGCGGTGACAGTGTCGTATATAAATCGACAAGGGGGCACGGGATGTCCAGCCTTGTTGGAGGAAAGTCAAATTTTGATGTCATGGGCCGAAACTCATCTGGTGGCGTTTTAAGCAGCACGTGTGGTTGGGACAATGTGCAGACCGACTTTCTCAGTCGCAGTGTCTTGGATCCGGGAGAGTGGGAATTGAACGTGGCGGTCTTTTGCGACATTACGTTGCGATGGGGACAGCCGAGCATGGATTTGATGGCCACTCTCAACAACGCCAAGGCGAGTCATTTTTTCAGCAGATGCAGAGAACGCATGTCGGAAGGCCTCAACGGCTTGACGCAACCATGGCCGGCGGTCGAGCTGCTGTATGTGTTTCTGCCATAGCCAATGATTGGTCGAGTCATCCGGAGGATAGAGCGTCACGGGGGAAGGGTGATTCTCATTGCACTGGACTGGCCACGGAGAGCTTGGTATGCGGATCTGGTTTGACTGTTGGTGGCTCTGCCGTGGATGCTGCCGGACCACGTCAATCTGTTGAACCAGGGCCCCATTCTAATGCTGAATGTGGATCGATTCTCGCTTATGGCTTGTCTCTTGAAAGGGAGAGGCTAAGACATAGGAGTTAATCAGCAGTGGTGATAGCCACGATGTTGAGGGCCCGGAGAAGATCTACGTCCTTGGTGTATATTCGTATTTGGCACATTTTGAGGCTTGGTGCTCAGGCCATGGCATTCATCCATTCGGAGCCTCGGTGCCAGATGTCCTGGCTTTCCTGCAAGGAGGTCTGGCTAAGGGTCTGGCTCTCAGTACCCTAAAGGTACATTTGGCTGCCCTGGCATGTTTTCGAGGAAAGGTGCAAGGAAGCACTTTGTCGTAGCATCCGGATGTAATGAGATTCCTAAGGGCGGTTAGGAATCTGAGACCTCCGTTAAGGCCAGTGATACCACCTTGGGATTTGAACTTGGTTTTAGAGGCGCTGACGTGGCCTCTGTTGGACCCCGGGGGGGCGGTTCCGATGAGGGAGTATTCTTGGAAAACCACCTTCTTGGTGACGTGTTCTGCCAGAAGGATTTCGGATCTGCAGGCACTTTCGTGCAGAGAGCCCTATATTCAGTTTTCTATGGAGAAGGTGATTTTGCGCTTTGTTCCGTCCTTTCTCCCGAAGGTGGTGTCTGGTTTTCACCTTAATCAGATGATTTCACTTCTGACCTTTCAGGGCCACGGGAAGTCGGCAGTGGATAGATCATTGAGGAAGTTAGATCTTGGGAGAGTACTACATAGGTACCTTAAGAGGGCGGAATCTTTTCGCAAAACAGACCGGTTGTTCGTACTGTTTGGGGGGGGCCGCGAAAAGGAGAGGCCGCTTCCAAGGCCTCCATTGCTCGTTGGGTGAAGCATGCCATTGCAGCGGCGTATCAGGCGAGCAGGAAGACTCCCCTGGAGGGTCTCCGAGCTCATTCGACTCGAGGCCAAGTGGCTTCCTGGGCTGAGTTCGCCTTGGTTCTGCCAGTGGATATCTGCCGGGCGGCTACTTGGTCGTCTCTGCACACGTTTGCAAAGCACTATCGGTTGGATGTTCAGGCACAGGCGGATGCAAATGTAGGGGCCTCTGCCATAGTAGCAGGCCTCGCTGGTCCCTCCCGAGGTTAGGTACTGCTCTGGTACTTCCCTATGGTTCTTGGACTGGCCCGGAGAGACGAAGAGGAAGAAGAAATTAGGCCTTACCTGTTAATTGTCTTTCCTTGAGATCTCTCCGGGCCAGTCCATGGCCCACCCAAGTCATGTGCCGAGTTTGGAAGACGACTGTTTTTGGTGGTTCGTCAATGGGTGAAGATGGCCACAGGTATTTTGGAGCGAGGTGGAATGGGGTATAACAACACAGAGTTAGGAGTTTGGCGTTCCACCCATAAGGATCAGAGCAGCGCGGGCTATGGGGCTCCCTGAGGGTTTGGGGGCTACAGGTTACGGGCCGTTCTAGTTTAGTTTAAAAAAAAAAAAAAGAAAAAAAATGAGAGAGTTCAGCAGCCCAGTTGGAGCATTTGTTTTTTTTCTTGTGCCAGTGTTTGAGCGAAGTTGACGATGGTTACTAGGTGAACTGCTTTGATAACGGATGACTGAGTCTCTGACACTAGAGGGAGCTGGAGTAGCTGTCAGCAAGACTTTGAAATTCAGTCCTCAGCTGCTGGAGAAGGTTGACAACCCTATGGTTCTTGGACTGGCCCGGAGAGATCTCAAGGAAAGACAGTTAGCAGCAGGTAAGGCCTAATTTCTTCTTTCTCTCTCCTTGTAAACTTTGCTCCTCCTCTGACTTTCTTCTCTCTATGCCCTTTTTTTCATCTGCAAACTCCTGACTTCACTCTTTTCACCGTGCTGCTCCTTATGCATGGAACAAACTTCCTCTATTTTTACATCAAGTCTCTTCTCTCCTCCTCTTCAAATCCATTCTAAAGGCTTACCATATTTGGGTCCTAATCCCATGTTCTCCTTGTCTCCTTTCCTATTTGAACCCCCTTGTTTCTCTTGTATTGTGTACTCTATCTTAATTAGACTGTAAGCTCAATGAGCAGGGACTGGCTTTTTTATGTTTGTACAACGCCGTGTATGCCTTGTAGGCGCTATATAAATGATTAATAGTAATAGTAGTAGTGGAAATAATGATTCATGGTAACTTAGCAATTACAGAATTGCACCTGTCAAACAGCTATTCCCTCTTATCTCCTCTCCCTATCACAGACATACAAACATGGATATAAATACTGATACACAAGCGCATACATTTAAGCATTCACATGCACACATGAATTGACAATAAGCCACATTCTTACAAGCTTGCATAAACATACCAGTCCACAAAGACAGACACATACACTTAAAAATAATAAACATGCAAAACAGAGATGCACACAGACACACACATAGACAAGTCACACCCACAGACAATACAGATTACAAAAATACAGTTTTAAAATGGGCCAAATCAGACTGGGGCTTCCAGAGAAATGACCTCAACCCCCCCCAAAAAACATAGTTCAGTGTATTTCTGTGAGAAGAGGAGTTTATGGTTTATTCAGTATTTAATATACTGCCTTTCAGGCAAATCAAAGCTGTTTAGAATAAAAGCAAAATCACTAACAGTGGGGAAAGGAAATACAATCTGACAATAAAGGAAAGAGAGAGAGGAGCAGGAGACAAGAGGGAAAGAGGAAGGGGTTGCAAAAGACAGGGAGAAGGAAGGGAGGAGAATTGGGAGAGGACACACAGGGAACTATTGAAGGGTATTGAATGCCATTTGGAAAAGGTGAATTTTTAAGGAGGACATGAAACGGAGTTCCAGCTTCTGTAACAGAAAGTACATACAACAAAACATAACAGTTAGGGAATTGTTCCTTTCAAACTCCCTCTCTCAATCTCTCAAACTTCTCCCGCCCCCAAACATACTCCTTAACAATTGCCCTATCAACATGCTAAATGCTACATCATGAAAAAAAATACACCAGAACCTGCTCCACCCATCAAAAATATCCCCTTTCACAAACTCCCCCATGCTGCACCCCCCTAAAACTCCCCACTGTAACTGCCCCAACCGTACTGCAGACTACCTGGGCTATACCAGGCTGTACTTTATTCAGGAAGGGCAGGGTAGGAAAAAATGGAGGTGTAATGGCACTATATGTCAAAAATAATATTAAAGCTATAGAATTGCAAGGCTTAAAAGGAAGAGAGGAGGCACTGTGGGTTAAACTAGAAAGAGGGAAAGGGAAATCCATTTGCATTGGAGTTATATACGGATCCCCCTCACAGGGAATAGAAGTGGACAAAGATTTAATAGAAGACATATACACAGTATTGCCATGAAAGGAGAAGTGCTACTGCGGTGTTATCTAGAAGTAAGGAGATCCTGGAATCTCCAGGAACAAGCAGGAATGAGTCTTCACATATGGGTACGTCGGTACCGACGGAGCCTGCGCGGGAACGCTCCCCAGCTTCCCAAAAAGGAAAGCTTTTGGGAGCATCCCACAGCGCCTGCGTGCTGCCTTCCCGCCTTTCCTAACCGCCTCTCCTCAGTTCTTCTTTGCCGTGGAGCCAGCAGGTCGAGCCCTGTCACCGCTGAAGAAGTTTTGTTTTATTTTATTTCTTTGGTCGCGTGTCTGCCTCCCCCCGACTCCGGACCGGTACCGCCGGTCTTTTCTTTCTTTTCTTTAAAAAAAACAAAAAACAAAACTATATATTTTTCCCTCACTTAGTGTATTTTTTCGCCTTAGGCCTCACAAGACATTTTTCCTCATGGAAAAACCAGCCTCCGGGTTTAAGAAATGAACTAAGTGCAGCGGTACTATTTCTGTTAGACACCCATGAATGGTGTCTTAAATGTTTGGGTCCTGAACACTCCTTTTCGGATTGTCCGTCCTGCTCTCTGATGTCTAAACGGGGTTTACAGAACCGAGCAGCTAAGCTCCATGTGCTGTTTCCCGCTGATGCAGCTTCAGTGGCATCAACGTCTTCCAGGGCTGCTGCTTCCCCCAATGGATCTCAAGGTAACCAAACATAAATCCAGCCGGTCCTCGAAGGGTAGATCTCCCTCTAAGCATCGAGATGCCTCCGGGCTTGCCCTCGAGGATCCTGCACCGGCAAAACAACCCCGGCGGGAAGCTCCGGCTTCCAAAGCTCCACCTATGGGGTTACAGGTTGACATCGATGGCACGACCTTGAATGGCACGGCCATCGATGGCACGGCCTGTTAGAATGCTCTGGGGTACCGGCACAACCTTCCGTACCGAGTTCCAGGCATTCATGGCATCGATGGACCAGAATGTTCTGACCATGCAGCAGGCTATCAGTGCCTTCATTCAAGCTGCGACGCCGTTGATACCACAACAAACTCCGTTGTCGGTATCGACTCGGGTACCGGCGCTAGCGTCGATACCGGTACCGACTGCATCGGCATCGACCAGGATACCGACTGCAGCGGTTCCTTGTCCAGGGCTGCTCATCGTTACCGATCCGGTACCGATGACGCCCGATGTCGATACTGCTCGATACGCGTACCGAGCGTTAGAAGAGCACCCTGACAGATGGTACTTTGATTCCTCTGGTGATTCTGATACATCAGAGGAGTCTGCTGAAGTATCCATAGCCCTTCCTGAAGAGCCGCCTTCTCCAAAAAGAAGAATGTCTCCTGAAGAGGACTTGTCCTTTCAAGACTTCATAAGAGAAATAGCTAAAGGACTTTCTATTTCAGTAACCTCTGAATCGGAGCCTAGAGCAAAAAAATTTGATATTTTGGGTTATTCTAAGGCTCCTAAAGAGACAGTCACCTTACCAATTCATGAGATTCTTTATGAATACATGATTGATTGATTTATGGGAGACTCCTCTCACTATCTCTCCTCATTCTCGCAGATTGGACACTATGTATCATGTCCCTCCCTGTCCTGGTTTTCATAAAACACAGCTTCCTCACCATTCCATTGTGGTGCAGTCAGCTATGAAGAGGATAAAGAGTACAAAGAGACACTCTTCTACTCCTCCAGGAAGAGAATGCAGGACCTTGGATGCTTTTGGTAGAAAAATCTTCCAAGCCAGTATGCTCATTGCCAGAATCAACTCCTATAGTCTTTACATGGGTATGTTTCTAAAGGAGGTTGCAGATAAACTGCAAACTTTCCTCCCTTTTCTGCCAGAGGATAAAAGGGATGAATTCCTCATTTGGCTTAAACATACTCAAGACATTTCAAAGTTTTCCAACCGAGCAGCCTTTGACTCCTTTGAAGGTGCCAGCAGAGCTTCTGGCATTGCCATAGCTGCTCGCAGAATTGCTTGGCTCCAAGCTTCTGATTTAGAACCCTGGGTCCAAGATGGCTTAGGAAATCTTCCTTGTACAGGTGAAAACCTGTTTGGCAAAGAATGGCAAATAAAAGACACCCAAATGGATGCAGAAAATTCTGCTCTGGATAGACTTTCAAAGTCAACCTCCATTCCTGCCAAGAGAAAACCCTTCAAGAGGTCTTTTTTTTTTTCAAAAAGGGCAGATTCCCTTCTGCTTCTGGCCAACAATCCTCTACAGGTCGCTTTGCTACTAAGCGTCAGCAACCTAAACAGGCCAGGCCTAAGACTACAGGGGCTGCTGCAACTCAGCAGACCCAACCTCCTCAGGGTTTTTGACTTGATGCTAGAGAATTTAGCCTTTCTGGCTTTAAAACAGCCAGAACCTCTCACCATTCCAGGAAGGTTAGCTCATTTTGCTCCCAGATGGGAGCAGATCACATTAGAGCAGTGGACCCTCTCCATCATAAGAGAGGGCTACAAACTTCATTTCTCAGACCTTCCTCCCCACACCATGGTGAGACACTTCAATTCTCCCCAGGGCCGGCCCGTCCATTGAGCGAGAATGTTTTTTGCACAGGGCCCCGCGTTTCAGGGGGCCCCGCGCAAAAAACATTCTGATCTAAAAGTAAAATTTAAAAAAAAATAAAAAAGCTGTCTGTTGCTGCTGCCGGGGCCGCCGCGGCAGAATCGAGTGTGCCGCGGGGCCCCCCCTGCCCAGCAGAGCCTGCCCTCCCCTGTATCACCTCTCTCTTTACAGCTGCAGTCACACGCGCCGGCTTTCAAAGCGCGAGGGGAGAGTTTCTCCCTCGCTGCTCTGTTAAGCCCGCGGGGGCTGATGGGAAGTTCCCATCAGCCCCCGCGGACTTAACAGAGCCGCGAAAGGGAAACTAGTTCCTTTGTGCTCTGAAAGCCGGCGCGTGTGACTGGAGCTGCAAAGAGAGAGGTGATACAGGGGAGGGCAGGCTCTGCTGGGCAGGGGGGGCCCCGCGGCACACTCGATTCTGCCGCGGCGGCCCCGGCAGCGGCAGCAGACAGCTTTTTTTTAAAAAAAAATGTTCCCTAAGCTAGGCTGGGCTGGGGGGGTTAGGAGTGGTGATGGGCTGGGGGGGGGGGTTAGGAGTGGTTATGGGCTATGGGGGAGCTAAAACTTTATATGGGCTTATGGGATTAGTAATGGAAGTGGGTTGATGGGGGGGTTAGGACTGGTAATGGGCTATGGGGGGCTTAAACTAAAAATTGGGTGATGGGGGATTAGGACTGGAAATGGGCTGGTGGGATTAGGACTGGGAGTGGGCTGATGGGAAGTTATGGGGGGCTAGGACTGGTAATGGGTTGGGGGGGTTGCTAGGACGGGAAATGGGCTGGGGGGATTAAGACTGGAGGTGGGCTGATGGGGTGAGGACTGGTAATGGGCTATGGGGGGCTAGGACAGGAAATGGGCTGATGGGGGGGGGTTAGGACTTGAGGTGGGCTGTTGGGTGGGGTTAGGACAGGTAATGAGCTATGGGGGGCTAGGACTGGAAATTGGATGATTGGGGGGGTAAGACTGGAGGTGGGCTGGTGGGGTTAGGACTGGTGATGGGCTGTGGGCTGTTGAGGGGGTTAGGACTGGTAATGGCTATGGGGGGGCTAGGACTGGAAATGGGCTATGGGGGGGCTAGGACTGGAAATGGGCTGATGGGGGGGTTAACGAGGTGGGCTGATGGGGTTAGGACTGGTAATGGGCTGTGGGCTGATGGGGGGGGTTAGGACTGGCAATGGGCTATGGGGGGCTGACTGGAAATGGGTTGATGGGGGTTAGGACTGGAAGTGGGCTGATGGGGGGGGGGTTAGGACTAGCAATGGGTTATAGGGGGGGCTTAAACTGAAAATGGGGTGATGGGGGGTTAGGACTGGAAGTGGGTTGATGGGGGGGGGCTAGGACTGGTATTGGATTGGGGGGTTGCTAGGACTGGAAATGGGCTGATGGGGGTCTAGGACTGGAAATGGGCTGATGCAGGGACTAGAAGGGAATGGATGCTGGGTGAGGCTGGAACTAGAAGGGAGCTGATGGGGGAGGATTAGAATGGGATGGGGCTGTGAGAGTAAAATGGAGAGGGGAAAAATATTTTGTGTGGGAGGGATAAAAAATCTACAATTGGCCGGGTATTGGGAGAGTAAGTGGGGATTGAGGATGGAGGGGTAAAATTTGAGTGGATGAAATAGGAATGAGGAAAGAGCAAAAGGAGAAAGATTAGTATGTTAAAGCAGATGTAGAGAGAGAATGGAAAAAAACTAGAAGAGAGAAGAAAGGACAAATGCACAGCAGACGATGGAGAGTTAGCAGAAGACATGAAGAAACCAGAAGAAAGTGGCTGGAGCAATTGCAGCTGAAAAAAAATGCACAAAAGGTAGAAAAATATCTCTTTATTTTGAATTTATTAATTGGAATGTGTCAGCTCTGGGAAATGTGCATCATTAACGTCTGCGCTTTGTTTAGTACAAGAGCAAATTAATGTATAGTTTTATTTCTACAGTGTTGTACATTCCAAGTTTGGCTTTTGGGATTCCCAGTTTAATTATTGTCTTCCTGTTTCTAAATTGTGATTCCTTGTTTGGTGATGGTCTATGTTCTGCATGTGTAACTGAGCTGAGGTATTCTGTTTATGTAATTCCTATTTGACATTGCCAGTTGTTCTCTTTCCCCAGTAGGTCATGTATTGTTGTTCTCTGAAATGTATTGGTTTAATATTTGCATGTTTCCTTTTGATAGGTAGGGTATGGTGCTTTGTGAGTCCTGGTAGTGCTGTTAGGATACGGCGGGTTTGCTATGGGTTTTTAAATGGGCAGTGTTTGTAGTAGTTCCTAATGTGTCTGGTGGTTGGCACTGGATTATAGTAATGTAGAAATCTTTTAGTCTTTCTTTATCCATACACTCATTAAGAGGCATGTTTACTAAAAGTTAGTATATGGTAACATTATGCAAATGAGGCCCCACACCGAGTCTCCGCACATGGCCCCGCACCCCCCTTGGGCCGCCCCTGATTCTCCCACATCTCTTCTCGACCTTCTAGGTCAAGAGGTGGCTACCCTTCTTGCCCAAGGGGCAATAGAAGAAGTTCCCCTTCTTCAACAAGGGTCAGGGTTTTACTCCCCCTATTTTCTCATTCCAAAGAAGACAGGGGGATACAGACCCATATTAGATCTCAGGGAATTGAACAAATTTCTATGCAAGGAGAAGTTCAAGATGCTTTCTCTGGGCACTCTCCTTCCATAGATTCAAAGTCAGGATTGGCTTTGTTCTCTAGATCTCAAGGATGCGTACACACATGTCCTCATCCATCCATCTCACAGAAGGTTCCTCCGTTTTCTTTTCCAAGGAAAACATTATCAATACAGGGTGCTTCCTTTTGGTCTAGCCTCTGCCCCAAGAGTGTTCACCAAATGCATGGCAACAGTGGCTGCATTTCTACGCACTCTGGGAATATTTGTATTCCCATACCTGGACGACTGGCTCATCCGAGCTCCATCTAAGTCAGAGGCCGAGATTTCCCTGGACCGCACAAGACGCATTCTGCAGTATCTGGGACTTGTGGTAAACCTCCCAAAGTCTCAGCTCACCCCTACTCAGTCCCTAGAATTCATAGGGGCCTGGTTCGATACTACCACTGCAAGGGCCTACCTTCCTCAGGGCCGTTGCCAACGTCTAGTGCAGTTAGCCTCCCAGATTCAGTCAAAGAGCCACTTAACTGCCCGGGAGATGCTACAACTGCTAGGCCACATGGCTTCCACAGTACATGTGGTACCCTATGCTCACCTACACATGAGAGCAGCCCAATGGACTTTGTCCACCCAGTGGACTCAAGCATCAGGAGCTCTCTCAGACCAAATAGCAACCTCCAAACGTCTCTTTTGGTCTCTCCAATGGTGGATGTCCACTCAAAATCTGTTGCTGGGGTCCCCCTTCCAACAGTTGTTGCCCCAAGCAACCCTCACAACAGATGCCTCCCAAACAGGTTGGGGAGCTCATCTACAAGACCTCTCCACTCAAGGCACTTGGTCCCCACAGGAGACCTTTCTTCATATCAACCACTTGGCGCTTCGAGCAGTCTTTCTAGCTCTCAAGGTCTTTCATACCCTGCTCAGCTACAAGACAGTCCTCATTCATACGGACTATCAAGTAGCCATGTTTTACATAAACAAGCAAGGAGGAACTGGCTCTCTGTCGCTTTGCAACGAAGCTTTAAGATTGTGGGCCTTCGCCAGAGAGCATCAAATCCATCTCCTGGCAGTATACCTCCCAGGAATCCAAAACTCTTGGGCAGACAGACTCAGTCGAGTTCTGCTCCCACACGAATGGTCCCTGCACATGGATCAGGTACTCAGAATCTTCCAAGAATGGGGAACCCCGGACATAGACCTCTTTGCAAGTCTGTGGAATGCCAAACTTCCCCGGTTCTGTTCCAGAATTTCGTGTCAGGGAGTTCAGGCCAAGGATGCCTTCCTCCTTCACTGGGGTCAGGGCTTCCTGTATGCCTTTCCACCCATTCCCTTGATTCCCAAGACTCTGTTCAAACTCCAGAGGGATCAAGGATCTATGATCCTCATAGAGGGTACCACACTTGGCGTGGCCAGCGTGGAGCTATTTCTGCATCTCTCCCAAGCCCCCTCCCTGGACTTGGGAGCTGCTCCAGACCTTCTGTCCCAGGAGGAGGGGACTTTGTGGCACCCAAACCCCAAGTCCCTTCACCTCAGAGCTTGGTTACTGAAGGCCTAGACCTTCAAGACTGGAATCTTTCTCAACAAGTGAAGGATATCCTCCCATGCTTCCAGAAAACCTTCCACTAGGCGGAAAGATTTTCCATTTGGTGTGCTGAAAGGGGTCTCGACCCTCTAGCACTACCTTTGAATTCTCTATTGCAATACCTCCTGCATCTTTCCAATGCAGGCCTTAAGACAAATTCAGTAAGGGTCCATTTGAGTGCTATTGCAGCATCCCTTAAACCTATCAATGGACTACCTATTTCCTCTCATCCTCTTATTGCAAGATTCATGAGAGGCCTCCTCCGGTGGCATGGGATTTGAATCTGGTTCTTGGTCAGCTTATAAAGCCTCCTTTTGAACCTTTAGCCACCACCACCTTGAAATTTCTTTCCTGGAAGGTTATTTTCCTCATTGCAGTCACCTCAGCTCGCTGCATCAGTGAACTGCAGGCCTTAGTGGCTAATCCACCTTATACAAGGTTCCATCATGATAAGGTAGTCCTTAGGACCAATCCACACTTTATGCCTAAAGTGATCTCACCTTTTCATCTTAATCAAGAGGTATATTTACCTGTCTTTTTTCCAGCTCCTCATGCATCAAGTGCAGCGAAGAATCTTCATACTCTGGATTGTAAAAGAGCTCTTGCCTTTTACTTACAAAGGATACAGCAACATAGGAAGTCTTCCCAGCTCTTTGTTGCTTTTGATCCCTCTCATTTGGGACTTCCAGTCTCTAAGAGGACACTGTCCAATTGGATTGCTCAGTGTATTTCTTTCGCCTACCAGAGTAAGAACCTTTCTCTGGAGAGCCATGTCACAGCTCATAATGTGAGGGCCATGGCCGCCTCTATGGCTCATCTAAATTCTGTGCCCATCGACCAGATCTGTCGAGCAGCCACCTGGGCCTCGGTTCATACCTTCACAGCCCATTACTGCTTGGACAAGGACTCCCGCCGGGATGCCTTGTTTGGTCAGGCTGTTCTCAAACACCTGTTCCATTCTTAATCAACTCCTACCCTCCATCCCTGGATAGATGCTTGAGATCCATAAGAGGAGGTAGAACCCTTCCTAGGGTCTCATATCCTTGGGGATCTCCCAGGCATCTCAGCTAGGGAGTCCCCATATGTGAAGACTCATTCCTGCTTGTTCCTGGAGATAGCACAGTTACTTACCTGTAACAGGTGATCTCTGGGAACAGCAGGAATAAGTCTTCACAACCCTCCCACCTCCCCTAGGAGTTGTATCTCTCTATCTTTCCTTTCCTCTCTCTCTCTTTTGTCTCAGCTTTAAAACTTGAATGAGGAGAGGCGGTTAGGAAAGGCGGGAAGGCAGCGTGCAGGTGCTGTGGGATGCTCCCAAAAGCTTTCCTTTTTGGGAAGCTGGGGAGCGTTCCCGCGCAGGCTCCGTCGGTACCGACGTACCCATATGTGAAGACTTATTCCTGCTGTTCCCAGAGATCACCTGTTACAGGTAAGTAACTGTGCTTTCTCTACAGAGAGAATTATTCAGGCAACTGGTAACAGAACCCACACGTGATGGGTCCCTACTGGACTTGGTGCTTACCAATGGGGAAAGTGTTTCTGATGTCATAGTGGGAGATCATTTTGCATCTGGTGATCACTTTATACAAAAGCAGACGTAAGGATGACATTGAGAACGACAAGCTGGTTAGTCTAACCTTTGTGATTAGTAGTCTTTCCAATAATTTACTAAAAGAGAGAATAGTGAGGTTTCTGGAGTCCAGTGGATTGCAGGATCCAAGGCAGCATGGATTCTCCAGAGGCAGGTCTTGTCAGACAAATCTGATAGATTTCTTTGACTGGGTGACCAGGGAGTTTGACTGAGGGAGAGCACAAGATGTGATGTATTTAAATTTCAGTAAAGCCTTTGACACCATTCTGCACAGGCACCGTATGAACAGAGCACCTTAGGGATGGACTCTAAAGTTATTGGTTGAGTGGGAGGTGACAAAGAGTATAGGTAAATGGAGCTCACTCTGAGGAGAAGGAGGTTACGAGTGGTGTGCCACAGGGATCTGTCCTTGGTCCGATTCTGTTTAACATTGCAGAAGGACTGTCGGATAAAGTTTTGCTTGTTTGCGGATGATACCAAAATCTGCAATAGAGTAGACACACAGGAAGGAGTCAATAACATGAGGAGGGATCTAGCTAAGCTTGAAGTATGGTCTAGAATTTGACAACTGAAATTTTATTGCTAAAAAATGCAGGGTCATGCATTTAGGCTGCAAAAATCCAAAGGAGCGGTACAGTGTAGGGGGTTAGGTACTTTTGTCCTTGACAGAAGAATAATAGGACCTTGGCGTAATTATGTCTGATGATCTTAAAGTAGCTAAACAGGTAGAAAAGGCGACAGCAAAAGCTAGAAGGATGCTGGAATGCATACAGAGAGGAATGGCTAGCAGAAAAAAGGAGGTGATAGTGCCTCTGTATAAGTCTTTGGACTATACTCATTTGGAGTATAGTGTGCAATTCTGGAGACCGCACCTTCAAAAGGATGTGAACAGGATGGAGTCGGTGCAGAGGGTGGCTACTAAAATGGTTGGTTGGTCTTCGTTATAAAGCATATGAGGACAGACTTAAGGATCTTAATATGTACACCTTAGAGGAAAGGTGGGATAGAGGTGATAGGATTGAGATGTTTTGTTCAGGGGGAGAGCCCCTTTCAATTGAAAGCAAGTTCTACTACGAGGGGACATGGGATGAGGGTGAAGGGGATAGATTCAGGAGTGATTTGCGGAAATATTTCTTTACGGAAAGAGTGGTGGATCCGTGGAATAGTCTCCCAGTGGAGGTGGTGGAGATGAGGACAGTAACTGAATTCAAAAAAGCATGGGACAAACACAGAGGATCTCTAAAGGAAAAAGGGGGACTGTTGTAGTTGTTGATATGGAAGGACAGACTAGATAGGCCATGTGGTCATTTTCTGTCGTCATATTTCTATGTTTCTGTCTGCTTGATTTATCTGTTTTTGCGTTTTAGTAGGATGTTCTCTTGCATGGGTTGAATGCCAAGAAATTGTACGATGTTCCTGTATAGGAACATAGATAAAAAAACTACAAAGACAAACTCTGAATCTATTGACCCTATACTTACGTCTTGCAGTCATTACATATAGTAAGAAAAAGAACACTGTTAAGAAATTAGGGAGGAGTGGCTCAGTGGTTGGGACAGGTTACCTCAGGCCGGAAGGCTTGGGGGTTCAATTCCCACATGGGGACAAGCAACCTCAGGCCAGAGGGACTGGGGTCTCTAGTCCCATGGCCACTCCTTGTGGTCTTGGGCAAGCCACTTAACCCTCCATTGCCTCAGGTACATTTAGATTGTGAGCCCTTCGGGGACAAGGGAATAAAAAGTACCTGTTGGTATACATGTAAACCGCACTGATTCTAAAGAGCGCGGTATAAAAAAGAATTTTATTTTATTTATTTTATTTAATAGCGTTTTTGTAGTAGTGCCAGGAAAAAGGTTAATGTCTAGAGGCTAGAAGGAAGGCTAAGATGCCTGGACATTTTGTATAAGTTTAAAATCTCTATCTGCAGTTTTCTAATTCCGCCCCCCACCATGTGAGTGAGCCTGCCCTGTGAGCTTTCAGTATAACTAGCAACCGACTGTGGGTAGGATCCAGTGAACGGGAAGACTGTGAGGGTGGAGCAGTGGAATGCTGCTTTAGTCACAGGAAGGAAGGTGGTGATCTGGGGAATTTTTTTTTGTGCTGTACCACTTTTCGTTTCTGCGTGTAATGGGAGATGGAAGAGAAATGAAGTCCCCATCTTCAAAACATGCCTCGGTGCATTTTTGTAGGAAAAGTCATTCCCAACAGCTAGAGTATACTAATATTGCAGTATACTCAACATAAAAATTGCACAGCTGAATGTCAGCCTTCATCTCTAATCTCTTCTACTTATCACATATACACACACGATCACACATTTGCATGTGTGTCTGAACACCTGCAAGTACATATGCAGTGATAACAAACACATGCACGTTCATACAAAACGCATAGACATACAAAGTATCCATCTACAAGGATACATACATAAACAAAATATAGAGACACACACATCCAAAAAAAGCTAATAAACGAACAAAACAGAGATACACACATACTCACACTCATTCAGACACCACATTTGCAAACATACACACACACGGGTTGGGAAGAATTCCATGAGCCATGCTCTGCATGCCTTCCCCTTTTGTTGCATTTCACAGAGGCAAGGGGTTGGTATGTACAGTATCTTCCCTTTGAATGTGAAACAACTCTTTTGGAAGGCAGAATGTGACAATGCGTTTCTTCCCCTTCAGACTTCGGATATTCACAGGGTATCAGTATATTATCTGGAAGTAACTAGCAATTTTCATCAATCAAATCATTTGTTTATCTTGTTAGCAGGAGCAATGAAGGGCAAAGTCTCTACTAAGGTGACTATCACCTGATGGATTAAAGAGGTCATTGTGTCTGCTTACATGCTCAAGGATTGAGTGTTTCCCAAAAGTCTTAAGGCTCATTCTTTGAGAAGGATGTCTGCCTGGCAGAGTCTTGGGCAGTTTCTCTTTGGAGATTTGTGTAGCAACACCCTGGGCCTTGTTCCATTCTTTTGCTAAGTTTTATAGACTGGATGTTCAAGCCAAGAAAGATGGCTGCCTTTGGTGCCAAGGTGCTTGGTTCAGGAAGTGCTTCTCGCCCTTTTTAAGAAGTACTTTGTTACATCCCATACGTTCTGGACTGGTCCAGAGGACAAAAAAAGGAAAGATAAATTTGGTCTTGCCTACTAATTTTCTTGAGTCCATCTAGACAACTTCAGAGGCCTGCCGTGGAGTTCGATTGTGGTTATATGATATAGTTATTAGTAAAGGTACCTTAAAGACTTCAGGGTTCCTCACAGTGTATGTGTGGTGTTTGGTTGAGTTTTCTGGATCTTCTCCTTCTCTGTGGGGAGGGGGGAGAAGGGGGGGTGCATTAAAATAGGAATTTGGTAGTTTACCTTTTGTTTTGTTAAAGAAATATTGATGAACAAGTGACTGCATAGAACCTTTTATAGACCAGAGCTCACACTCTATAGTCTTTCACCATTTACTGACTGACTGGCCTGTGCCACATGTTCTGGACTAGTTTGGATGGATGCAAGGAAAGAAAATTAGCAAATAAAACCACATTTCTCCATATCAAGTGGCTCACCTTTTATCCACTTGATTACACTTTCAAAAATTCTAATAAATTGGTAAGGCAAAGACTTGCCTTTACTGAACCCATGTTGATTCTTTCCTATTGCACTATGTCATTAATTTTGTCTGGCACTGATCATTAGGCCCATGGGTCTGTAGTTTCCAGATTCCTCCTGGAGCCCTTTTTCAAAGATTGATGTTTCATTGGTCATCCTACAGTCCTTGGGTATTGTAGTTGTTTTGAATGACAAATTACTAGTAACAGGTTATCAGTTTCATGTCTGAGTTCTTTTAGAACTTGGGGATGACTACCATTCAGTCCTGGCATTTTTTTTTTTGCTCTTGAGTTTGTTAAATTGAGCTAGTAGATCTTCTAGATTTACAGTGATGTGCTTTAGTTGCTCTGAATCATGATATCTAAGGTAGGCATCCTATATAGGTATGATTCTCCCAACATTCTCCTTGGGTAAAGGCTGAGGCAAAGAAATCACTCAGTTTTTCTGCTATTACCTATCCTCCCTGAGCATTCCTTTTATCCCTTGGTCATCCAGTGGTCCAACCAACTCCCTCATGAACACTCTTTGCTTTGGATGTACTTGAAAAATGATTTTAATATTCATTCTCGTCTCTACGGTAAGCTTCATTTCGAAGTTTGTCTTGGCCTGCCTGCCTTCCTACTCTTTTATTTATTTATTTTATTTAGACAGTTTTGTATCCCGCCTTATCCTTCAATCAAAGCGGTCACAACACAATTGGGGGATACATTTAACACGCAGGGATATGAGAGAGAACTTGCTTGTGCTTATCCCTGCTTTTCACTTTGTGAAAGATGCCCTTTTGGCTTTCACTGCTTCTCCCACCTTGTCATTAAACCATGTGGGCTGTTTGGCCTTCTTTCAACATGCATGGAATATATTTTATCTAAGCTTCCAAAATGGCGTTTATATAATGTCTGTGCATAATGCAAGCTTTTGACTCTAGTAACTACTTTTTTTTGTTTTGTTTGTGTGTTCTCCCTTCCCTGAATTAATTTCTACTTGATCATAGTCTCCCTTTCAAACTAAGGGCTATACCTGGAGCTTTTTTTTACTGTCTTCATTCCAGTGATGGCAGACTTGAGCACATTGTGATCATTATTGCCTAGTGGCTTCACCACCATTACCTCTTGTACTAGGTCATATGTACAGTAAAGACTGGATTGAAAGTACATTCTTTTCTGATTTGTTCCTGGACCAACAGTTCCATGAATAAAGCCAGTTATGGTGTCTAGAAGCTTTATTTCTCCATCATGTGACATTGTTGTTAAGAGCTGTTGAGTCGGTGTTGACTCATGACAACGCTCTGGATAGTTGTCCTAAAGTGTGTTCAGTCTTCAGTCAGGCGGCTCATTGTTGAGACTGGCACCCGTAGGTGCTGTTATTGTATCGATCTATCTCATTGCTGACTTTCTTCTTTTGCGTTGACTTTGCCAAGCATGATGTCTTTCTCTAATGATCTCTCTTTGTATGATATGTCCAAAGTATGACAGTTGAAGTCTTGTCATCTGAGCTTTTAAAGAAAGCTTAGGTTTGATCTCCTCTAGTACTGACTGGTTTGTTCTTTGGGCAGTTCAGGGTATACATAGTATTCATTTCCAGTACCATAATTCAAAGGCATCAATTTTCTTCCTGTCTATCTTTTTCACTGTCCATCCTTTGCATCCATATGATGCTATTGAAAATACCATGGCTTGAACATGTCGAATTTTTGTATGGAAAGAGACATCTCTGCTCTTGAGAATCTTATCTAGGTCCTTCATAGCCATTCTACCAAGAGCAATGCGTTGTCTGATTTCTTGACTGCTTGTTGCTTCTTTATTGATAGTGGACAACTTTAATCTACTTGGATCAGCTATTTCATTTTCTTCTACATCAGCAATAAACATTGATTTTTCCAGTTGTCAGGATCTTTGCCTTCTTTACATTAAGATGCAGGCCCATTTTAAGATGATGTTCCTTGATCTTGAGAAGCAAATGTTTCAGATCGTCTTCAGTTTCAGCTAGTAATGTGATATCAACAACCTTTGCTATGCTGATGAGTCTTCCACCAATCTTCACACCTCGTTTGTCTTCATACAGTTCTGCTTCTCTGATTTGTTCTGCATATGAACCTTGTCGTACACCTTTGCTGATTTTAAATCATTCTGTTTCTCCTTGTTCCGTTCAAACTGTTTCTTCTTGATCAAAGTAAAGGTTGTGCAAGAGAACAATCAGATGTTCTGGTATACCCCTGTTTCTTAATGTGGCCCAGAGTTTCTCATGGTTTACACAGTCAAAAGCCTTGCCTTGGTCAAAACACATATAGATATCCTTTTGGTATTCTTTAGCCTTTGCAAGGATCCATCTCGCATCGGCGATTGTCTCTCATTCCTCGCCCTTTCCTGAACCCTGCTTGCACGTCAGGTAGGTCTGAACCCTGCTTGCACTTCAGGTAGGTCTCATTCCAGGTATGGTTGTAGTTTCTGCTGAATAATCTTCAGTAGAGTCTTGCTGCCATATCCTATTGGAGCGATTTGTGCGATAATTTCCACAGTCAGTTGGATCACCTTTCTTTAGTGTTGGTATAAACACAGATCTTTTTTAGTCAGTTGGCCATGATGTTACATAGTAATATAGTATATGACTGCAGATAAAGACCAGCATGGTCCATCTAATCTGCCCAGCAAGGTGGCAAGAATAGGTGCGCCTGCCACTCTGTGCAGGTCGCTCCTCCTCTTGCCTTTGTTTAGGGGTGTATTCACCGCTCCGTGTAGTTCATTTCTGTTTGTTGAGGTATAAGAGAGAGTTATGTATGTTTTGATTTTATCCTGTTGCTATAAAGGGATCCACTGCGTCTCTCCCATGCCATTTTGAATTCTGTCACTGTATTTGCCCCCACCACTTCCAAGCATCCATCACTCTTTCAGGGGAAAAAGTATTTCCTGACATTGCCTTTCAATTTATCGCCTTGTAGCTTCATGTAATGCCTTCCTAGTTTTACAGCTTCCCCATCTTTGGAAGAGGTTTGTTTGTTCATTAATACTCTTATGTATTTTAAGGTCTGAATTATATCTCCCCTGTCCTTCCTCTCCTCCAGAGTGTACATATTTAGATTTTCAAGTCTCTTCTCATAAGTCTTCTGTCACAGGCTCCAAATCATTTTGGTCGCCTTCCTCTGAACCGTTTCCAGCCTTTTTATATCCTTTGCAAGATATGGTCTCCAAAACTGAACACAGTATATTCTAAGTGAGGCCTCACCATCAGCTTGTGCAGAGGCATTAGTACCTCTTCCTGCTGGTAATTCCTCTCTGTATGCAACCCAGCATCCTTCTTGCTTTTTTTCCACCACCTTGTCGCACTGTTTTGCCACCTTGAGATCCTCAGAAACAATCACTCTGAGGTCGTCGTCCTGGTCATGCACACCAACTTCTTGCCCCCCCATCCCATACAATTCCCTTAGATTTCTGCTTCCCAAGTGCATGATACTACACTTTTTCACATTGGTCTAATGCTTGGCAGTTAAGATTTATTCTTCCAGCTTCTGTAGATCTTTCCTCATGTTATCTACTCCCTCAGGGGAGTCCACTCTGTTGCAAATTTTGTCTCATCTGCAAAAAGACAGACTTCCATTCAGTCCTTCAGCAATATTACTCGCATTACATTGAACAGTACCAGTCCCAGGACCGATCGCTGGACTACACTGCTAATCATCCTTCCTTTCATCCAAGTGTCGTCTGTCAGTCAACCAATTTCTGAACCAGGTCACCACCTTGGGACCCATCCCCAAACTTTTGAGTTTGATAAGCCTCCTATGAGGAACAGTATCAAAGGCTTTGTTGAAATCCAGGTAGATGACATCCATCGCTTACCCCTGATATAATTCTCTGGTCGCCAGTCAAAGAACTCAATCAGATTTGTTTGGCAAGATCATCCTTTGGTAAAAACATGTTGCTTCAGATCATGCAACCTGTTTGTTTTGAGAGAGTCCACTTTACGCTCTTTCAGGAGCGCCTCCATAACTTTTCCCGCCTCCTAGGTAAGCCTTACTGGCCTGTAGTTTGTCACTTCTTCTCTATTACCACTTTCTGAAGAGGTACCACATCAGCCTTTCTTCAGTCCTGTAGGAACTTCTCCTGTCTCCAAGGATCTAGTAAAAACATCCTTTAAAGGCCCTGCAAGAAGAGATCACGTGATGTGGTGAGAACGAGCGGAGGTGAAACGCTTGTGCTCCGGACCCCCCTGCCCTTGCACCGTGAAAAGAGCCGTGATTAAGCTGTCGGACCGCCCCAGGAAGATCAGGGAAGCACGGGAGACAGTGCTGAGTGAGAAGGGCTTGCAACGCACGGAGTATGGCGGCGATGGTGAAGGCAAGTAGGCGGGACAAAGACCGGGCCATAGAGCCACACAAGATGGCGGCGTCATCCTCGCAGCCTAGTCCTCCAGTCTCCCCGGCAGTCATAGAGGAAATCTTGATGGCGGTAGTCGGTGCCCTGGCGGCTCAATTTGAGGCACTGAAAAGTAAAATGGATATATTGCAGAGCTTGGTCAGCTCCCTGGGTAACCGAATGCAGGAGATGGAGACCCGCATGGTGCAGAGCAAGGAAAGCGTGGCAGCACTGACACAGGAGGTAGGAAGAATGCAGGGGGCCTTGAAAGCACACACAGCCAAGCTGGATGATTTGGAGAATCGGTCCCGTCACAGTAACCTTCGCTTTATGGGCATACCTGACACTGTCATGGATAGAGACTTAAAGGCCCACGTGGAGTCTTTGGCTACCTATATAGTGGGGGACAACGCAGAAAATGGCCGGATCCTGCTAGAACGCGTACATTGTGTGGGACCTAAACAACCAAGAGACAGAAGGCCTCGGGTGGTCTTGGCAAAATTTCTGAAGTTCCCACAGAAAGAGGCAGTGCTGAGAGTGGCCAGGCAAAGGGATGTCATTGAAAAAGATAACATGAAACTGCGTGTTGCGCAAGATTATTTAGTGGCCTAAGCCAGCAGAGGAGGGCATATGCACCCATTTGTCAAAAGCTAGTACATTAAGTTCATGATCCAGTATCCGGCTCAACTTCATATCACACATGAGGGAACGCACATTGTCTGCGATTCGGCGGCAGAGGCTTCCCAATATGTGGAGAGATTACTGCGGAGTACTGCAACAGCTACAGGAGAACCAGCTGGAGGGACCTGAGAATGAACCTGGCAGAATCTTAGTAGATGGGAACTCAGATGAGGACTGTGACTGAAGTTTAGCAGCATGAAGGACTGAAATGCCTAAAAAAAGGTTTATTTGTGGGTGGTTGGAGGGGAGCATGTGGTTGAGAATGAAAATGTTGGGTTAGCCCCCTAGTGGGTGCCATCGGGGGAGGAGGATGTGGGACAGGGTATTCTGATTACGGGAGGGGGAGGTGGGCTGAGTAATTGGGATGTGTTTAGCATTGTAGTCATACTGAACTGTTTGTGTGTACTAGATAATGGGCCGGACGGGCACATAGCGAGTGGGGTTTCTACTCGAGCGTAAGGCATAGAAGATTCCAGGGGAGGTTGCTCAGAGGGGGGGATAGGGTCTGGGCTGGTATGGGGGGGAAGAAGAAGAGTAACGGGGGGAGCTGGGAGCCGGGATAAATATCAGGGAGGGGAGGAGGGCGGATGTAGGTGTGGGGGAGGGGGGTCCGGACACATCTCAAGTGATCAGTTAATTAGGAGAGGAGAACTTGGGTTAAAGGAGAGGTTGGGTGAGATAGGGATGAGCAATAAGGGGGAGGGAGAGGTACAGGGGGTGGGAGAGGGGGGGAAGAGGGGTTAGATGAGGATCGGCGAGGGTGGGTGGCAGCCACAGTGAGACACTTGGGTTAGGATTAGGGGGCACAATAGCTATTACGGGGAGACCTCAGGCTGGGGAGGTTCTTCCTTGGAAGCTTACTGGTACCCACCAACCTGAAGATTTATCTCATGGAATGTATGTGGAATAGGTAACCCTATTAAGCGATATAAATTGATGCGAGCCTTAGCTAGGCAAAACTGTGATATTGCTCTGCTACAAGAAACCCACCAGACAACCGAGGAGCACCTTAAATTACAGAGGGACTGGGTGTAGCAAGGTTGGGGGGGCCCCAGCGAAGGGGAAAAAGGGTGGAGTGGTCACTTTGATAAATAAACAGATTAGATTTGAATTGGAGCAGGAGCATGTGGACCCTGATGGTAGGTATGTGCTGTTATATGGGATGTTAGAGGGGAAGCCAATTGTGTTGGGCAATCTTTATAGTCCAAACGTATTGGATAGGGCATTGTGTGCCCGTTTGGCTTCTCATGTGGAACAATTGCCAGATGTTCCTTTGATTTTGGCCAGAGATTTCAATGGTGTGTTAGACATCGAGCTGGATACAACTAGAGGGGGGAAGAGAAGGAGCACGGGTACAGACCACCAGAGCGCTGCAGGGCTTACAGTGTAGATTGGGAACAGTAGACCCATGGTGTCTGTTACACCCGATGGATAGAGACTTTACTTATCAGTCGTGAGCGTATGGTTCGAGTGCTAGGATTGATTATATCTTGGTATCAGAGAGGCTTTTTGCACAGGTAGGGGATGCACAAATTGGCCCCACAGAGAGCTCCGATCATGCGTTGATCTGGGTGGAGTTAGCATGGGACGATGCCTCACAGACTAGAATTTGGCAGTTCCCGGTGGAGTTGTTTAGAGATACAGAGTTCCATAATTATCTCAAGCAGAGGTGGCAGGAGTTTGTTCCATAATGAGCGACAGAGAGAGGACCCAGAATTGCTCTGGGAGACAGCAAAGATGGTTTTGCGTGGGGACATTATAGGGTATGAAGCGCGAAAGCGTAAATTGCTAACGGAGCGGATTGTTAGATTAGAAAAACAAACGGTAAAGGATAGGCGGCGATGCGCAAATGACCCATGTGCGGTAAATAGGAAGAGACTCTGGGAGACCCAGGCGACACTTAATGAGTTGCTTTATCAGAGGGCAAAGAAATCCTTCATGTGTTATCGGTATCAGCTGTACCGGTTTGGGGACAAGCCCAGGAGACTTCTGGCACGATGCCTCCGGGGCAGTAGAGGCGCTCGCTCAGTGGCAGCACTGCGGGATGAGCAGGGGAGGCTGCATAAGGAAAACCGAGCGATTGCCTGAGTGTTTCGATCTTTCTACCAAAATCTATACTTGAGGAGAGAGGGGTCCTTAACTAACATGGAGAAATATTTGCGTGAGGTGCGGCTGCCAAAATTAGCGGCAGAACAGAAGGCACAGTTAGATGAACCGGTGACTCTTGAGGAGGTATACCGGGTCATTCAGAAGGCAAGCTGTTGTCGAGTGCTGGGTCCTGATGGATTTGGGGCAGAATTTTACAAACTGCTGGGAGACCTGGTACCTCCTCCTCTGGTGGTGTACCATAGAAGGGTGGAGCAGGGAGGGTTCACCTGGGGTGCGAATCATGCGCATATTATAATAATACCTAAGCCAGGGAAGGATCTCACGGAGGCTGCTTCGTATAGACCAGGGGTCTCAAACTCAAATTGCTTTGAGGGCCAAATGAGGACTTGTAGAGTAACCCGGGGGCCGCACAAGATGCAGGCCTCATTTGCATAAGGGCATCATTTGCATAAGGGCATCATTTGCATAAATATTTGCATAATGTTACCATACACTAACTTTTAGTAAACATGCCTCTTAATGAGTGTATGGATAAAGAAAGACTAAAAGATTTCTACATTACGATAAACCAGTGCCAACCGCCAGGCACATTAGGAACTACTAGAAACACTGCCCATTTAGAACCCATAGCAAACCTGCCGTGTCCTAACAGCACTACCAGAACTCACAAAGCACCATACCCTAACTATCAAAAGGCAACACTGCAAATATTAAATCAACACATTTCAGAGAATAACAATACATGACCTACTCGGGAAAGAGAACAAGTGGCAATGTCAAATAGGAATTACATAAACAGAATACCTCAGCTCAGTTACACATGCAGAACATACACCATCACCAAACAAGGAATCCAATTTAGAAACAGGAAGACAATTAAACTGGGAACCCCAAAAAGCCAAACTTAGAATGTACAACACTGTAGAATAAAACTATACATTGATTTTCCTCTTGTATTAAATAAAGTGCAGACGTTAAAGATGCACATTTCCAAGAGCTGACATATTTCAGTTAATAAATTCAAAATGAAGAGATATTTTTCTACCTTTGTGCATTTTTTTTTCAGTTGCATTGTTCATCACTTTCTTCTGGTTTCTTTTGTGTCTTCTGCTACTCTCCATCGTCTGCTGTCCATTTCTCCTTTCTTCTTTCCTAGTTTTTTTCCATTCTCTCTACATCTGCTTTAACATACGTAATCATTCTCCTTTTGCTCTTTCCTCATTCCTATTTTCATCCACTCAAATTTTACCCCTCCATCCTCAATCCCCACTCTTACTCTCCCAATACCCGGCCAATTGTAGATTTTTCTTCCCTCCCACACAAAATATATTTCCCCTCTCCATTTCACTCTCCCAGCCCCATCCCATTCTAATCGTCCCCAACATCAACTCCCTTCTAGCTCCTGCCCAACCCAGCATCCGCTCCCTTCTAGTCCCCCGCATCCACTGCCCATGTCCCGCCCTAGCTCCCTCCCCGACCAGCCCCTTACCTTTCCCAGCCCCCCACCCAATCAGACCCTTTCCATTACAAGCCCCCTTCCACTCAGCCCATTACCATTCCAAGACCCTGTCCCCATCAGCTATTTGCAGTTCAAGCTCCGCCTTCTACTCGGCCCATTTCCAGTCATAGCACCCCCCCCAGTCCATTACCAGTTCTAGCCCCCCCCCCTAGCCCATTATTGGTCCTAAGCCCCCCAACAGCCCACTTCCAGGCCTAACCCTTCCATCGCCCCATCTTCATTCTTAGCCCCCCCATAACCCCATTTTCAGTCTTAGGCCCCCAGTCAGACCACCTCCAGTCCAAAGCCCCCTCTGTCCATTACCAGTCCTAACCCCCATCACCCCATTTTCAGTACTACTACCCCCCCCCCCCACCCCCCCCAGCCCCCATCAAGTCCTGCTCCCCCCCCTACATCAAGTCCTGCTCCCCCCCTACATCAAGTCCTGCTCCCCCCCACCCACACAACAAGGCCTGCTCCCCCCCCCCATCAAGTCCTGCTCCCTCCCCCCCCCCGGGAAAATTAAACTTTAAAAAAAAAACGGCTTCTGCTGCTGCTGCCGCCGCTGCCGTGGCCGGCAATAGCAGCAATATCGCAAGTCCCCCTCGGGCTCCCCCCCCCCCCCCCCACCCGGCAGATCCCTTCCTGCTTGCCTTGCCAATGCTGCCAGGTTCTCCGCTTCGGCTTTCAGAGCCGCGAAGGGAGAGCTTCTCCCTCGTGACTCTGTTAAGCCCGCTGGGGCAGATGGAAATTTCCCATCTGCCCCGGCGAGCTTAACAGAGTCGCGAGGGGAAGTTCTCCCTTCGCGGCTCTGAAAGCCGAAGCGGAGAACTGGCAGCATTGGCAGGCAAGCAGGAAGGGATCTGCCGGGTGGGGGGAGCCCGCGGACTTGCGATATTGCTGCTATTGCCGGCCACGGCAGCGGCGGCAGCAGCAGCAGAAGCCGTTTTTTTTTTTTCCCCCCCTATGCATCGCGGGCCGCACAAGGGTGCGGCCCGCGGGCCGCGTGTTTGAGACCCCTGGTATAGACCCATTTCTTTATTAAATTTTGATCTAAAGGTGCTGGCTAAGATATTGGCAGACCGCTTAGCCTCGGTTTTGGGCGAGCTGGTACATGACTTGCAAGTGGGCTTCGTGAAAGGGCGTTATGCAGTGCGTAATTTGCAGAAAAGTTTGGCGTCAGTGGAATGGGTCCAGGAGTGGGAACTGCAGTCACTATTGATCAGCTTTAATGCAGAAAAGGCATTTGATTAGGTAAATTGGGAATATTTGAAATTTCTTCTGCCCTATTATGGATTAGGGGATTCTTTTTGCAATATGGTGGAACTTCTCTATGCGAAACTGACCGCAGGGGTGTTATGTAATAGTGTGATGTCGGAAAAATTCTGCCTAGAGAGGCATGCGTCAGGGCTGCCCGCTTTCCCCTTTATTTGTGCTGGCCTTGGACCCCCTGGTGCGGAGGATAGAGGAGTCAGTGGATATTCGGGGAGTGCGAATTGGTCCACATGGGTTTAAGATGACCGCCTTTGCAGAAGACATCTTGGTGCACATGTCTCCTCAACAGTCATTGCCTAGTCTGATGGAGGAATTCTCCTTATTTGGAAGCTTTGCAGGGCTCCTTATAAACATGGACAAATCAGAGGCGTTAGACGTGGCGGGTATGCTTCGGGGGAGCTGGGAGTGGTCCTTTCCGCTCCGATGGGCAGGTGAGTCTTTTTTATATCTAGGTATTCTGTTGACTGCAGAGCCGAAGGAGCTGTACAAGAAAACTTCGAACGAGTCCTCCTCAAAACTCGTGCGCAATTGCAGGCATGGACTCCTCTTCCATTGTCTCTCTTGGGTCGGACGGCGGCCTTAGGCATGGTAATTTTACCACGAGTGCTCTATTGGATGCAAACCCTTCCGGTGTGGTTAACGTGGCGTGATCTAAACTGCATAGATCGGGAGATCCGTGTGTTCTTATGGAAAGGGGCAAGAGCGCGTATACCGTTAAATTGACTACAGGGAGGGTGGAGATCAGGGGGGATAGGAGTTCCAGACTTGTGGACATATGCCTTGGCCTGCCAAGTGAGACATGTAGGGGATTGGTTAGGGAACACGGAAGTGTATACCCCCAGAGCATTAGAGGAAGCCTTTGTGGCCCATCAGACGTTGATGGCGGTTCTGCACTTGAAGAGTTCAACTTTGCCAGGAGGAGTGACTGGTAGTGTTTTGGTGCTCTCGGCATGGCGTACATGGCAGCAACTGAATAGATTTTGGGGTGGATCCCCTGAGGTCTCGAGTTGGCTGCCTTTACAGGGCAACGCTCGGTTTACTCCCGGGTCGGAAACAGCTCTTTTTCAGAAGTGGGCGTGGTTGGGGATAATGAACCTTGGACATGTGGTAGATCAGGAGGGGAGATGTAAATCTTTGGAGATGCTCTGCAGGGAGTATGAGCTCACTAATAGAAACTTTTTTGCGTATGTTCAGCTTTCCCATTATGTCGCCTCCCTTCCGCAGGGGGAGCTAAAGGTAGAACGTTCCACACAGATCTTGGAATTTTTTTGCATTGGGGACAGAATCCCCGCCCACTATAGCGGATTTGAAGAGACTGATAAGTATGGCATTCCGCCAGATTTCTCGGCAGAGGAGGCCTTGTGGGCGACTTAGTTGAATCGGGAGGTGACCCCGGGCTCGGTCCACAATGCTTTGGGTTGGATTGCGGGGTTGGTGGAAGGGGCTAGGTGGCGTGAAATACAATTTAAATGTATCATTCGAGCATACTTCTCCCCAAGGCAAGCGCTGCAAAGTCACCTTGCATCGTTTGGAGGGTGTCCAAAGTGTTCCTGTTCCTTGGCAGACTTGGGGCACATGTGGTGGGGGTGTCAGCAAATCTACCGGTATTGGATGAGGATTGGTACCTACATGAGTAGCTTAATACAGCAGTGGGTCTGCTGGTTGGGGTCTTTTGTTGTGTTAGATCAACTTGGACCACTCCACCCAAAGGGGAGATGGGAGAGATTATTAGTGTGGAAGGCTTGTCTGGTGGGTAAGGGTCCCATACTTCATAGGTGGAGAGAGCCCACAGCCCCTACCTTTTGGGAATGGCGCAATAGTTTTCATCAGTTGATGCTCTTGGAGTGGAGGGGTGCTAGAGGGACTGTTCAGCAGTGGGCCTCCTTTCTGCTAGTTTGGAAGCCTTACATTCAAAATCTAGGACCACAGACCCGCAGTGAAGTGTTGAAGGTGGGTTGAGCTGGGTCTGGCAAGCTGGTAGGGGAGATTGGACGTGTCTCCTGTTGCATGAATTAATAAGTGGGTAATGTAAAGTGATTGCTCCCTAAGGAGGTGGGTGAGTGAGCATGGCTGCGTGAGGGGGGGAAGGGAAGGAGGAGGATGGGAGGGTAGGTGGGGGGGGTAAGGGAAAGGGGAAGGGAGGGGGAACAAAAATCAACTAAAATAATCTGTGCCTTTCGTTATTAGATTGTACTGTTGTTGGGCCCTAGGGTGGTGGACAAGAGACAGCCCTGCCCGGGGTGATGTACAGCTGTGAACCAATAAACAAGAGTTTCAAAAAAAAAAAAAAAAAAGTTCTGCAGGAACCCCTCTGAGATTTTTCAGTATCCTGGGATGTATCCCATCTGGTCCCATAGACTTGTCCACTTTCAGTTTTGCAAGCTGTTCTAACACATCTGTGAATGGTGTGGTATCTACTCCATTCCCATTTGTATATTTGTCAATCACAGGTGGTCCTTCTCCAGGATTTTCTTTAGTAAAAATAGAGAAGTATTTGTTTAGCATTTTTTGCTTTTTCAATGTAACTTTCCACAAATGTCTTCCAAATTTCCTGGTCGAGCCTTGTAAGGTAACAGCTGCATCAGATTGCTGTAATACTTCTATGGGAATGCCATTGATGCCTGGTGCTTACTTTTTTGATAAGGCTTTCAATGCTGCTTCAACTTCTTCTTCCATCACCAATGGTTCTGGATCATAAGGTACAGGTTGAAACGGCTGTTGGTCCACTTGATCTTTATCATATAATAACTGTATTCTTTCCACCTTTTCTTGATCTTCTCAGCATCATTCAACATGGATCCTTCAGCATCTTGTTACATTGCAATTCGAGGTTGGAATTTTTTCTTTGACTTTCCTAAAGCTACGAGAGTTAATCTTATTCTTTCTCTAATAGTTTCTGCTTCTTTTTCCTTGCATGCATCATTGTAGTACTTCTCCTTGTCTTGTCTTACTGCATGCTGGAAATCTGAGTTGTGCGATTGCCTCTTTCTCTTCTGGCTTTAGCTTCTCTGCGTTTCTGGGCAATTTTCAGAGTTTGTTCTGTCATCCATTTTGTCCGGTTTTTTTCCACCTTTTGTAGCAATTTCTCACTTTTTTTTCCAGCACAGCCTTCCTGATGTCATCCCATAACTCTTCTATAGCTCTGTCATTTGTATTTAAATCAGCAAATCCATTTTGCAGGCAGCCTTTAAATTCCATTGGTATATCTTCAAGGTCATATTTTGCTACATTTATGAGTGGCTTGCTCTTTTTCAACTTTAGCTTCAGTTTGCATATTAGTAGTTGGTGATCTGTACCACAGTCAGCTCCACGTTTTGTTTTTGTTGATGTTGTAGAGCTTTTCCATCATTGATTTCCACAGATGTAGTCGGTTTGATTTTTCTACAATCCATTGGGTGAATTCCATGTGTACAGTTGTTGCTTGTGTTGCTGGAAGAAGGTGTTAGAATTCTGCAAGACCAATGATCTATTAATCTCAATCAGTCTTTCTTTAGCTTCATTTCTGTTGCCGAGTCCATATTTTCTAACCATTTTGCCTGCTTTGTTGCCAATTTTTCTGTTCCAGTCACCCATGACTATCAGGATATTCTGTTTGCATGTTCAGTCAATTTCAGATTCTACTTGTTCATAGAACTCATCAATTTCATCTTCTCCTGCAGCTGTTGTTGGGGCATATACCTGAATAATAGTTATGCTGATGGGCATTCCTCGTAGATGAATAGAAATTAAGTGTTCACTGATTGTTTTGTATTTCATTACAGTTCTTGCAAGTTTCGTCTTAGTTATAAATGCAACACCATTTCTTCTTTCTTTCATTTACAGCATAGTAGACAAGGTGATCATCACATGCAAAGTGCCCGATGCCAGTCTTTCAGTTCGCTGACACTCATCAGATCGAGTTGTGTGTGTTCCATTTCATTCTTGACCACCTCCAACTTCCCTTGGTTCATGCTTCGTATGTTCCATGTCCCAGTATGTATGATATCTTTGCAGTTTCTGACTCTCATTTCATGCGCTGCTACATCAGCAGTCGGACATCTCGAGGGCTTTGATCCAACTACTTCATAAATGCTGGCTTTTCTCTGAAAAGTCTTCAGCTCCTCTCCAGTAGCCAGTTGAGTGCCTTGCGACCTGGGAGTCTCATCTTCCAGCATTTGTTTTGTTGTGAGTATCCATTGGGCTTTCGTGGCAAGATACGGAAGTATATTGCTAGGCCTTTCTTAAGTGCAGTTTAAGTTTAGTGTTGTTGCCCTTGTCACAGAAATGTGATCCTCTGCGCCAACACCATCCCATTCTGCTGTTGCCCAGATGGGTGGTTTGTCTTGGTCTGGCATCTCAGCTGAGACCTGTCCATCTTGGAGACCCTGCCAGTCGTTAAGCTGCCAATAGCTTATCCCTCGGCATCACTGCTGCACACAAGCCCTCAAGGCATGACAAGCTGCAAACCAAGTAAGGGGATATGTTCTTTCCCTCAAGTATGTATTCATGTTCTAATAGTATCTTCCATATCGTCCTGCTAGACCAGTCTAGACAATTGGGTTGTGTTCCCCTACCAGCAGATTGGTGGAGACAGAGAACCACTGAAATGTCCAGATTTCAATGACATCACTTTGATGCCTCTGTCAGCCTGAGCCACTAGAAGGCAAGTCAGTATTTTTCTGTCTCCAGTAGATGGTGATTGGATTTTCTCCATTCTGAAGAAAATCTGAATGCTTGAGAGGGAAAAAAGAAATATTGATTTTGCTCGTGAACGACCACCTTGAGGGTGACTCTCTCATTTGAGCGTGACATGGGAGGCTCCACTATACTGTGGTCTTTAGTAGCCATAGGAGGAGAGGAAAATTGATTCATCTCCATGCCCTTATCCTGTTAAGGGCCTGTTGAGCAGCCAGAAAATTGGAAAACTTTGGAAGAATTCAACAGCCTCACACAACCTTGATGCCCCCTCCTTCTCTGCCCTCTTCCCCGAAGATTGAGGCTCTCTGAGGAATCTGACTGCAAGCCAATTTAAATAAAGATTCAGAACAGCAAGAGAAGCAGTTTCAGGGGAATAGTGGTGAGCTCGACGTGAATTTTCTGCCTAGGGCTCCCAGGGGGTGAATACCAAGGCTTGACCTTGTCGTTGTCCTTTTCGGGGGCTCCTGATTTCTGTCCAGGGCTCAATTTATAGTGGACTGCAGGTGACCGTTGGCATGGCTTGGAGATTTCCCACCCTTTTCCGGTACACGCTGATAGTGTTTTCCCTTGTGCACCTTGGGGTCGCACAGTCTTAGCCCACCTGCCCCTTTCATGCAATATTGTACACTCTCTAATAACACGTACTCTTTGTGTCATTGTGGCCTTATTGTGTGAAAGTGTTGCCCTTTTCTTAACTCTGTCTTTTTCCAGGAAACATTGTTTGGCCTATGGCAAGCAAGGTGCTTTGTATCCAGATTCTGGACTCTGCTCTTCTTGTATGACAGTTTCTGATTCATTCCTGGAGAGCCTGTTTCCCCTCTTCCCCCTTCTCCCAATGAGGAGATTCAGCTGGCCTGGCCTTATCTACCTCAGTATAGGAGGCGACAGATGGCTCTGTGGGTAAGAATGATAAGCGGGCTGCAGGTTCCAGTGAACGTTCTTCTTTCCGCTCCCCTTCCTTCTAAAAGTTCAGGTTTCAGAGAGGGGAGTTTCCAGAATTTGGGTTGTCCTCCCTGGAATTCTTTTCCTTTCTATAACAGACCTGGTCATTTTGGCATGGAAACTCAGATCCTGCGGCCTCTGGTTTCCCCCGAGCTCAGGCTGGCTCTGGTGCCTATTTCTAAGCATCCCCAGCAGAAGTTGCCTCCTGATGTGGCTCAGCTGGGATCTGTCCAAGACATGGACTGGGATTTTTGTTCTGATGTCTTGGCTGTGGGCTCTGTGGAGGAAGAAGTACTTTTGCCTTCAGGCTGGCATTATCCACTTGTTCTGGAAGGAGGGACTGGTGGCGTTAATTGCCAGTCTCATCCATCTTGAACTTGGCAGATGCTCCAGTTACAGAGCAAGAGCTGAAGGTCAATCCACTCCTTTAGGGAGTGTGGAAATCCACTACTGTCTTTCCATTTCTAGAGGTTATCAAAGACATGATCTGTTCGGAATGGGATCTGCCTGACTCCCCCGCCTGAGGGTGTATAAGAGGATGTACCGCTCTCCCAGAGGAGTGCATCATGTAGTTCAGCACACCTAAGGTGGATGCGCAGATCATGGCTGTTACAAGGATTGCTTTGCGGTGTTCTCTTTGTAGCAGGCTCCTAGAGTTTGAGATTATCTGTAGCTGCTTGGATTTATGGCAGTGAGAGTTGAGATGGTGCCATGGATGTGTGCTCATATGCGGCTGCTCCAGCAGTCTTTGTTGACTCGGTGGTCCCTGAGTTCTCTGGAGTTCAAGCTCAGGCATGGTCCATCAACCGCCTTTCGTCAAGGGTTGGGCAGTGCACATATTCTCAGACAATGCCATGGCAGTGGCATATGTCAGTCAGCAAGGAGGCACAAGGAGTACCAGAGTGGCTCTAGATATGGCTCTCTTGTTTGCATGGGTGGAGAGAAATCTCCTAATTCTGTCGGCCCAGCACGTTATTGGGGTGGACAGTATGGAGACTGAGTTTTTTAGTTGTCGCTCCCTGGATTCTGGAGAATGGGAGTTATCAGGAGGCATGTCAGATGATTTCTGCTGTTAGGGTCGCCCTTGCAACCTGGGAGTCTCAGTATTTTTCTGTCTCCAGTAGATGGTGGTTGGATTTTCTCAGCTCTGAAGAAAATCTGAATGCTTGAGAGGGGGGAAAAAAGATTGATTTCGCTCGTGAACGACCACCTTGAGGGCGACTCTCATTTGAGCATGACATGGGAGAATGGGAGTTTCATGCATCATAAAATCCATTTCATGGATATTCATTGTGGTTATCCTTAAACACTTGACTGGGTAGGTATGTCCTGAGGACTGAGTTGAGAACCTCTGCTTTAGACTGTATTCATCTTACATCATAAAATGAATAGATTAATTTTTCATTGTCAATACTGAAAGTAGGAGGTGCTCATTCTTTCCTGGACTCCTACTCTGCCTGCATTTGATTGGCTCTTGTGCCTGCGCCCGGCACTGATTGGTGCTGGGATTTCTGAGGGCTATTTAACAGCCAGTCCCACCGCGGGACGCGACCAAAGAGGCATGTCCCGCCACTTTGGCGCATAGTGAGGATCCCTGTAATGGGGAAGCGGAAGAAGAGATACCCGCCCATTGTGCAGACGAAGGCGGTTAAAGTTATGGGCCCGATGGATGCCCATGTTTGAGTAGGTGACCCTCCCGCCCTAGCTCATTCGCCTTTGCTCGGAATTGGAGATTTGTCAACCGTGAGTACCTCTTCCTCTGTCTCCTCTTCTGCTAATTTGGGTTTAGTTCCACCCACCCAAGCGTCTAGTCAAAGTTCGGTGGCGACCTCTCCACTGGATGTAGTGGAGCAGGTTAAAACCGGCTCAGCCTTGCTTCCAGACTATTTCTTGAAAATCGATCCACCTCTGGGAAGTCTTACACCCCCTCTCCAATCTGCAGTTTCATTTTCCTTTGTTGGAGAAGCTCCGGTTCCGCCACCTGATGTATCTTTGCGTGATATCTGGGCTGTTACATGGATGGAGGCATCCTTGGGAGCTTCTCCTCAAAAAATTTCAGATTTCTCCAAGCAAACTTTTAAACTATCTGATCATGAGTCTAGATTACTAACTGTGGAAAAGGCGCTTGGAGTTCAAGAGTTTCAGAGTTCCCCTCAACAGGGATTCTTGGCAACTTTCTCTCAGGACTCTCGTGTACTTCATTGGCAAGATGAGCTTTTGGAGAACTCTTTGTGTTCAAAAAATTTACGCTTGTTAAATTTTCCTCGAACTCATTACCTCTCGCCTTTAATACTTTTTCAGAAATATCTTAGGGAAGTATTATTATTTACTGATGTGGATTCAATTGTTTTGTCAAAAATTTATTATGTTCCTTTGGGGAAATCGGTTCCATCGTCTGATGGGGAAGGGGTCCAGGGGGATCAGTTTGATCATTTAGTTCTCCTAGGACAAGCAGGATAAGTCAGCCACACCTGGTGACGTCATCCGACGGCGCCATGACGAAAGTGCTCTCTAGCTCAGAAGCTTCTGAGCATGTGTGAGGTGGCCCCACCTCCCCGGCCCGCCCATTGCCGGTCAGTCTTTTTTCTTCCGCCTTCGCCTCAAGACGGATTTTTAAGCTCTCATAGACAAAATTAAATACTATCTTCATCTACAATGCCTAAACCAGGTTTTAAGAAGTGTCTACACTGCAACAGAAAGATCAACGTCATGGACACTCACCAACACTGCATCAGATGCCTGGGGACCTCTCACGAGGTAGAGAATTGTACCAGCTGCGCTCGGATGTCCCCAAGAGCAAGGAAGCACCGGGAGCTCTCTCTGAAGGACTTGCTTGCCTCCTCTGCCTTATCGCATAAGTCCCCAGCAAAGCGGACATCAGAGACGCGCAAAAACTGCAGGCAAACCTCTTCGGAATGTCCCAGGACTGATCCAAGGCACCCGGAACGAAGACCCAGCCACCGGGAACCCGGCGACCTCCTCTCCGCAGAGATAAGTCCTTCCGGAGAGACTTCCAACCCTCGGGTGAGTCCCTCCGTGGTTGTCGGCAACCCGGGCCTTCTTCCCCTGCCATGCGGTCCCCCGGCTGACTCCCAAGATGGCGCCGTCCATGTGGCCTCGCCTGGCTCCTCCCACGGACACGCCCACTCCCCCCTGACTGGCCGGAGCGGGTCACGTGCCTCCACATCGGCCGCCGTCGAGATGAGAGACCGCACTGATCACTGCAGCCGCAGTGGCACCAAAGAAAGAAGCGGCGCGGGGGAGAGAGAACGCGCCGAGCTGACTAGCCGGAGTGGGGCACGTCCCTCCACATCGGCCGCCGCCGCCGACATGAGAGACCGCGCCGAGCGCTGCAGCCGCGAAGAGCTCAGCGGCACAGAAGAAAGAAGCAGCGCTGGGGAAAGAGACCACGCCGGGCGCATCGGCGCAGGGGTCAGAGACCGCGCCGAACGCACCGCGCACAGCGGCGCAGTGGAGAGAGACCGCACCGAGCGCAGCGGCTCGGAGGAGGGACAGCGTGCAGAGCACAGCAGCGCCGAGGATCGCACGGCGCGCAGCAGCGCAGAGAAAACAGAAGCACGCAAGAGCAGTGGGAAACACACTCACAAAAGGAAGCACCGGAGACACAGAGACAGTCGGTCTCCATCTGGTGCAAGAGCTTCCCGCAGCGGGTCCTCACACAGACACAAGAGGAGCAGGAGATCCAGCCCGGACTACAACCAAAGACAGAAGCAGCAGATCAACTGATTCAACCTCCTCTGCCATTCTAAGCCTGCTCACTCGCCTGGTGGAACAGACTGCTCCCCCAAGGCTAGCCCAGGAGCTGGTAGCGCCCGTACACCTTCCACGGGTAACTACGGAGCGGTCCCACTCCCCACGATCGCCTAGCTGGTCACCGTCCAGAGCGCGGACCCTATCCCCAGCACCGGCTAGATCCCGGACTCCTTCCCCAGCACAATTGGACTCTGGGGAAAGCGACATGGAGGAGTTGGGCTCAGTCACCTCCAAGAGCCCAGCTGATGAACTGGAGGAACCACCGACACCCGTGCCTGAAGACCTAACATACCCAAAATTTCTCAGAAAAGTGGCGTCCAAACTAGGGCTGGCCACAGACGAGACGCCAGACGAGAAGGAGCCGGAGGTCATGAAGTACCTCAGCGGCCCTAGACCACCCATGACTCTTCCACTCCACCGCAAGTTGAAGGACAAACAAGTCACACTGGCAGTCCCCAGCTTCTGGCCTAGCGTGTTCCAGATGCCTGGACAGCAAATATATCATACATATGGCACCAGGTTTCAATAAGCCACAGCTGCCTCACCAATCCATCGTGGTGGCATCTGCACTCAAAAGATCAAAGTCTACGCGGACCCAAGCCAACCACCCGCCAGGCCGGGACCCCAAGCGTCTGGACGACGTGGGAAAGAAGGTGTTTCAAGGGGCCATGCTCAGTGCCAAGATATCAGCACATCAGTTTCAGCATGTCCTCTTCCTGGACGCTCTCTTAGCCGACCTCAAAAGCCAGCTGCAAAATCTGCCCAAGGACTCACGTACATCTGTCTCAGCCACCATGCAGGAACTAGCCGAATGCAGCAAACACCTAATGAGTACAGCCTTTGATGCCTTCGATACGGCCGCCAGGACTGCGGGCACGGCCATCTCGGCCTGCCGCTGGGCATGGCTTCGTGCATCAGGACTGTTGGACAATACCCACGATCGAATTGCGGACGCCCCCTGCTCGGGTGACTCCCTCTTCGGAGACAAAGTCGCGGACACGGTGAACGGTCTAAAAGAGGATTGCACAACTCTAAAGACGCTGGCAGCGGACGGACTCGAACGCTCCTCCTGGCCTCGGAAAGGGAGTTACTCCCGCAAGCCCTTTTCCTCTACAAAACAATATTACGGTTACCCAGATTCAAGCAGACCTACCATAAGTCCTCCTTTCAGAGACAACAACCGCGACAACGCAAACAAAAACAGACAAACACTCCTCATTCTGGCAAAGACGCAGCTTCCTTCTGACTACCCGACCTGGCTGGGTCCTGCGCCGGATACATCGCCTTCCCCCCCCGGTAGGGGGTCGCCTATCACACCTCCTCCCGGCATGACAGGAGATCACCACGGACAAGTGGGTCCTAACAATAATCCAGTCAGGCTATCGCTTGCACTTCTCCTCCCCTCCATGGCAGCTCAAGCAGCCCATCAGCCAGCCTCCACAGCATTTGGAAAAACCACTGGCGGAGCTCCTACAACAACTTCTCCTGACCCGGACAATAGAACGGGTGCCCCCGGGCAAAATCAACACTGGCTTCTACTCCCGGTACTTCCTTATCCCCAAGAAGTCAGGGGGCCTCCGCCCCATCCTGGATCTCCGCAAGCTGAACAACTTCATCACAAAGGAGAAGTTCAGGATGTATTCGCTCAACTCCATCCTTCCCCTTCATCAGAGCGGGGGACTGGATGGCTACACTGGACTTGCAAGATGCTTACTCCCACATCCCAGTCCACCCCTCACACAGGAAATTCCTGAGATTCATAGCGCTGGGGTTCCATTACCAATATCGAGTCCTGCCATTTGGCCTCTCCCCAGCGCCCAGAGTCTTCACGAAATGCGTGGCAGTGGCTGCTGCACACCTCCGAAAACAAGGCGTCGCCATCTTTCCTTACCTGGACGACTGGCTCCTGTCGGCGAGATCTGCACCCGAACTCAAAAGGGCAGTGCGCCAAACCACGGCCCTACTACTCACACTGGGGTTCCTTCTCAACAAAGACAAGTCCCGATTGGAACCAGTGCAGCGCACGGAATTCATCGGGGCGATAATCGACACCAGGGCCTGCAAGGCCTTCCTGCCCCGGGCCCGGATCGGTGCTATCGTCAGCCTAGCCACGAAAGTGTCGGCAACACAACAGACTTCAGCCCACGAGATCCTGCGCCTGCTAGGCCACATGGCCGCGACAACTTCGGTCCTCGCAGTGGCAAGGCTCCATATGCGCCCCCTTCAGTGGCACCTGCGGAATCGCTGGAAACAACTCTCCCAGCCACTCAACACCCGCATACCGATCACGGCCAAGATTGTTCAGAGCTTGAGTTGGTGGACAAACCCTATCAACCTCTCAGTGGGCAAGAACCTGCAGCCCCACATTCCTCAACTCATCCTCACCACGGATGCGTCCTCCAAAGGATGGGGAGCTCATCTACTGGATCTCAACACGCAAGGAGCCTGGACCAAAGCGGAACAATCCCTCCACATCAATGTTCTCGAACTCAGGGCTGTCAAATACGCCCTCCAGACCTTCATACCTCATCTGGCGGGAAAAACGATCTTGGTGCAGACCGACAACCAGGTGTCCATGTTCTATATAAACAAACAAGGGGGCATGGGCTCCCGTTCACTCTGCAATGAAGCCCTCGAGACATGGGCCCTAGCGCTAACCAACAACTGCGTCCTACAGGCGACTTACCTCCCAGGGGAGCAAAACGCATTAGCGGACAAACTCAGCAGACAACTCCAACCTCACGAGTAGATGCTTCACGGGGAGGTAACAGACAACCTCTTCAGACGTTGGGGGGCCCCCCAGATCGACCTCTTTGCAACCGAAGCGAACACCAGATGCCCGGTGTTCTGCTCCAAACGCCCGTCGAAACACAGATTGGCTTCGGATGCATTCGCCATCCCCTGGGGAACTTGGGAGTTGGCATACGCCTTCCCTCCAACGCCTCTAGTGACAACCACGATACAGCGCATCATCAAGGAGAAAGCGCACGTGATTCTAATCGCCCCCTATTGGCCACGACAGATGTGGTTCTCCCTGCTGTTGCAGCTCGCTCAGGAACCTCCTGTTCGGCTCCCGCTGAGGCCAGACCTTCTGACCCAGAACGGCGGCAGTACCTGGCACCCCAACCTCAAGACGTTAGCCTTGACAGCCTGGAGACTGAGAGGCTGACCTTGAACGACTTGCATCTACCTCCAGAGGTACAACACATTGTTCTGGCGTCCAGGAGACCGTCAACCAGAAAGGCATACGGTCTCAAGTGGAAGCGCTTCAGTAGATGGTGCAAGGACCAGGGCGTCTAGCCAACCTCTTGCCCAGTTCCCACTGTGCTACAGTACCTCTCCTCCCTCTTCAACTCAGGCTTGAAACCGCAATCCATCAAGGTACACCTGGCAGCCATTGCCTCACTGCACGAGCGCCCAAAAGACCAAATTTCAGCCTCCATTGCCGCCCTCCCCATTGTATCACGCTTCATGAGAGGGCTCCGGAACCTGCAGCCCCCGGTACAAAAGCCGGTACCTTCATGGGACCTTAACGTCGTACTCCAACAGCTCATGCAGGAACCGTTCGAGCCATTGTCCACAGCCAACGGAAAATACCTTTCCTGGAAGACTCTTTTCCTCGTTGCCATCACCTCTGCTCGGAGGGTTAGTGAGCTGCAGGCCCTGGTCGCGCACCCGCCATACACGAAACTCTACCACAACCGGGCGTCCCTCTGGACGCACCCCAAGTTCGTCCCTAAGGTCGCCTCGGCCTTTCACGTCAACCAGTCAGTGGAGCTGCCCTCCTTCTTCCCAGCCCCACACTCATCACCGGAGGAGCAGCGGCTACATTCCCTTGATTGTGTACGCCCTGCGCATCTACATCGGCAGAACTTCTGCCATCCGGATGGGTACCCAACTCTTCGTCTCCTTTGACCCGAATAGACCAGGGCGCCCTGTCACCAAGCGCACACTCTCCCACTGGATCTCGGACTGCGTAGCTTATTGCCTACAGAGAGCGGGTGCGCTCCCAGCGAATAAGGCGACTGCGCACCGGCTCCGTGCCATCGCTGCTTCCCTGGCCTGCGCACAAGAAATTCCAGTGAGTGAGATCTGCAAAGCCGCCACATGGTCCTCTCAGCTAACCTTCCAGAAACATTATTGCCTTGATGTCCACGCGGAGGCCGACGGCTCCTTTGGCCGAGCGGTCCTATCTGCGGCTACGGCACCCTTGAACGGGGGCCCAACCGAACAATCCCGAGACTGACCTGGACTACTACATCCAGACTCTGCTGCTATTACCAGTCGCTGTTTACACAGACTGTTATTGCACTGTTGTGATTGTTGCCCAATTGTTGCACTGCCCACTTGTTTGCACTGTCTCTTGATTGCACAGTTATTAACTGCACTGTATACTTGATTGCACATTACTGTTCTAACTCTACATTGCACTTTGTTAGTTCTATCTCCCGGCACGTTGCCTAGGAGTTTGCACCTTAGTTTGTACTCCGGTTGTGTCTCAATAAACACTATTGCAGTTCCAGTTTTTCGCATGCGTAGCTTGGGAGACACCAGGTGTGGCTGACACATCCTGCTTGTCCTAGGAGAAAACAGAGTTACTTACCTGTAACAGAGTTCTCCGTGGACAGCAGGATAAGTCAGCCACACGATCCCACCCACCTCCCCTGCATGAGGGTGGCCTGCTCGTCCCGCACCTAGCCGCGAGGGCACAGCTAGTCAATCACTGACCGGCTAGGGGCGGGCCGGGGAGGTGGGGCCACCTCACACATGCTCAGAAGCTTCTGAGTAGGGTTACCAACTTTTTCACCGAGAAAAACCCGACACCTGTGGCTCGCCATGCTCCACCCATTCTCCGCCCCTAGTCCCACCCCTGCCCCGCCCCCAGCCCCACCCACAAAAATTACCGAGGATACGTGTAGGCTAACTTCCTTGGTCAGATAATAATTAAACTGAGAACCCCAAAATCCAAACATGAAATGTACAAACACTGGAGAAATAAAACTATAAAGTAATTTCCTCTTGCACTAAACAAAAACGCAAAGATGTTATCAATACACACTTCCCAGACCAAACATATTCCAGCTAATAAATTCAAAATAAAAAGTATTTTTCTACCTTCTGTTTGGGCGTTTTATTTTTCAGTTGCAATTGCTCCAGTCACTTTCTTCTGGTTTCTTCGTGTCTTCTGCGAGCTATCCATTTGTCCTTTCTTCTCTTTTAGATGTTTTCCATTCTCTCTCTATTTCTGCTTTAACATACTGATTGTTTCCCTTTTGCTCTTTCCCCCAATTCTTTCCTTATTCCTTTATCATCCATTTAAATTTCACCCTTCCATTCTCAAGCCCCTCACTCTCCCAATACCCAGCCCATCATAGACTTTTCTTCCACACAAAATATTTTTCCCCTCTCCACTCATTCCCCATCTATTCTAGTCCTCCCCCAAAATCAGTTCCCTTATAGTTCTAGACCCACCCAGCATCCACTCCCTTCTAATCCCATTCTCCCATGCCCCACATCAGCCCATTTCCAGTCCTATTCCAGCTCTTCATCAGCCCATTTCCAGTGCTAGCCCCCCCCCATCACAGCCTATTTCCAGTCCTAGGCCCCCCCCATCACAGTCCATTTGCAGTCGGAGTCCCCCCGCACCATCACAGCCCATTGCAGTCCTACCCCCCCCCACCATCACAGTCCATTTGCAGTCCTAGCCCCCTAATCACAGCCTATTTCCAGTCCAAGTTCCCCCGCCCTCCCCCAGAGCCCCTTTCCAGTCCACGTTCCCCCCCCCCCCCATAGCCTATTTCCAGTCCAGGGTCCCCCTCCCTCCACCATAGCCCTTTTCCAGTCCAAGTTCCCCCCCCATAGCCCTTTTCCAGTCCAGGTCCCCCTCCCCATCACAACCCATTTCCAGTCCATGTCCCCCCCCCCTATAGCCCTTTTCCAGTCCAGGTCCCCCTCCCCATCAAAACCCATTTCCAGTCCATGTCCCCCGCCCCCCACATAGCCCTTTTACAGTCCATTTCCCCCTCCCCATCACAGCCCATTTCTTTCCAGTCCAATGCCCCCCCATAGCCCTTTTCCAGTCCAGGTCCCCCCCCCTTCACAACCCATTTCCAGTCCAAGTCCCCCTAATCACAGCCTATTTCCAGTCCAAGTTCCCCTCCCTCCGCCATAGCCCATTTCCAGTCCAAGTTCCCCCCCCCATAGCCCTCTTCCAGGCCAAGTCCCCCCCCCCCATAGCCCTCTTAAAGTCCCGGTCCCCCTCCCCATCCCACCCCATTTCCAGTCCAGGTCCCCCCCCCCAGCCCATTTCCAGTCCCGGTCCCCCCCCCCCCCAGCCCTTTTCCAGTCCAGGTCCCCTCCCATCACAGCCCATTTCTTTCCAGTCCAAGTCCCCCCCCCCCATAGCCCTTTTCCGGTCCAGGTCCCCCCCATCACAACCCATTTCCAGTCAAATACCCCCCGCCTAGCCCTTTTCCAGTCCAGGCCCCCTCCCCCCATCACAGCCCAGGCAGTCCTTGGCCTCCCCCCCCAAAACCGCGGCTGTCTGAGGCTTTAGAGGGAGCCGGGGAAGCCCGGGCTCCCTCTGAACAGCCGCCAGCGTGAAGAGCCTTTTCCTTCATGCTGGCGGCTGTTCCTGTGAAGCCGCGAATGCTGGGAAAGGTTAAAGGGCATTGCCTTTAACCTTTCCCACCAATCGCGGCTTCACAGGAACAGCCGCCAGTGTGAAGGTAAAGGCTCTTCACGCTGGCGGCTGTTCAGAGGGAGCAGGGGCTTCGCGCGGGCTTCCCCGGCTCCCTCTGAAGCCCTCCGGGTTGGGAGAAAAGCCGGTTTTTTTGCTCTGGCCGCTCCCGATCTTGCGGCCAGAGCAAAAAAAAACGGCTTTTCAAGGGCCGGTTTTGCCTCTGCGCCGGCAGCCGGCCAGGCCGGCTGAAAACCGGCCAGTTGGCAACCCTACTTCTGAGCTAGAGAGCACTTCCGTCATGGCGCCGTCGGATGACGTCACCAGGTGTGGCTGACTTATCCTGCTGTCCACGGAGAACTCTGTTACAGGTAAGTAACTCTGTTTTTCTTCTACTTTGGATATCTCTGGTTTCCTGGCGTCGTCTTGTGATGTACCATCAAAGAGCTACATTATTGGTTACTTTTATTTCAGAGATGGATAAGGATAGGATTTTGCGTGCCTTTTTTCCGAAAAAGGCTGAGAAATTTTGTGGTCAAACCATTCAGATTTTTCTAGATGTTTCTCGGGCCACGCAAAGACGTCATAAGGCCTTTTTGGAGGTCCGTCCACAAGTTGTAGCTATTGGTGCTTTATTTTATTTAAAATTCCCCTGTAAATGTCTTATAGTTTATCAGGGTAAGCGGTTTGTCTTTTTTGAAGTGGATCAATTGTCAGATTTTCTCAAAGGTAAGACTTACCTAATATGTATTGGTTAAATTAGAATTTTCTTGTCTCTTGGCTTTGTTAATGGAGCTTATTTTCACCAGTAGCTAATCGAGGTTTTCTTTATCGTTATATTGAGCATCTCATTGATGTGGACTTGTGTTAGTACATGATTAGTAACATAACATATTATGTATAATGTTTTGACTTTACTTATTTCCTTTTCTTATAATATTGTAAGAAATCTTTATAAAAAAAATACTGAAAGTAGATTAGATAAGCTTTGAATATTGATGTTTGGTGCTTGTCTTAGTGCCGTGACTTACTACTTATCGTTGTGCAGGATGGAGGATGCCCGTGCACTACTTCTTCCTTTATGCTTTCTTTCGTTTTCCTCTCCTCTCACTAGTTTACTCCATCCCCCTGTCAGTCTTTCTCTCTTCCGCTGATGCTGGTGTTCAGCTAGTTGCTGTACTGATAAGTTCAGCCAAGGGCTGATGTGCTGGGACATTGAGTTGTAAAGAGTAGAATGATTGTGTAGGAGCATGTGTGAGAGAGAGAGAAAATCTGTGTAAATAAAGTGTATGCTGAGGTATGACACAAAGAGAGAGAAATCCTTAACTTCTCACTGTTATTGGCCTCTTTGGGGAGAAGGGAGTATGAAGTCTTGCAGAAGTGTGAGGTGTGTTTGCTTTTAATAGCCAGAGGGAGGGGAAAAGAAAGTAACTGAGATATACCTTATCTCCAGGAACAAGCAGGAATGAGTCTTCACATATGGGTATCGTCGGTAACGACGGAGCCTGCGCGGGAACGCTCCCCAGCGTCCAAAAGGAAAGCTTTTGGGAGCATCCCACAGCGCCTGCGCGCTGCCTTCCCGCCTTTCCTAACTGCCTCTCTCCAGTTCTTCTTTTCCGCGGAGCCAGCAGGTCGTGTTCCTGTCACCGCTGAAGAATTTCTTTATTTTATTTCTTTGGTCGCGCGTCTGCCTTCTCGACGCTGGACCGGTACTGCCGGTCTTTTCTTTCTTTATTCTAAAAAAACAAAACAAAACAAAACTATTTTTTCTCACTTCAGTGCATTTTCTTCTTTGGCCTTAGGCCTAGGACATTTTTCCTCATGGAAAAGCCCGCCTCTGGGTTTAAAAAATGCACGAAGTGCAGCGGCACTATTTCTGTCACTGACACCCATGAATGGTGTCTAAAATGTTTAGGTCCTGACCACTCCATTGCGGATTGTGAGTCCTGCTCCATGATGTCTAAAAGAGGTCTACAGAATCGAGCAGCTAAGCTCAGTACCCTGTTTCCCTCGGATGCAGCTTCAGTTGCATCGACGTCTTCCAGGGCTTCTCCTTCCTCACATGGATCTCAGGTAACCAAACATAAATCCAGCCGGTCCTTGAAGGGTAGATCTCCTCTAAGTATCGAGATGCCTCCGGGCTTGCCCTCGAGGAATCCGCACCGGCAAAATTACCCCGGCGGGAGGCTCCGGATTCCAAAGCTTTATCTATGGGGTCACAGGTTGACATCAATGGCTCAGCCTCGACCGATCACCTGTTGCCATGTTCTGGGGTACCGGTGGTTCCCACTGGTACCGACATCCAGACATTGGTTGCGTCAATGGATCAGAATATCCTGACCATGCAGCGTGCTATCACGGCATTCATACAAGCTGCGACGCCTTCGGTACCGCAACAAACTCCGTTGCTGGTACCGACTCTGGCACCGGTACCGACATCGGTTCCGGTGCTGGTACCGATTGCATTGACATCCGCTTCGGTGTCGACTGCAGCGGTACACTGTTCTGTGATGCCCATCGGTACCGAATCGGTACCGATCACTCCCGATGTCGATACCACCCGGTATGCGTATCGGGCTCTGCAGGAGCATCCAGACAGGCGATACTTCGATTCCTCTGAAGACTCTGATGAATCAGAGGTCTCTGTCGAAGCATCGGTGATTCATCCTCAGGAACCCTCTTCTCCAAAAAGGAGAATGTCTCCTCCAGAAGACTTGTCTTTTCAAGACTTCATTAGGGAAGTGGCCAGGGGCCTTTCCATCTCAGTGGCCCCTGAGACAGAGCCTAGAGCCAAAAAATTAGATATTTTACAATATCCTAAGGCTCCTAAAAAGACAGCCACTTTACCAATACATGAGATTCTTTATGATCACATGTTGAGCATATGGGAGACTCCTCTCACCACTTCCCCTCATTCTCGCAGGTTGGACACCATGTATCGTGTTCCTCCTTGTCCTGGCTTCCATAAGACTCAGCTTCCTCACCACTCCATTGTGGTGGAGTCTGCTATGAAGAAGATAAAGAGTACAAAAAGGCACTCTTCTGCTCCTCCAGGAAGAGAATGCAGAACCTTAGATGCCTTTGGCAGGAGAATTTTCCAGGCCAGTATGCTTGTTGCCAGAATCAACTCCTATAGTCTCTATATGGGGATGTTTCTTAAAGAGGTTACAGATCACCTGCAAACTTTATCTCCTTTTATTTCAGAAGATAAAAGGGAAGAGTTCCTCACCTGGCTCAAACATGCCCAGGATATTTCCAAGTTTTCCAACCGTGCAGCCTTTGACTCTTTTGAAGGTGCCAGCAGAGCCTTGGCCATTGCCATAGGTGCACGCAGAGTTGCTTGGTTACAAGCTTCTGATTTGGAACCCTGGGTTCAAGATGGACTAGGAAACCTTCCTTGTACAGGTGAAAACCTTTTTGGCAAAGATTGGCAAGCAAAGGCCACCCAAATGGATGCTGAAAATTCTGCTTTAGATAGACTTTCAAAGTCTACTTCTGCTCCTTTTAAGAAAAGGTTGTTCAAAAAGGGTTTTTTTTTCCCAAAAAAGGGAAATATTATTCTGCTTATGGTCAGAGTCATCTTCTGCAGGTCGTTTTGCTACAAAGAGACAGCAACAACCGAAACAGGCCAAGCCTAAGGCTGCTAGGACTGCTACAGCCCAACAGCCTCAGCCTCCTCAGGGCCTTTGACTTACAACTAGAGAGCTTAGCCTTTCTGGCTCTAGAACATCCAGAGCCTCTCACCATTCCAGGAAGGTTGGCTTACTTTGCTCCCAGGTGGGAACAAATCACAGCAGAGCAATGGACCCTCTCCATCATAAGGGAGGGGTACAAGCTTCATTTCTTAAAACTTCCTCCTCACACCATGGTGAGACAGTTCAATTCTCAGACATCTCTCCTCGACCTTCTGGGTCAGGAGATTGCTACCCTTCTTGCCCAAGGGGCAATAGAAGAAGTACCCCTTCTTCAACAGGGCTCAGGGTTCTACTCCCCCTACTTTCTTATCCCAAAGAAAACAGGGGGCTACAGACCCATATTAGATCTCAAGGAATTGAACAAGTTTCTATGCAAGGAGAAATTCAAGATTTCTCTCGGTACTCTCCTTCCATACCTTCAGAGTCAGGATTGGCTTTGCTCTCTAGACCTCAAGGATGCGTACACCCATGTCCTCATCCATCCAACACACAGAAGGTTCCTTCGGTTCCTTTATCAAGGGAAGCACTACCAATACAGAGTGCTTCCTTTCGGTCTGGCCTCTGCACCAAGGGTGTTCACAAAATGCATGGCAGTAGTAGCTGCATTTTTACGCACTCTAGGGATATTCGTATTCCCATATCTGGACGACTGGCTCATCCGAGCTCCATCCCAGTCAGAGGCCCAGACTTCTCTAACCTGCACAAGGCGTGTATCCTTCACTATCTGGGACTTGTAATAAACTTTCCAAAATCCCATCTCACCCCTACTCAGTCTCTAGAGTTCATAGGGGCCTTGCTGGATACCACAACTGCAAGGGCCTATCTTCCCCAGGCCCGTTGCCTACGCTTGGTGCAGTTAGCCTCACAAATTCAGTTAAAATCCCAGAGAGATATTACTCGAGAGATATTACAACTGTTAGGCCACATGGCATCCACTGTGCATGTGGTTCCTTACGCTCGCCTTCACATGAGGGCAGCTCAGTGGACTCTGTCCACCCAATGGACCCAGGCATCAGGTTGCCTGTCAGACAAAATAGTAACCTCCAGTCGCCTCTTTTGGTCCCTCCAGTGGTGGAGGTCCACTCAAAATCTGTTGCTGGGGTCCCCCTTTCAACAGGTGTTACTCCAAGCAACCCTTACAACAGATGCCTCTCCAAGAGGTTGGGGAGCTCATCTTCAAGATCTCTCCACTCAAGGCATCTGGTCTTTACAGGAGACATCTCTACATATCAACCTCTTAGAGCTCAGAGCAATTCTTCTAGCACACCCTGCTCAGCTACAAGACAGTCCTCATCCACACGGACAACCAAGTAGCCATTTTCTACGTGAACAAGCAGGGCGGGACTGGCTCTCTGTCGCTTTGCAACGAAGCTCTGAGATTGTGGGCCTTCGCCAGAGATCATCAAATTCATCTGATGGCAGTGTATCTTCCAGGGGTTCAAAACTCTTGGGCAGACAGACTCAGTTGAGTTCTGCTTCCACACGAATGGTCCCTCCATGGGGACCAGATAGCCAAGATCTTTCGAATTTGGGGAACCCGAGACATAGACTTGTTTGCAAGTCCGTGGAATGCCAAACTTCCTGGGTTCTGTTCCAGAATTCCGTGTCAGGGAGTTCAGGCCAGGGTTGCCTTCCTCCTCCATTGGGGGAAAGACTTCCTCTGTGCCTTTCCACCCATTCCCCTAATTCCCAAGACACTCTTCAAACTTCAGAGAGACAAGGGGTCTATGATCCTCATAGCACCACATTGGCCACGCCAAGTGTGGTACCCTCTACTTCTGCATCTCTCTCAAGCTCCCTCCCTGGACTTGGGATCTGCTCCAGACCTCCTGTCCCAGGAGGAGGGAACGTTGTGGCACCCAAATCCCCAGTCTCTTCACCTCAGAGCCTGGTTGCTGAAGGCCTAGACCTTCAAGATTTGCATCTTTCTCAGCAAGTGAAGGATATCCTTCATGCTTCCAGAAAGCCTTCCACTAGACGTTCCTATGCTTTTAAATGGAAAAGGTTTACCATTTGGTGTGCAGAGAAAGGTCTTAACCCTCTTGCAATACCTCTGAATTCTTTACTAGAGTATTTGCTGCATTTATCCCATGCAGGCCTTAAAACGAATTCAGTAAGAGTCCATTTGAGTGCTATTGCAGCATCCCTTAAACGTCTCAATGGACAGCCTCTTTCCTCTTATCCTCTTATAGCAAGATTCATGAGAGGCCTTCTTTTGACTAAACCTCCCATCAGACCACCTCCAGTGGCATGGGACTTGAATCTGGTTCTTGGCCAGCTTATGCAGCCACCCTTTGAACCCTTAGCCACTACCTCCTTGAAATTCCTTTCCTGAAAGGTTTTTTTTCTCATTGCAGTCACTTCAGCTCGCCGCATCAGTGAGCTGCAAGCCTTGGTGGCTAATCCTCCTTATACAAGGTTCCATCATGACAAGGTAGTTCTCAGGACTAATCCACACTTTATGCCTAAAGTGGTCTCACCTTTTCATCTGAAGCAAGAGGTTTATTTACCTGTCTTTTTTTTCCAGGACCTCATGCTTCAAGTGCAGAGAGGAATCTTCATACCCTGGATTGTAAAAGAGCTCTTGCTTTTTACTTACAAAGGACACAGCAACATAGAAAGTCCTCTCAACTCTTTGTTGGTTTTGATCCCTCTCATTTAGGACTTCCAGTCTCTAAGAGAACTCTGTCCAATTGGATTGCTCAGTGTATTTCTTTCGCCTACCAGAGTAAGAACCTTTCTCTGGAGGGCCATGTCACAGCTCACAATGTGAGGGCCATGGCAGCCTCTATGGCTCATCTAAATTCTGTGTCCATCGACCAGATCTGTCGAGCGACCACCTGGGCCTCGGTTCATACCTTCACAGCCCATTACTGCTTGGACAGGGACTCCCGCCGGGATGCCTTGTTTGGTCAGGCTTTCTCAAACACCTGTTCCATACCTAACCAACTCCTACCCTCCATCCCTGGCTGGATGCCTGAGATTCATGAGTGGAGTTAGAGCCCTTCCCAGGGACAACCTGGGTGATCTCCCAAGCATCTCTAGCTGGGGAGTCCCCATATGTGAAGACTCTTTCCTGCTTGTTCCTGGAGATAGCACAGTTACTTACCTGTAACAGGTGATCTCTGGGAACAGCAGGAATAAGTCTTCACAACCCACCCACCTCCCCTAGGAGTTGTATCTCTATCTTTCTTTCCTTTCCTCACTCTCTCTTTTTCTCAGCTTTAAAACTCGAACTGGAGAGAGGCGGTTAGGAAAGGCGGGAAGGCAGCGCGCAGGCGCTGTGGGATGCTCCCAAAAGCTTTCCTTTTGGACACTGGGGAACGTTGTCAGACGGGTGCCTGGTTGAGAATGTTCACAGTCTTGGCAAAGGCATATATTAATATGATTTGCAAGGGATTGTGGGAAATGTAGTCCATTCACACCAGACACAGCCGTTCACAATAATTAGTTGTGCTTGAGTGTAAAGCCAATAAGATATTTATTTATGGGGTTATTTCTCCCAACACAGATATGCTTGGTAGCACATAAAACAGGATACTTGCTTTCAGTGTTAAACTTAGAAAAACAAAATCAGGACAATAACAGTTGAACCTGTCAGGCAATCAAAAGAATAAAGACCTGGTTGGTAACAAACTGGTCTTTTCTGTAGGCTCTAGCTAATATTTTCTTAGCAGTGCATCAAACAACAAGCAAAACCCACAAAAAAGGGAAAAACTGTTCTTTTCAGGTTAACTTCTTATATCTTCACACATAGACTCAGAAGTGATTTCCTCAGAGCTCACAAGCAATTAGGTAAGGCTCAATTGCTAGCAGTTACCCAGCTGAAACCCCTTAGCTGGCTTGCTTTCTACTGCGTGGCTCAAATCCTACTCAGGAGCATTTCTGAGTAGATTAAAGAACAAGTTTGTGTTTCTTTGTGATGGTTGTTGTACTTTGTAACAGTAAATTACCAAAGGAGTTTAGACAGAGAGCAATCCATGTATTCACAGCCTGCATCTATAACCGCTCTCCCCCTTCTTCAACAATCATGGGTTCAATATCATGGATTGGCACAGAGGAATTTCTCAATGGAGCACTCTCAGGAGAATACTTGTTTCCCTGCTGTCTTTCAAGGGTATAGCTAGGGCATAGATCAGTGTTCATACCTGAGCTTCCATTGCTGCTAGAGTTCCTCTCTAAATAGCCTGGCCAGTATGTAGTCCAGTTCTTATGTCCAGCCTTCCAATCCAGATCCCTGGACACTGGATCTCTCTTCTCATACCTTCTGGCATGGGTCCTAGGGTCCCTTCCAAGTGCAGCCGTCTCCCTCACAGGTACCGTCTGGAGATTCCTAGCTCTGCAGCACCACTCCTCTGGTTTTCCCCAGTCCAATGGTGTATGCTTGCCTTTTGAATGCCTTCCAGTATACGTACTGCTATGGACTCCTTTAGACCTCCCAAATGCTTTTCTCTTCTTTCTTCCAAAGGGTTTCTTGCCCTCTCTGTCCGTCCGCTCTGGCTTCTGCTTCTGATGATCCTCCAGATGATGAAGATGTCCAAGATGAGGATCTCCAAGATGAGGATGATTCTGAGGATCTCCCAGATGAAACTGAGGATACTTCTCTGTAGAATAAACTCTACCTTTATTCTGCTTAGATGAGTGCTCCACCCTAGCAGAGCGCAGCTGTGCTGAATCAGGCCCTGCCCTTTGAGATGAGTGCTTGGGGATTACCTCATAGCCCTCCTGATTGAACACACATTTCCCCACTTCAGCTCCTCTAATGGCTGTTGGAAACCTGGTGCATTCTGGGACTGGTAGTCTTTTATGGAAAAATTCTGTTTTCTTATTTCTACCAGAACTGACAGGTTGCTTGTTCAGAGTCACTTCACCTTTTCTATAGCTCCTTCCTGAGCTATGATAAGCTTCCTTATCACAACGTTCCCGCGCAGGCTCCGTCAGTACCGACGATACCCATATGTGAAGTCTTATTCCTGCTGTTCCCAGAGATCACCTGTTACAGGTAAGTAACTGTGCTTTTGGGGGGGGGAGGGGAGAGGTGAACACTGAGACATAGATTTCAGTGGCTGGCTCCTGGTTTCCAAGAAAATTTGTCAAGGCCTGTCCCAAGGGGAGATTTCTATTTTTCTGTACCTTTTGCCATGCTTCATTTTCCCTTTATTTTTTTTGTTTCTAAGGATGGAGTATTTGCTCTAACGTTTCATCTTTAAATTCTTCATGTTACTAAAAAGAGTATTTGACCTGAGCGCTTATCTCCCATACTGTGGGCTATAGAGAGAGATTTTGTTTCTGTATTATGCTTTGTTTTCTTGATATTTTTCTTTATAGCTGCTTGTACTTTTACTTTTGTAAATGGTGAATAATCCTTATATAAGAAAAAGAAAATATACTTGGAAACCAGGGGGCTGGTATTCAGCAGTACTATGAGGCCACCGTGGCACTATCTGGCTAGTGTTAGGGCTGTTTGCCTAGTTGACCTGCTCCACCCACAAAGCTACAGAGTCCTTGCAGACTAACCTGAATTCTGCCAGTCTTGGTACCTGCTCGTTTTGTTCTCCTGTGGGTGGAGCAGGGGCAGTTTGGGCATTATCCAATTAATAATGATCAGTCTTAACTGGATAATAAATCACATAGAGTCCAGCCACATATGCTGCTTGCTATCGGGAAGGTGGTTAATGAGAGAATTATTCAAAAGCCACTTACCCCAGTAAATGAACTGGACTGTTTTGATAGTTGTTCGCCCTCCCTGCAGATAAGTCATGCTGCTGACTCTTTGAGTTAGTGTGGCTGTGGCTTTGCTTTGACTGCTGCTGCTCATAGCCTTTCTCAGAAACTGCTGTCCTAGATGATCACATAGTCTACCTAATGTGTGTGTGTGTTAGATTTAATATTTGAGTTTCAGTTCAGAAATACATATACCAAATAAAGGCATTGTCAGTGAACAACGAAGAAACAATTTTACAGCTTCTTTCTGATTCCTCCCCCCCCCACCTTTCTGCAGATATTCTTCCAAAACAGATCATTCTTTATCAAACTTCTGCTTTGTTCATTGTCAGCCTTTGTACCTGCCTTAATCTGACCACATGTTGAGTCGTTATTTGCAGCTCTGTATCTATTGGTAAGGTATTTCACATCTGGCGGCAAACAGGCTTGGATCTGCCGCCTGTTCTTTGTCAGCAAACCAAGTTTCCATAGGTCTGACGGGACTAGTTTGGGGTCTAACTCCTGCTTCGACTCAAAAAATCTCTTTAATGGTCCGTAATCGATCTCTAAAATGCAATGATTTTCAGACAACTCCACCAGATATGAAAAAAAAAGAGCCAATGCCCCCACAGGCCCCTCAACAATGAGCCAATACCAATGGAAAATTTGCTGAGCCTAGTAGGAGTAAAATAGCATCCTATCATATTTGTATAACTTTCTTTTATAGAAATGGATGCGTGCTTAATTTTATCAAATATTCTTTTCCTTTGCTTTACTTCTGTCTCTTCCCCCAAATACCTCTCCAGCTGTCATATGCTTGAATTTCGAAAAACTTTGGGAGCCCTCACTGCCCAATAAAGAGCAGATATCGGGCCCCTAGATCATTCTCCCATACCAAATAACTTCCATGTCTGAAAAATCCTCCCTAATTTTATCCTTTCTAGGCTTCCCCATTAAGGAAGTAGATTACTTGAACATATTGAGAATAATGCAACCCATTAAGGCCATACTCTTCTTTGAGCTTGTCTTATTCTACAGAATCTTTCCCATTTACAAACCGATAAGCACTTTGGTCCTAGCCTCTCTCCGCCTAGGAAAGACAATCCTTTTCCTCCTTGGGGGATATCTTTCCATGGATTTAATAAGAGAGAACCCCAGTCACCATTCTATTTTGCGCAGATTGTCTCAAATAGACAGCACGTGTTCAGTAAAGGAGTTGAATACGTACCCACCCAAGCAGACACCACAACGAGCAATCTATGTAATAAACTTGTTCAAGCTGCACATAATTTTTAAGAACATAAGAGATGCCATACTGGGTCAGACAAAGGTCCATCAATGGCAGTATCCTGTTTCCTTTAGTGGCCAATCTAGGTCACAAGTACCTAGCAGTTTCCCTAAAAGACACAGGTTCCACAATGCTTGTATTGGGAAAGGCAGTAGATATCCTGGGTACCCTTTAATAATGGTTTATGGACTTTTCCTCCAGGAACTTGTCCAAAACATTTTTAAACCCAGCTACACTAACAGCTTCTGCTACATCCTTCGTTAATGAATTCCAGAGTTTGATTACACGTTAGGTGAAAAAAATATTTTCTCTTATTAGTGTTAAATAGGTTACCCTGTAGCTTCATTGCATGTCCCCTAGTTTTTCTGTATTTTGATGGCGTAAACAATCGATCTATGTTTACCTGTTCTGTTCCATTCATTAATTTTATACACTTCTCTCATATCTCTCCTCAGCTGTCTCCTTGTCCAGGTTGAAGAGCCCTAACCTTTTTAGCCTCTCTTCATAGGGGGTATCCTTCCATCTCCTTTACCATTTTGGTGGCTCTTCTCGGTACCTTTTCTAATAACGCTATATCATTTTTAAGATACGGTGACCAGAATTGAACATAATATTCAAGGTGTGGTCACACCATGGAATGATATAGAGGCATTATAATATCCTTAGTTTTATTCTCCATTCCTTTCCTTATGATACCAGCATTCTATTTGCTCTCTTGGCTGCCACTGCACACTGGGTGGAGAGTTTCAACACGTTATCTATGATGATGCCTAAATCTTTTTCCTGGGTGGTGGATCCTAATGTGGAACCTTGCATCGTGGAACCATAGTTTAGGTTGTTCTTTCCTAGGTACATAACTTTGCACTTAAATTTCATATTAAATTTCATCTGCCATTTGGATGCCCAGTCTTCCAATTTATCAAGGTCCTCTTGCAATTTTCACGGTCTTCCTGCATTTTAACAGCTTTGAATAATTAATTTTATGTCACCTGCAAATTTGATTACCTCACTTGTTCTCATTTCCAGGTCATTTATGAATATATTTAAAAAGCAGCGGGCTCAGCACAGATCCCTGGGGTACTCCACTTTTCACCTTTCTCCATTGGGAAAATTGGCCATTTAGCCCTACCCTCTGCTTTCTATCTTTTAACCAGTTCCTGATCCTCAATAGTACACTGCCTCCTATCCCATGACTTTTTAATTTTACCAAAAGTCTCTCATGAGGGACCTTTGTCAAAGGCTTTCTGAAAATCTAGATACACTATATCAACCAATTCACCTTTGTCTACCTGTTTATTCACACCTTCAAAAAAACATAGCAGACTAGTAAGACAAGATCTTCCTTGTCTAAAGCCATGTTAGCTTTCTCCCATTAAGCCATGACCATCTACATGTTCAGTAATTTTGCTCTTTATAATAGTTTCTACCATTTTTCTCAGTACAGACGTCAGGCTCTCCAGTCTGTAATTTCCTGGATCACCCCTGGAACCCTTTTTAAAAATTGACGTTACATTGACCATCCTCCAGCCTTCAGATATTACAGATGATTTTCATGATAGTTCAGAGATTACTAATAGCAGGTCTGCATTCTCATATTTCAGTTCTTTCAACACCCTTGGATGAATACCATCCGGTCCTGGTGAGTTGCTACTCTTCAGTTTATCAAATAGTTGTAACACATCTTTTCCAGGACCAAGCAGGAAGTAAGTCCTCACATATGGGTGACGTCGGCGCCGACGGAGCCCTCGCGGAACAATTTCCCCAGCTTTCAAAGAAAGCCTTTGGGAATTGCAGCGCGCATGCGCGGTCCCCTTCCCGCCCAAGGGTGCCATCTTGCTCAGTCTTCTTTTTTTTCCGCGGAGCCCTACAGACGCTGTTTGTGATCGCCGCTGAAAAAGTTGATTTTATTTACTATTCTTTTCTCGGTTCGACGCCGGATCTTTTTCCTGCCTGGACCTGATACGGCGTATCGAGTCCGTTCTTTATTTTTTCGGTTTTTGTCCTTTGTGACTGGCGTTCCCTTCATTTTTTCTTTTTTCACTGGCAGCCCTGTCTTTTGACCTCACAGGGGCCCTTTTTCCCCCCGATGGCTGCCAGCGGGTTTAAGAAGTGTGATCAGTGTAAGAAACTTATGTCTCTTACCGACACACATGACAGCTGCCTCGGACCCGATCATGACCCGATGATCTGTGGTCCGTGTGGCAAAATGTCCTCAAAAGCGTTGAGTCGGCAGCATCAAAGAGAACGAATCTTCTCTGACTCCGCGTCTGGCCGGGCCCGGACCTCGTCAGAGGCTTCGACGTCCCGGGACTCCGGTCCTGAGCATCGTCAGAGTTCCTCTGAGCGGGGGTCTCCTGCCCGGGAACATCATAGGAAGAAGAAACCTGCGAGGGCGGCATCGGTGGACACTCCTGGTTCCTCGAGGGCCAGGTCGCATAGCCCCGATAGCCGTCCCGGGTCCTCGGAGTCGGAGAGGCCTTCAAAACATCCTCGTCTCGAGATGGAGTCTCCTGGACACGTGAGTACTGTAGTCCTCGTGGACTCGCCTCCGAAGGAGCCGACGTCGGGGCCCGAGTCGGGGGTTGCTGGGTCTCCTGAGCTCGGACTCAGGTTGACGGCCTTGGAGAGCAGTTTCGCTGCCTTCATGGACCAGCAGCGGGCATTGATCGATGGCCTCGCCAGTGCATCTGCCCCGACCACCGGGATGTCAACGTCTAAGTCGACCCCGGAGACCGAGCCGATCCTCGAGTCCATGCAAGCTCGAGTCGATCCTCGGTCGCGGTCTCCCTCGGCCGCGGTCTCCCTTGGCCTCCCGTTCGGGACCGAGGTCGTCGACGTCGGGGCGGAGGGCATCAGTGCCCGCCCGACCGGAGCCGCTAGATTCCTCCACCGAGGAGTCGGGCTGTGAGACGGAGTACGAAGAGTCCCCAGGTACTTATCGGACTCGGTGCGTCCCATTGGACTCGCCCGAGTCCGAACCTCTGAGACGGTCCCCCCCGGAGGACACCCAGTTCTCGGACTTCGTGCTGGATATGGCCAAGGCCTTGGCATTCCCCATGGATCCCGAGGAGGAGCCTCGAGCCGAAGAGCTCGATGCCCTCCAGTATGACTCTCCCTCGAAGGAGGCCTTTACTGTACCGATTCCTCCGATGCTGGAGCGACTTCTCTTCCGCATGTTGGGAGAGCCTGGCGTCGGCGCCGGTGTTAAGCAAGCTGGTCGATTCCATGTATTGAGTCCGCAAGAGCCCCGGGTTCCAAAAGGCACAACTACCGCACCATTCCATGGTGGTGGAATTGGCCATGCATCGACTAAAGAGTCAGAAGATGCACTCCTCGGTGCCTCCTGGCTGGGAGGCCCGGAACCTGGATGCCCTCGGTAGGAAGTGCTTTCAGGGCTCTATGCTTGCTTGTCGAGTCCAGACCTACCAGCTCTATATGGGCATGTATCTCCGAGACCTGGCAAAAGAAATTGCCGGGTTCTCTGCTGGTCTTTCCGAGGAACCTTTGCAGAGGTTCCAGGCCTTGTCCACTGGTATTCGAGAGCGCTCGAAGTTTATCTCTCGAGCAGCCTACGATGGCTTCGAAGCGCCGGCATCGGTGCCCGCCGACAGGCTTGTCTTCAGTCATCCGACCTCGAGCCATGGGTACAGGACAAGTTGGTCGATGTCCCCTGCAGAGGTGAAAACCTCTTTGGCAAGCCCATGGCTGAAAAGGCTGCACAGATCGAGACCGAGACTCTGACCAGGACTAGGCTGTCCAGAAAAACCTCTGCCCCTTCTCAGAAGAAGAAGGGCTCGGGGGAAAAAGCTCTTTTACCCGAGGAAGGCGGCTGCCTATAAACAATACCCTCATTATCAGTCCTCAGCAGCTCCCCAACAGGGTCAGCAGGCCAAGGGACGGGGTAATGGGTCCCGTAGGCAGCAGGCCCCCAAGCCCACAACACCGGCCCCTGCTCAGCAGGGTGGGGTTTTTTGACTCCATCAGCATAGCCTCTTCCCCTCCGCTGGTTTCTCTCAGCACAGGAGGCCGGCTGGTCCACTTTGTCCAGAGGTGGTCAGCCATCACATCAGATACCTGGGTGCTTCATATAGTTCAAAAAGGCTATCTTCTACACTTTCACCAGGTACCTCCCTCCTACTTTCCAGGAGAGCCTCCAAGACTCCCTCTGCACAGGGACTTACTCCTTCAGGAGTTGGCAAGTCTTCTTTAGGAACAGGCTGTGGAACCGGTGCCCCACCACCTGAGAGGTCAAGGCTTTTATTCCAGGTACTTTCTGATACCAAAACGAACAGGAGGCCTCAGACCCATCCTGGACTTGTGAAACCTCAACAAGTTCCTGGCAAGGGAAAAGTTCAAGATGCTTACCCTTGGAATCCTGCTGCCCTACCTCCAGCAGGGAGACTGGCTATGCTCCTTAGATCTAAAGGATGCCTATACTCACATCCTTATTCATCCAGACCACAGACAATATCTCAGGTTTGTTGTGGGAGGAAATCATTACCAGTACAGAGTACTGCCCTTTGGCCTATCCTCCGCCCCCAGGGTGTTCACCAAATGCCTAGCAGTGGTGGTGGCCTATCTAAGACTTCAAGGCCTTTTTGTATTTCCATACCTGGACGACTGGCTCATCAGGGCCCAGTCTTCCCAAGAGGCCACTCAGGCCACTCATCGCACTGTGACTCTGCTCCAGCACTTGGGATTTATCATAAACTTTGCAAAGCCCACTTTGCTCCCCTCTCAAAATCTCGAATTCATCGGCGCAAGGTTGAACACACTTCAGGCACGGGCCTTCCTGCCTCTAGACAGGGCACACAGGCTCATGGATCTCGCCAGCCACTTTCGCAGAAATTCCCTGGTCTCTGCCAGGCAATTTCTGAGACTGCTCGGCCATATGGCTTCCACGGTCCATGTGACCCCCAATGCCCGCCTGAACATGCGACCTGCTCAGTGGTGCCTTCGCACTCAATGGCATCAGGCCATGGGGAGCCTGGCAGACTCAGTACAGGTATCCAACCTGCTGGTCTCTTCTCTGCGGTGATGGCTTCATCTACCAAACCTGGTGCTGGGAGTGGATTTTCAATCTCCTTTGCTTTCTCAGGTGCTGACAACCGATGCTTCTCTCCTGGGTTGGGGAGCACATTGCCAAGGGACATGTACTCAAGGCCTCTGGACTCCTTGGGAGTCTACTCAGCAGATAAACTTCCTGGAGCTCAGAGCCATCCGCCTAGCTCTGAGAGCCTTCTCCCACCTCACTTCTCACCAGTCTGTGCTGGTCCAGACGGACAATCCAGTTGCAATGTTCTACGTGAACAAACAAGGAGGCACAGGCTCCTTCCTTCTCTGTCAGGAGGCACGAAGACTGTGCTCTTGGGCCGTCCTTCACGGCAACCTCCTCAAAGCTGTCTATCTCCCAGGTCAAGACAGGCAGACAGGCTGAGCAGGATCCTCCAACCTCACAAGTGGAGATTGGATTCATTGGTGGTTCAGCAGATCTTTCTCAAGTGGGGCCTCCCCACCATGGATCTATTTGCCAGTCCCCTGAACCGGCAGCTTCCCAGATTCTGCTCTCGACAACCGCATCCTCTCAGAGTAGCGGCGGATGCTTTTCTGATTCCATGGTCCACAGGCCTCTTGTATGCCTTTCCTCCCATGCCACTGGTGTCTCGGACGCTCTTCAAAGTTCTCAGAGACAGAGCCTCGATGATCCTAGTGGCTCCCCGGTGGCCGAGACAACCCTGGTTCCCGCTTCTAATGCAGCTGGCGGTGGACACTCCTCTTCCTCTGGGGTTTCAACCCGATCTCCTGTCACAGGATCAGGGGACTCTCCTACACCCCAACCTCCGGTCCCTTCATCTGATGGCCTGGCTGCTGAAAGGGTAGTCCTTGCTCCCCTCCTGCTGCCTCGAGAGGTGGAAATGGTCGTCTTGGTCTCCAGGCGGCCCTCCACCTGGAAGTCCTACGCTCTTAAGTGGCGTCGGTTCTCCGTGTGGTGTGCTCAGCAGTCTGAGAATCCCTTTTCCTGCTTGGTGGCAGTGGTCTTGCAATATTTGCTGTACCTCTCCAATCTGGGCCTTAAGTCTAACTCTGTCAGGGTCCACCTCAGTGCTCTCTCTGCGCATCACGCACCGGTGGATGGCAGACCTCTTTCCAACCACCCTTTGGTGACTCGTTTTCTCCGAGGCCTCCTTCTCCTTAAGCCTCCTTTGCGCCCACCAGCCCCTGAATGGGATCTGAATGTGGTCTTGCAGCGGATTACCTGTCCGCCCTTTGAACCTATGGCTACCTGCCCTCTTGGTTTTCTTTCCTGGAAAACCTTGTTCTTGGTAGCCCTTACCTCTGCTAGGCGAGTAAGTGAACTGCAGGCCCTAGTGTCTGATCCTCCTTACACTAGGTTCTACAGGAATAGGGTAGTCTTACGGACTCACCCTAAGTTTCTTCCAAAAGTGGTTTCTCCTTTTCATCTCAACCAGGAGGTGGTTCTTCTGACCTTTTTTTCCCAGGCCGCACACCAGCCGGGCTGAAATGGTCCTGCATACCCTGGACTGTAGGAGGGCCTTATCCTTCTACCTTGACCGTACGCGGGAGCATCTGAGGGCTGTTCAGCTCTTAGTTTCTTTTGACCCCAATAAGTTGGGGCTACCTGTCTCCAAGCGTACTTTGTCCATATGGGTCGCTGACTGTATCACCTGGGCTTATGGGGCGGCCGGCCTCTCGTTGGAGGGTCGAGTCACGGCTCTTCGTGTCAGGGCGAAGGCTGCGTCAGTGGCTCATCTCCGCTCTGTTCCGTTGGCAGACATCTGCCGGGCCACTACTTGGTCTTCAAGCCAGACTTTTGCGGCCCATTACTGCCTGGAGAGGGAGTCCCGCAGGGACAGTGCTTTCGGTCAGGCAGTCCTCCATAATCTCTTTGAGGTTTAGGCAACTCCTACCGTCCGGCCCTGGTGATGGGCTACCGGTCGGGGGCGTTTTCAGAGAAGATTCCTTCCTTCTGTGCTACTGAGCTAGAGGGAGCTCATTTTTCTGCTTGAGGTCTCCAGTAGCCTTTAGCTAGGGAGTCCCATATGTGAGGACTGACTTCCTGCTTGGTCCTGGAGAAAGAGTAGTTACTCACCTGTAACAGGTTTTCTCCAGGAGCAGCAGGAATCAGTCCTCACAACCCTCCCTCCTCCCCTTGGAGTTGCAGTCCTATCATTTCGTTTTTGCTAATTTTTTTGCTGTCTCTTGGCTATGTCATCAGACTGAGCAAGATGGCACCCTTGGGCAGGAAGGGGACTGCGCATGCGCGCTGCAATTCCCAAAGGCTTTCTTTGAAAGCTGGGGAAATTGCTCCGCGAGGACTCCGTCGGCGCCGACGTCACCCATGTGTGAGGACTGATTCCTGCTGCTCCTGAAGAACACCTGTTACAGGTGAGTAACTACTCTTTCCCAGTGTATTGAAATTTCTTTCAATTCTTTTGCGCATCAGCTTTAAATACCATTTCAGTCATGGGTAACATCCCTACATCTTCCTATGTAAAGACCGAAGCAAAGAATTCATTTAGTCTCTTCACTATGGCCTTGTCCCCTCTTAGTGCCCCTTTTACCCTATCATCTGATAGTCCAACTGACTCTCTCACAGGTCTTTTGCTACAAATGTACTTGAAAAAGTCTTTATTATGCTTCTTCTAAAGTCCCCGGTTTGTCGTCCTGCAACTGAGTGGGACTTAAATGTGGTCTTGCAGTAGCTTACTTGCCCACCTTTTGAGCCGATGTCTACTTGTCATCTGCACTTTCCTGGAAAGTGCTCTTCCTGGTGGCACTGACATTTTCCAGACGTGTGAGTGAGCTGTAAGCTCTGGTGTCTGATAGGCCGTACATGCGGTTTTTTAGAAACAGGGTGGTCCTTCGCTCTCTTAAGTTCCTTCCGAAAGTGGTCGTCTCATTCCACCTCAACCAGGAGGTGGTGCTTCCAACCTTCTTTCCCAGGCCGCATGCCAGCCAGGCAGAGGCGGTACTGCATACCCTGGACTGTAAGAGGGCTCTCGCTTTCTATCTGGAGCGTACGCCGGGACGTAGGAGGGCTTCTCAGCTCTTCCTTTCTTATGAACCCAGTAGGCTGAGTCTACCTGTCTCCAAGCGCATGTTATCCACTTGGGTGGCAGACTGCATCGCCTGGGCGTATAGGGCAGCTGACCTCCAGCTGCAGGGTCGAATCACGGCCCACCATGTAAGGGCTAAGGCTGCGTCAGTGGCTAACCACTACTTTTGTTCCGTTGGCAGACATCTGCCAGGCCGCAATTGGTCTTCTAGCCAGACATTTGCAGCCCATTACTGCCTGGAGAGAGAGTCCTGGCGGGATAGTGTTTTCGGCCAGGTGGTACTCCGTAACCTATTTGAGGTTTAGGCAACTCCTTCCCTCTGACCCTTTGGTGTCAGGCTACCATGGAGGTTGCATTCTCGGAGGAAATCCTTTTACAGCTCCTGCGGCTCTTCTAGAGGGAGACATTTTTCAGCTAAGGTTCTCGGTAGCCTATAGCTGGGGAGTCCCATATGTGAGGACTGGTTCCTGGTTGTTCCTGGAGAAAGCGTAGTTACTCACCTGTAACAGGTGTTCTCCAGGGACAGTAGGAATCAGTCCTCATGACCCTCCCTCCTCCCCTGGAGTTGCAGTCCTATAATTAGAATTTTTTCTCTTTTTGCCGTCTTTTTAGCTATGTCATCTGACTGAGCAAGATGGCACCCTTGGGCGGGAAGGGGACTGCGCATGCGCAGGCAATCCCAAAGGCTTTCTTTGAAAGCTGGGGAATTGCTCTGCACGAGGGCTCCGTCGGCGCCGACGTCACCCATATGTGAGGACAGATTCCTGCTGTCCCTGGAGAACACCTGTTACAGGTGAGTAACTATGCTTTCTTGCACTCCGGGACTAGGTCACTTCACCATTTATCCTGTGTCACCTCCATCGCTGCTCCCTTCGAGAGCCTCTTAGGTCACTTGCCCTTTACTGCCACCCTCTGCCACCACAGAGCCAAAGAATTCAATGCAGGTCCTGAAAGTTCCAATACTTTATGGCCTGCCATGCCTTCCCTTTTCTCTTGACCACTTTGAAGACCCCTTTCAGCCGTGAACAAAAGGCCCAATGGAAACATCCACTTGCATCACACTTCTTTTAGCAGGAATGCTGTGACCTCTTGCAATGCCCATTGGGGATAGGTTGCTATAGATTTCAATAGAATAGTTCTCCCATTTATGTTAGTTTTAAACACCATAACACATAGGCCAACTTGACACACAGGTCTATAACATTCATAACCACATTATAAGACTCATACAAATGATACATTCATAATATATATGCAGACGTATAGCCAATTGTTAACCTTCTGCCAGTCAATTAACAGTTTTAACAATTTTACCCCTGCTTCCTTCCATCCCCCCTCCCTAAGGGGCTATCTATATCCGCCATTTCATCCAACCTATATTGTTAAGATATCATTTCTCGGCTTGGCAGAAACACCATCCAAATATGGGGACCATATCACAAGAAAAAGTTCTCTTTGTGTCATCTAGAGGCCTCCCCCTCCCACAAAACCATTTGGTGCAGTGTATTCCGGCACTCCCAGTAGCCTGGACTACCTGGGTCCGTCCACCTGTGAAGTATGCACTGTTTAGCAAAAAGGCAGCTTTTCCTCACCATCAATCTATTCCCTGCTTTAGTAAGTCCTAGGGGATAAGGGGTATCTAGGATAGCCAGACCCGGGGTTAGCGTCAAAGCCTGCCCTAGCAATTTCCCCAGATAGTGCTGGATTCTGTTCCAAAACTTGCTCACCTGTACACACCCCCAAAACATATGCCCCAGGTATGCTCCCGTCACCCCGCACCATGGACATCTGCTATGTTCTGCAAATCCTGCCCTCCACACTCTATGGGGTGAGACATAGGCGCGTTCTAAAATCCGGAATTGCATATCTCGGAGTCTAGCTCCTGTTATCAATCTAGGGATTCTTCCCACCGCAGCTTCCCAAAGAAATGTATTGAGATCTATTCGCAATTCCATTCCCCACTGCGTGGTTTATTTGACATGGCACTTATCCAGAGCACGCCCACTTAGGGCCCTACAGTAACCAGCAACTGTGATCCGCTCTTTGTCCTCCAGCTCAAACCATTCCACTAACTTCTCAAAATTCTCCTGTCACAAGCCTCTTTCCTTCCTTTAAAAGAGGCCAAATAATGCTTTAGTTGTAGATATGCATAAAAATGCCCACTAGATAAGTCATATAACTCTTTCTACCCGAAAAGGGCTTGAGTTCGCCCTCATTTACTTGCCTCACCTGAACGAGGCCCCGTAACGCCCAGTTTCGAAAAAAAACTGGACTCTGTGCTTGGCAGAAAAGACAAATTTCCCTGTAAGAGTAAATAACCTGATATCTTAAATGGAATATCTAATTGACCACACAGATCGCCAGCCCCAGCGAACCCCTTTAAGTAAAATATTATTTCAAAGATATTCGGGTAATTGTAACTGAGGGACATGCAGCACTGACAAAAGGGAATGTGGGGCAACCAATGCCGATTCAAGGTCATATAGGGTATACACTGAGCTTCCCCCTCTCCCCCCAACCAGTCTTGCACATGTCGCAATAGACATCCCAAGTTATACTGCTCCCAATCTTGGAAGCCCTAGTCCTCCCTGCTGCCACCGATCTTGTAACCGATCAATTTTAAGTCTGGGCTTTTTACCTCTCCATATAAGACTGTAGTGACCTTTCGTGTCTGAATGTCCTGCCGCATCATCTGTAGAGGAAGAAGTTGGAGGACGTATAAAATTTTGGGAAAAGCATCATTTTATATGCGGCTACCCATGTATCTATTTGACACCGCTGGCTGTGTGGTGCATAAACGGTTGCCCCCTTGCCCTTCTGAAACATCTACAGTCGGGTCGAAGACCCCATTCCAGTCACCCCCTACAATTATTAGGGATTTGGGCAATGTGTGAATTTCTGCTCCCACTTTGGCAAAAAACTTTGGGTCGGGCACATTAGGAACATATATACTACCCAATATCTTCCGCTTCTGCAGGTCCCCCTATACCAATAAAAGTCGACCTTCAGGGTCTACCACTGTGTGTTCAGCCTTAAATCCTACTCCTTTCCTGATTAAAATTGCAACCCCACCCTTTTTGTCATGCGCTGACGCCCCATAAATTTGTTCTATTCTACCCCTCTTCAACCTGTTCAAATCCCCAGTGGCCTGATGAGTTTCCTGTAACAGTATAATATCCCCTTTGTGTCGCTCCAAAGCATGCAGTATTTTTACGTCGTTTCAATGGACTAGCTAACCCACATACGTTCCAGGAAAGTATTCTCAACCTGGCTGTGATATCTGTTGCATATTATCTAAGGGTGCCCTGCTTCCACAACTATTGGGGGGATCCTCCCAGCCTAAGACCCTCCCCCCCCCCGATCCACTGCACAAGAATCAATCCTCCCCTCTGAACCTCAAGTTGTCTCTATATACTAAGTACCCCTATATGCCCCTTTTCCCCTCTTTCCATAACCCCTTTGTCATATACCTCCCTAGCTCCAGGAACAAGCAAGTCTTCACATATGGGTATCATCGGTACCGACAGAGCCTGCACGGGAATGCTCCCGAGCATCCCACTGCGCCTGCGTCGCTGCCTTCCCGCCTTTCCAACTCTCACTTTTCAGTTTTTAGTTTTCCATGGAGCCGACAGGCAGCAAACCCTGTCACTGCAGAAAATTTCCTTTTTGTGGTCATGTCTGCCTGTACCAGTACCACCGGTCCTTTCTTCATTTTTCATTTTTCTTTTCCTAAAAAAAAGAAAAAGAATTCTTCTTTTTGGAGGGTCTGTCCCCTCTAGGTACCAGGCACCATTTTGGGCACTAGGCCCTCTTTTCTTCTAAAATGGAGAAACATCTAGTGGTTTCAAAAAATGTTCAAAGTGTAGCGGAACCATTTCTGCTACCGACACCCATGACTGGTGTCTTAAATGTTTAGGCCCTGACCATTTACCATCGGAGTGTCTCCTCTGTAGAAAGATGACCAAGACAAGCCTTCAGAACAGAGCTGCAAAACTCGGCACCGTCTTTGTCGCATATGTAATGTCCGTTGCATCGACGTCTTCCAGGGCTTCATCTTCCTCCCATGGATCTCAGGTAACTAAACCCAGGTCTTCCAAGACCGGCCAGTCCTCAAAGGGTGGAGGAGTGGCCTAGTGGTTGGGGCAAGGTACTTCAGGCCGGAAGGTTGGGAGTTCAAATCCCACTAGAGGACAGCAACCTTGGGCCGGAAGGACTGGGGTTTCTAGTCCCAAAGGTGCTCCTTGTGGTCTTGGGCAAGACACTTAACCCTCCATAGCCCATGTTCCCTGTAAATAGTTATCTCCAAGTTATAATGCCCTGTTCAATGTAATTTCAGTTTGTTCAATGTAAACTGCACTGATGCAGAATAGCGCGGTATATAAGAGAATGTAAGTAAATAAATAAATAAATAAATCTCCGAAGCATTGAGATGCTACTAGCGTTGCCCTCAAGGAAAACATACCTGCAAAACAGCCCCGGCTGGAGGCCCCAGTCTCCAAAGCATTAACGGGGCTCCAGGATGTTCCAGAAGCTTCCACATCGGGAGAACTCCTGGTGCCATGCTCTGGTGTCGTGACCTGCTCCACCGGTACTGACATCCAGGAATCGGCAGGGGCTATGGATCAGCGCATCCTGGCCATCGAACACAGTCTAGCGGCTCTTAGCAGCATTGGTACCGCTAAGACCGCTTCAGATGGTTCCACAGTCATCGGTACTGGTACCGACCGCACCTGTTTTAACCGATGTGCTTCCCCCCATACCGGCTCTTGAATCAATTTCCGGTATCGAGGGCCCCGGTATCGAGACAGTCCGATGTTGACTTCGATCAATACCGGCGTCAAGCAGTGCAAGAGCACCTGGCACGGAGCTACTTTGAGTCCTCTGATTCTGATGACTCTGAGGATTCCGCTGGTACTGGGGTGATTTTGCCAGAGGATCCCTCTCCTTCTCCTCAACGTAGGATGTCTCCTCCAGAGGACATATCTTTTTCAGGATTTCATACGTGATGTATCCCGAGGACTTTCAATCACGGTAACCCCTGAGAAGGAACAGAGAGCAGAAGAATTAGAAATTCTTCAGTATCCGCCAGCTCCTAAAGAAGCTGCTACCCTTCCCATTCACCAAATCTTGCATGATCTCATGCTAAGGATGTGGGAAGCTCATTTAACGGTGTCTTCACACTCTCGGAGACTCAATACCATGTACCGAGTTCCACAGTGCCCTGGTTTTCAGAAGAAACAATTACCACACCATTCAATGATAGTGGAATCAGCAATGCGTAGGATCAAGAGTGCTAAAACGCATTCTTCCAATCTTCCAGGCCGTGAAGCGAGGACACTCGATGCCTTTGGGCGTCTATGCTTTCAATCCTCGATGCTATCAATCAGGATCAGCTCTTACATTCTCTACATAGGAATGTTTCTTAAGGAGTTTACAAGGGATCTAGAGCTCATGGCTCCACTTCTCCCTGATGATAAAAGAACAGGCTTTCTCACTCTGGTCAAACATGCCCAGAATGTGTGTAAGTTCATGAATCGTGCAACCTTTGATTGCTTTGAGTATATTAGCAGAACCTCTGCTATTTCCATCGGTGCACGTCGCATTGCGAGCAGTCCAATGGACCCTAACCTCTCAGTGTCGCTTGACGGACAAAATCAGAAACTCAACGCGTCTCATTTTGTCCCTACAGTGGTGGCAATCGCTGGAAAACCACCTTGTGGGCTCCCCCTTCCAGCAGCCACTACACAGGCCACCTTGACGACAGATGCGTCCAAGTTAGGCTGGGGGGCTCACTTGGACATTCTCTCCACTCAGGGTCTCTGGACCCAGCAAGAGGCTTGTCTTCACATAAACCTCCTGAAACTCAGAGCCATTTTTTATGCTCTTCAAGTATTTCAGGCCCACCTCAGCTACAAGACAGTTCTGGTCCAGACCGACAATCAAGTAGCCATGTTCTGTGTGAACAAACAGGGTGGGACAGGGTCTCTACCATTATGCAATGAGGCTCTATGCCTCTGGACCTTCGCCAGAGATCTTCAAATCCACCTATAGCGGTGTATCTTCCAGGCATGCAGAATCTCTTGGCAGACAAACTCAGTCGAGTACTACTTCCACATGAGTGGTCTCTTCATCCAGAGCAAATTGCTCGAATATTTCACATCTGGGGAACTCCAGATATAGACCTCTTTGCAAGTCCTCAGAATGACAAACTTCCCCGGTTCTGTTCCAGATTTCCGGCTCAGAACTGTCAGGCGAGGGATGCCTTCCACCTCCACTGAGGTCAGGACTTCCTCTATGCCTTCCCACCCATTCCCCTCATTCCCAAAACCCTGTTCAAGCTTCTGAGAGACAGGGGCCATATGATCCTGATAGCCCCACGCTGGCCACGACAACCGTGGTATCCTCTGCTTTTACGTCTCTCTCAAGCCAGACCTCTGGAGTTGGGGATATGCTCCAGATCTTCTTTCCCAGGAGAACGGGACCCTATTGCACCCAAATCCTCAGTCTCTACACCTCAGGGCATGGCTCCTGAGATCTTAGAATTCCAGGATATCAACCTTTCTCAACAGGTAAAGGATATCCTTTTGGCTTCAAGAAAACCTTCCACAAGGCGGGCCTATGCCTTTAAGTGGAAAAGGTTCTCTATTTGGTGTTCAAAAAAAGGAACCCCTTTTCAGTGCCAGTGGAGGCATTAATGGAGTATCTCCTCCATTGTCATCCTCTGGTCTTAAGACCAAGTCTGTAAGAGTCCATCTTAGTCCTCCAACTAAAAAGCACGGGTCCACGTGCTATGATTAAACCCAGTCCGAAAACGTGGACAGCAAGGAAAGATTATCTTTTATTGATCAATTTAAGCCACTGGCTAGGAGCATAGGAGTTGCATTAAGAGAGGGATGGTGGATAACCTTTGGTGAACCACTGGCAAGAATTAGCACATAAGAGATCCGATTTAAAATTCTTCGTCATTGCAAAAGAGTTAAAATGAATTGGAGAGGGGGAAATGTAGAGAAAACCATTCGGCGATTAGAAGAACGATACATTTTTGCTTTAAACAGTCTACATCCTAGTGGATTGAACATGGATAGAGATCTATCCGTTTTCTTGTAGGTTTAATATGGATAAGAGGAATATTATATGCAAGTAGAAATTCCATAATCCTATGGTTCTCTTTAATTGGAAGATCAATACAATAAGTGGTATTTGGCTTATATACACATCTAAATGATAGTTATGTTTAGAGAAGGTAATTAACCTAGGTTAGTCAAGAAGTAAAAGAATATCAGTTACACCATTGGTAGCTAGTAAATAAACAAGCAAGATTGTTATATTCTCATGCTGTTTAATTCATAATAGTTTTTAGTTTAATTAATTAATTTACATATTTATACTCTATTTTTACCATGAATTTTTTTTTTTAAATTTAGAATAAGAGTTACAACGCTTTATTTACTTATGGGTATGATAATTCACGTCGTCCTTGGTACTTTTTTAATACATTTAGTTCAATTATTTTTATAATTTTTATATTTTTACACCCTATGTACATATCTTAACTATTTTAAAATGGATTTATGAATTTCAGATTAAAGTTACAATGCTTTTTTCACATATAGGTAAGATAAGTAATGTTTCACTTCTTTGTTATGATTTTAGTCTTCTAATTACATTATCTAGTAATAATAATAATATAAATACATGATTAATGGTTATGATTCAAATTGATCTTTTATGCGGGTAGGATTAAAAACAATGCCGTCCGTTTCATAGTAATTAGTAAAGATTAGGAAAATAACTATTGTATTTTACATATCCCCTCAATAGTTTTTCTAATATGCTGTTCTATAATCATACATCATCTAATTTACATGTCCCGCGCAAATCGCCCCTTTTATTCAACGCGTAGACGCCGGCGTTTCAGTATGGAATAGCCGGTGAACAAATGCGGCACGTCTAAACTTTTAGCAGCAAGTTTCAGCCTGATAAGGTATGGTGAATTAATAAACATGGGAGACAGTATATGTTGAACAGGAATGGGTTTTAAAATATTTATTTAATGTTTTATAGAACTGATCGCAAAAAGAGTCCCTCTGCAAATGGGCTCCAATACCACAGGCTACATACGCCGGCGAATTAGTTAGAATCTGACGGGAGAAATAAGTGAGCATTCTTTTATAGTTGTCTGTTTTAAATGTCATTTATCACTTTTAATCCTGCCTAGCATATAAGAGTTAACAAATTATAATAATACCCAATCTTCTTCATAAGTACTAAGGGGAGGAATTAGTATAAATCACAGAATGGGTATGATCAGCATACAAAGTTTGTCAGACGGCTGCCTAGGGTGAGAACTTACACAATCTTGACGATGCATATATTCATATGATTCTTGCAAGGTATTGTGGGTATTGTAGTTCATTCACTCCCAAACACAGCTGATGACAATAATTTGAGTTGTGAAACCAAGTGGTAAGATCAATAAAAATACTTCTTTTATTGATGGGGTTTAATTCACCCAGCACATGTATGCTTGATAGCACTATAAATGAGGTTACTTGCTTGCAGTGTTTAAAATGGATAACAAAAAGTCACAAAGTAAACCAGAAAACAACCTTCAGCTTGTCAGGCAATTAGCTAATGTTTTCTTAGCAAATAATTACCAAATACAAAGGCACAAAGTAAAGAATAAACTTTGCTGGTTAGGTTAACTTCTGCTTATTTTCCACGCCGATCTCAGCAGTGATTCTCCCTTGCTCACACACACAATCAGGTGCAGCCCTAATTACTATCAATGGACCAGCTGAAAGCCTTTAGCTGGCTGGCTGCTACTGTGTGAGCCCAAATCCTGCTTTAAGAGCTGTTTGCAGTGGAAATAAAGAACAAAGTTAGGTTTCTTTGTGATGGCTGATGTGTTTGCTCAGAGAAAGTTAGTAATAGCATTTAGATAGAGAACAGTCCATATAAACTGTACTTTCATCTGCTGTATCAATCAGCATAGGGTCATTATCATACATTGGCACAGACGAGTCTTTCATTAAGGCACTATCATGAGAATGCTTATTCCCTTGCTGCCATTCTCTATTATAGATAGGGTCTGGATCAGTGTTCATACCTGAGCCTCTCCTGCTATCATTATTCCTCTCTGTATAGCCTGGCCAATATGTAATCCAATTCTGATGTCCAGCCTTCCAATCTTGATCCCTGGACACTGGATCTTCTCTCACATACCTTCTGGCCTTGGTCTGAAAGTCCCTTCCACATGCAGTCTTCTCTCTCTTCCAGGTAGCCACTGGTGATTCCTATCTCTGCCACTCCATTCCTCTGGCTGAATCCAGTCCAATGGACTCTGCTGGCTTTTTGGAATACCTCCCAGTATGAGTACTGCCTTGGAATCTCCCAGACCTTCCAATGGCCTTTCTTCTCTTCCTTCCAGAGAGTTTCCTTCTCTCTCTATCTGCGTGGCTTTTGCTGAAGCTGTTCTTCAAACCCTCTCTGAAGCTGTTATCTGAAGAATAAGCTCTATTCTTATCCTGTTCTAATGTGTGCTGCTCCCTAACACAGCGCAGCTGTCTTGAATCAGGCCTTGCCCTTTGAGATGAGTGCTTAGGGATTACCTCATAGCTCTCTTGATTGCACACACATTTTCTCACTTCAGCCCCTCTCATGGCTGCTGGAAACCTGGTGCATTCTGGGACTGGTAGTCTTTTATGTGAAAACTCTGTTTTCTCACTTCTACCAGAACTGACAGGTTGCTTGTTCAGAGTCACATCTTTTTTATAGCTCCTACCTGAGCTATGATAAGCTTCCTTATCACAAGTTCTAAATGTCCGTACAATTTTACAGCGCTGTCGGAAAATTATGGAATCTATTTACGATATAACAGAATGCTGTAATTGTGCTATTCAACTGTCTAGGGGGTAAGCACAATGATTCCTGAGATAAAATTTAGATTTTCTTCTCATAGCCTAATAACGTTGGCGATTTTGGTGGAAACCATGCCACATCAAGGAAAGATACATATCATACTCACAAGTAGTGGGTTTCTGCTTATACAGGTAACTCTGACATTTATTTATAAAGGCCACATTTATAATATATAGGGAGATTCAAATAAAGGCTACGTAGCCATATATATGACATTAATATAGTTAGCTTAGCGATTCCACTGATTCTGTTGCTCTTTACAGCAAGTTCTTTTCTATGATACTCCTGTAGCAACTTAACTACTATCAGTTTTACTCGGGAGTTCTTATATATATATATATATATATCTATAAATTTTTTTAATGATCATCTATAGGGATGGATATACTTATCATACATGTGTATGTTATCCCCTCCTTCTCCCTCAAACGTTATGGAATATATAGAATATTTTGAATAAATGAAGCTATATGGACTAGACAAGGATATACAGAGGGAGTTTTCTCATATTTTTTAAATAGTTTTATTATATTTATTACACATGTCATATAAGTTGTTGTTGTCATATATTGGTGTTTTTATGTATCTATTACAAATTTCACATTACACATGTTAAATCACATGTTTATTCCGACTATACTACACAATCCTGTGCTGTGCAACTTTTTACTGGTCATGTTTAATAATTTTATCAGTATTTATTCAAAAGCCTTTTATGTTTTTACTATTTATTTTTCATTTTAATTGTGTTTATGCTATAATTGTTTTTGTATGTTTTAGCTAAGCCAGCCCCTGATGAAGGCAAAATGAAACACGGCCTGTGTCGGGCCAGTGGCTTAAATTGATCAATAAAAGATAATCTTTCAAAAAAAACCAAAACTGGATACTGCACCACAAATATCAAATGTGCTGATATCAGTTTTTGACATACAGTGGCGTACGCCTTGCACCTCATGCCCAATTGCACCGAGTAGTCCTGAAAGAGCTGAATGCGGGCTCCCTCGACTTTATGCAGAAAGTTCAAAAATCTGGCAAGCACTATCCGGGGTCGCGTATCTCCTGCACGAGTCAGCCCAGCCTGTGTATCCTTTCAATAATGATCTGGACACTGTCCTCCCCAGAGTGTAAGGTGGATATCGGATCCAGGAAATATTTGCGTGGATCCACATCTTTTACTGTCTCTGGTATACCGATTACCCGGAGATTTTTCCGACAGCCGCAACTTTCCTGATCATCAAGTTTTTCTCCTTGCTTGCTGACTATTGCCTGCAGGGAAGTGATCTCTCTTCCTGCGCTGTGAAGTTCGTCCTCCAGTTGCAATATGTGGCCCTCCGCTACATGCATCCGCACTCCCACGGCCTCCAGTTGTTTACTAATGCAGTCTAATTGCCCCATGATACCATCAAATTGACCATTCAGTGCATTAACTATAGCATTAGTCACATCTTCCGTGGACACCGCTGGCTGGCCCCACGAGGAATATCCGTCGGCCATCTTTGATACTGTGGAAGCTTTCTCCTGGTCACGACAGGCTTGCTTCATTCTACGCTGCAAACTTACAATATTTGGGCTGCTACAATGACCATGAGATCCTCAGCCATCTTTTCCATTGTATATTGTCTTATTTAGGGCATTTTCAGGGTTCGAAGGGTGGAGGGAGCCCTGGAGCTAACACAGCAAACGTCTAAGCTAGCTCAGCACATCATGTGACCCCTAGTTCTCCCATTTCAAAGGACTCTGTTTCCTGGCCACCACCAATAGCTTTTCCTTGATTATGGAGGACTGTAAGCACACCACCATATCTCTAGGCCTCATCTCTCACACAGGATCTAGGCTCCGGTGGGCCCTCTTGATATTTAATCTGGTTTCCATCTCTTCACTTGAAGTTTCTGTCTCTAGCAATAAGGCCTAGAATAAATGTTTAACCTCTGCCATACAGTCTTTGTATTTCTTCTCTTCCAGGATCCCTCACACTCGTACATTTGTTGTGGCAAAAGCAATCCTCTAGTCTAGATCTTCTATTTTTTTCCTGTAATGCTTCTTGTTGTGTAGTTGTAGGTTTCCTTTTTTTTTGTTGTTTTTTTCAGGCAGTCCCCATCTATTCTTAGACATGAATGGCACCCGCATAGCATTCCACATGGTTCTCTACTTCCTCAGTCCTCTTGCCAAATTCTACCATGTTCTGATGCAGTGTGGCCATTGCCTCCTTCCGATCTGTTTTTACAGACGCAATTTCTTCCTTCAGTTCATTTTTAAGCTCCAGAAACGAGTCTCACATTATTGCGGCATCTCTATTGCTGCCGGAGCCTGTTAGTGAATTCAGCTCTGGCTCTTCCGAGCTCTCGGCAGCCAGGTTTAGTGGCACACACAAGGTGATAGGAAGAAGCTTAAGGAATTTCATATAAACATCACAGCTGTGCCCCATCAGCTTGGCATCATCTATTTGGAGGAGAGTTGGCCACGGTGGTGGCTAGTTTCTGCCGCTGAATATTACACCTGGATATTCAGTGCCGGGGCCATTTCTGTGTCCTGGCAATAAATATCAGGATTGTCCGAACAGCAATGAAGCTAATTGGGCAGCAGTGATATTCAGCCTTTACTGTGCCTGACTTGCCATTTTGTGATAACCGGGCTGAATATTGCCACTGCATGGTTATCACCAGATGTCACCACCAAAACACCTTAACGCTAACCAGTTGGCATCGGAGCATGCAGCTGTGGCACCCATGGATATTAACAGTGTTAAGCCTTTTGAATAATAAGCCTAAGGATTTTTTTTTAAAACTTAAAAGGGATCCTAATGGAGCTCCTCTAAACTCTGCCCATCTACTTCTTCCAGTCTGCCTAATGATTAAGCTGGCTCTGTGCTGAAAGAGAGAGGAGGATAGGGATGTGAAAGCAGCAGAACATGTGTAATAATGAACTGCAGTTTGTAATGTACTTGTGAATGTATTACTGTCCAACACCAAAGCAACAGGACACTCGCAAATGATAAACTAGCAAAAAGAAGTGAGATGTCAAAGAAAAATTCAGTTCCTTATCAACCTTTATTCATGGGTACAGGGCAGCCACACCCAACACGGCCGTGTTTCGGCACCTGCCTTCCTCAGGGGTATAATGGCACTACGAACAAATTAAGTAAAGTGCAATAAACATACTCTATCAAAATGAACATATTAAAATAAAACATAAACATGGATACAAATAAAGAAATAAGATTAATACACATTTAAATCAACCATCAAACAATAAAAAACATTGGAATCCATTTAAAATCAAAATGTACTAAGTAAAATAAAGATTGCTTTTTATGTGAGGGTTTTTTTTTACGCATACTTCTGAAATAACTCAAGAGCACAGCAGATCAAATAAATAGAAACAAAGGTGCGGGAGAGCACAAAATTGAAATCATAAACATGTTACCAGATACTGTTTCAGAAGTATAAAATAGAGGCACTCCGGAAGATATCCAGTGCCTGTCTTTGAGTCCCGTCGATGATGAGCGTAAGGAATGTTAGCATTTTAAGCATTTTGGTAGGGAATTTTAAAGTATTGTGTTAAAATAATATTAATTCAAATCCCTTTTGGCAACAAACAGTGCAATCTTGGTGCATTTAGTTTTTCATAAGAAGATTGAGTTCCATGTTTACAGTATCTGGTAGCATGATTTTTTTTATAATTTCAGTTTTGTACTCTCCCGCATGATATATCTGTGCTCTCCCGCACCTTTGTTTTTATTTGTTTTATCTGCTGTGCTCTTGAGTTGTTTCAGAAGTATGCTTTTTATGTGTGTGTGGTGGGTTTTTTTTTTAATGCAATCTTGATTTTACTTGGTACATTTTGATTCTAAATGGATTCCAATGGTTTTTATTTTATTGATGTTTTTTTAAAATGCGTATTAATCCTCTTATTGTTTGTTTTTTCTCCATGTTTATTTTATTTTAATGTTTATTTTGATGGGATATGTTTATTTCAATTTAATTTGTTTGTAGTGCTACCATACCCCTGAGGAAGGCAGGTGCCAAAACGTGGCCATGTTGGGTGTGGCTGTACTGTACCCCTGAATAAAGATTGATAAGGGATTGAACTTTTCTTTGATGCCTCACTTCTTTTTGCCTGTGAATGTACTTGCATGGGGAGCAGATGGATTTATGGGTGAATTTGAATGATACATCCTGTTTTTTGCAGCATACTCTCAGTAAGTGTGCTGTCTCTGGATGTTCCCGCTGGCTAGGTTCTCTTCCTAAAGTTTCTGAATTAATGGGTTCACCGCATCCTTGCGCACTGACACACTGGGAATGTTAGATAGTGGTTGAACCTCTCTGTTCAGGTAGGAGAGTGCCTTATGCTTCCCCCTGCCTGCTACTCTTCTGTTACTGGACCATGTCTGACTCTTCTGTTCCACTTTTTTCCAGTCTGGACAAATGTTGAGCCTCGCTCTGTAGCAGTCTTTCCTTGGCATTCGTTGGTCCCATTCCTAGCTCCCAGCCAACCAGACTCTTCTGTCCAGCCCAGTGAAGGCCAGCAACCTGTCAGTCATCCTACACCCTCTAGTCACAACAAAGGTAAGCTCCATTAATAGCATACACACTGTATGTTCATGAGGCAAACTATTAGTGAATACCAATAATGCTCAAGATGGTTTATATACCGTTATTTGGAAAGGTGGGCTTTAAAAAAGCTTGTAGGGACACGAGAGATGCTTCAACATATCAAAGCTCAATGATTTTTTTCCACTTATGAACAGCTTTCTATGACCTCTTTTGAATCTTCAGCTCCTCTTTGGTGCATATTAAGTTACCAAGCAATAATGAGACAGCTGTAGGTCATGCCTCATGACCTCTCTGTGCTTTGGCTCTGGCAGGTAAGAATATTGAAGATGGTGGAGCAGGAAGGATTGACTGTTTACCTTCTGGAGTCTTATCCCTTACATATGTATTTTTGTGTTGTGTAATATGTGAGGACTTTTGCATGGTATGCAGCCCTTATGCTCTCAATTACATCCCCTCTCTATCTGTAGAACCACCGGAATCTTCGGCTGTTGCTCATGAACCCTCCAGCGTTGCAGGGGGTGAGCCAGTGTTGCTGGGCCTGGCTCATCCCAAAAGTCCGGCATTGGCACCTCAGCCCAGCGGTGATCCCAGCAAACCCTGCCTTCAGGATGAGGAGGCCCAAACGCTGGCAGAAGAGCTACCACCACCACATGGAGACAGTGAGACTGAAAGCGACCATGATGATGCGTAAGTGTAGTGGGGCTTTGATATGCTTCTGATGTGTCATGCTAAGCCCTTTACCTGGTGATGGGTTTGAATGAAGGGGTCTCGGATTTCCATCCTTCTCAGAGAGAGAAAGATGAATCCAAGACTTATTCACACCTTCCCCCTTTTGCTAAGCTGGGAGTGAGGTGAACCTGAAACTTACCCCTGACCACCATACCTGTCATCCTCCTCCTCCTCCTCAAGATTGAAGCCTGAGGCTTCTAAACTGGAAGATGTCTCCACTAATCCTCTGTTCCCTTGCAGATTTCTCTCTACAGTTTCTCCAGAGCTTCAGCTCCCTATCCAGCCAGGGAAGCGCCGCACCCAGTCCCTGAGTGCCTTGCCAAAGGACAGAGACTCCTCATCTGAGAAAGATGGACGCAGTCCCAACAAGGTAAGAGTAAAGAGGCATGCAGGTTACTGTAGATAATATTCTAATGCGTATAATCTGAGGGACTGATGTGAGTAATTCTGAAGGGGCTTTAGACCAGGCATGCTGGGAGATGCACATCTGTAATGAGGATGATAGGCAGTCATTTGAATAATAATTGTTGCTGTTAATAGCGGGAGAAGGACCACATCCGACGTCCCATGAATGCATTCATGATCTTCAGCAAGAGGCACAGGGCATTGGTACACCAGAGACACCCCAACCAGGACAACCGCACTGTCAGCAAGATTCTGGGGGAGTGGTGGTATGCACTGGGGGCAAAAGAAAAGCAGAAATATCATGACCTAGCCTTCCAGGTACAGTCGAGGTGGGAAGGAAAGATGCATGTGAATGTGCGGCTGCCTGTGTGTGCTTGGCTTTTTCTATACGTGATTGCCAGTGTCTGTATTTATCATTGTGCGCATGTGCTGTGTTTTCTGTTAATAAACTATTTGTATGTATGTATGTTAGTAGTTATATTTATTTTATTTATTTATTTATTTACAGTTCTTATATACCGCGCTCTTTGGTATCAGCGCGGTTTACAGACAACAAATTTTCGCATTGGAACAATCCTTTGCTTACATTATAACAGGGTCAGTAACTTGGAGATAACAGGGGAAACTATATACAAACAGATGTTTCACCTGTGGATAATTTACAGTTCAGTTTATATGTACTAGCATGTCTCTGGCAGCTTCAAGATTTCTGCTGTCTGCAGGTGAAGGAGGCCCATTTTAAGGCACACCCAGATTGGAAGTGGTGCAATAAAGACCGGAAGAAATCCACATCTGAGGTGAAGTCAACCATGCCAGGACCTAGTGGATCCCATAAAGAGATGAGAGAGAGGAGCATGTCTGAGACGGGCACTGCAGCTGCTGCAGGAGGTGAGATGTTGCTGAGAGAATAGGTAGCTCAGTCTCCTCTGCTTTACGCTGTGCATTGCATGACTTTGTTATATTTCCATTCTCGTGATGGGATTATTATCTGAGACACTCTTGGATGCTATATGGAGCTTATCTGGTGCTTGTTCAGGTTGGGATTGGTTGAGAAACCTCAAGTGCTGCGTTTAGTTTTAGTTTAGTTTTATTTTTAAATGTGATATTATGCTTAAGAGTTTAAATGTTTTCAAAGTGGTATACAATTTTTAAAAAATCAGAAAGGAATAAAGTTATAATGTCTCATTAAAAACATAAAAGGAAAAACAACCCTTCCTCTTCTCTTCTCCCTCTCCCTTATATGATTTATCTCTGAGGTGTATCTGGCTCAACACCAAAGGCTGAGAAGAAAATGAGTCTTCAATTCCAATTTAAATCTGACAAGATTTGGTTCTCTCAAATGAGGGAGCGAGTTCCACAAAATGGGACCAAAAGAGAAGACTCTCCCTGTGGTGGTGTCTGGGAAGCTAGGAGTAGCCTAGTAGTTAAAGCAACAGCTCTAGTACCCATGAAATCTGGGTTTGATTCCCACTGGTGCTCTTTGTGACCTTGGGCAAGTCACTTAACCCTCCATTGCCCCAGGTACAAACTTAGATTTCATATTGTCCTGCTAGACCAATCCAGACAAGTGGGTTGTGATCTCCAGGAACAAGCAGGAATAAGTCCTCACATATGGGTACGTCGGTACCGACGGAGCCCGTGCGGGAAAGCTCCCCAGCTTCTTAGAATAGAAGCTTTTGGGACCTCCCACTGCACATGCGCACTGCCTTCCCGCCTTCCTGAACAGCTCTCCTCAGTTTCTCTTTTTCCGCGGAGCCAGCAGGTCGTGTTCCTGTCACCGCTGAAGAAATTGTTATTTTATTTGTTTCTTTAGACCGCGTACCTGCCTTCCCCATACCGATACCGGTATCGCCGGTCTTTTCTTTCTTTCTTTAAAAAATTATAATTCTTTTTTCTTATTTTTTAGCTTTTTGGTCACTTCAGAGAGGCCTCTCGGCCTACTCAATTTCTCCTCATGGAGAAGCCAGCCCCTGGATTTAAGAAGTGTACCAAATGTAATGCTGTTATTTCAGTCACAGACACCCATGACTGGTGTCTGAAATGTTTGGGGCCTGACCATTCCATACCGGACTGCCCATCTTGCTCCCACATGTCTAAACGTGGGCTGCAGAACCGGGCCAACAAATTCCATGTGCTGTTTGCTTCAGAGAATACAGCATCACAGTCATCCAGGTCTTCTTCTCCGGATGGATCTCAGGTAACCAAACCTTCTGTGGGCAAGTCCTCAAAGAGCAAATCTCCTTCAAAGCATCGAGAGGCTCTTAGCTTAGAACTTGAGGACCCTGCCCCAGCCACACCACCCCGGCGGGAAGTCCAACTTCCAAAAACGCCAATTCAGGGGTCTCAGGTTGATATCGATGCTACGGCCTCGACAGATCACCTGTTAGCCTGCTCTGGGGTACCGGGTCACTCCGGTACCGACATCCAGGCAGCTATGGCGTCCATGGGCGATACTGTACAGTCCATGCAGCAGGCCGTCATGGCTTTCATTAAAGCTGCAACGCCATCGGTTCCGCTTTCAGCGGTTCCGGGCCCGATACCGGTATCGTCCGCCATGCCGGTATCGAGGCCGTCCACCTCTAAACGCAAGTCGGTACCGTATGGGCTTTCGCTCCATACCGGTTCCATACCCGATACGCCCGATATCGATACCGATCGGTACGCGTATCGTGCGTTAGAGGAAAGCACCGATTCCTCTGAGGATTTTCACTCCTCTGATGATTCTGCTGAGTTTTCACTCAACTTACCTGAGGAGCCCTCTTCTCCTAAAAGGAGAATGTCCCCTCCAGAGGATTTGTCCTTCCAGGACTTTGTTTTAGATATGGCTACAGCCCTTTCTATTACCACATCCTCTGAAAAGGAACCCAGATCCAAAAAACTGGATATTTTGGGATACTCAAAGGCCCCTAAGGAGGCAGTTACCCTGCCTATCCATGAAATCCTTCAAGAACAACTGATGGATTTCTGGGAAAATCCTTTGACTTTGTCTCCTTATTCCCGTAGGTTGGACACCATGTATAGGGTCCCTCCTTCTCCTGGTTTCCAAAAGACTCAATTGCCCCACCACTCTATTGTGGTGAAGTCTGCAATGAAGAAGATTAGGAGTACCAAAAGGCACTCTTCCACCCCTCCAGGACGGGAATGTAAGACTTTGGACTCTTTTGGTAGGAAAATTTTCCAGGCTAGTATGCTTATAGCCAGGATTAATTCCTACAGTCTCTATATGGGCATGTTCCTGGAGGAACTTGCCAAAAAGGTGCGGCATTTTGCCCCCTTTATCCCTGAGGATAAAAAGCAGGGATTCCTTTCCCTAGTGAAACAACTCTTAGAGGTTTCTAAGTTCTCTAATAGGGCAGCATATGATTCCTTTGAGGGAGCCAGTAGGGCTTCGGGCATTGCTATTGCAGCCCGACGTCTTGCTTGGCTCCAGGCCTCTGATCTGGAACCTTGGGTTCTAGATGGCTTACGGAATCTGCCCTGTACAGGTGAGAACTTATTTGGGGAAGAGTGGCAAATCAAAGCCACCCAGATGGATGCTGAAAATGCCACCTTGGAAAGACTTTCAAAGTCCACTTCAATTCCTACTAAGAAAAAGTCTTTTAAAAGGCCTTACTATAAGAAGGCCAGAGTTGCTTCAAATACTGGCCAGCAGTCTTCTCAACCTCGCTATACTGCTAAGCGTCAGCAATCCAAACAAGCACGAGCTAAGCCTGCAGCAGCTACTGTAGCTCAGCAGGCTCCAACCCCTCAGGGGTTTTGACTTGCTCCTAGGGAACTTGCCACTTCTGGTTCTAACACAACCAGAACCTCTCACCATACCCGGAAGGTTGGTTCACTTTGCTCCCAGATGGGAACAAATCACAACAGAACAATGGACCCTCTCTATCATTCGAGAGGGTTACAAACTTCATTTCTCCAGCCTTCCTCCCCATCATATGGTGAGACCATTCAATTCTCCCCCATCTCTCCTAACCCTGTTGGGTCAAGAGGTTTCCTCTCTTCTTGCCCAAGGGGCCATAGAAGAGGTTCCTCTTCCTCAACAAGGGTCCGGTTTCTACTCCCCTTATTTTCTCATTCCAAAGAAGACAGGGGGATTCAGACCAATCCTAGATCTGAGAGAATTGAACAAATTTCTCTTCAAGGAGAAATTCAAAATGCTGTCTCTCGGCATTCTCCTTCCTTACCTCCAGGGTCAGGACTGGCTTTGTTCTCTAGACCTACAGGATGCGTATACACATATACTCATCCATCCATCCCACAGAAAGTATCTTCGCTTTCTGTTTCAGGGAAAACATTTCCAATACAGAGTGCTCCCCTTCGGTCTAGCCTCTGCTCCAAGAGTATTCACAAAATGCATGGCAGTCGTAGCCGCATTTCTAAGAGGCATGGGAATCTTTGTCTTCCCATATCTGGACGACTGGCTCATCCGAGCTCCAACTCAGTCACAGGCCCAGATTTCCCTGGACCACACAAGGAGCCTTTTGCAGTATCTGGGACTGGTAGTAAACCTTCCCAAGTCCCAACTCATCCCTACTCAATCTCTAGAATTCATAGGGGCCCAGTTGGACACCATCACTGCAAGGGCCTACCTTCCACATGTTCGAGGCCAGCGCCTCCTGAGTTTGGCCTCCCAAGCTCAGTCCAGCACTCACTTGACAGCCAGGGAAATGCTACGCCTACTGGGTCATATGGCCTCCACAGTGCATGTGGTGCCCTATGCTCGTCTTCATATGAGAGCAGCTCAATGGACCCTGGCCACTCAGTGGACTCAGGCGTCAGGAGCGCTCTCAGACCAAATACAAACCTCCGATCGTCTGTTTTGGTCCCTCCACTGGTGGACTTCCACCAAGAATCTGTTGTTGGGGGCTCCATTTCAACCATTGCTACCCCAAGCAACCCTCACAACAGATGCCTCCCAAACAGGGTGGGGAGCCCATCTGCAAACTCTCTCCACTCAGGGCACTTGGTCTCTACAGGAGACCACCCTTCATATCAATCTTCTGGAACTGCGAGCAATTTACCTTGCCCTCAAGGTCTTCCACTCCCTCCTAGCCAACCTCACTGTCCTAGTTCAGACGGACAATCAGGTGGCCATGTTTTACATAAACAAACAAGGAGGGACGGGCTCTCTGTCGCTTTGCAACGAAGCTCTAAGACTATGGGCCTTCGCCAGAGAGCATCAGATTCACCTGCTAGCAGTGTATCTCCCAGGAGTTCAAAACTCTCGGGCAGACAGGCTCAGTCGAGTTCTGCTGCCACACGAATGGTCCCTACATTTGGACCAAATAAACCGAATCTTTCAGGAATGGGGGACCCCGGACATAGACCTCTTTGCAAGTCCGTGGAATGCCAAACTTCCCCGGTTCTGTTCCAGAACTCCGTGTCAGGGAGCTCAGGCTACGGACGCCTTTCTCCTGAATTGGAATCAGGCATTCCTATATGCCTTTCCACCCATTCCTTTGATTCCCAAGACTCTGTTCAAACTCCAGAGGGATCATGGAACTATGATCCTCATAGCTCCACGCTGGCCACGCCAAGTGTGGTTCCCTCTACTTCTACAGCTCTCCCAGGGATCCTACTTGGATCTGGGAGCTGCGCCAGACCTCCTGTCTCAGGAGGAGGGGACTTTGTGGCACCCAAACCCCAAATCCCTTCACCTCAGTGCTTGGTTACTGAAGGCTTAAACCTTCAAGACTTTCATCTTTCCCAACCAGTGAAAGATATCCTTTCTGCCTCTAGGAAACCCTCTACCAGGCGTTCCTATGCTTTCAAATGGAAACGTTTTTCCATTTGGTGTGCTCAGCAGGGTCTTGACCCTCTGGCACTTCCTTTGAATTCTCTTCTTGATTATCTCCTGCATCTCTCCAATGCAGGCCTCAAGACGAATTCGGTAAGAGTCCATTTAAGTGCTATTGCAGCATCCTTGAAACATATAAATGGACAACCTATCTCCTCTCATCCTCTTGTTGCAAGATTCATGAGAGGCCTGACTCTCACTAAACCTCCCATCAGACCACCCCCGGTCGCATGGGATTTGAATCTAGTGCTCGGTCAACTTATGAAGCCACCTTTTGAGCCAATGTTTTCCACCTCCTTGAAATTTCTTTCCTGGAAGGTCATCTTCCTCATTGCAGTCACTTCGGCTCGCCGCATCAGTGAGCTGCAGGCTTTAGTGGCTAATCCACCTTACACAAGATTTCATCATGATAAGGTGGTCCTTAGGACGAATCCCCACTTTATGCCTAAAGTGGTCTCGCCTTTTCATCTTAATCAAGAGGTATATCTACCTGTCTTTTTTCCAGCTCCTCATGCATCCAATGCAGAGAGGAACCTTCATACTCTGGATTGTAAAAGAGCTCTCGCTTTTTACCTTAATAGGACTCAGCCACATCGAAAGTCTTCTCAACTTTTTGTGGCCTTTGATCCTTCCCATTTGGGACTTCCAGTCTCCAAGCGTACACTTTCCAATTGGATTGCTCAGTGTATTTCTTTTGCTTACCAGAGCAAAAACATTTCTCTGGAAGGCCATGTCACTGCTCACAATGTGAGGGCCATGGCAACTTCTATGGCTCATCTGCACTCTGTTTCCATAGATCAGATCTGTCGAGCCGCTACCTGGGCCTCGGTTCATACCTTCACAGCCCATTACTGTTTGGACAAGGACTCCCGCCGGGATGCCTTGTTTGGCCAGGCTGTCCTCAAGCACCTGTTCCATTCCTAAACAACTCCTGCCCACCTTCCCAGAATGGATGCCTGAGATCCATACGAAGATGGCAAACCTTTACAGGGGATCCCATGCATCTAAGCTAGGGAGTCCCCATATGTGAGGACTTATTCCTGCTTGTTCCTGGAGATAGCACAGTTACTTACCTGTAACAGGTGATCTCTGGGAACAGCAGGAATTAGTCCTCACAACCCACCCACCTCCCCTAGGAGTTGTATCTTTTATCTATCTATCTTCCTGTCCTCTCTCTGTTGACTCAGCTATAAACTCGAAACTGAGGAGAGCTGTTCAGGAAGGCGGGAAGGCAGTGCGCATGTGCAGTGGGAGGTCCCAAAAGCTTCTATTCTAAGAAGCTGGGGAGCTTTCCCGCACGGGCTCCGTCGGTACCGACGTACCCATATGTGAGGACTAATTCCTGCTGTTCCCAGAGATCACCTGTTACAGGTAAGTAACTGTGCTTTCCCCTACCTGCAGATTGGTGGAAACAAAGACCAATGAAAAGCCCAGGCTTCAACTCCATGCCTCTATCAGCCTCAGCCACCAGAGGCCCCTTCAGTATTTCTTTGTCTCCAGCGAATGGTGGATGGATTTTCTCCTCTGTAGAAAATCTGAAGATTGAGAGGCAAAGAGATTGATTTAACGCTTGTGAATGATCACCTCAAGCCCTAAAGGGGTGACTCTCTCACTTGAGTGCAACTTGGGAGGCTCCACTAGACTGTAGTCTTTTTGGTAGCCATAGGAGGAGAGAAAATTGGTTCAGCTCCATGCCCTTATGATAAGGATCAGTTGAGCAGCCATGAATTGGAAGAATCTGGAAGAGTGCTGCAGTCTCGCACAATCTCGGCACCCCCTCCATCCTCTTTCTTCCACCCTGCTCTCTCCTGAAGATTGCAGAAGGCTCTTAGAGGGATCTGCTTGCCAGTCGCCTTTCACTGTGCAATATAAACTCAGTCAGTGAAGCAGTTTCAGGGGAGTGGTGCTGAGCTTGGCATGGATCCTCTGCCCAGAGTTCCCAGAGGGTAAGTACCAAGGCTTGACTTTGTCACTGTCCTTGTAAGGGGGTTCCCGGTTCTGTCTCTGACTCAATTCTTGGTGGACTGCTAGTGACCATTGGCGCTGAGTGGGGGTTTCCTACCATTTTCTGCATGCATTAGTTACGGTTTTGCTTATTGTGCGCCTGCTGATCTTGTGGTCCTAACACACCTTCTGCCCTAGGGGCTCCAATACATGCTCCTTCCCTTGCGCCTTTAAAACACATTCCTTATCGTTCCCTCCAGTCTAGTCCCGAACCTTTGGAGTCGTGTATGTCCTCCCGCAGCTTGGAGACTGAGCATGTCACTCTTTTGGTGATCCCAGTATAAGTAGTCCAGGGACCGCCTCCTTGAATCAGTTTTCTCAGTCTCCACGCAGCGGAAGGAGGTGTGAGTCCAAAGGTCCGGGACTCTCTAGAGCAACGATTAAGCCAGTAGTTAGGTTCTAGGGATAGAAAGATTTAAGTTTTTTAAAAAAAAAAAAAAGTAAAGGGGGTCTGTACCCCTTTAAATTGGTGTTTTGCTAATTTGACTTATCGATCAGTAAATTGTGCAGGTGAGCTGCCCCCCTTCTCCCCCCTCTCTGTAGTGAGAAGCACTTGCAGAATAGTGTGATGGAGTTGTGCAGGGACCTCCGGCGTCTTTTCCCCCGAGGTGGGAAAGAGGCTGTAGAGGTACTGCACTGTTGCCGTGTGCCTCGGGAAGCCGCGAGGTGCGGCGGTGGGGGCGGAAGTGAAAGGCCCGACGGTGGATGCAGAGAACGGGGCCGGCGTCTTCCAGCTCAGGAAAAGAAAAAGGTGTCCCACGTAGACTGCTCAGTAGGCGTCTTGGAGGTAGGCGGTGGGGGACAGCGGCTTTGCTTGCCACATGGTGGAAAGCAGGCAGTTTGTTCTTTTAGTCAGGGAAAGCATTGACTGCATGTATTCGCGCGGGAAAGCACTGACTGCATGTATTCGCACGGGAAACAAGGACTTCGGGGTTGCTGCGCTGAGAGCTTCCCAGGGGCCTATATCAGCCCTAGTCTGGTGCGCGATAGTTATTGGTGAACAGTAGAGAGAGCACAGTTTAAAAAAAAAAAGAGAATAGTGCATTGGAGTTATGGGCTCTGGCAGGCCAGGAGAGCGGTCTTGATGCCTAATAGGCCTAGTTGCCTCTTGTGTGGGGTGCAGAGAGGGACAGTCTCTGAAGCGGGAGTGTGCAGAGGCTGTACCCTCGAGGCTTCCATGGCAAACATGGCACAGAAAAGAGTCTGATGCTACAGAGGAGGTTGCATTGGTAAAGGACTCTGCTGTGACCCCAGAGGTAGGTCAGGAGCCCATGCCTGGGCCGTCGGCGGCTCCAGATGGTCCCTTACCCCAAGCTCCTCTGCAGGGGGGACTGGGGCCATTTTTTCACAGCAGTTCTTGGCGATGCTACAGCAGGCTCTTGGGGGGTCTGGTAGTGGGATGGCTGGGCCCATGGAGATCCGAGGGTCAAAGAGACCGGGAGCTGCGTTAGAGAAAGCAGGAGGTAGTAGCACAGGCAAGAGGGCCACACTGCGGTTGGATAGAGAGCAACAGGACTTGGAGGAGCAGTCAGACCTTTTAGATGAGTCAGGTATAGGACAGGACTTGGAGGAAGGTGAGATAGCGGAGCCAGAAGACCAGGTGAGAATAGTGCGAGTGTTCCGGAGAGAGGAGCTCTCAGCCCTGATTGCAGAAACACTAAAGGCTTTGAATGTTCCAGTCTCAGGCCTGGCAGAGGATAGTGCTCTGGAGGATCCATTGTTGCAGGCAATTAGAAAGTCACAGAGGGCGTTCCCAATTCATAAGGTGTTCAAGGAGATGATTCAGGAGGAATGGGTTATGCCTGAGGCTAGCCTCAAGGGGGCTAGGGTAATGGCACGGCTGTATCCTCTGGTGGAACCAGATAAGGATATTTTTAAATCACCCAAGGTGGATGCAGCGGTTTCGGCGGTAACTAAGAAGACTATCCTGGTGGAGGGAAGTGCTGCTCTTAAGGGATGCGCAGGATAGGAGATTGGATACTTTGAGGTAAATGCCCTGTCGATACAGGCCTTGATTTTTGGGGCCTGGGTGGCAAGGGCGTGTCTGTGTTGGTCCCAGAGGCTGAAGGCGATGCAGGTGGATGAAGCAGCTGAGGAGGCTGCCCGCATTGAATCTGGGGCAGCGTATTTAGTGGATAGGCCCCAAATTAGATCATACTGGCTATCAAAGAGTATGGCATCGGTAGTGGCGGCACGGAGGTATCTCTGTCTGCGCAATTGGGTGGCAGATGCAGCCTCCAAAGCGAGGTTAGGTAAGCTCCCTTTTAGAGGTAAGTTCCTCTTTGGGGAGGAGTTGGAGAAGTTAGTAAAGGATCTAGGTGAATCAAAAGGGGGCAGGTTGCCGGAGGACAAGCAGAAGCAGAATCGTCTGGGAGCGCCGTCTAGGAGTCAGCAGAGAGAATTTTGGCGTTTTCACCCATCTAGGTTTGGCCCGGTGCAGAGGGGTCTCAAGGGTTTCGTGGCTTCAGAGGGGAAGGCAGAGGTTTTTCTGCCTCCTCTTCCCCAAGTGTCAAGAAGCCGCAATGAAGTGAGGGGGGTCCAGGCAGGAATGGTACCGGTGGGAGGTCGGTTAAGAGAGCTCGTTCCTGCCTGGGCCCAAATTACTTCAGATCAGTGGGTGTTGGAGATCGTGCAGAAGGGTTATGCGCTCGAGTTCCAACACCCCGTGAGAGACGCGTTTGTGCAGTCTCCCTGCAGAACAAGATCCAAGATAGACGCGGTAAAGCAAAGTTTGGAAAGGTGGTTCCTGATCGTATCTCCAGTCTAGTCCCGGAACTCTAAGTTGTTCACCTTATTCAGCAGCTGGGAGACTGAGGAACCTCCTTTTTCTGTGATGTCATCTGTATATCCCTCCGGGATCCGCCTTCCTCCATCAGTTACATCAGTCTCCAAGCAGCTGAAGGGGTCGGTGAGCCGGGGGGTCCTGGCTCACTGGAGGAACAGTTAAGGATAGTTGATAGAAATAGTTGTGGTTTAGGTTCCAGATCGCAAAAAAATAATTTCAAAAGTGCTGTGCTTTGAAGGTGCAGAAGGCTCTCCCCAATTCTGTGTGTGTTGCTGCTTCGGCTGGGTAGTTAAACAGTGGGCACAGAAAGAGAGCAGAATTCGCTCCGTGTAAGCCAGTGTAGCTGATTCACAACGGAGAGGTGCACAGCCAGGCGCCATGCAGAGGGATTGCCTGTGAGCGTGCCCTGGCTGTCTGCGGCGATAGTCCAGTGGCGGACCTTCGCGCGGTGCACACTTCTTAGCCCCGAGCCAGTTTTGCTTCCCCGGAAGCGGAGAGACGGCAGAGACATGCTGAACCTTTGCGGGGTGGTCGGCAAAGGTAAGAAACAGGGCTGTAAGCGGTTCCCGTCAGTGCGTGGGAGCGCGAATCGAGGGACAGGCCTAGCCACGTGGCGTCAGCGCAGGAACAGCATTGGGGCTGAAATTAGTGTGTTCTTTTTTTCCGGCTGTGTGAAGCAGCGGTTGGGGCCCTAGTGAAAGGTCCTGCGTTTTAAACTTAGCGGAGTTAAATAAAATAAATAAATAAATAAAAAATAAAATGAAATAATAAACGTGAACAAAAGGTTTCTTTTTCACTGTGGTTTCTGTAGGTTTCCTGGCGGCTTAGCCTTGGGGGGCAGGGAACAGGAAGGGTTCCAGGGGCCCTGCTCAGTGCTGGGATGCCGGCTAGGCCCCAGTGTTTTGTCTGTGGGGCTAGGAGAGGCACAGTGTCGGATTCGGGGGTGTGTACGGACTGTTCAAAGGAGGCTTCGGTCATGGAGCACACCAGAGAGATGACATGGAAGAGCGGCCGGAGGGGGGGAGTAGGTAGAGGCAGGTTCCTCGGTCGCTCAGTTGAGGAGCCGGTGGCGGGGATGTCTTCTGCTCCGGACATTCCTTCCTCGCCTGCAGCCTGGCCCAAGGGGCTGGAGTCCATCTTTTCAACAGTTTGTGGCCCTCCTGCAGCAAGCAGTGGGAGGCATTCCACTAAAGCAGGTGGAGGGAAACCCCAAGGGGTGCGGAGCGAAGAGACTTGGACCCGCTCCCGCCACAGAGGCTCTGCAAGGAGCCAAGAGGCCGCGCTTAGACAGAGAGGTCAAGGCTCAGTCAGTTGTATCAGAGGGACAGCTATCAGATGAGGAAGGTGGGAGTGTGGCCCTCGAAGATGAATTAGAAGAAGGGGAGCTCGACGACGAGGAAGAGCAAGCTAGAGTGGTGCGGGTCTTCCGCAGGGACGAGCTGCCGACGCTCATTGCGGAGACGCTCAGAACCTTAAACATGCCGACCCAGAGGCCAACGGAGGACGAGACCCTGGAGGATCCGTTGTTACAGGTCTTTAGAAGGACTCAGAGGACATTTCCGGTACACAGGGTGTTTCAGGAAATGATCCAGGAAGAGTGGAACGTCCCGGAGGCTTCTCTGAAGGGTTCAAGAGTGATGAGCCGGCTTTACTCTTTGGTAGACCAGGATAAGGAGATTTTTAAGTCTCCCAAGGTGGATGCGGCTGTGGCGGCAGTGATAAAGAAGACCACTATTCTGGTCGCGCGTAGTGCAGACCTTAAGGATGCTCAGGACAGAAAGTTGGATGCTTTGCTAAGGCAGATTTTTGATGTGAATGCCCTGTCTCTCAGGCGGCCATCTGTGGAGCATGGGTGGCTAGGGCCTGCTTGCGGTGGTCACAGCGGGCCCACGGGGGGCAGGAGAGCAACAGGACCAGAGACGCCGCCAGGCTGGAGTCGGGAGCGGCCTATTTGGCGGACATTCATTATGATGATATGCGTGGTTTGTCAAAGAGCATGGCCTCGGCAGTGGCGGCAGCAAGGCGTTATCTGTGGCTCTGTAATTGGGCGGTGGATAATTCATCTAATACAAGGCTGAGTAAGCTTCCCTTTAAAGGGCGCTTCTTGTTCGGTGAAGACCTGGAGAAGTTGGTCAAGGATCTGGGTGAATCGAAGGGCGGCAGATTACCTGAGGGCAAACCTAAGCAGGGACGAGCAGTACCCGTTGGCAAGGGACAGCAATGGGATTTTCGCCAGTTTCGTTTCCAAAGGTTTAATCCTGGGCAAAGAGGCAGATTTCCCAGTAGAAGTCAATGGTTTCCAGGATTTCGGGGAGCAGGGAGAGGATTTGGGGCCTCCTCCTCCTCCTCCTCCATCTTCTCTAACCTTAGAAAGGTGCAATGAAGTCAGGAGGACCCAGGCGTCCATAGTTCCCGTGGGAGGGCGGTTGCAGGAGTTCTATGCCGCCTGGGTCCAAATCACCTCAGATCAGTGGGTACTGGATGTCATCGGAGAGGGCTATGCACTGGAGCTACAACAACCAGTGCGCGACGCCTTCGTACAGTCCCCCCCTGCAAGTCGTCGGCCAAGTGCGAGGCGGTGAGGGAGATGGTACGAATGCTCCTAGACCTCAGGGCAATAGAGCCAGTTCCCCTAGACCAGTACGGATGCGGTCGATACTCCATCTATTTCGTGGTACCGAAGGACGGAGGATTTCGTCCCATTCTGGATCTCAAGGGAGTGAATCGTTGTCGTCGCATGTCTCATTTTCACATGGAGACCCTGCGATCAGTAATAGTGGCGGTTTGGAGAGGAGAATTCCTCACCTCCCTGGATCTGTCAGAGGTGTACCTTCACATTCCCATTCGGCCGGAGCATCACAAGTATTTCCGCTTTGCGGTCCCTTTCGGGCAATTTCAATTCTGAGCCTTGCCGTTTGGCCTGGCAACAATGCCACACACGTTCACCAAGGTCATGGTGGTGGTAGCGGCAGCCTTGCGCAGAGACGGCATTCTGGTGCACTCTTACCTAGACGTTTGGTTGATTCTAGCAAAGTCAAGGAGCGAGAGCGAAAGAGCTATGTCCAGGGTAGTGAGCTTTCTGGAGAGTCTGGGTTGGGTGGTCAACTTGGCAAAGCACCAGTTGGTACCATCACAGGGTATAGAATACTTAGGGGCTCGGTTCGACACGATGGCTGGACAGGTGTTTCTTCCTTGGCGGAGAGCGCAAAGGTTGCGGACGCTGGTCCGAAGGTTCCTAAGGAGAAAGGAGCCCACAGCATGGCAGTACCTACAGCTGCTGGGCACAATGGCAACAACGATAGAGATGGTGCCGTGGGCGAGAGCACACATGAGACCCTTATAAAGGGCGCTTCTCAGGCGCTGGTCACATCAGCAGGATCTGTTGTCACAGAGACTCCCCTGTCCGGCGAGGCGCGTGTAGCCCTTCGCTGGTGGTTGCTTCCTGGGTCGCTGGAGAGCGGCAAGCCATTGGAGGCGCCCGACTGAGTGCCTTTAACGATGGATGCCAGCCTCCTGGGATGGGGGGCCCACTGCCAGGGACAGTTCGCGCAGGGGCAGTGGAACGCCCAGGAGAGGACTTGGTCGATCAACAGGTTAGAGTTGCGGGCGGTGTTGCTGGCCCTGCGGAGCTTCCAGGTGTGCCTCAAAGGGACAGCGGTACGAGTGTTCTCCGACAACGCAACCGTGGTGGCGTATGTCAATCGGCAAGGGGGAACCAGCAGTATAGTGCTGGAGACCGAGGCAGAGGGCCTGTGCGGCTGGGCCGAGGAGAATCTCCTAGCATTGTCGGCAGCGCACGTTGCAGGGGTGGACAATGTGGAGGCCGACTTCCTAAGTCGGGTGAAGGTGGATCCAGGAGAGTGGGTCCTTCATCAGGAGGTGTTCGACATGCTAGTGCGCCGTTGGGGCATGCCGGTGATGGACCTCATGGCAACGTTCCAGTCGGCAAAAGCCAGTCGCTTCTACAGCAGACGATGAGAGAGAATGACGGAGGGCCTAGATGCTCTCATCAAAGCCTGGCTGGAGGGTCAGCTGCTGTACGTCTTTCCTCCGTGTGTTTTGATAGGCAGAGTGGTCCAACGGATAGAGGTTCAGGGGGCAGGTGATTTTGATTGCGCCAGATTGGCCCCGACGGCCATGGTATGCGGATCTAGTAAGGCTCCTGGTAGCGTGACCGTGGCGTCTTCCAGCCCGGGCAGATCTGTTATCGCAGGGTCCTCTACTAATGCCTCACGTGGATTGGTTCTCACTTACAGCTTGACTATTGAGAGGGCTCGGTGAAGACGAGAGGTTATTCCACGGCGGTGATTACCACGTTGTTAAAGGCCAGGAAAAGGTCAACGTCCTTAGCCTATGTACGAGTCTGGAGAGTTTGAGGCGTGGTGTAGAAATAGGGCCTCGGAGGCGTTAAGGGCAACCATTCCACAGATCTTAGAATTTCTGCAGGATGGCTTCGACAAGGGGTTAGCTGCTGCATCCCTTAGGGTGCAGGTGGCAGCCTTGTCATGCTACAGAGGAAGGATCGGTGGTCACACACTCGGGGGGCCATTTGGATATTAAGCGCTTCTTATGAGTGGTGTCGCTGTTGAGACCGCCGGGTAGGCACATAGTACCCAAATGGCAACTACCGCTGGAACTGGAGACACTGGAGTGGGAGCCGTTTGAGCCATTGAATAAAGCGTCAGTGAAAGAGCTCACGTTGAAGGTGGTGTTCTTGGTGGCCATCTGTTTAGCAAGAAGGATTTCGGAATTGCAGGCGTTGTCCTGCAAGGAACCTTATCTTTAATTTTTTGATTCTAAGGTGGTTTTAAGGCCAGTGCCGGCCTTTTTGCCCAAGGTGGTGTCGGCGTTTCACTTGAATCAGGACATCTCTTTACCGGTGTTCAGTAGGGACACGGCAGGTCAGGTCAAAAGGAAATTGGATGTCCGGGCGTTGAAGTATCTGCGGCGGACAGCGGGTTTTCGTAGATCTGAAAGGCTGTTTGTCCTCTTCGCAGGCCCTAGAAGGGGAGAAGTGGTGTCAAAGGCCTCCATCGCTAGATGGATTAAGGAGGCAATTGCGTCAGCATACATGTTGAAGGGCAAACCGGTACCAGAGGGGCTAAGGGCCCATTCCACCAGAGCTCAGGCGGCTTCCTGGGCTGAAGTTTGGTTAGTGCCGCTGGTAGAAATTTGCAAGGCGGCCACTTGGTCATCTTTGAATTCTTTTGTAAAGCATTATTGACTAGATGTTCAGTTGGCACAGGATGTGTGTTTTGGTTCGGTGGTACTTCAGGCTGGTGTAGTGGGTCCCTCCCGTTAAGCTTACTGCTCTGGTACATACTCGGAGGTCCGGGACTAGACTGGAGATACGATCAGGAAGGTGAAATTAGACTTATCTGCTAGTAATTGTTCCTGGAGTAGATCCAGTCTAGTCTCGAGTCCCTCCCCAGTATCGAGTGATTACTGATTGCAGCCTGAAGGTCTTGAAGATGGCAGGTAAGAAAAGTTTGAGATTAGGGATCAATTCCCGGGGGAGAGAGGATGTTGTTTCTAAGGCATGTTTCTTTCAATCAGATGAGGGGACGGCCTTAGCACGTTTTAGAGTTTAAATGTTATATAGGTAAATTCTTTTATTTTAAGATTAGTGTTCAGGCTAGTGACAAGTTTTGGAAAGTTGAGGCTTTCACGGTGTAAGTGAGGTTGATTCTTACTTGTTGCTCTGGTGAGTCTGCTTCGTCAATAGGGAACTGATGGAGGAAGGCGGATCCTGGAGGGATATACAGATGACATCACAGAAAAATGAGGTTCCTCAGTCTCCAAGCTGCTGAATAAGGTGGACAACTCAGAGGTCCGGGACTAGACTGGATCTACTCCAGGAACAACAATTAGCAGGTAAGTCTAATTTCACCTTAGCTCTTGAGGCGGTGGTGCCGGTGCCACCGGAACAACGAGGAAGGGGTCGATACTCAATATATTTTGTGGTGCCAAAGAAGGAGGGCACCTTACGGCCCATTCTGGATCTAAAGAGTGAACAGGTGTCTCCGGGTGTCTCAAGTTCGCATGGAGACGTTGCGGTCAGTCATTGTGGCAGTGCGACAGGGAGAGTATCTGACGTCGTTGGATCTGTCGGAGGCCTATCTACACATTTCGATCAGGTTGGAGCACCAATGTTTTCTTCGGTTTGCGGTGCCCATGGGGCATTTCCAATTCCTGGCAATGCCATTTGGGTTAGCAACAGCGCCAAGGACGTTCTCCAAGATTATGGTGGTCGTGGCGGCAGCATTGAAGGAAGGAGTGTTAGTTCATCCTTATTTGGACGATTGGTTGATTCGAGTGAAGTCGCAGGTGGAGAGCCAGCAGGCAACTAGTCGGGTAGTGAGTTTCCTGCAGGGCTTAGGATGGTTAGTCAACGTAGCAAAGAACAAGTTGGCGTCATCTCAGGAGTATTTGGGAGCTCACTTCAACACGCGCAAGGGCAGAGTCTGTCTACCACTAGCGCGGATTCAGAAATTGAGACAGTTAATTCAGGATTGCAACGTTCGAATCGGCAAAGGTGGAAAGATTCTTCAGCAGAAGAAGAGAGAGAATGTCAGAGGGTTTAGATGCCCTGATGCAAAGGTGGCCGGAGGAAAGTCTTCTGTACATTTTCCCGCCGTGGGTGCTAATCGGCAGAGTTCTCCAACGCATAGAAAGGCACAAAGGTCTAGTGCTTCTGTTGGCGCCGGATTGGCCAAGGAGGCCGTGGTATGCCGACTTAATGCGTCTTCTGGTGGAACCTCCGTGGAGGCTGTCAGATAAGAGAGACCTGCTAGTGCAGGGCCTTCTAAGTATGCCTCAGGTGAATCGGTTTTCGCTTACGGCTTGGCTCTTGTGAAGGCATGGCTGACGGTCAAAAGATACTCGGCAGCGGTGATTTCTACGTTATTAAGGTCTAGGCGTCGCTCCACTTCTGTGGCATACATGAGAGTTTGGCGGCTGTTTGAGGCCTGGTGCGAGGATAGGTGGATGCAGGCGTTGAAGACCACGATAACACAGATTTTGTCTTTTTTGCAGGATGGATTGGATAAAGGCTTGGCAGCATCTTCTTTTAGGGTGCAGTTAGCAGTACTAGCCTGTTATCGAGGGAAGGTACAGGGGAGGACGCTGGGTGCTCATCCGGATGTGAAAAGATTTTTGAGAGCGTATTCTTTGCTGAGACCCCCCTGCAGGATTGCGGTTCCAGGGTGGGACCTTAATGTGGTGCTGGAGGCACTGGTTAGGGAGGCATTTGAGCCATTGGCAAAGGCGACTTTGAAGGATCTTACACTAAAGGTGGTGTTTTTGGTGGCTATCGCTTCGTCAAGGAGAATCTCAGAGTTGCAGGCCTTGTCGTGTCGGAAACTGTTTTTGTCTTTTTCAAGTAAAAAGGTAGTGCTTCGGACTGTCCTGTCCTTTTTGCCTAAGGTGGTTTCGGCCTTTCATGTCAATCGGGCAGTATCCTTACCGGTCTTTGAAAAGTCAGGTGAAGATATGGCTAAAGGGCGGCTGCATAGGTTGGATATCGGTAGGGCACTGAAGAAATATTTGCAAAGGACGGAGGCGCTGCGCAAGTCGGACAGGTTGTTTGTCCTGTTTGGGGGTTCTCAGCGAGGGCAACCGGCTTCTAAGGCATTTATTGCTCGCTGGATTAAGGAAGCGATTGCGGCAGCGTATCTCCTAAAGGGCAGAGTGGTGCCAAAGGGGTTAAAAGCACATTCGACTAGAGCTCAGGCTGCGTTCCAGCGACAGAAATCTGTAGGGCTTCAACTTGGTCATCATTACATACCTTTGTTAAGCATTACAGGATTGATGTGCAGGCGGAAGGGGATGCTAGATTTGGATCAGCAGTACTTCAGGCTGGTCTGGCAGGCCCCTCCTGGTAAAATGTTCATTGCTCTGCTACATCTCCAAAGGTTCGGGACTAGACTGGAGGGACGATAAGGAAGGTGAAATTAGACTTACCTGCTAATTGTAGTTCCTTGAGTAACTTCAGTCTAGTCCCGCTTCCTTCCCTAATGTAGACTGCCAGGAGGTGTTCTGAAGACCGGGGAGAGGGATGTTTAAGGGCCATTAAGGGATGAGTCGCGAAATGGGTCAGGCTTGCAAAAGAGTTCGAGTATAGTTCTTTCTCGCTAAGAGTGAAGGGCCTCTTTAAGGGGCGCAGGAGAAGGAGCAGCTCGTGATTCCAGTATTGTAATTTTAACATAGAAATAGTGTGAGTCCTAATTGTTCCTTTGTTATCTGTAGATATGTGTTTAAAGGTTTATTGTTGAGAATGGCTTACTTTTTGCTCTGGTGAGTCTGCTTTGTCAATAGAAAACTGATTCAAGGAGGCGGTCCCTGGACTACTTATACTGTGGTCACCAAAAGAGTGTCATGCTCAGTCTCCAAGCTGCGCGAGGACGTACACAACTCCAAAGGTTCAGGACTAGACTGGAGTTACTCAATGAGCTACAATTAGCAGGTAAGTCTAATTTCACCTTCTATAAATGCGTAGTTAATGTGCACTTTTGGGCCAATGCAGCCTTTATGCGTGCTCTGTGATACTTACCGTTACTCTGTTTTTCTTCCAAGAAACGTTTGACCTATGCCAAGTGAGGAGTCTCATCCCTGGATTCTGGATCTTGCCTATCTCCAGGAACAAGCAGGAATGAGTCTTCACATATGGGTATTGTCGGTACCGATGGAGCCTGCGTGGGAACGCTCCCCAGCGTCCAGAAAGAAAGCTTTTGGGAGCATCCCACAGCGCCTGCGCGCTGCCTTCCCGCCTTTCCTAACCGCCTCTCTCCAGTTCTTCTTTTCCGCGGAGCCAGCAGGTCGTGTTCCTGTCACGGCTGAAGAATTTCTTTATTTTTCTTTATTTCTTTGGTCGCGCGTCTGCCTTCTTTGACGTCGGACTGGTACCGCCGGTCTTTTCTTTCTTTCTTCTTAAAAAAGAAAAAGAAAAACAAAAACCTACTGTTTCCCACTTTTGTGCATTTTTCCTTTTGGGCCTTAGGCCTAGAAGAATTTTCCTCATGGAAAAGCCCGCTTCCGGGTTTAAAAAGTGCACGAAGTGCAGCGGTACCCTTTCTATCACCGACACCCATGACTGGTGTCTAAAATGTTTGGGTCCTGACCATTCCATCACCGATTGTGAGTCCTGCTCCATGATGTCTAAAAGAGGTCGACGGAATCGAGCGGCAAAGCTCAGTACCCTGTTTCCCTCTGATGCAGCTTCGGTGGCATTGACGTCTTCCAGGGCTGCTTCTTCCTCCCATGGATCTCAGGTAACCAAACATAAATCCAGCCGGTCCTCGAAGGGTAGATCTCCCTCTAAGTATCGAAATGCCTCCGGGCTTGCTCTCGAGGATCCTGCACCGGCAAAATTACCCCGGCGGGAAGCTCCGGCTTCCAAAGCTTCATCTATGGGGTCACAGGTTGACATCGATGGCGTGGCCTCGACTGATCACCTGTTGCCATGTTCTGGGGTACCGGTGGTTTCCACTGGTACCGACATCCAGACATTGGTTGCGTCGATGGATCAGAATAATCTGACCATGCAGCGTGCCATCACGGCATTCATACAAGCTGCAACGCCTCTGGTACTGCAACAAACTCCGTTGTCGGTACCGGCACCGATATCGGTTTTGGTGCCGGTACCGATTGCATCGACATCGGCTTCGGTGTCGACTGCAGCGGTACCCTGTCCTGTGATGCCTATCGGTACTGAATCGGTACCGATCACTCCCGATGTCGATACCACTCGGTACGCGTAACGGGCTCTGCAAGAGCATCCGGACAGGTGATACTTCGATTCCTCTGAAGACCTTGATGAATCAGAGGCTTCTGTCGAAGCATCGGTACTCCTTCCTCAGGAGCCCTATTCTCCAAAAAGAAGAATGTCTCCTCCAGAAGACTTGTCTTTTCAAGACTTCATTAGGGAAGTGGCCAGGGGCCTCTCTATTTCAGTGGCCCCTGAACCAGAGCCTAGAGCCAAGAAATTAGATATTTTACAATATCCTAAGGCTCCTAAAGAGGCAGCTACTTTACCAATTCATGAGATCCTTTATGATCACATGCTGGGCATATGGGAGACACCTCTTACTACTTCCCCTCATTCTCGCAGGTTGGACACCATGTACCGTGTTCCTCCTTGTCCTGGCTTTCATAAGACTCAGCTTCCTCACCACTCTATTGTGGTGGAGTCTGCTATGAAAAAGATAAAGAGTGCAAAAAGACACTCATCTAATCCTCCAGGAAGAGAATGCAGAACCTTGGATGCTTTTGGCAGGAGAATTTTCCAGGCCAATATGCTTACTGCCAGAATCAACTCATATAGTCTCTATATGGGGATGTTTCTAAAGGAAGTTACAGATCATCTGCTAAATTTATCTCCTTTTATCTCAGAAGATGAAAGGGAGGAGTTTCACACCTGGCTTAAACATGCCCAGGATGTTTCCAAATTTTCCAACCATGCAGCCTTTGACTCTTTTGAGTGTGCCAGCAGAGCCTCGGCTATCGCCATAGGTGCACGCAGACTTGCTTGGTTACAAGCTTCTGATTTGGAACCCTGGGTCCAGGATGGATTAGGAAATCTTCCTTGTACAGGTGAAAACCTTTTTGGCAAGGATTGGCAAGCAAAGGCCACTCAGATGGATGCTGAAAATTCTGCTTTAGATAGACTTTCAAAGTCTACTTCTGCTCCTGCTAGAAAAAGGTTATTCAAAAAGGCTTTCTTTCCCAAAAAAGGTAAATATTATCCTGGTTATGGTCACCAGGCATCTTCTGCAGGTCGTTTTGCTGCAAAGCGTCAGCAACAACCTAAACAAGCCAAGCCTAAGGCTGCAAGGACTGCTACGGCCCAGCAGCCTCAGCCTCCTCAGGGCCTTTGACTTACAACTAGAGAACTTAGCCTTTCTGGCTCTAGAAGAACCAGAGCCTCTCACCATTCCAGGAAGGTTAGCTCACTTTGCTCCCAGATGGGAACAAATCACAACAGAGCAATGGACCGTCTCCATCATAAGGGAGGGGTACAAGCTTCATTTCTTAAACCTTCCTCCTCACACCATGGTGAGACAGTTTAATTCTCCAACATCTCTCCTCGACCTTCTGGGTCAGGAGATTGCTACCCTTCTTGCCCAGAGGGCAATAGAAAAAGTACCCCTTCTTCAACAGGGTTCAGGGATCTACTCCCCCTATTTTCTTATCCCAAAGAAAACGGGGGGCTACAGACCCATATTAGATCTCAGAGAATTGAACAAGTTTCTATGCAAGGAGAAATTCAAGATGATTTCTCTAGGGTGCTCTCCTTCCATACCTTCAGAGTCAGGATTGGCTTTGTTCTCTAGATCTCAAGGATGCGTACACCCATGTCCTCATCCATCCAACACACAGAAGGTTCCTTCGGTTCCTTTATCAGGGAAAGCACTACCAATACAGAGTGCTTCCTTTTGGTCTGGCCTCTGCTCCAAGAGTGTTCACAAAATGCATGGCAGTAGTAGCTGCATTTCTACGCACTCTAGGAATATTTGTATTCCCATATCTGGACGACTGGCTCATCCGAGCTCCGTCCCAGTCAGAGGCCCAGGCTTCCCCAGCCTGCACAAGGCATGTTCTTCAGTATCTGGGACTTATAATAAACATCCCAAAATCACAACTCACCCCTACTCAGTCATTGGAGTTCATAGGGGCCTTGCTGGATACCACAACTGCAAGGGCCTATCTTCCCCAGGCCCGTTGCCTACGCTTGGTGCAGTTAGCCTCTCAAATTCAGTTAAAGTCCCACTTAACTGCTCGAGAGATGTTACTACTGCTAGGACACATGGCATCCACCGTGCATGTGGTTCCTTACGCTCGCCTTCACATGAGGGCAGCTCAGTGGACTCTGTCCACCCAATGGACCCAGGCATCAGGTTGCCTGTCAGACAAAATAGCAACCTCCAGTCGCCTCTTTTGGTCCCTCCAGTGGTGGAGGTCCACTCAATCTGTTGCTGGGGTCCCCCTTTCAACAGTTGCTACCCCAAGCAACCCTTACAACAGATGCCTCCCCAAAGGGTTGGGGAGCTCATCTACAAGATCTCTCCACCCAGGGCATCTGGTCTCCACAGGAGACATCTCTACATATCAACCTCTTAGAGCTCAGAGCAATTCTTCTAGCTCTCAGAGTCTTCCACACCCTGCTCAGCTACAAGACAGTCCTCATCCACACGGACAACCAAGTAGCCATGTTCTACGTAAACAAGCAGGGCGGGACTGGCTCTCTGTCGCTTTGCAACGAAGCTTTGAGATTGTGGGCCTTCGCCAAAGAGCATCAAATCCATCTCATGGCTGTGTATCTTCCAGGGGTTCAAAACTCTTGGGCAGACAGACTCAGTCGAGTTCTGCTTCCACACGAATGGTCCCTCCATGGGGACCAGATAGCCAGGATCTTTCGAATTTGGGGAACCCCGGACATAGACCTGTTTGCAAGTCCGTTGAATGCCAGACTTCCCCGGTTCTGTTCCAGGATTCCGTGTCAGGGAGTTCAGGCCAGGGATGCCTTCCTCCTCCACTGGGGGCAAGACTTCCTCTATGCCTTTCCACCCATTCCCCTAATTTCCAAGACACTGTTCAAGCTTCAGAGAGACAAGGGGTCTATGATCCTCATAGCTCCACGTTGGCCACGCCAAGTGTGGTACCCTCTACTTCATCTCTCTCAAGCTCCCTCCCTGGACTTTGGATCTGCTCCAGACCTCCTGTCCCAGGAGGAGGGAACGTTGTGGCACCCAAATCCCCAGTCTCTTCATCTCGGAGCCTGGTTGCTGAAGGCCTAGACCTTCAAGATTTGCATCTTTCTCAGCAGGTGAAGGATATCCTTCATGCTTCCAGGAAGCCTTCCACTAGACATTCCTATGCTTTTAAATGGAAAAGGTTTACCATTTGGTGTGCAGAGAAGGGTCTTAACCCTCTTGCAATACCTCTGAATTCTTTACTAGAGTATTTGCTGCATTTATCCCATGCAGGCCTTACAACAAATTCAGTAAGAGTCCATTTGAGTGCTATTGCAGCATCCCTTAAGCCTCTCAATGGACATCCTATTTCCTCTCATCCTCTTATTGCATGATTCATGAGAGGCCTTCTTTTAACCAAACCTCCCATTAGACCACCTCCAGTGGCATGGGATTTGAATTTGGTTCTTGGTCAGCTTATGAAGCCACCCTTTGAACCCTTAGCCACTACCTCCTTGAAATTCCTTTCCTGGAAGGTTATTTTTCTCATTGCAGTCACCTCAGCTCGCCGTATCAGTGAGCTGCAAGCCTTGCTGGCTAATCCTCCTTATACAAGGTTCCATCATGACAAGGTAGTCCTCAGGACTAATCCACACTTTATGCCTAAAGTGGTCTCACCTTTTCACCTGAACCAGGAGGTGTATTTACCTGTCTTTTTTCCAGGACCTCATGCATCAAGTGCAGAGAGGAATCTTCATACCCTGGATTGTAAGAGAGCACTTGCTTTTTACTTACAAAGGACACAGCAACATAGAAAGTCCTCTCAACTCTTTGTTGCTTTTGATCCCTCTCATTTAGGACTTCCAGTCTCTAAGAGAACTCTGTCCAATTGGATTGCTCAGTGTATTTCCTTCACCTACCAGAGTAAGAACCTTTCTCTGGAGGGCCATGGCAGCCTCTGGCTCATCTAAACTCTGTCCATCGACCAAATCTGTCGAGCGGCCACCTGGGCCTTGGTTCATACCTTTACAGCCCATTACTGCTTGGACAAGGACTCCCGCCGGGTTGCCTTGTTTGGTCAGGCTGTTCTCAAACACCTGTTCCATACCTAATCAACTCCTAATCAATTCCTGGTTGGATGCCTGAGATCCATAGGGGGAGGTAGAGCCCTTCTCAGGGACTCACAACCTTGGAGATCTCCCTGGCATCTCTAGCTGGGGAGTCCCCATATGTGAAGACTCATTCCTGCTTGTTCCTGGAAATAGCACAGTTACTTACCTGTAACAGGTGATCTCTGGGAACAGCAGGAATAAGTCTTCACAACCCACCCACCTCCCCTAGGAGTTGTATCTCTCTCTATCTATCTTTCCTTTCCTCTCTCTCTCTCTTTGTCTCAGCTTAAAACTCGAACTGGAGAGAGGCGTTTAGGAAAGGCGGGAAGGCAGCGCGCAGGCGCTGTGGGATGCTCCCAAAAGCTTTCTTTCTGGACGCTGGGGAGCGTTCCCGCGCAGGCTCCGTCGGTACCAACGATACCCATATGTGAAGACGTATTCCTGCTGTTCCCAGAGATCACCTGTTACAGGTAAGTAACTGTGCTTTCCTGTATGGCAGCTTCTGAGTCGCCCCTGTAGGGCATGTTTTCCCCCTCTCAGCTGGGGAACACAGTCTGCCCCTTCCTGCCTGAGAGCAGGAGGTGCAGAATGGCACTAAGGGTAAGGATGCTTAGCCTGCTGGAGGCTCGGTGACTTGGTGACTGTGCTATGAGCCTCTCTGTTCTCTAGGGGGTCTGTGATGGTTATGACCCCTGGTGTTGGGGAGCCATTTCCGAGAAGAGAGCTTCCAGAGTCCAGATTGTCCTTTTAGGAATTTGTTTCCTTTATGCAATAGGCCTGGTCCTTCAGGCATGGAAATTGACCCTGCAGCCTCTAGGTTCCCCGGATGCAGTCTTGTACCGGGCAAGCTGGATGCAGAAGCCCTACTCGATTTGCCTTTGGCTAAGCGTCCCTGGCACGGGACATGCTCTGAAGATGAGGAGCACTTGGGAGCTGTCCAAGATGTTGACTATGTCTCTGATCCTAATGATTCAGTATTGGACTCTGAAGTGGAGGAGGACCTCTGTCATCTTTAAGACTATGAAGAGGCCGGTGTGATCTGCCTGTTCCAGAAGGAGGAGCTGGAGGTGTTGATTTCCAGGGTCTCAACCACCTTGAACTTGGCAGATGCTTCTGGCACTGAGCAAGAGCCAAAAGTACACTTGTCTCTTCAAGGGGTCTGGAAATCCACTACTGTCTTTCCTCAGAGCTGATCAAAGATATGATCTGGTCCGAGTGGGACTCTCCAGACTCCCTGTCTAAAAGGGTTAATGGTCTATAATAGCTATAGATATTTTTATTTGATATGCTGCCTATTACGAACAATATCTAAATGATTAACAATTCTGTACAGTCAGGTACATATTTTCCCTCATCCCCGAAGTGCTTACAATCTAAATTTTTTTTTTCAAAGAAATGTTTATTAGAAGCACTTAATATAGTACAACAGCAAATTCAGAGAGTTGCTTCAATTTTTTTGCAATAGTCAGAAAACATATCGACATATCCCGGGCAGGGCTGTGTCTTGTCCTCCGCCCCAGGGTGTTACAACAGTACAAAACAAATTTTTACTTCTACCAAACCCCTCCCTTCCCCCTCCTCCCCCCACCCACCCCACCCTCCCGGGATCTAGGGGACCATCGGGCCATCTCTTCGCTATTAGCTATAAACCTCCACAAGCCTACCCCAAAGATAAAATTTCACTACGGATTTTTGGCCCCAAAGTTTGAACATATGGTGTCCACACCATAAGAAAGGAGGCCCAGCTCTGGGGGTGTCTTTGTGCACTCCTACTTTCCAGAAGCATATACTGGTGGAACCCATTACGCCATTCCCAAAAGGAGGGGGCTGCAGGCTCCAACCATCGTCGCAGCACAGGGCCCTTCCCCACCAGACATGCCTTCCGTATTAACAGTTTCTGCCACCTAACCTTCGGGTGGAGCGGTCCCAGCTGATCCAGCACCACGAGCCGCCCTGTCCAGCATACCGGCTGTTGCAGCAAGCCGCTTAAGAAATTCACTATTTTTAACCAATAGTGGCGAATATGTGGACAACCCCACCACATATGGCCCAAATTTGCCAACGGACACGCACATTTCGGGCACCCCCCATAGTCCGTAAGATGACTACGCAGTGCCCGCCTCGGAGAGAAATGAGCTCGTACAATACTCTTAAATTGGATTTCCCGCCATCTAGCTCCCTCCACCAGCCGGGCTACCCGACACAACGGCGCCCGGATAGAGCCCGGAGCTACCTCGCAACTCAGTTCCCTCGCCCAGGAGGCCTCCTCTGCCGAGTAGTCTACCGGTTTCCCGTAGGGTTCCAATGCTTTTTTAAAGTGTGTAATAGTGAGTGCGGTCCCTGCCTCTAGGGCAAAGAATTCTAAAATCTGCGCGGAATGGTAACTCTGCAGTTCCCGTCTCGCAACGGAGCTCACATAATGCGATAGCTGCAGGTACGAAAACGAAGAAGCCTTGGGGCACAAATCATACTCCCGACACAACGCTTCCAAAGATTTACACCGCCCGTCCAAATCAACTACATGCCCCAACAACCGTATCCCGACCTGCGCCCATTGACCGAAGGGGGCAGACTCCGATCCCGTTGGAAACTGGTACCTTGGTACTGTTACCTTGTAGCGGCAACCAGCTCGAAGTCTCTGATGAACTCCCCCACAGTGCATTCAGCCTTTGCCAAGTACGCCGCGCCGCCTGTATCAATACGCTATTCACTACGCGACTCGGTAAAACCGCATGCGGTAGGTGTAAAACCGCCAGCAATGAGTGCGGTGCTACCAGGGCCGCCTCCAACTCCCTCGGGGTATACACCTCCGTATTACCAAACCAGTCCCCCAGGTGTCTAGCCTGGCAAGCCAAGGCATAGGTCCAAAGATCGGGCACACCAATTCCCCCGGATCTCAATCCCCCCTTCAAACGGCACATTGGTATACGTGCTCTAGCTCCCTGCCAAAGAAACCCACGAAACTCCCGTTCGATACGCATAAGGTCACGACGTAGCAGCCACACCGGTAGAGTTTGTAACCAGTAAAGGATCCGTGGCAGTATCACCATACCCAAAACTGCCGCCCTGCCTAGTAAGGACAAGGGGAGAGGCATCCAGGCCTGGAGCTGCGAGCGAACTCTGGACCAAATACGCTCAAAGTTCTGCTTATACAATACCGAGGTATCTTTAGTGAGCTCGATCCCCAAGTAAATAAAGGAGGCATCCGCCCATCGCAACGGAAAGCTCCCTCCCCAGTGCCCCTGAAGTCGACCCCCAACATCCAAGGCTTCCGACTTGTCTCGATTAATCCGTAATCCCGCAAAGCCACCATAACGAGAAAACTCGGCAAGTAAACACGGCAACGAGCGTTGCGTGTCGCACAGATGTACTAAAATGTCATCCGCAAAGGCAGCCACTTTAAAACCACACGGCCCGATAGGGACACCGCGAATCACGTTAGAGTCCGCTATACTCCGCAACAACGGGTCTAGTGTCAACACAAACAATAACGGGGAGAGCGGGCAGCCCTGACGCGTGCCCCGTTCGAGGTTAAAAGGTTCAGACAAGGCCCCATTGCACAAAATGCTAGTTGTAGGTTTTGCATATAGTAACTCCACCATCGTAATGAAGGGGTCGCCCAGCCCATATCGGGGTAGGAGAAACCTCATGTAGTCCCAATTGACCCGGTCGAACGCCTTCTCCGCGTCGAAACTTATCAATAAGGATTGTATCTCTCGCGCACGTACCCATTCCATAGAGGCTAATATCTTCCGCAAGTTCCGCACAGCATGCCGCCCTTGCACAAAACCCACCTGCGACTCATGTAACAGGCCCCCCAGGACGGCAGCTAAACGGTCAGCTAGAACTTTCGCGAGTATCTTCAAGTCGAAATTCAATAGAGAAATGGGCCTGTAGGAGGCAGCCAGCATAGGGTCCTTACCGGGCTTGGGTATCAAAGTGATAAACGCATGGTTCAGTCCCCAACCAAACTTCCCCTGCTCCACCCTCCGGTGATACACCTCGGTCAGAACAGGGGCGACCCGGCCAACTAGTAACTTATAGAACTCCGCCCCAAACCCGTCCGGGCCAGGCGATTTGTAACAGCTAGCCCCCAAAATTACTTTATGGATCTCCTCTTCAGTCACCGGTGCGCCCAGCACCAAACGCTGCTCCGCGGTCAACGTGGGGAGTCGCAGCCCCTGGAAATAGCTTTCCATTAATGCCAGCGACCCCGTGTTTTCCTGGTATAACTTCCGAAAAAAAAACACAAAACACTTGGGCTATTGCCTGGCTATTTTTATGCAATTGACCCTGATTGTCACGTAATGCCACTATAGAGCGGGTCCTTCTACTACCTCGTAGGCATCGCGCCAAAAGTTTCCCCGGTTTGTTCCCAAAACAGTGGAGCTGGTATCTGTAATATAGCAAAGACTTTTTTTTGCCCTCTGATGAAGTAACTCGTTGAGGGACGACGGCAGCTCCCAAAGCAAGCGTTTATTAACCACTGTAGGATTCCCCGCGTACCTCCGACGGGCCTTTACAACCTGTCTTTCCATTTGAACTATTCTAGACGCAATTAATTTCCACTTCCTCGCCCCATAGGCAATAATATCACCACGCAGGACCACCTTTGCTGTTTCCCACAATAACTCTGGCTCATCCCTGTGCTGTATATGATTATCCATAAATTCCCCCCATCGCTGCTCCAAATAGGTATGAAATTCAGCATCAACGTACAGCCCTAAAGGAAACCGCCAGATTCGCTGCAAGGGAGCGGGGTCCCCCCCACTGCAATTCCACCCATACTGGCGCATGATCTGATATTACACCCGGGCCAATCTCCGCTTCCCCAACCTGCGCAAACAACCGTTCCGAAAGCAAAACATAGTCAATCCGCGCACTTGAATTATGGGCTTGCGATTGATGTGTAAAGTCCCGTTCCAAAGGATGGAGTAAACGCCACGGGTCCACCAACCCCAAACGGCATCGTAAACCTTGAAGTGCCCTGGTAGTCGGTACCCGCCAACCCTCCCGCCCTCCTCCTGATGTATCTAAGTCGATATCCATGACCCCATTGCAATCTCCCGCCAGGATCAGAGGGGCATCCGGTAACTGCTCAACCTGTGAGGCCAAACAGGCATATAAAGATTTATCCAAAACGTTTGGGGCGTATAAGTTACCCAGCACCACCCGCCTCCCCTCCAAGTTACCATATACCAAAAGGTATCTACCTTTGGGGTCGACATATTGCTGTTCAAGTTCAAAGCGCACGCGTTTATGGATCAGCAGGACCACTCCACCCTTTTTCCCAAGCGCTGGGGCACCCCAGCTCTGCCCTACCCAAGCCCTCTGCAATTTCGCATGTTCCTCAGCAGTCTGGTGGGTTTCCTGCAGGAAAGCAATATCGCACTGCAGCCGGGCTAGAGCCTGCAATACCTTATAGCGTTTAACAGGGTTGCCTACTCCACAGATGTTCCAAGAAACAATCTTCAGCTTAAGGCGGATTATAGCACCACATGTAGACCAGTATGCTAGTCTTCCTTAAGTGAACCCCCCCAGCCTGGGGTCCACCCCTACGCCCTCCCAATTTCTCAAGTTTCTCCACCCGTAGGACCCCGTGATCCCATCGCATCCCCGACCTCTCCCTCCCCCTAACCCCCCCCCAACTTCCCCTCCCCTCCCTGGCCTACACCCCCTTCCCTCCTCAACCACCTCCCTTCCTCATATCCCTTACCCAACCCCATCTCCCCCACTCCACTCCCCTAATCCCAGGACCTTCTCCACCTCCCCACTCTAGAGAAGCCCGACCCAGGCCCCTCTGAGTGCGCCCGACCCCCCTGCCCGCTAGACGGTAAATTATTGATCCTGCGATCAAACCCGATCGCCGCCCATTGTACCATTAGCATACACAGAAATCCCTAGCTACCCAGGCAATCCGACTCCCATATGACCCCAGGCCCCCCAGGACCCCCCATAGAGGGCAATAAAAAAACTGCCTGTGGCCAAGCCCCACGTGTTACCAAGCCAGAAAACAAACCAGAGGCCCGAGCTGAGGATGGGCCTCGCTGCAGTCTCTGAGCTAATACAGTGCAGTTAATAATACCCAGGGAACCAATCAAGCTCTAGCAACAACAAAAAACAGAACAGAGAGCCTTAAAGCCATTAATAACCGGTACATAGGACACAGCCAACAAACCTCCCGGCACTAAAAAGCATATAGAATAACCCCCCGGGTATGCATTCTGCCCGGCTATCCTCCCACAGCAACATTGCTTCTTTCTTTTCATGTTCAGCGGGATGAGCGCAAACAAAAACAGGGAGGGACCCAGACTACAAAAATCAGGTCCCCGGACCCCTCCCCCATGCACAGCGCATAGGGAGCGAAGGAGGGGGGGGGGCGGTTTGCACACCCAAAGGTATCGCGGTAAAAGACCGCACCCAGCCCGGTCAAATAGTAGGGCACCCCACAAGGGACAAGCACCCCCCTACTCGTAAGCAACGGCAAAGTGTCCCAGAACCAGCCTACTGGACAGACCAGCATTTCTGGGACAAATTAAAGCTATATAGTAGTAAAAAAAAAAAAAAGGGGGGAAAAAGTAAAACTCCATGTCTCTAAAGGCTTCGAACTCCTAAATATAGCTACCCATAATATAAGCCTCTCCAGAAAAAAGAAAAGAAATAAAGGCAAGGCAAAGTGTGAAACACATTCAGTAAAAACAATTCGAAGCAGATTTTCAGAGTCTGAAACAATGTTGCAAGATCACAGTAAGGCAAGTTTGTAGCTAGAGTGGAAGTCCAAAATGCACAATGTAGCTCAGCCTACGTTCACTGATATTGGCTTAGCGGGTGCTAAGGCCTTCTCCAGGACCAAGCAGGAAGTCAGTCCTCACTTATGGGTGACGTCGGCGCCGACGGAGCCCTCGCGGAGCAATTTTCCCCAGCTTTCAAAGAAAGCCTTTGGGAATTGCAGCGCGCATGCGCGGTCGTCTTCCCGCCCGAGGGTGCCATCTTAGCCAGTCTTCTTTTTTCCGCGGAGCCCTACAGACGTCCCCGTCTTGTCCCCGCGAAAAAGTCGATTTTTCTTCATTATTTTATTCTTTTTCCTTCGGTTCGACGCCGATCTTTTTCCCGCCCGGACTCGCGACGCCGGTCACGAGTCCTCTTACTTTTTTCGGTTTTTCTGACTTTGTCAGCTTTCGTTTTCGATTTTTCCCTGGCAGCCCGGTCCTTTGACCTCGCAGGGGCCCTTTTTCCCCCGATGGCTGCCAGTGGGTTTAAGCGGTGTGGTCAGTGTGACCGAAATATGTCACTAACTGACACACACGACTTTTGCCTCCGCTGCCTGGGCCCGGATCATGAGGAACTGATCTGTGGGCCCTGCGGCAAAATGTCCTCAAAAGCGTTGAGAAGTCGGCGGCATCAGCGTGATAGAATCTTCGCTGACCCCAGCCGTACCCGGACCTCGTCGGAGGCCTCCGCGTCCAAAGGCTCCAGCTCGGACCGTCGCCGGAGTTCCTCCGACCGGGGTTCTCCCTCCGGGGACCATCGTCGGACGGTGAAACCCGCGAGGGCGGCGTCGGTGGACGCTCCTGGTTCCGCGAGGGCCAGGTCGCATAGCCCCGACAGCCGCCCCGGGTCCTTGGAGAAGGAACACCTCACGAAGCGACCTCGCCTGGAGTCGGAGATGCCTGCTCGGGTAAGTCCTGTGGTCCTTCTGGACTCGCCTCCGCGACAGCCGACGTCGGGCCCGACGCCGTCGGGGCCCGAGTCGGGGGCTGCTGGGTCACCTGAGCTCGGACTCAGGTTGACGGCCTTGGAGAGCAGACTGTCTGCCTTCATGGACCAGCAGCGGGCACTGCTCGCTGGCCTCGCTGGCGCCGCTGCCCCGACCGCCGGGACGTCGACGTCCAAGTCGACCCCGGAGACCGAGCCGATCCTCGAGTCGATGAGAACTCGAGTCGATCCTCGGTCGAGGTCACCCTCGGCCTCCCGTTCGGGACTGAGGTCGCCGACGCCGACTCCCTCGGCGTCGGGGCGGCAGGCGCCGCGCCCTACCCGGGCCGACCCCACCGAGTCCTCGTCGGAGTCGGTCTGGGAGTCTGAAGAGGAAGAGTCGCCTGATTCTTTCCGGACTCGGTGTGTCCCCTCGGACTCACCGGAGTCCGAGCCTCGGAAGCAGTCCCCCCCGGAGGATGCCCGGTTCTCGGACTTCGTTAGGGATATGGCCAAGGCTTTGGCCTTCCCTGCGGATCCCGAGGAGGAGCCTCGAGCCGAAGAGCTCGACGCCCTCCAGTATGACTCTCCCGTGAGGGAACACTTTACTGTACCGGTTCCTCCTATGCTGGAACGACTACTCTTCCGCATGTGGGAGAGTCCGGCCTCCTCGCCGGTCCTGAGCAAGCGGGTCAATTCTATCTATCGAGTCCGCAAGAGCCCTGGCTTTCAAAAGGCACAGCTGCCACACCATTCCATGGTAGTGGAATCGGCCATGCATCGTCTTAAGAGCCAGAAGATGCACTCCTCGGTGCCTCCTGGCAGGGAGGCCCGTAACCTGGATGGCCTTGGTAAGAAGTGTTTCCAGGGCTCTATGCTCGCATGTCGTGTCCAGACTTACCAGCTATACATGGGCATGTATCTCCGGGATCTGGCTAAAGAGCTAGCCGGATTCTCCGCTGGTTTGTCCGAGGAACCCTTGCGGAGGTTCCTAGCCTTGTCCACTGGCATTCGGGAATGCTCAAAGTTCATGTCCCGGGCAGCCTATGATGGCTTTGAAGCATCGGCTCGAGTGGCCGCAGCCGGCATCGGTGCCCGCCGACAGGCTTGGCTTCAGTCGTCAGACCTTGAGCCCTGGGTGCAGGACAAGTTGGTCGATGTCCCCTGCCGAGGCGAAAACCTCTTTGGCAAGCCCATGACGGAAAAGGCTGCGCAAATTGAGACTGAGACTCTCACCAGGACCAGGCTTTCTAGGAAGACCTCCGCCCCTTCCCAGAAAAAGAAGGGCTCGGGAAAAAGTCCTTTTACCCGAGGAAGGCGGCTGCCTACAAACAATACCCCCATTATCAGGCCCCTGCAGCTCCCCAACAGGGCCAGCAGCCCAAGGGACGGGGTAACAGGTCCCGTAGGCAGCAAGCCCCCAAGCCTGCACCACCAGCCCCTGCTCAGCAGGGTGGGGGTTTTTGACTCACAAAGCATAGCCTCTCCCCCCCCGCTGGTTCCTCCCAGCACCGGAGGCCGGCTGGTTCACTTCGCCCACAGGTGGTCCAGCATCACCGCAGATGCCTGGGTGCTTCAAGTCGTGCGGAAAGGCTATCTTCTCCACTTCCACCAGGTCCCTCCCTCCTATTTTCCGGGAGAACCTCCACGACCCCCTCTGCACAGGGAATTACTCCTTCAGGAGTTAGCAGGTCTTCTGCAGGAACAGGCGGTGGAACCGGTGCCACACTGCCTGAGAGGTCAAGGCTTTTATTCCAGGTATTTTCTAATACCAAAGAGAACAGGGGGCCTCAGACCCATCCTGGACTTGCGCAACCTCAACAAGTTCCTTGTGCGGGAGAAGTTCAAAATGCTTACCCTTGGAATCCTTCTGCCCTACCTCCAGCAGGGAGATTGGCTATGCTCCTTGGATCTAAAGGATGCCTACACGCACATCCTCATCCACCCAAGCCACCGCCAATACCTAGGGTTTGTGGTGGCAGGAAATCATTACCAGTACAGAGTACTGCCCTTTGGCCTGTCCTCCGCGCCGCGAGTCTTCACAAAATGTCTCGCAGTGGTGGCGGCCCATCTCCGGCTTCACGGCCTATATGTCTTTCCGTACCTCGACGACTGGCTCATCAGAGCGGCGTCCGCTCCGGAGGTCACCAGCGCCACACGCCGCACGGTGACTCTTCTGCAGTACTTGGGCTTTGTTATAAATTTCGCAAAGTCCACTTTGCTCCCCTCACAGGATCTCGAGTTCATCGGCGCAAGGCTCCACACTCCTCAGGCACGAGCGTACCTACCGCTCAACAGGGCTCAACGGCTCATGGACCTAGCCGACCGTTTTCGCAGCCAGCCCCTGGTCTCCGCCAGGCGCTTCCTGAGACTGCTCGGCCATATGGCTTCCACCGTCCATGTGACCCCCAATGCCCGCCTGAATATGCGGCCTGCTCAATGGTGTCTCCGCCAGCAGTGGCGACAAGCCACAGGCGGCCTAGCAGACCTAGTGCGCGTCTCCGAGCCGCTGATCTCGTCTCTCCGGTGGTGGCTTCGGCAGCCGAACCTGATATTCGGAATGCCTTTCCAGTCACCTCAGCCGACCCGGGTGCTGACCACGGATGCATCCCTCCTGGGCTGGGGAGCACATTGCCAAGGGGCACGTACTCAGGGCCTCTGGACCACGTGGGAGTCTGCTCAGCAGATCAACTTCCTGGAGCTCAGGGCGATCCGCCTGGCTCTCGTGGCTTTCTCCCACCTGACTTCCCACCAGTCCGTCCTTGTCCAGACGGACAATCAAGTTGCCATGTTCTACGTGAACAAGCAGGGGGGCACGGGCTCCTTCCTCCTCTGCCGGGAGGCACAGAAGCTCTGCTCTTGGGCCGTCAGTCACGGCATTCTCCTCAAGGCAGTTTATCTCCCGGGCCAAGAGAATTGCCTGGCGGACAAACTCAGCAGGATCCTCCAGCCGCACGAGTGGCGTCTGGATCCCTTGGTAGTTCAGAAGCTCTTCCTAAAGTGGGGTCTCCCCACGGTGGATCTCTTTGCCAGTCCTCACAACCGGCAGCTTCCTCGCTTCTGCTCTCGTCAGCCACACCCCCTTCGGGTGGCGGCGGACGCTTTTCTAATTTCATGGTCGGGGAGCCTTCTGTACGCTTTCCCTCCCATCCCGCTAGTCTCTCGGACTCTTTTCAAGGTTCTCCGAGACAAAGCCTTCATGATCCTGGTGGCCCCTCGCTGGCCCAGACAGCCGTGGTTTCCGCTCCTACTGCAATTAGCGGTGGAGGATCCATTCCCTCTGGGGGTACAACCGGATCTCCTCACTCAGGATCAGGGGTCTCTACTACACCCCAACCTCAGGTCTCTCAACCTCATGGCCTGGCTGCTGAGAGGGTAGTCCTTGCTCCCCTTCTCCTGCCGGCAGAGGTGGAGGAGGTCGTCTTGGCTTCGCGACGGCCTTCTACCCGCAAATGCTACGCCCTTAAATGGCGTCGCTTTGCCGTCTGGTGTACCCAACAGTCTCAGGATCCTTTCTCCTGCCCGGTGTCGGTGATCTTGCAGTACTTGCTACACCTCTCTAATCTGGGACTTAAGTCCAACTCCGTCAAAGTTCACCTCAGTGCTCTTTCAGCACATCATGTGCCGGTGGACGGCAGACCTCTTTCCAGCGACCCTCTCGTAGCGAGGTTTCTCCGAGGTCTCCTTCTACTTAAACCACCTCTGCGCCCGCCAGCGCCTGACTGGGACCTGAATGTGGTTTTGCAGCGGATCACCTGTCCGCCTTTTGAACCTATGGCTACCTGTTCTCTCCGTTTTCTGTCTTGGAAAACACTGTTCTTGATAGCCCTCACTTCCGCTAGACGCGTAAGTGAATTGCAGGCCCTCGTGTCTGATCCCCCTTACACTCGGTTCTACAAAAATAGGGTAGTCCTACGGACTCACCCAAAATTTCTTCCAAAAGTGGTCTCCCCTTTTCACATCAATCAGGAGGTGGTACTTCCAACCTTCTTTCCCAGACCACACTCCAGCCGAGCTGAAACGGTCCTCCATACCCTGGACTGTAGAAGGGCTTTGAACTTCTACCTTGACCGTACGCGGGAGCACCGTAAAGCTGCTCAGCTTTTTGTGTCTTTTGACCCCAATAAATTGGGGCTCCCGGTCTCCAAGCGTACTCTGTCCATCTGGGTTGCGGACTGTATCTCTTGGGCTTATGGGGCAGCCGGACTCTCCTTAGAAAGTCGAGTCACGGCTCATTGCGTTCGGGCAAAGGCTACGTCAGTGGCTTACCTCCGCTCTGTTCCGCTGGCAGACATCTGCCGGGCCGCTACTTGGTCTTCGAGCCAGACTTTTGCGGTCCATTACTGTCTTGAGAGGGAGTCCCGCAGGGACAGTGCTTTCGGACAGGCAGTCCTCCGTAATCTCTTTGAGGTCTGAGCAACTCCTACCCTCCATCCCGGATGTGGGCTACCGGTGGGTGATAATTCAGCGAAGATTCTTTCCTTCTGTGCTGCTGAGCTAGAGGGAGCTCATTTTTGTGCTTAGGGTCTCCGGTAGCCTTGAGCTTGGGAGTCCCATAAGTGAGGACTGACTTCCTGCTTGGTCCTGGAGAAAGCGTAGTTACTCACCTGTAACAGGTGTTCTCCAGGAGCAGCAAGGAATCAGTCCTCACTACCCTCCCTCCTCCCCTTGGAGTTGCAATCGTCTGCTTATGTTTTTGCAAATATTTTTATGCTGTCTTTTTTTGCTATGTCATCTGACTGGCTAAGATGGCACCCTCGGGCGGGAAGACGACCGCGCATGCGCGCTGCAATTCCCAAAGGCTTTCTTTGAAAGCTGGGGAAAATTGCTCCGCGAGGGCTCCGTCGGCGCCGACGTCACCCATAAGTGAGGACTGATTCCTGCTGCTCCTGGAGAACACCTGTTACAGGTGAGTAACTACGCTTTCCTCACATCGTGCTGCCATGTGCTTCACTCCCGAAAAGGATCCAGGTCACCGCCAAACGATCAACACCTTTGGATATCAATGTGGCGATGCTGAGGCTGCCTGTCCCCTGGCAATAAGTTGGTTCACATAACCCTCTGCTTCTGCAGCCGCTGTAAAAACATGATGGGATCCATCATTCATCATGTGTAATTTGGCCGGGTATTGTACAGTGAATCGGATCCCCGCACCAATAAGTTTTTCACAGAGAGGGGCATATTCCCGGCGTTTTCGACTCAGCAGAGCTGAATAATCCTGTGCGACACAAATTTTGGTGTTATTATAGAGGACTTCCCCCTTCTGTCGGGCCGCTCTTAGGATCTTTTCTTTTTGAGGGAAGTATAAGAACTTTACCAGCACGATTCTAGGACGGGTGTCCCGTGTCTGTTTGCTGCCGACACGATGCGCTCGTTCAATGCGGAGCTGGTCACCAAGCTCATCACCATCGAGGATCTGCATAAGGAGCGCTTCCAGATAGCCCCACAAATCTTTATCGGAGACGGTCTCGGGAATACCCATAAACCGAAGGTTGTTGCGCCGTGACCTGTTCTCTAGGTCGTCTAGCTTAGCCTCGTGCACTCCAAGTTGGTTCTTTAGGCCAGCCACCTCCGTCTCCAACACCTCTATCCTGTCTTCAGCCTGTCCCAGACGGTCTTCAGCCTCACAAAGTCGATTCCCTAGGCTATCGACAGAGGCACGCAGCCCATCCATCTTCTCATGAAGTGCATCAAATTGCGGCGAGAGGGCTGCGGCTACGGCCGCTGACATCGCATCCAGTGAGGCAGGGGATTTAGGCGAACCGGGCGCCAGGACTAGGTCCGCCATCTTGCTCGTACTGGCCACCCGTTCCCGGTCTCTCCTGGTCGCTTTAAGCGCTGCCGCCATGCTATCTGTCCACAATAGCCACACAAAAGGGTTCTGTAGGCACTCCAACACACTCTGGGCACCCTTTCGTCTGTTTTCCGCGGGGGTTACACGGTTCTAAATCGCCAGTTTGGGCAACGGAGTACGGAGCGCTCCCAGGATGCGACCACTACCCTGCCCGCATCACGTGACCTCTCTACAATCTAAATATTTGTACCTGAGGCAATGGAGAGTTAAGTGGTTTGCCCAAGGCCACAAGGGAGCACCTGTGGGACCAGAAACACCAGACCACCTGGCCCGAGGTTGCTGTCCTCCAGCAGGATTTGAACTCCTGGCCCTCCAGCCTGAGGTAACTTGTCCCAATCACTAGGCCACACCTCCCTCTATAAGATGATCTATACTCTCCCAGAGGAGGAGTGCAATGAGTGGTTTAACATTCTCAAGGTGGATGCACAGGCCACGGCGTTTACCAGATGGACCAGCATGGAAGGCGGATTGGCCTTAAAGGATGTCTTGGACCACAAGGTTGATTCCTTGCTGAAGAGTCAGTTTGCAGTGTCAGCGGCTATTCTGTAACTGGTGATATGTACCAGCCTAAAGTATTGAGCCCCGCTCCAGTAGATTCTGTCTTTTCTGCCTGATGATGATACTTCTCTTTTGGAGTCAGCTAACGCCTTCCTTTCTGATGCCATGTATGACCTGGTGCTCCTGGCAGCCAGGGATATTGCCTTGACTACTGTGTCACGGCGTTGAATTTGGCTCCGTCAGTGTGCGGCTGACACATTCTCCAAAGCTTGGTTTGTTCAGCTGGCCTTTAAGGAGATGCTCCTATTTGGAACAGATTTGGAGAAACTGGTGAAGAACCTAGGCGAGACAAAATTTTACTGCCTCCCGGAAGACAGGTCCAGGGGGACTGTGAAGCGGGCGAGTGCCCCTTTCTCATCAGCCTCTGCCCAACAGCAAAGGATGTGCTAGCCAGATTCCTGGGGGTCTTGGGACTATTGTCACTACCCACCTGGACAGCTTTTCTTCCCCTTTGCTTCAGGGCCTTGGTCTTGTTCTCAGTCCTTTCATGGAGCATGTGGACCCAGGGACGCGACCCCCACCAAAGGAGGATCATCCCAGGCCACACAATGAAGGTTTGAGGGCCATTCCCTGGTACCTCCGGTGAGCGGTAGGTTTTGCCTTTTCTGTCAGGAATGGACCTTGGTTACCAAGGATCGCTGGGTGCTAGACTCCATTCAATTTGGCTATGTCCTAGAATGCAAGGAGCCAATTCCCAATGCCTTCATCTCCCCCTGTGGATTTGTGATCAAAGGTGTTGCAGTGTGAATCACCTTGAAAGCAGTGGCTTTAATGCAAGAGGCTGACTTGGATTTAGTGGCGGTTACGGAGATATGGTTCATGGAAAAACATGACTGGGATGTAATTATACTGGATTATATTTTATTCAGGAAGGACGGCAGGAAGAAAGAGGTGGTGTGGCACTATATGTTAAAAATATTAATTACAGAATAGCAAGGCTTAAAAGAAAGAGAGGAGGCACTTTGGGTTAAACTAGAAAGAGGGAAAGTGAAATCCATTTGCATTGGTGTTATATACAGATTCCCATCACAGAGAGTAGAAGGGGACGAAGATTTAACACAAGACATACACAGTATTGTCATGAAAGGAGAAGTGCTACTGATAAGTGATTTCAATATGCCGGATGTGGATTGGCACGTTCTTGCTGCGGTGTTAACTAGATGTAAAGAGATCCTAGATTCTCTACAGAGAGAACTATTCAGGCAATTGGTAATAGAACCCACACATGATGGGGCCATACTGGACTTGGTGCTTACCAATGGAGAAAGCGTTTCTGATATTACAGTGGGAGATCTCACATTCAGTGATCACCAGATGATATGGTTCAGTATTAGCACTAAGGTTGATAAAATCCATTAAAAGCAAGGGTCTTGGACTTTAGGAAAACTAACTTTGCAAAAATAGGACAATACCTCAGAGAGTCGTTAGCAGGCTGAGAACAGCTGGGGAATGTAGAAAAACAGTGGGCAAAACTGAAAGGGAATATTTTAAGGGCAACAAACCTTTTTGTTAGAATTGTAAATAAATGTAAAAGGAAAAAGAGGCTGCTGTGGTTCTCAAAAGAAGTAACTGTGAAGGTGAAGAAAGAGGGAGGCCTTCATGAAATAAGAGATCACAGAGAGAGAAAGGCAGGCATCTATATTTGGAAAAACTTGAAGCTAGCAAAGGTACAAAAGAAGAAAAAATATCCAATGCAATAAAATGCGGGGATAAGACGTTTTCCCGATAAGTTAGTGAGAGGGGGAAGGGCAAAAGTGGTATTGTCGGACTCAAGGGTACAGCGGAGGAATATGCAGAAACTGATGAGGAAAAAGCAGAAATGCTTAACAAATATTTCTGTGGCAGCACTGATAGCATGCAACAAAATACCCGGAGTCAGTTCAAGGATCCAAGCCAAGTTTAATGTGCACATGGCCCAAGCATCAAAGGACTGAGCAATGGCGAACAGGAACAACTTCCTTATATACAAGCTTCACAGTTTGATACAGGCAGACTTTCTATTGGTCCCAACGCCCCCTGCACCTATCCAATCGGGGACCCTCACTGGGCTATTGCTCCCTGTTCACCCTTCTCAGACTAGTCTAACAAAGGCACAGTTCTATGTTGTGACTACACTTCTACTGCAAGGTCATATCTAGCTCGAGGAATGCAACAGTATCCATTTAGTATGGAAGTATTGTGCAAGCTTTGTCATAAACTGATTTTTCTTACTTTTAATTCTTTACTCTAACAACAGGAAGGTGGGGGTTAGAATCCAGGCCTATCTTACAGGCCTTTCACATCTATATAGGCCATCGCCTACCACATTCCCCCCTTTGATTATTCCCACCCGCAAGTTAGAAAGGGTGGGAATTAAATCACATATTATACTTGTGTAACAGCATCATCTTGGAGTATATAGGGTAATATTGTCACATAGCCAACACTTTAGTTGCTGTCTGCCGCTTCACAGTGCTATCAATAACTGAGGTTATAGTGCGCAAGCAAAGGGGTAGGAGACATAGGAGAAACAAGCACACAGCCAATATTAATAATACAACTAACACATGAGTTTTCAGGTCACCCAGTCCTGAAAACATGGAACCAAACCATCCATCAAGCTCCAGTCCACGCCATTTCTTGCTTCTGCATCTGTTCGGCTATGTCTTTGACAACTTGGCTTTCATTATCAATCTGCAAACAATGGTTAGTTAAATTCAATTTTCCATATACACCACCTTCAGCTGCTAACAAATAATCCAGTGCTAAACAATGTTCAGGAGCGTTTACACCTGACCACCAGGACGTCTTTCTAGTGGTGGCATTATAAAACCTCTGGCTTAGACGAGTAATCTTTGTTCCAGTCTGAGTAGTAGTGATGCAGGCTGCACAAGGGGGGAGAGTAAGGGTTGTAGATTCTTAGTCTCTTACAGTAGTGGTTGTCGTCGCAAAGTGAGCCGCAATGGAGTTGCAGGGTCATTTACGCATTTACGGAAGTTCACTGACCAAGTGCAGGAGCGGCTGCTGGCTTTACTCGACGGTGATGGATCCAAGGTTCAAGCTCTGCAACTTTAACTGCTGTGGGGTTATTAAGGTCCCTTTCAATGCTGTGTCCTTCTCCGCTCTGTGATCCACACCGAGACCCCAGGCTTGAGAGGACGTAGAGGCTGATGGGCAGCTGAAGACTCTGCAAAACAGAACTTAAATCAATAGTTCTTGCCTAGTAATTTCAGATCCAATCTGTTTCATATCTCCTTTTGTTCCTTGTACCATAGGCGGGGTCGCCTATACAGAATCTCAAAAGGGGAAACTCCTAAAGACTTAGTAGGGGCTAAATATATCCTGAGAAGGACTATAGGAAGAACTCAGAACTGGAGCTACTTCAAGTGAACCTCTTGGCAAAGATTAGATAACTGAGGGCCAGAGCTGTGGACTCAACTACCAGATCAAGGGTCACCACTGCATATACGGCACAACAATGTCCATTAATGATGATAAGGCTGCTTCCATCTACAAAGAAAGTCCGTTCAGGGTTCTCCAAAAGAACAGCAGTCAAATCCAGGCGACTTGAGAATACAGTGTCCATAGTTGTGCCAGGCCATGATAACTAAAACAACAAAAAAAGAGGTCTGAGTTGCAAGAAAAACTGTTCCCCAGGTCCGACAGCACCGGCCTCCCTGACACCAAGCTTGAGGCCCGAGTGCATGAGTCCCACGGCTGTAGCTCCTCCTAAAAGATCTCAGATGCTGAGAGAAAGAAGTAAAAAATCCTCGAAGTCCGCCAAGGTTGCATGGCGAAACCTGATAAAACTGCCCAGAGGTACTCGGGCAACTCTGAGACGTGCCCTACCAAGGTCCTCAAGAAGGATTCCTTGGCTGGCGGAAACCATGCAAGGTTCCTCTTGAAGGACTAAAAAAGGGGACTGCTACTTCTGGAGAGAGATCTGCAATTGTAAGTATTTACGTCTGGGAATTTTTCTAAATCTTGGAGAAAAAGGAATTCTTTAGATTAAAGCTGATTAATCTGTGAACCCAATGTATTTGTTAAATCAGTCAGGGCCTAGTAGCAGCAAAGAGCTTTCAGTTTAAATTTAAAACACAGCAGAGAGATTTCTGGTTAAATTTAGACCCCAAGACTCCCTCTATCCAAGCAAGGGCTGTGAGACTCCCCCTAAAGATTGGTCACAGATTACCTTAGAAACACAGGACAGGGTACTGTGTAGCAGCCAGCTTTTAATAAGTCTTCTTTCCCTCCCTCCCTTCCTCCCCGACACCCACCCACCCCTGGGATAATTGAAAGGAGGTGCCATATTCACTCTCAGGTGCAGCTGTTTGTTCTCATCAGCATACATTTAAGGACTTGAGATTTTCTCCAGGACCAAGCAGGAGGTCAGTCCTCGCATATGGGTGTCATCGGCGCAGATGAAGCCCCAGCGGAGCATTTCCCCAGCTTTCTATGATAGCCTTTGGGAATGCAGGCACGCATGCGCGGTTCCCTTCCCGCCTAAAGGTGCCATCTTACCTCAGTCTCTCTTTTTCCGAGAAGCCCACCGGACGTGTGTCCTGTCATCCCGGATAAAAGTTTGATTTTTTCGGCGATTCTCGCTATTTTTTCTTCCCGGTTCAACGCCGGTTCCCCTACCGCCGGGTTCGGTACACCGGTATCGAGCCCGATTATTCTTTTTCGGTTTTTGCCCTTCGTGGCTGGCATTCACGCCCTTTTTTGATTTTTCCCTGGAAGGCCGGTCCTTTGACCTCGCGGGGACTCTTTTTTTTTTTTTTCCCCCGATGGCTTCCAGCGGTTTCAAGAAGTGTGATCGGTGTAAGAAGTTAATGTCTCTCACCGACACACACGACTGCTGCCTTCGGTGCCTCGGTCCTGATCACGACCCTAAGACGTGTGGACCATGTGGGAAGATGTTTTCCAAGGCACTCCGACGTTGTCAGCAGCAGAAAGAAAGGCTTTTCTCGGACTCAGCCTCCAGCCGGGCCCGGACCTCGTCTGAGGCCTCGACATCTCGGGATTCGGATCCTGAGTGCCGTCGAAGCTCCTCGGACAGAGGGTCCCCCGACCGGGAACGCAAGAGGAAGAAGCGGCTCGTGAGGGCGGCGTTGGAGGAGGTTCCTGGCTCCTCGAGGGCCAGGTCTAAGACCCCCGACCGTCGCCCCGGGCCCGTGGAACAAGAGAAGCCTGCCAAAGTTCCTCGCGTGGAGCCGGAGTCTGCTGGACACGTAAGCCCTGTGGTCCTCGAGGACTCTCCTCCCAGAGAACCGACGTCGGACCCGAGTCGGTGGCTGCTGCGTCTCCCGAGCTGAGTCTCAGGATGACAGCCTTGGAGAGCAGACTGTCTGCCTTCATGGAGCAGCAGCGGGCACTGATGGCCAGCCTGTCTGGCGCATCTGCCCCGACCACCGGGACATCGACATCGAAGTAGACCCCGGAGACCGAGCCGATACGCGAGTCCATCATGGCTCGAAGTCGACCTCGGTCGTGGTCTCCCTCGACCTCCCTTTTGGGACCGAGGGCGTCGACGCCGGTTCCTCCGGTGTCGGGGCGGGTGTTCCAGGGCCACGTGGGGTCAGACCCTGACTCCTCGTCGGACGAGTCCGCCTGGGAGACGGAAGATGAGGAGTCCCCCAATACGTTCAAGACTTGGTGCGCCCCGTCGGACTCACTGCAGTCTGAGCCCCAGAGTAGATCCCCCTCCAGAGGATACCCGGTTCTCGGAGTTTGTCCGGGATATGGCCACTGCCTTGGCTATTCCGGCGGACCCCAAGGAAGAGCCTCGAGCTGAAGAGCTCGAGGCACTGCAGTATGACTCTCCTCCGAAGGAGGCCTTTATTGTCCCGGTTCCTCCGATGCTGGAACGGCTCCTCTTCAGAATGTGGGAGGCACCGGCCTCGGCGCCGTTTCTCAGCAAGCGAGTCGATTCGATCTATCGACTCCGGAAGAGCCCTGGCTTTCCGAAGGCACAGCTACCACACCATTCCATGGTTGTGGAATCGGCCATGCATCGCCTGAAGAGTCAGAAGATGCACTCTGCGGTGCCCCCCGGCAGAGAGGCCCGGAACCTCGATGGCGTCGGTAGAAAGTGCTTCCAGGGCTTGATGCTTGCTTGCCGTGTCCAGTCTTACCAGCTGTACATGGGCATGTACTTGCGGGACCTGGACAAGGAGTTGGCCGGGTTCTCTGCTGGTCTCTCCGGGGAACCCTTGCAGAGATTCAAGTCCTTGTCCTCGGGGATTCGGGACTGCTCGAAGTTCATGTCCCGCGCTGCCTACGATGGCTTCGAGGCTTCGGCCCGAGTTGCGGCAGCCGGCATTGCGGCTCGATGCCTGGCATGGCTGCAGTCATCGGACCTCGAGCCATGGGTTCAGGACAAGTTGGTCGATGTCCCTTGCCAAGGTGAGAACCTTTTTGGCAAGCCCATGACCGAGAAGGCCGCTCAGCTCAACTGAGCACCTTACAAGGACAAGGCTGTCTAGGAAGACCTCTGCCCCTTCTCATAAGAAGAAGGGCTCGGGTAAAAAGCCCTTTTACCCGAGGAAGGGCACTGCTTACAAACAGTACCCTCAGTATCAGGCTGCCCAAGCTGCACCCCAGGGTCAGCAAGCCAAGGGGCAGGGTAATTAATGGGCCCCGTAGGCAGAGGACCCCCAAACCTCCGGCCCCTGCTCCCACTCAGCAGGGTGGGGTTTTTTGACTCCTTGAGCATAGCCTCTCTGTCCCTGCTATCCCAACCCTGCACAGGAGGTCGCCTAGCCCTCTTTGCCCACCAGTGGCCCCGCATCATGGGGGACAGTTGGGTGTTGAACATAGTCCACAGGGGCTATGCACTGCATTTTCACCAACTGCCTCCGCCATACTTCCCAGGGGAACCTCCATGGCCTCCCCTGCATACAGACCTTCTCCTTCAAGAGCTTCAAGGTCTGTTGGTGGATAGGGCGGTGGGGCCTGTGCCTCCCCATTTGCAAGGTCACGGATTCTACTCCAGGTATTTCCTGGTGCCCAAAAGAACCGGTGGCCTTCGACCCATTCTGGACCTCAGGAACCTCAACAAGTTCCTAGAGAAGGAAAAGTTCAAGATGCTTACTCTTGGAACACTTCTGCCCTACCTCCAGCAGGGAGATTGGCTATGCTCCTTAGATCTAAAGGATGCGTACACTCACATCCTCATTCATCCAGACCACAGAAAGTACCTCAGGTTCATTGTGGGAGGAAACCATTATCAGTACAGAGTACTGCCTTTTGGCCTCACCTCTGCTCCCAGGGTCTTTACCAAATGCCTGGCAGTGGTGGCGGCCTACCTGAGAAATCAGGGAATCTTTGTCTTCCCCTATCTGGACGACTGGCTCATCAGGGGTCAGACGTGCCAGGAGGCCAAACAAGCCACCTTCACAACTATTGCTCTTCTTCAAAGCCTGGGGTTTGTAATAAACTTCGCAAAGTCCACTTTGCTCCCCTCTCAGAATTTAGAGTTCATAGGAGCAAGGCTGGACTCTCTGCTGGCAAAGGCTTTCTTGCCAGAGGACAGAGCACAAAGACTGATAGCCTTAGCAAACCAGTTTCTCAACAGGTCACTGGTCTCCGCCAGGCTCTTCCTGAGGCTTCTTGGCCACATAGCTTTGACAGTACATGTGACCCCCAATGCCAGGCTCCATATGAGGCCTGCACAGTGGTGCCTTCGGACTCAATGGTCCCAAGCCACAGGCAGCCTCAGGGACCGGATAAGGGTGTCTAGACAATTTCTGAACTCTCTCAGCTGGTGGTTGCACCCACCCAATCTGCTAAAAGGAGTGCCCTTTCAAATTCCTGGGTACACGGTGGTACTGACCACAGACGCCTCCCTGCAGGGCTGGGGAGCTCATTGTCTGAACAAGTGCACCCAGGGTCTGTGGTCTCCTTGGGAGGCTGCACAGCAGATCAATCTTCTAGAACTCAGAGCTATTCGATTAGCACTCATAGCTTTCTCTCCTACCCTGGCTCATCAATCTGTCCTCGTTCAGACATATAGTCAAGTAGCCATGTTTTATGTGAACAAACAGGGCGGGACTGGGTCCAGACTCCTTTGTCGGGATACTCAGGACCTTTGTTCATTTGCCCTCAAGCACAACATGCTCCTCAAGGCTGTGTACCTTCCAGGCCAGGACAACTACCTGGCCGACAGGTTGAGCAGGATTCTACAGCCCCACGAGTGGCAACTGCATCCTTTAGTAGTTCAAAAGATCTTCCTAAAATGGGGTCTCCCTTGGATAGACCTCTTTGCCAGTCCACTGAACAAACAGCTGCCAAAGTTCTGCCCCAGGCAACCACATCCTCTGCGGCTGGCAGCAGATGCTTTTCTGATTCCATGGTCTCAGGGCCTCCTGTATGCGTTTCCTCCCACGCCCTTGGTGGCACGAACTCTCTTCAAGATTCTTCAGGACAAGGCCTCGGTCCTGCTGGTGGCTCCCAGATGGCCGAGACAGCCTTGGTTTCCACTTCTGCTTCAACTGGCGGTGGATCCCCCACTGCCTCTGGGGTTGCAACCCGACCTTCTCTCTCAGGATCAGGGTTCCCTTCTGCACCCCAATCTCAAAGCTCTCAATTTGATGGCCTGGAGGCTGCAAGGGTAGTTTTGGTTCCCTGGGGCCTACCTCAGGAAGTTGAGGAAGTTGTCCTCGCCTCTAGGAAACAGTCCTCTAGAAAAACCTATGCTTTCAAATGGAGAAGGATTTCTGTGTGGTGTCAGCTACGTACAGAGGATCCTTTCTCCTGTACTGTACCAGTAGTGCTAAAGTATTTACTCCACTTGTCCAATCAGGGACTCAAGTCCAATTCTGTTCGGGTCCACCTCTCAGCTCTAGCAGCTCACCACTCACTGGTGGAAGGACATCCTCTTTCGGTTCACCCCTTGGTGTCCCGCTTTCTCAGGGGCTTGCTTTTGCTCAAGCCTCCAATCCGTCCTCCTGCCCCTGAGTGGGAGTTAAATGTGGTCTTGCAGCAACTGACTCACCCACCTTTTGAGCCGATGGCTACTTGTCCACTGCGCTTCCTATCCTGGAAGACTCTTTTCCTGATAGCCCTTACCTCGGCTAGGTGAGTGAGTGAGCTTCAGGCCCTGGTCTGTGATAGGCCTTACACCAGGATTTATAGGAACAGGGTAGTCCTCAGGACTCATCCAAAGTTCCTCCCAAAGGTTGTCTCCTCCTTCCACCTCAACCAGGAGGTGGTTCTTCCAACATTCTTCCCTAGGCCTCATGCAAGCCAGGCTGAAGCAGTTCTGCATACCCTAGACTGTAGGAGGGCCTTATCCTTCTACCTTGACTGTACGCAGGGGCATAGAAGGGCTACTCAGCTCTTCGTATCCTTTGACCCTAATAGGTTGGGGTTGGCTGTGTCCAAGCATACCTTGTCCATCTGGGTGGCTGACTGTATCACCTGGGCTTACAAGGCGGCTGATCTTCCTTTGCAGGGTCGGGTTACGGCCCACCGTGTCAGGGCAATGGCTGCCTCAGTGGTTCATCTCTGCTCTGTGCCCTTGGTAGACATCTACAGGGCTGCAACTTGGTCTTCAAGCCAGACTTTTGCGGCCCATTACTGTCTGGAGAGGGAGTCCCGTAGGGACAGTGCTTTTGGCCAAGCAGTACTCCGGAATCTCTTTGAGGTTTAGGCAACTCTTGCCCTCCTGCCCTCTGTTGGGCTACCGGTGGAGGTTGTGTCCTTCAAAAGCCTTTCTTTGCTGCTGAGACTAGAGGGAGTTCTCTTGTTCAGCCTGGGTTCCTCGGTAGCCCAGAGCTAGGGAGTCGCCCATATTTGAGGACTGACCTCCTGCTTGGTCCTGGAGAAAGAGTAGTTACTCACCTGTAACAGGTGTTCTCCAGGAGCAGCAGGAATCAGTCCTCACAACCCTCCCTCCTTCCCTTGGAGTTGCAGTTGTACATAGTTTATTTTTTCATTTTTTGTGTGCTGTTCTTAGCTATGTCATTTGACTGAGGTAAGATGGCACCTTTAGGCGGGAAGGGAACTGCGCATGCGTGCCTGCATTCCCAAAGGCTTTCATAGAAAGCTGGGGAAATGCTCTGCTGGGGCTTCATTTGCGCCGATGACACCCATATGTGAGGACTGATTCCTGCTGCTCCTGGAGAATACCTGTTACAGGTGAGTAACTACTCTAATTAAGCTTTAGGTGAACAAAGTACATTAAACGTATTAGATATAGTTTTATTAGTATAAGTATTCCCAGCAACCCTTATTAAGTAAAAAACTTAAATATCTAAACACATCCTTAAAAGTAAGATGCAGACAGCAATCCAGCAGTGAGATGGGGGCTTTCCCGTCTTTTGCACTGAGTGTCACATGTATGATTTTATCCAAGTTGGTGAAGGGTCTTACGTGTGCACTAGGTGCAAGGAGCTCTTTGCTCTCGGGGATCGAGTCCAATCTTTAGAGTAGCAGACTTGGAAGACATAAGAGAGACTGAGAGGTACATAGACGAGACATACAGGGATAATAGTACTGAAGTCACACCTCCAGTCTGGCAGCATCCCTGTTGCCATGGAGGAGAGAGGTCACGTGACAGAGCATCACCCTGGTGTGGCAGGAAGTGATTCTGTAGCTAGGACCTGTCCTCCAGGTGATGTAAAACCCTCTCGCACCAAGGAGGTTTCTCCAGGGCCATGTGCCCAGGAGGGAAGGGTTAGGACAGCCGTTAGAGGTGGTGATTCAATCTTTAGGCATGTAGATAGCTGGGTGGCTGGTGGACATGAGGATCGCCTAGTAACATGCTTGCCTGGTGCAAAGGTAGCAGACCTCATGTGCCACCTATACAAGGTCTTAACTACTGCTGTGAAGGCGTTTACTGTCTTGGTAGATATCGGTACCAATGACATAGGAAAATGTGGTAGGGAGGTTCTGGAGGTTTAATTTAGAATTTAGGTAGGAAGTTGAAATCCAGAACTTCCAGGGTAGCGTTCTCCGAAATGCTTCCCGTTCCAAGCGCAGGACCCAAAAGGCAGTCAAAGCTCTGGAGTCTCAATGTGTGGATGAGGCAATGGTGTAAAGATGAGGGTTTTGGATTTGTTAGGAACTGGGGAATATTTTGGGGAAAGGAGGGGCCCTTCTGAAGGGATGAGCTTCACCTTAACCGGATGGAACCAGGCTGCTGGCATTAACTTTTAAAAGGAGATCGAGCAGCTTTTATACTAGATAATAGGGGAGAGCCGACAGTCGCACAAGAGCGCATGGTTCGGAACAGTGTTTCCTTGAATGATACTACCAAAAGAATGAACTTAGGGCATATCAGCAGAGAGGTTCCAATAAAAGACAAAAGTAGCTCAAACGCCCTTGAGTACGGAGCAGACAGAGCTTAAAGATTCCAAATTACCCCTGCCTACCGATAGCCAGATAATATGAATAAAATACAAGCATTTTAGAGATTGTATGCAAATGCTAGAAGTCTAAAAAAATAAGATGGGAGAGTTTAGAATATATAGCACTAAATGAGAGGTTAGATATGATTGGTATCTCAGAGACATGGTGGAAGGAGGACAGCCAGTGGGACACTGATACCTGGGTACAAACTATATCGTAATGATAAAGTTGATCAAATTGGTGGAGGGGTTGCGCTCTATATTAGAGAGGGCATTGAGTCACAAAGGATTAAAGTTTTGCAGGAAACAAAATATGCTGTAGAATCTTTATGGATTGAAATTCGATGAAAAAAAGGGAAGGCAATGGCAGTGTGGGGGTGTACTATCGACCGCCTGGCCAGAATGAACAAATGGATGATGACATGCTCAAAGAAATCAAGGAAGCTAACAAAAATTACAGCACAGCAATAGTAATGGGTGATTTCAATTACCCCGGTATTGACTGGGTCAGTATCATGGCAGGACATGCTAGGGAGATAAAGTTTCTAGATGAAATAAACGACTGCTTCTTGGAGCAGATGGTTCATGAACCGACTAGAGAGGAAGCCATTTTGGACCTAGTCCTTAGTGGAACACCAGATCTGGTGCAAGAGATAAGGGTGTTGAGGCCACTTGGCAATAGTGATCATAGCATGATCGTGTTTGATTTAATTAATAGAGGAGGGATGGTAAGGAAATCCACAGTACTACCTTGTAACTTTCGAAAGGGAGACTATGATAAAATGAGGAAAATAGTAAAGAAAAAACTAAAAGGCGTGGTTTCAAAGGTTACAAAGACTTACATCAAACTTTGGTGCACAAGCACTGGCAAGTTAAATGCAAGACATTAATATGGCAGGCAAAGAGAGAATTTGAGAAGAAGCTTGCTGTGGAAGCAAAAATGCGTAATAAAGACACTTTCAAGTATATTTGTAGCAAAAAACCTGAAAGTCAGTTGGACCATTAGAAGATCGAGGGATAAAAGAAGGCACTAAGAGGGGACAAGGCCCTAGCGACTGAATGAATGAATTCTTTGCTTCGGTCTTTAATGAGGAAGATGTAGGGATGTTACCCATAACTGAAATGGTATTTAAAGGTGATTCTGCGGAAGAATTAAAAGAAATATTGATACACCGGGAAGATATATTACAATTATTTGATAAACTGAAGAGTAGCAAATCTCCTGGACTGGATGGTATACGTTCATGGGTGTTGAAAGAACTGAAATAGGAGATTGCAGACCTGCTATTAGTAATCTGTGAACTACCATTAAAATCATCTATAATACCTGAAGATTGGAGGATGGCCAATGTAATGCCATTTTCTAAAAAGGTTTCCAGGGGTAATCCGGGAAACTACAGACCGGTGAGCCTGACATCAGTACCGGGAAAAATGGTAGAAACCATCATAAAGAACAAAATTACTGAACATGTATATAGTCATGGCTTTAGACAAGGAAGATCTTGTCTTACTAATCTGTTATGGTTTTTTTGGAAGGTGTGAATAAACAGGTAGACAAAGGTGCGTCAGTTGATATAGTGTATCTGGACTTTCAGAAAGCCTTTGACAAGGTCCCTCATCAGAGACTTTTGGCAAAACTAAAAAGTCAGGGGATAAGAGGCAGTGTACTATTGTGGATCAGGAACTGGTTAAAAGATAGAAAGCAGAGGGTAGGGCTAAATGACCAGTTTTCCCAATGGAGAAAGGTGAATAATGGAGTACCCCAGGGATCTGTGCTGGGTCCACTGCTTTTTGACATATTCATAAATGACCTGGAAATCGGAATAACGAGTGACGTTATCAAATTTGCAGATGACACAAAACTAATTAAAGTTGTGAAAACCCATGAGGATTGTGGAAAATTGCAAGAGAATCTTGATAAATTGTAAGACTGGGCATCCAAAAGGCAGATGAAATTTAAGGTAGACAAGTGCAAAGTTATACACCTAGGAATGAACAACCCAAACTATGGTTACATGATGCAAGGTTCACATTAGGAACCACCACCCAGAAAAAAAGATTTAGGTGTCATCGTGGATAACATGTTAAAACCCTCCACCCAGAGGGCTGCTACATAGTACCCTGCCCTGTGCTGCTGAGGGTAAGCTATATTCTGATTTGATTTAAATTGTAGCTGTTTGCTGCTGCTAGGCTCTAACTTATGAAATTTAAGCTACAAGCTCTCTGCTGGGTATGAAATGTAATCAGAAAGTTCTCTTCTGTGTTTTAAAGTTAAACTTAAACTGCTGCTACTAGGCCCTGACTGATTTAACAAAAAATAGTGGGTTCACAGATTAATTATCTTTAATAGAAAGAATTCTTTTCAGAAAATTCCCAGAAGTATATACTCACAATTGCAGATCTCTCTCCAGAAGTAGCAGTCCCCTTTTCTAGTCCTTCAAGACTTAACATCGGGCCACCACCTACCTTCCCCTTCTTTTTCTCCCCCTCCCATCCCCCTCCCCTTGTTCTCATGCCATCCTCCATCTTACCCCCACCCTCCTTCCCTTTATTAACCATGCACACCTTATTGTTATCACAGACAACATCCTCCCCTCTCTCCCCTCTCCTCCCCCTCCCTCCTCTCATCCACCTCCTTCCTCCCCCCTCATCCCTCCTCCCCCCCATCAAATACCAGCTTAAACAGAGCATTAAATGTCTTTCATTTCAGAACAATTATTATGTCCTCTTATATCAGGATACCAGGGGACATCTTCGTCAGCCGATATCCTTCGCTACCACTTTTGTTCCCTGGTCCCCCTTGGTCAATCTTGTTATCCTCCGACCCGTGGCTGATACTCTTTGCCATCTCCGGCTGGCAGCCCTGGGTCCAGAAGTCACAACGCTCTTTGCTCTTGCCGGTCCCTCAGGGCCCACGGGGAGATTATTTAGCCCCAGGTCTCGGAGCGCATCCCAGTCTTCCTCACTGTTCTTTATCCTTCTCGTGCTGTCTTTCACAGTTATTAATAGGCTAAAAGGATATAGCCACTTATATCTCGCCTCCTCCCTTCGTAAGTAAGTGGTCACCTCCATCTCTCTCCGACGCTTTAGTGTACCCAGAGACAAATCCTGAAACAATTCCACCGCATGTCCATCCCACTGGAAATGACCCAGTTTCCTTGCTGCCCTCAATAGGCTTTCTTTAACCTTAAATGATTTCAGGCATACCACAATGTGTCTTGGCCTGTTATCCCTCATGGGCTGCTACAGGGCTCCAGCCCCTGTGAGCCCTCTCAATTTGTAGGGATTCCCCTTCTCCGCTCTCTCCTAGGGCTGCCGCTTGCAACAATGCTCCAAACACTTCTCTGCTATGCCTCTCACTCTTATATTACTTCTCCTTGATTGGTCTTCCAGATCCTCTGCCTTCACTTTCAATTCTTCTCGAGCTGTCTATCTCCTCCCATCCTTTTTGAAGATCCTCCAGTGCTTCTCCCTGTTTCAGCTGGTGTTCAGTTTCTTCTATTCGGGTTCCTAGGTCCACTATATCCTGTCTTAGTGATTGCAGTGTCTCTCTTAGTTCAGTTTTCACCCCACGGATTTTCACCTTAAGTTGTTCTTTCAATTCCTGCAGCCACAACTTTATCATGTCAGCTACGCCACAGGAGTCCGCCGACTCTTCCACTGTCCTAGCCTCTCGCTCCTCTGTCTTCTGCCCCTCTTTCTCTTCTTCTTTTCCTCCTCTCAGCTGTGCATAGAAGGATCTAAATTCTGCCAACTTCTTTTTTGCAGGCATCTCTCCTTTGGACTTCTCCATCTTCCCCTCCTCCACCCCTGTCAATTCTCCAAGAATTATTGAGATGGTCAAGCTCTCGGTTGTTATTGCCTGGTCTTCCCTATGGGTTTTCCCTTTGTTTCCTTCTGCTGATACAATTTCTTCTCTTTTCTTTATTGCAATATCATTAATCTCTGCATTTTTTACACACTTCGTGAGCTGACCGGTTGTGGTTTATGTAGCTTTAAGTTTCTTTTGTATTTTATTTAGGTCTGCAGCGCTGTTTTAAGCCCTTGCATCCCTCCTCATTTGCTTTCATTGAGCTTTCCATATTGGCCTCCACTCTGTTGCTTTACCTCCCCTTCTGTTACCTCGTCAGTCTTCCGACACTTTCCTCCCTCTGCATCCATGCCATGGTCGCTCACCCCACAGTGTCTCAGCCTCCTCTCCAATCCACCTTGTGCACATTGTTACAAGCCGCTCTGTTTCCCAGACGCTCCTCTGCGTCTACAGATTGCACGGCTCTGTCCTCCTCTCACTCACCGCTAGCCAATGTCCCAGCTTTCCTGCTGTGCGCCCAGGACCTCATGGCTGCCCGATCAGTCAGGGCCCGAACTTCTGCTGGACGCGTTTTATTATGTTTTATTTTAATCACCGCCGTTCCTTTTGCTGGTTGCCTGCCCTTAGTTGACACTGCTTGCACTTCTCTCCGGCTCTCTTATTGCTGCGTTTCCTGATCGCTCCGGTCCTCCCATCCTGGTATTTGCTCCTCAGGTACCCCGTCTTCCGCTCTGTGCGGCCACGTGCTCACCCTATTTAGCTCTACTCTTCTTGCACACTGTGATCGGGGTATTGCCGCGCTCCACTCTGCCTTCAAGTATGTCTAGGGGGTTTCCTCAACACATTCCCCTCCCATTCTTCGCACTTTGTCTACGTTTTTAGGAGGACATTTCCCCTCTTTGGTGAGCTTTGGTGGCAGAGCTCACCCGCTACGCTGCCATTCAGCTCGATGACATTACCGGTAGTCCAGGGTAACCTGTTCAAGATTAAAAAGAGAAAATATTTTTTCAATCAATGTGTAATCAAACTCTGGAATTTGTTATTGGAGGTTGCAATAAAAGCTGTTGGTGTAGCTGGGTTTAACAAAGGTTTAGACAAGTTCCTGGAGGAAAGGTCCCTAAACCGTTATTAAAAGAGACCCGGGATATCATTGCTTGACCCAATACAAGCATTGTGCAGCTTGTGTCTTTTGGGGAGACTGCTAGGTACTTATGACCTAGATTGGCCACTGTTGGACACAGGATACTGGGCTTGATGGACCTTGTCTGACCCAGTATGGCATATCTTATGTTCTTATGATGCACTTGCGAGAGTGCTGGCACCAGGCCAGAGGTTTTCTGTGCCCGCGCTGAAAGCTGCGGAGCCTTCTGTCTTGGAAACCAGAATTGGCAGCCTTGGAGTAGAACATCACAGCTATCCTGGCCCTGCAGCAAGCAGTGATGGCTGGTTTGTCTACATCATCTGCCGTAATGACCGAGCCCTGACAGCGGGGGGAGTTCCCTGTCATTGAGCTGGGTCGCTGGTCGAGTTCTCTGTCCCATTCCTTGGGCATCTGATCCTCCCTGGGTAGTTTCAGGGACTCGGACCCCAGGTTCTCTGGAGGCTAGCGGCCAATTGGCCCCGGCCTTGACATTTGAGTTGCAGGGCCTCTGATTCATCGTCACCGGAAGCCAAGTGGCACCAAGATATTCTCTCAGACCTGTCACCCCCAACACCATTTTTCTCCTGAAGATGTGGCCTTCTGTGACTTTGTCAAGTATATTTATTTATTTATTTAAAGTCTTTTCTGTATCGCGCTTTTTCAAATTCAGCTCGGTTTACAAGAAACATTAACTTTGTCCAGTCGTGGAGGCCCGTACTGGATTTACAGAGAACGGGGATGGTAAATTTGGGTTTAACTGGGTAAACTATATACAGGGATAAGCTGGGTATTTACTTTCTAGGATAATATAGACATTCTTAGATACTATATACAGGGTCATGCTCAGGTTCTGGTAGAGGTAACATGTTGTGCTAGAGTCCTGAATAATGGGTGGCGTGGGGTGGCTGTTTAGTTGATTGGAGATGACTGGTCGTTGAGAGGAGCCATAGTGTTGCATGAAGAGGTGATGTTTCAGGGCCTTTCTGAATGTGGTAAGGTCTGTAATGGACCGGATGCTAGGTGGGAGAGTATTCCAGCACGAAGGAGCGTAGTACACAAAAGCTCTCTTTTGTGGCCTGTGAGCATTTTGTAATCTCACTGGGGATACTCAGGGTGTTTACTGTGAATGATCTTCTGGCTCTATTTGTGGGAGTGGGGATGATGAGGTCTGTGATAGAGGCAGAGGTGATTCTATTGATGGCTTTGAATGTAATCAGCAGGGTCTTAAAGGTGATCCTACAATGAACTGGTAGCCAGTGGAGTTGCTTCAGGATTGGTGTTATGCGGTCCCTCCTGGATGCACCGTGTAGGATTCTGGCTGCGGCATTCATGGCTAGTTGTAGTGGGATCAGCGCGTTTTTTGGTAGCCCCTGTAGGATGATATTGGCATAATCGAAATGGGGCATGATTAGTGCTTGGTAGACTGTCCTAAAGTCATCCGGGTCTAGCAGAGGTCGTAGGTGACGGATTGTGTGAATCTTAAGGTGTATACTGCCTTGACGATGTTATTTATATGGGCTTTCATGTTCAATTTGTTTTATTTATTTATTTAAACGGACTTGGTATACCGCTTTATCATGAAATCAAAGCGGTTGGCACAGCAAACAATCAATGAAGGGTGAGTTGTCATTAGCATGCAGTGGGAGAATTGTCACAGTGTGCTGAGTGAGTGAGTGTGGTCGATTTTGATGTGAGCTATATACATTGTGCGCTTAAGATACATATTTACAGGGATGGCTTTGTTATCTTAATGTTTGTTTAAGAGTCATTCTGTGAGGTCCTTGAAATGGTCTATGAATAGTTCAGTTTTAAGCAGCTTTCTGAATTCTTTGATGTTTGTTGCTCTGAGGTGGTCAGGGAGAGAGTTCCATATGGCGGGGGCTGCTAGGGTGAAAGCTCGTTTTGATGTGGTTTGGTTCGTTCTGGTGAAGTCCTTTGGGGTTCTGATGATGTTCGATGTTCTCTTTCTTCTTGGTCTTTTGCTGATGTCAGTTGCTGATCGATTGTTATCCCTAGGTAACGGATGGTTGGCTTGCTTTGAAGTTCAGTGTCTCCTACTTTTAGTACAGACGGTGGAGTAAAGGATTGATCCCTGGAGATGAATAGTGCTTCAGTTTTCTTTAAATTTATCCTTAGGTTTTGGGTGTAAAGCCAGTCTGCTATGGCGCTGAAACAGGAGGTTAGTGTTGAGAAATCTGGTTGGTCTGTGGTGAACGGCGTGTAGAGTAATACGTTGTCAGCATATGCAAGGCATGAAACGCCGAAGGCTTGTGCAAGTGTGCAGATGGGCTGCATGTATATGTTAAAGAATAGCGCTGAGAGGGATGATTCCTGTGGGACACCTTGTGTTTGCTGGAAAGCTTTAGACGACGTGGATCCTGTCCTCACATGCTGCCATCTGTCTGAAAGGTAGGATTCGCACCATCTCAAGGCTGTGTCCTGGATCCCTTTCTCTGCCAGCCGCTCAATGAGTAGTGTGTGATCCACAGAATCAAACGCTGCGGCGATGTCAAGGAAGATAAGGGCATATCCTCTTCTAGATTTGTTCAGGCCGGTGGTTAGTGTGTTGAAGAGGATGGTTAGTTAGTAGTGTCTCGACCCCATGTGCTTCTCTGAATCCATGTTGACATGGGTCTAGGGGTGCGTTGGTCTCGATGTGATCCTGGATTTGTTGTTGAGCAATTTTTTCAATTATCTTGGCCATTAAAGGGATACTTGAGATCGGCCTGTATGACTCAACTTTTTGGGTGTCCAACTTGCAGTTTTTTATTAGTGGTCTGATGGAAGTTTGTTTCAGTGTCTGTGGGAATGCTCCCGTGCTGAAGGAGAGATTAATGATTTTGGTTAGGAAAGGGCTAAATTCCTTACACAGTGTCCTTATCCAGAACGCTGCGCAGGGGTCGTTTGGCTCTGTGGTGGTGTTGATTACCTTGATTGTGTCTTCAACGTGCTTCGCTGAGGACGATGAGAAGGCGGTAAGTGGTATAGGGTGCTGTGGTCTGTTCACAGTGGTGGGTGGTGGTGTCTTCACAGTCTGAATTGTTTTTGACTGTAGGTAGTCCGCATATTCCTGTGGTTGTGGCATGGTTTGTTGAGCATGGGAGGTTTCCTTTGTGAGGGTCCTTACAATGTTAAATAGGTCCTTTGGTTTGTTTAGAGAGCGTTGCAGTAATGTTGCATGGTAGCTTCTCCTTGTTGCGTTTACTTCGTTACGGTGTTTCTCCAGGTTTGTATTGAAGATGTCCAGGTCTTCAGTAGATCGTGAGCGTCGCCATTTTCTTTCGAGTTTTCTTAGATGGCGAAGTGAAGTCAGTAGCTCCTGGGAGTACCATGGGGTGGGCTTCCTTTTTCTTGGTGTTGCTTCTCTGATTGGTTGGTTCGTAATGGTATTGAGACTGTTGTTCCATACAGAAAGCATTTCTTCAAGGTTGGTTTCTGGGAGGTCGAACCTCGGTAGGGTTTTGGAAAGTATCTCTTCCTTGTTGAAGTGTGTGAATTTTGTTTTTGGGTAGATGTTGGTTGCAGGTTGGATTTTTGTTTGCTCCTGTTGGTTTGGTAGTTGGAACAGTATTAGCTTATGGTCTGACCATGGCCAGAGCCCTCTCGTTGCAAACCGAAGCGGAGGAAGATCCATGCATCGAGGAACTGGAGATTCTCCAGTATGAGTCTCCACCCAAGGGAGACTCTCATGGTGCCCATGCAGCCGATCCTCGAGCGGCTGCTGCTCAGAATGTGGGAGATGCCTGCCAGTTTTGAGCCGGCGCCTCACCATAATCTACTGCATCCAGAAGGGCCCAGGGTTCCACAAGCCCCAACTCCCACATAACTCCATAGTCGCTGAGTCAACCATGCAGAAACCTAAGAGCCAGAAGACACCCACTCTTTGGTCCCTCCTGGAAGAGATGCTAGAGCCCTCAATGCCCTCAGGTGCAAGTGTTAACCAGGGCTCCATGCTGGGTTGCAGGATTCAGGCCTATGAATTGTTCAGACATGTACCTGAAAGCCCTAACCCAGGAGTTGTCCGGGATTTCAGTGGGGCTTACCAGGGAACCCCTCCAGCGGATCCAATCCCTGACTACTGGGATCAAGGACTATTCTAAGTTCCCTTCCCGGGCGGCCTATGACTGCTTTGAGTCAGCAGCTTGGTTAGCAGTGGCCGGCATCGGCACCCTACACCAAGCCTGGCTGCAGTCCTCTGATCTCGAGCAGTGGTCCAAGACAAGCTGCTCGACATTCTCTGCACTGGGGAGAACCTGTTCAGCAAACGATGGCTGAGAGCGAGGCTGACGTGGTCTTAAGAGGCTCTCCAAGAAGACCTCATCCTTTCCTCATAAAAAAAAAAACATCGGGGGGAAAAGACCCCTGTTTCTGAGGGGGAAAGGGGCCCTTTCAGCAAAGTCACCACTACCAGCCCTTCTCGGGCCAACAACAGGGTTCTTACCCTAAATGCAATGGGGCTTAGAAGCCGAAGGCACATAAGCCCAAGACCCCAGCTTCTACCCAGCCCAGGGGGAGCTTTTGACTCCCGGGGCAGGGCCTCCCCTCCCCCGGGAGACCTTCACCAGCCCACAGGAGGCCGCCTGACACTCTTTGCCTACAAGTGGGCCAATGTTACCTTGGACCACTGGGTACTGCAGTTGGTAAGAGAAGGATACCTCCTCCACCTACAGCAGGTACCACCCAGATCCTTTCCAGGAGAGCCAGTGCGACCTCTCCTTCACCAGAGCTCGCAGGTCTGCTCAGGGACAACGCAGTGGAGCCTGTATCCAAACGTCTATGGGGAAAAGACTTCTATTCCAGATACTTCCTTGTCCCAAAGAGAACTGGGGGCCTCTGGGCCATATTAGACCTGAGAAACTTAAACACGTTTCCGGAAAGCGAGAAATTCAAGATGCTCTCCCTTAGAACACTGCTGCCTTACCTCCACCAGGGAGATTGATTGTGCTTCTTGCATCTAAAGGATGCGTATACTTGCATCCTGATCCACCCCTCCCACAGGTAGTACCTATAGTTTTTGGTGGGAGGAGGGCACTACCAGCACCCTTCAGCCTGGCCTCCTCTCCAAGGGTCTTTACCAAATGCCTGGCAGTAGTAGCCGCCTATTTGCGCCTACAAGGGGCTTTCATCTTCCCCTACCTAGACTAGCTAATTGGGGGTGGTACGGCCTCAGAAGTCAGTCAGGTCGCAGTGTGTGCAACCCTCCTTCTGCAGCACCTAGGATTTGTCAACTACCCCAAATCCCATCTCTCTCCAGTCCAGAGCCTGGATTTCATAGGTGCTCATTTGGACACGATACAGGTCAAGGCTGTCCTCCAAAGAGAGGGCAGAATGCCTCAGGCAACTGGCAGGAGAGGTACAACGCTGCCGGTCAATGCTGGTTTGTCATCTCTTGCGACTACTGGGCCATATGACCTTGACTGTGCAAGTCATATTCTCAGCCCGCTTACACATGCAGACAGCCCAGTGGTGCCTATGTTCGCAGTGGACTCAGGCCATAGACACCACTGTACAGGGTCAGGGTTACCTGCTAGCTGGCGGAGTCCCTCAACTGGTGGCAAATGTTGCGCCACCTCCAGGTGGGAATGCTCTTCCAGGCACTCTCACTGCAGAGGACCTGACCACATGTGCCTCCCTCCTGGGTTGGGGGGGTTCATTATAGAGTCTGCCACACACAGGGCAGCTTATCTCAAGAGTCACTGCTACAGATCAATCTTCCGGAGCTCAGGGCAATCTTCTTGGCCTTATGAACGAGCGTTCGCAACTGCCTGCAACACCAGCCTGTACTGGTCTAGACAGACAACCATGTCGCCATGTTTTATGTCAAGAAGCAGGGGGGCACTGGTTCGTATTCCCTCTGTCAGGAGGCGGTGGCCCTCCTTTCCTTCGCGGCATTAAATAGCATGCTTCTGCGAGCTGTGTACCTCCCAGGCCAGGACAACTGCCTAGCGGACAGGCTGAGCAGAGTCCTTTGTCCACACTAGTGGCAGTTAAACCTCAGAGTAACAAAGCAGCTCTTCCACCTCTGGGGCAGGCCCGTGATGGACCTATTCGCCTTTCCAGACAACATGCAGCTATCCCGCTTCTGCTCCTGTCAGCCGCACCCGGAGAGAGTGGCAGCAGATGCCTTCCTAATCTCATGGTCTGAAAGCCTACTCTGTGCGTTACCACTGACCCCCCCCCCTCCGTCTTCTCCCCCTGTCGCCAGGACCCTTTTCAAAGTCCAGAACAAAAGGGCATCAGTTATACTGATTGCCCCCAGGTGGCCCAGGCAACCTTTGTTTCTTCTGCTGCTTTTCCTGTCTGTGGCACTCTCAATCCCTTTGGGCTGAGTCCCAGACCTCCTGTCCCAGAAGGAGGGCTCCCTCCTGCACTCCAATTTGGGGTCACTTAAGATCATTAGAGAAAGACATCATGCTTGGCAAGATAGAAGATCAACGCAAAAGAGGAAGGCCAGCAATGAGATTCGATAGGCCTGACTGAAGACTGAACACAATTTAGGACAACTATCCAGAGGGTCGCCATGAGTCAACACCGATGCAACGGCACTTAACAACAACAATAAGAACAAGAACAGGGTAATGCTCCACACACACCCTAAATTCCTCCCGAAGGTGTTATCTCCCCTCCACCTCAACCAAGAGATGGTCCTCCCCACCTTCATTCCGTGGCCTCATGCCGGCAAGGAGAAACTAGCACTTCATACACTGGATTGCAAACAGGCCCTGTCCTACTTACAGCGGACCCAGCCCCACCGTAAAGCTCTTCAGCTTTTCATGTCTTTTGACCCCAGCAGATTGGGGCCGCTAGTGACTAAGCAAACTCTGTCCACTTGGATGGCGGACTGTATCGCCCTCAGGGAGGCCCAAACTCTCGACGCCCTTGGCCGGAAGGCCTTTCAGGGCTCAATGCTAACTTGCCTGATCCAGTCCTATCAGCTCTATATTGGCATGTACCTGAAGGAACTGTCGAAGGAGCTTGGTGGATTCTCGGCAGGCCTCAATGGGGAACTGCTACAGAGATTTAAGATCCTGGCCTCTGCGATAAAAGAAAGCTCAAACTTCTTGTCTCAAGCAGCCTGCTCTGGCTTAGTCATCGGCCATGGTGGCTGCTGAAGGCATTGGTGCATGATGCCAAGCATGGCTGCAGTCGTCCGATCTGGAGCAATGGGTGCAGGACAAAGTTGATCAATGTCTTCTGTATAGGAGAAAACCTATTTGGGAAACCCATGTCGGGCAAGGCTGCAGAGATTTAAACAGAGTTCGACAAGAACCAGGCTCTCAAAGAAGACATTGGTGCAACCCTGGAAGAAAGACATGGGGGGGGGGGGGGGGAAAGACCTTCTTCCCGAGAAAGAAGACGACTTTAGCGGTACACCACACTTCCAGGCCTTCTCAGGCCCTCAACAGGGCCAGTAGCAAAAAGGCCAGGGACATGGTCCCAAAAAAACAAGAGACCCCAAAGTCCCAGGCACTGGCCCAGCCAGGGGGGAGCTTTTGAATGTCTGGGTGTGACTTCCCTTTCCCTAGGGGGGGTCCTCTGCTGCCCACTGGGGGGTCGCCTAGCCCTTTTTGCCCACAGATGGGCAGCCATCACCACAGATACCTGGGTGCTACAAGTGGGCAATGAGAGGGCTACTTCCTCCACCTACAGCGGGCGCCACCCTTATATTGCCTAGGAGACCCCACCAGACCTCTCCTTTACCATATCTTGCTTCTCATCGAGCTAGCAGGCCTAATCCAGGACAAAGCAGTAGAGCCAGTGCCAGAACATCTCTGGGGCACAGGCTTCTACTCCAGGTATGTCCTTTTCTCCAAGAGGACAGCGTGCCTCAAGCCCATCCTGGTCCTGAGAGAGCTCAACAGGTTTCTGGTCGGGGAGAAATTCAAGATGCTCTCCCATGGGATACTACTGTCATTCCTCTAGCAGGGAGATTGGCTGTGCTCCTTAGACCTAAAGGATGCCTACATACACATCCTAATTCATCCCAGCCACAGAAAATACCTCCAGTTCATGGTGGGGGGACAGCACTATCAATACAGGGTGCTGCCCTTTGGTCTGGCTTTGTCACCAAGGGTCTTCACAAAGTGCCTTGTGGTGATCACAGCCAACCTTGGGCTGCAAGGGGCCTTTGTCTTCCCCTATCTAAACTACTGGATCATAAAGGAGGACACGACTGCAGAGGCATAATGTGCCACCGGGCGCGCTAACAACACCCTACAGCACCTGGTGTTTGTCATAAATTACCCCAAGTCCCACCTTACTCCAGCCCAGCGCCTAGAATTCACAGGGGCACAACTAGATACCCTTCGAGCAAAAGCCTTCTTCCCTCAAGAGGTGAGAACACCTCAAGGAATTAGCCGCAGAGGTGTGCTGGGTGCTACTGGACCAGCTCCTACGCCGCCTGTTGGGACACATGGCCTCCATGGTTCATGTGATCCCATATGCCCGCCTGCATATGAGAGCAGCCCAATGGTGCCTCCGCTCTCAATGGACATAAGTCACAGGCCGGTTCAGGGACAGAGTGAAGGTGACCCATTAGTTGGCCGACACCCTCGGATGGTGGCAGATTCCATGTCATGAGTCTCTTGACAAAACTAAAAAGTCATCGGATAGGAGGAAATGTACTATTGTGGATCAAGAACTGGTTAAAAGATAGAAAACAGAGGGTAGGGCTAAATGGCCAATTTTCCCAATGGAGTACCCCAGGGATCTGTGCTGGGTTCGCAACTTTTTAATATATTTGTAAATGACCCGGAAATGGGAATAAGGAGTAAGGTAATGAAGTTTGGAGATGAGACAAAATTATTCAGAGTTGTTAAAACCCAAGAGGATTGTGAAAAATTGCAAGAGGACCTTGATAAACTGGAAGACTGAGCATCCAAATGGAAGATGAAATTTAATGTGGACAAGTGCAGAGTTATGCATCTAGGAAAGAACAACCCAAACTATGGTTACACAATGCAAGGTTCCACATTAGAAACCACCACCCAAGAAAAAGATTTGTGCCATCATGGATAACATGTTGAAACTCTCCGTCCAGTGTGTAGCGCGGCCAAGAAAGAAAATAGAATGCTAGGAATCATAAGGAAAAGAATGGAGAATAAAACAAAGGAAGATATAATGCCTCTGTATTGTTTCATGGTGCTACCGCATCTTGAATATTGTGTGCAGTTCTGGTTGCCATACCTTAAAAAGGATATAGCGTTGTTAGAAAAGGTACAGAGAAGAGCCACCAAAATGGTAAAGGGGATGGAAGGATATCCCTATGAAGAGAGGCTAAAAAGGTAAGGGCTCTTCAGCCTGGAAAAGAGATGGCTGAGGGGAGTTATGATTTTTTTTTTTAAAGTGTCATCAAGTCAGTGACTTATAGCGACCCAGCTACCTCTGGGTTTTCTTGGCAATGTATCACCGGAAGTAGATTGCCAGCCTTTTCTTCCAAGGCAATGGAGGGTAAAGTGACTTGCCCAAGGTCACAAGGAGTGCTAGTGGGAATCGAACCCTTGATCTTCTGGGTACGAGAAGAAGTGATAGAAGTCTATAAATGAATGAATGAAGTGGAATGGGTAAACGTAGATCAATTGTTTATGCTATCAAAATATAGAAGGGATGGGCTTCACCTTAACCAGGATGGAACCAGACTGCTGGCATTAACCTTTAAAAAGGAGATAGAGAAGCTTTTAAACTAGAAAATAGGGGAAAGCTGACAGTCGCCCATGAGTGCATGGTTCGGAAGAAGGTATCCTTGAAGGATACTACCAAAAGCAGTGAGGTTCCAAAAAAGAGTAAAGTAGCCCAAATGCCCTTGAGTATGGTGCAGACAGAGCGTAAAGATTCCAAATTACCCATGCCTACCAATAGCCAGATTAATATTAATAAAATACAGTCTCTAAAATGCTTGTATGCAAATGCTAGAAGTCTAAACAATAAGATGGGAGAGTTAGAATATATAGCACTAAATGAGAGGTTAGATATGATTGCAATCTCAGAGACATGGTGGAAGGAGGATAACCAGTGGGACACTGTGATACCTGGATACAAACTATATCGTAATGATAGAACTGATAAAATTGGTGGAGGGGTTGCGCTCTGTTAGAGAGGGCATTGAGTCAGAAAGGATTAAAGTTTTGCAGGAAACAAAATTTGCTGTAGAATCTCTGTGGAATGCAAGTCCATGTATGAAGGGAAAGGTGATGGCAGTGGGGGTGTACTATCGACTGCCTGGACAGAATGAACAAATGGATGATGAAATGCTCAAAGAAATCAAGGAAGCTAACAAAAGTCACAGCAGAGTTATAATAATGGATGATTTCAATTACCCCGGTATTCACTGGGTCAGTGTCACGGCAGGACATGCTAGGGAGATAAAGTTTCTAGATGAAATAAATGACTGCTTCTTGGAGCAGCTGGTTCATGAACCGACCAGAGGGGAAGCCATACTGGACCTAGTCCTTAGTGGAACACCAGATCTGGTGCAAGAAATAACGGTATTGGGACCACTTGGCAATAGTGATCATAGTATGATCGTGTTTGATTTAATTAGTGGAGGAGGGATAGTAAGAAAATCCACAGTACTACCTTTTAACTTTTGAAAGGGAGACTATGATAAAATGAGGAATATAGTTAAGAAAAAACTAAAAGGAGCGGTTGCAAAGGTTAAAGACTTACATCAAGCTTGAGTGTTGTTTAAAAATACTATCCTGGAAGCCCAGACCAGCTGTATTCCACACATTAAGAAAAGTGGAAGAAAGTCCAAAAAACTGCCAGCATGGTTTAAAGGTGAGGTCCGAGAGGCTGTTGCTGCCAAAAAAGCATCTTTCAGGAAATGGAAAAAAGAGCCAAACGACGAAAACTGGAAACAGCACAAGCACTGGCAAGTTAAATGCAAAGCATTGATAAGGCAGGCAAAGCGAGAATTTGAGAAGGAACTTGCTACTCTCACAGGAGCAAGGCTCTATCCTACACCTCAACCTGGAAGTCCCTCTTGCTTGCGGCTTGGCTGCTGAAAGGATAGCATTGGCCCCCTTCAACCTCCCAAGGGATGTGGAAAAGATTCTTCTGGCCTCTCATAAGGCCTCCACAAGAAGGGCATACTCCTTTGTGGTGTGCAGAAAGGCGGGTAGACCTGTTCTCCTGCTCATTACAAGTGGTGCTCCAGTATCTGCTTCACCTATCGCAGGTGGGACTGGTCCAATTCAGTCAGAGTACACCTGAGCGCCATCGCAGTACATCACCGTTCCATTGAGGGGAAAATCCCTCTTGGCTCAGCCCCTTGTGTTCCGATTCCTGCAGGACCTCATGTTGTCCAAACCCACTGTTCATCCTCAAGCGGCAGAGTGGGATCTTAATGTGATACATTCGCAGCTCACTAAGCCTTCATTTGAGCCTCTGGCTACTTGCTACCTCAGATATCTGTACTGAAAGGTCGCCTTCTTGGTTGCACTCACATCAGCATGCAGATTCAGCAAGCTCCAGGCTCTGATGGCAGAACTGCCCTACACGAGGTTCTTCAAGAACAGGGTGGTACTCCACACACCCCAAGTTTCTGCCGAAGGTGGTGTCCCCATTCCACCTCAACCAGGAGGTGGTGCTCCCCACCTTCTTTCCGAGGCTTCATGCTGGCAGGGTGGAGACTGTTCTCTACAATCTGGATTGTAAGAGAGCCCTGTCCTTTTACCTGCAATGGACTCAGGACTACTGCAGAGTGCCACAGTTTTTCATATCCTATGACCCCTGCTGCTTGGGGCTCCCAGTGACTAAACGAAATCTGTCCACTTGGGTGGCAGACTGTATTATCCTTGCCTATGAGCAAATGGGGATCTCACTGGACAAGAGGGTCACAGCGCACTGCGTCAGAGCCATGGCTACTTCCGTGGCAAATCTACGTTCCGTCCCTGTGATGGAAATCTGCTGGGCTGCCACCTGTTCTTCGATCCATACTTTTGCAGTTCACTACTGCCTGGAGAGGTGGTCACAACGGGGCAACGTCTTCGGCCAGACTGTATTCCATAATCTTTCTGGGGTGTAGGCAACTCCTGCCCTCCGGCCCTTCTGTGTTCAGGTTACTGGAGTGCTGGTGTTCACTGGATGCTTGGGTCTTGCGAGAGTACCTCCCTCGGAACTCGACTGCTGCTGGTCACGGCTCTCCCTTTGCAGGTTGCTGTGGCATTTTTCCTTTGGCCACAGGTTCTCGGTAGCCTTTAGCCTGGGGAGTCCCATATGTGAGGACTTGACTTTCCTGCTTGTTCCCTGTAACAGGTGTTTTCCGGGGACAGCAGGAATCGGTTCTCACAACCCTCCCTCTTCCCCTTGGAGTTGCTGCTTTACCGTATTTTATTTTTGCCGCCTTAGCTATGTCATTAGACTGAGGCAAGATGGCACCTTTGGGGCAGGGTAGACCACACATGCATGATGCATCTCCTAAAGGCTTTCTTCCACGCGGGCTCTGGGACAGACATCACCCATATGTGAGGACTGATGCCTGCTGTCTCTGGAGAACACCTAGTACAGGTGAGTAACTACACTTTACTTCCTCCATCTCCGGGGCTGTTGTGGAAGGGGCCAATCAACCTGGAGTACCTGGCTCCCTTCTCAGTTATGGCATGGCTCTTGAAAGGAGATTGCTAGTGTGTAAGGGTTACTCTCCATCCATAATCTCTACTATACTTGGCGCCCGGAGGAGGTCTACCAAACTAGCATACATACAAATATGGAACCTCTTTGAGTGCTAGTGTGGTGCATGACACTTGACTCCTGAGGTGGACAAGTTGTTGTCCTTGTTGGCCTTTCTACAGGATAGCCTCAAGAAGGGTCTCTTAGATCCCTGACGGTTCAGGTGGCAGCGTTGGCCTGTTTCTGTGGTCTGGTGGTGGGCAAGTCCTTGGGCTTGCCCCCAGATGTCTCATTTTCTCTAAGATATTCAGTGTCTGCCTCCTCCCCTCTGGTCCATGTTTCCTTCCTGGGATCTGTTTCTGCTCAGGGCCCTGATGATGGTCCCCTGTGAGCCATTGAAGCGTGCTGCCTAGAAAGATTTGGCGCTTAAAAGATTGTTGTCTTTGCCACAGTTTGTTCTGCAAGGTGGATCTCTGAGCTGCAGGCTTCATCTTTCCAAGATCCTTATCTGTCCTTTTCAACTGAGGCCATTTCTATTCGGCCTTTGCCTGCCTTTTTGCTTAAAGTGCTGTCTCCCTTTCATAGTAACATAGTAGTTGACGGCAGATAAAGACCAGCATGGTCCATCCAGTCTGCCCAGCAAGATGGCAAGAGTAGGTGCACCTGTCGCTCCGCGCAGGCCACCCCTCCCCATATCCTTGTTCAGGGGTAAACCCACCACTCCATGTAGGACATCCCTATTTGTTGAGACGTTATATGGTTCAGAAGTTAGATGGTACCGTTTATTTTGTTTTTTTCCTATTTCTGTAAAGGGATACTCTGTGTTTGTCCCATGCCTTTTTGAATTCCGTCACCGTGTTCGCCCCTACCACTTCCATCAGGAGGGTATTCCAAGCATCCACCACCCTTTCAGTGAAAAAATATTTCCTGACATTGCCTTTCAATTTACCCCCTTGCAGTTTCATGTTATGCCCTCTAGTTTTACAGGTTCCCCGTCTTTGGAAGAGGTTTGTTTGTTCATCATTTCTCTTTAAGTATTTAAAGGTCTGAATCATATCTCCCCTGTCCCTCCTTTCCTCCAAAGTATACATATTTAGGTCTTCAAGTCTCTTCTCATAAGGATTCTGATGCAGGCTCCAAATCATTTTGGTCGCCTTCCTCTGAACAGACTCCAGTCTTTTTACATCCTTTGCAAGATATGGTCTCCAAAACTGAACACAGTATTCCAAGTGAGGCCTCACCAGTGACCTATACAGTGGCATAAGTACCTCTTCTTTTCTGCTGGTAATCCCTCTTTGTATGCAGCCCAACATCCTCCTGGCTTTTGCCACTGCCTTGTCGCACTGTTTTGCCACCTTGAGATCAGCAGAGATAATCACACCAAGGTCTTTTTCCTGAACTGTGCATACCAACCTTTCTCCCCCTATCGTGTACATTTCTCTTGGATTTCTGCTACCCAAGTGCATGACACTGCACTTTTTTGCATTAAATCATAGTTGCCAAGCTTTAGACCAGTCTTCCAGCTTTTGTACATCTTTCCTGATGTTAACCACTCCCTCGGGGTAGTCCACTCTGTTGCAAATTTTTGTGTCGTCTGCAAAAAGACAGACCTTTCCATTCAGTCCTTCAGCAATATCACTCGCAAATACATTGAACAGTGCCGGGCCCAGGACCGAACCCTGGGGCACCCCGCTAATCACCTTCCTCTCATCCGAGTGAGCTCCATGTACAATCACCTTCTGTTGTCTGTCAGTCAACCAATTTCTAATCCAGTTTACCATCTTGGGACCCATCCCCAAGCTACTGAGTTTGTTGACAAGCCTCCTATGAGGAACAGTATCAAAGGCTTTGCTGAAATCCAGGTAGATGACATCCATCGCATGCCCCTGATCTAGTTCCCTGGTCACGCAGTCAAAGAACTCAATCAGATTTGTTTGGCAAGATCGTCCTTCGGTAAAACCATGTTGCCTCGGGTCTTGCAAGCTGTTGGTTTTCAGAAAGTTCACTATTCGCTCTTTCAGGAGCACCTCCATTACTTTTCCCGCCACCGAGGTAAGGCTCACGGGCCTGTAGTTTGACACTTCTTCCCTGTCACCACTTTTGTGTAGAGGTACGACATCAGCCATTCTCCAGTCCTGAGGAACCTCTCCTGTTTCCAAGGATCTGTTGAAGACATCCTTTAACGGTCCTGCAAGAACCTCTCTGAGCTCTTTCAGTATCCTGGGATGTATCCCATCCGGTCCCATGGCTTTGTCCACTTTCAGTTTAGCAAGTTGTTCTAACACCTCTTCTTCTGTGAATGGTGTGGTATCCACTTCATTCCCATTTTTATATTTGGGAGTCACAGCTGGTCCATCCCCAGGATCTTCTTTAGTAAACCCAGAGCAGAAGTAATTGTTTAGCAATTTTGCTTTTTCAGTGTCATTTTCCATGAGTCCTTTCCCAGCACTTCTGAGTCCTGCAATTCCAACTCTGATCTTTTTCCTTTCCTGAATATACCTGAAGAAATTTTTGTTGCCACCCTTAACATCTTTAGCCATCTTTTCCTCTGCTTTTGATTTTGCTATCCTTATTACTCTTTTAGACTCTTTGAGTTGGATCCTGTATTCAGTTCTATGTTCTTCTGTCTGCAAGTTTTTGAATTTTGCAAAAGTTGTGTTTTTTGCCTTTATATGAGCAGCCACCTCTTTGGAAAACCAAATAGGTTTCCTTCTCCTCTTGCTTTTATTTACTTTTCTTACATATTTATCTGTTGCTCCTTTTATTGCCTCCTTTAGTTTAGCCCATTGCAATTCCACTTCCTTTATCTCTTCCCACCCCGTCATCTCCTCCTTTACGTACTCTGCCATTTTATTGAAGTCAGTGTATTTGAAGTTTAGGGCTCTGAGCTTGCTATGATTGGCCTGTACCATGGCTTTTATTTCAAACCACACCGTGTGATGGTCGCTGTTGCTCACAGGGGCACTCACGCAGACATTCGACACTCTATCACCGTTGGTGAGCACTACATCCAGCGTTGAGCTTTCCCTGGTTGGTTCCATCACCATTTGTCTAAATAATGCATCTTGGAGAGCATCCACAATTTTTTTGCTTCTTTCCAGATGTGCAGAAGGAGTAATCCAATCCACATCAGGTAGATTAAAGTCACCCAATATGATTGCTTCCCCCTTTGATGCTGTCTTGGCAATATCTATAATCAATTCATTGTGTCTCTCTTCAATTTGAGTCAGAGGTCTATAGACTACAGCAATATGGATGACAGTGCCATCTCCTCTCTCCAACGCAATCCAGAGCGCTTCTTCTTTTCCCCATGTCCCCTGCATTTCAGTAGCTTTAATATTGCTTTTGACATACAAGGCTACTCCTCCTCCTTTTCCATTTTCTCGGTCCCTTCTGAATAGATTATAGCCAGCTATGGCTATATCCCAATCATGTGATTCATTAAACCATGTTTCTGTAATGGCCACAATGTCCAAGTCCGTTTCCACCATTAGGGCTTCCAGGTCTGGAATTTTGTTGGCTAAGCTTCGAGCATTTGTGCTCATTGCTTTCCAGCACTTTCCTGGCTTGTGTGTATTTTGCATTGATTTTGTTCTGCCCACTTCCTCCCACATGTTTTTGATGTGTGGTTTAAAAGTGTGGCTGTTTCTGATGTTGTTCTGCTTTTGTTGGGGGTGGCATGCAGATGTTGACCTTCCACATCCGTCACCAAATAGGTTTCCTTCTCCTCTTGCTTTTATTTACTTTTCTTACATATTTATCTGTTGCTCCTTTTATTGTCTCCTTTAGTTTAGCCCATTGCAGGTGGTTTGTCTTCCCTCCTTTAAAGAGCAGTGGCAGGGGAAGGTTAAGGATCTTTGCCTTGGGGATGTTTGGAGGCTGCTGCTCCGCTACCTGGAGGTTACCAATTCCTTTTGTAAGTCTGATCATCTTTTTGGGATGTTTGCTGGCCTGCGCAAGGGTGAGGTGGTGGCCAAGTTGCTCTTGGGATGCTGGTTTAGGGAGAATATTGCCTCCACATATCTGTTACAGAATTGGCTGGTTTCAAAGGATTTACACGCCCATTCTATCTGAGCAGGAGTGTCCTTGTGGGTGGGCGGGGCTCAGTAGCCCCTGTAGACATCTATCGAGCAGCAACATGGGCATCTCTTCCCACTTTTGTCAAGCATTACTGCTTGGATTTCCATGCGCAGGCAGACAAAGCCTTTGGATCAAGAGTTATGTGAGCTACTGTCTCTTCTTTCCATCCAGTGGTATTGTAGCTTTGGTACATCGCACTTGTCTGGATTGGTCTAGCAGGACGATATGAAAGATGACATTTTACTTACCAGTTATTGTTCTTTCCTTAAGTCCTACTAGACCAGTCCAGGGCCTGCCCCTGAAACTGTATTGCTGTGTTCTTCTGCTGAGGTACTCTTGGGTCTGCCATGATTTTATCCAAGACTCTGCAAGCTCATTTTCTACTGACAGCCTTCTGTTCTACTTTCCTGTACATAGTTTACTACAGTTGAGTACTAATTGTTGCCTACATTGAGGTTGTGTGAGGCGTGCTCTGTATCTCCCATATGCTTTGGGATGAATATTGAAGGGACCTCTGGTGGCTGAGGCTGATAGAGGCATGGAGTGACATTATTGAAACCTGGGCTTTTCATCGGTCTTTGTCTCCACTAGTCTGCTGGTAGGGGAACATAACCCACTTGTCTGGACTGGTCTAGCAAGACTCAAGGAAAGGACATTAACTGGTAAGAAAAATGTCACCTTGTAAGCCCTCTGGGACAGGGAAATACTTACATACCTGAATCTAACTCACCTTGAACTACTATTGGAAAGGCATGAGCTAAATGCAGTATTTATTAATATGATGTAGGTAAAATTAATTAATATGGTTTGAACAGGTAGGTCATGCAGGATTGCATGGAATGAGAAGATTGAGAACTGTCTGGTATCAAGATTGGCCTGTGTTCTCAAGTTCAGTAGCAGTTGCGTTATACTTGGCTTTTTTGCCTGGGTGCTGTGAAGTCTTGTGGGTTGACATCCTTTGTTTCTTTTCTTTTTAGTGTCCTCTGATATATTGTTAACTCCCACGGGCCTTTTGGGGACAGAAATTAAATCGGGTACACCAGCCATGGGCCATCCATCAGCTGAGCACCTGCCACACACAGCCACTACAGCAACGCAGCTCACGCGACCACGAGCCTTTTCCCACAGCTGTGTGCAGAGCATAGATCGGAGAGAAAGAGAGAATCAAACCCTGCAGGAACTTACTCAGGTATATGATGTGTGACAAAAGAAATTGGAAGAGAATGAATGCACATTAGTAACAAGGCTTGGTTCTCAAGAATAGATCCCTTTTTGGAGTGCAAGGAAAACTGTCCAGAGAATGTGTACATGCTGGTGTCTATTTCCAGGGGCAAGGGTGATACAGCATGCTTAATACAGCAAAGTCTCATGTAGTAGAGGATTCTGTGTTGTAACCTATCTCCATGTTCCAACCAGAAAACGTCATATGGGAACCAGGAAACCTCCTCTCCCTTTGCCACCCCAGTAGCTGAGACTGCGCAGGCTAGACCACCCCACCTTGCAGCATGTTCCTACAGGCCACAACGTACTGCCAGCGAGGACATGACAAGTGATGAGGAGCGCATGGTGATCTGTGAAGAGGATGGGGATGATGATGTGATAGGTATGTAGCATTTCATAGTCTGTACTGTCATGTATGTTTGACATGGCTGGGGGGGGGAACAGCATGATAGCTGAGCAGCATTTCACAATCTCTACTGTCCCATATATGTAAGCAAGTGGGGCAAGTACAGCCACTCTTGGTTTTGCACAACTGCATGCACCAAGACGTAGTTATGACTTCCCAGTTGACTGTCTTAGGGAAAAGAGAACCATATTTATGTGCATGCAATGGGGTAAAAACAGAACTGGCTCAGCCTCTTCCTGTGATATGGAGGTAGATGGTCATTAAATCTATGTAAGATGAGTGTTTCTCAAGCTGGCCCTGGTGTACCCCCAGCCATTCTGTTTTTTTGCATGTCATAAGAACATAAGATATGCCATACTGGGTCAGACCAAGGTCCATCAAGCCCAGTATCCTGTTTCCAACAGTGGGCAATCTAGGTCATACGTACCTAGCAGTTTCCCCAAGGGACACAGGTTCCACAATGCTTGTATTGGTTCAAGCATTGATATCCTGGGTCCCTTCTTAATAATGGTTTATGGACCTTTCCTCCAGGAACTTGTCCAAACCTTTTTTAAACCCAGCTACACTAACAGCCTTTACTACATCCTCCGGTAACAAATTCCAGAGTTGGATTACACGTTGAGTGAAAAAATATTTTCTTTTATTAGTCTTAAATAGTTTACCCTGTAGCTTCATTGCATGTCCCCTAGTCTTTCTATATTCTGATAACGTAAACAATCGATCTACGTTTACCCGTTCCACTCCGTTCATTAATTTATAGACTTCTATCATATCTCCCCTCAGCCGTCTCTTTTCCAGGTTAAAGAGCCCTAACTTTTTTAGCCTTTCCTCATAGGAGTATCCTTCCATCCCCTTTACCATTTTGGTGGCTCTTCTCTGAACCTTTTCTAATAACGCTATATCCTTTTTAAGATACGGTGACCAGAATTGCACACAATATTCAAGGTGCGGTCTCACCATGGAACGGTATAGAGGCATTATAATATCTTTTGTTTTATTTTCCATTCCTTTCCTTATGATACCTAGCATTCTGTTTGCTCTCTTGGCTGCCGCTGCACACTGGGCCAAGGGTTTTAACATGTTATCCACAATGATGCCTAAATCTTTTTCCTGGGTGGTGGTTCCTAATGTGGAACCTTGCATTGTGTAACCATAGTTTGGGTTGTTCTTCCCTAGGTGCATAACTTTGCACTTGTCCACATTAAATTTCATCTGCCATTTTGATGCCCAGTCTTCCAATTTATCAAGATCCTCTTGCAATTTTCCACAATCCTCTTGGGTTTTAACAACTTTAAATAGTTTTGTGTCATCTGCAAATTTGATAACCTCACTCGTTATTCCACTTTCCAGGTCATTTATGAGTATGTGAAAAAGCAGCGGACCCAGCACAGATCCCTGGGGTACACCACTATTCACCTTTCTCCATTGGGAAAATTGGCCATTCAGCCCAACCCTCTGCTTTCTATCTTTTAACCAGTTCCTGATCCACAGTAGTACACTGCCTCCTATCCCATGACTCTTTAGTTTTGCCAAAAGTCTCTGATGAGGGACCTTGTCGGAGGCTTTCTGAAAGTGTAGATACACTATATCAACTGACTCACCTTTGTCCACCTGTTTATTCACACTCAAAAAAACATAACAGATTAGTAAGACAAGATCTTCCTTGTCTAAAGCCATGTTGACTGTCTCCCATTAGGCCATGACTATCTACATGCTGAGTAATTTTATTCTTTATGATGGTTTCTACCATTTTTCACGGTACTGACGTGAGGCTCACCGGTCTGTAGTTTCCCGGATCACCCCTGGAACCCTTTTTAAAAATTGGTGTTACATTGGCGATCCTCCAATCTTCAGGTATTAGAGATGATTTTAATGATAGTTCACAGATTACTAATAGCAGGTCTGCAATCTCATATTTCAGTTCTTTCAACACCCTTGGATGTATACCATCCGGCCCAGGTGATTTGCTACTCTTCAGTCCACGATGAATTTGCATGAAACAGTTTTGCATGCACTGCCTCCATTGCTGGTAACTTGAAAAACAAGAGTGGCTAGCGGGTATACCAGGACTGGCTTGAGAAACACTACTGTAGATAGAGAGGATCCTCTTTGTAATTGTCAGACTGTCCATGATTCTAGTAATCATTCCTTCCATATCATACCTCCAGTCCAGCCCAGATTTGTGGGTTTCTCTGGAAACAAGCAAGAAGTCAGCCCTCACATATGGATTACATCGACACAGACTGAACCTGCACGGTAGCTTCTCCCCAGCTTGCTTCAGCCATTCCCTTTTTTTCCCACGGAGCCCACCAGACGTGTCTGTTTTCCCCGGAAAAAATTTTAGCTTTTTCTCTTGAATTTTTGTTTCTCCGATTCCGTAGCACTTCCCTGTCCTGCCCCCGAGCTTGCTTGCATCTGCATTTCATCTCTGGTCTGTTCTTTTTTTTTTTTTTTTTTTTTTTTTCTTCGGCTTTGTGCCTTTTTTGTCCCTGGCTGGGCCTGAGGATTTTGACCTCTCGGGGGCTGTCTTCTGTGCCATGATCTCCACCAGTGGCTTTAAAAATTGTGTCCGATGCACCAAAACCATGTCATGCACCAACCCACACGATCTCTGCCTCTGATGCCTAGTGCCAGACCATGACCCCTTGGACTGCAGTCTCTGCAAGATGATGATCTCCAAGGCCATCAAGAGCCATCAGCAGCAGCAGGAGGAGTCGTCCTTCCTCAAGATGGACTCTGCACTGGAGTCCCCGGCAACACTGTGCTCCAGAGCGCCGAAACCCCAGGGAGACTGCTGCCTCAGAACCTCGAGCCTGCGGTTCCTCCAGCTGGACTCCGGAGGAAGACCCCAATAAGAACTGGAAACCCTTGAAGACCTGCTCAGCTATCATGCGGCATCGGCAGACGAGCCTGGGAAAGTGAGCATGTCCCCTGGGCCCACAGTACCTGCCTCAAGTCCAAGGGAAAGGAGCAGGAGTGGCTGATCAAAATACCCCAACGGGAATCTTTGGCATCTGGTGACCGGCCTCGGACTCTGCCATGACGGAGCTGGTGTCTTGCCCGAGTCCCTCTGTGCCTGTGCTGAAGGCTGCTGAGCCATCTGGCCTCGAGACCAGGATGATGGCCTTGGAGCAATTGGTCTGCTTTCATGACACAGCAGCGGGCTCTGATGTCCAGCTTGGCCAGGTCATCACTCCCAACTACTGGGCCCTCAACCTTGAATTCCTCTGATGTCGAGCCATTCCTCAAGAGCCACCAACTTCGAGAGGTTCCTTGACACTGATCCCAGTCCTCAGGATGGAGATCCTCCCTGATGAGTGCCTGTGGCTCTGACTGCAGGGCCTCCGGGGGCTTGGGGCCATTGGATTTTGGGCCCAACCACAGAGTCCACACTGCCCTAGACACCACCACAGACTACAAGTCAGACTGGGAGACAGAGGACGATGAATCCATGGATACCCGTTGTCACTATGATGTTTCTTCCGACCAGTCTCCCATGGGCATACTAGCTTAGATGGCATGTACCTGAGGAACCTGGTGAAGGAACTTGCTGGGTTCTCGGCTGGTCTCTCCAAGGACCTCTCCAGTGGTTCCGGATCCTGGCCTCGGGTGACCGATTATGCTCCAAGTTTATAACTTGGGCAGCCTATGATGGCTTTGAGTCAGCAGCTAGAGTAGCTGAGGTGGGCATCTGTGACTGATGCCAGGCCTGGCTACAGTCTTTCGACCTGGTGCAATGGGTTCAGGACAAGTTGGTCGATATCCCCTGCCAGGGAGAAAATCTCTTTTGCAAACAAATGACTGATAAGATTGCAGAGTTGGAGTCGGTGTTCTCACGAGGACCAGGCTCTCCAAGAAAACTGCTGACTTGCTGACGGAAGCCTTTGGGTAAAAAGTCCTTCTATCCGAAGAGGCAACGCCTCCAGTGCCAGGCTTCCCAGCTCCCCAACAGGGGCAACAGGCCAAGGGACAAGGTTTTCAAACCCCAGGCCCCGGCCCCGGCCCAGCCTGGCACGAGGTTTTTTTACTCCTTGGGCATAGCCTCTCTTCCCCCAGGAGGCGCAGCCTAGCAACCCACAGGGGGGCGTCTGGTTCTCTGCACCCACCAGTATCCATCCATCACCACCGACTCCTGGGCACTGCAGATGGTGAGGGAGGGTTCCTCCTCCACCTGACACAGGCACCCCTTAGTTCTTTTTGGGAGAGCCCTCCAGGACTCCCCTTCACTAGAGTCTACTACGGCAAGAGCTTTCAGGCCTTATCGAGGTCAAGGCTGTGGAACCATTGTCTGTACATCTCAAAGGCAAGTGGTTCTACTCCCAGTGCTTCCTCATACCCAAGAGGACTAGAAATTTCTAGCCCATTCCAGACCTGCGGTATCTAAACAAGTTCCTGGTTAAGGAGAAGTTCAAGATGCTCTCCCTTGGAACACTTCTGCCATACCTCCAGCTGGGGAGACTGGCTATGCTCTTTGGATCTAAAGGATTCATATACCCACATCCTTATTCATCCCAACCACAGGAAATACCTCATGTTTCTGTGGAAGGAGGCAATCGCTACCAGAACAGGATGCTACTTTTAGGGCTGGTCTGCGTACTAAGGGTGTTCACCAAGTGCTTGACAGTAGTCAAAGCCTACCTTCGTCTCCAGGAGCCTTCGTCTTCCCCTACCTGGATGACTGGCTCATAAGAGGCCACACTGCCGCAGAGGTGCAACATGCAATGGCACGCACCATCTTCATCCTGCAGCACCTGGGGTTCATAATAAACCACCCAAAGTCCCATCTCCTCCCGACAGCGTATGGAGTTTATAGGGGCAGGGTTGGATACAGTTCAGGCCAAAGTCTTTCTTCTTCGGGACAGGGCTGATTGCCTCAGAGCACTGGCTGTGGCCATGCAGCTCAGACACTCTGTGCCTGCCTGCCTGCCTCCTGCTCCGCCTGTTGGATCATATGGCATCCACAGTTCATTACCCTGGATGCCTGCTTCCACATGAGGGCTTCTCAGTGGGGCTCCCAGTGGATCCAGGCCACAGGTCAGTTGCAAGAGTGTGGTGGTGACCCGCCAACTTGGCAGACTCTCTCACCTCGTGGCAAGCTTCCCAGCACCACATGGCTGGGATGCCCTTCCAGGCCCCTGCCCCCCAGAGGATCCTAACCATGGACGCCTCCCTCCCTCTTAGCCTGGGGAGTCCACTGCATCAGCCTCTGCACTCAGGGCAGCTGGTCGCAGTCAGACAGTCTGCCACCTATGGTACCTTTCCTGGAAGGCACTTTCTTGGTGGCACTAATGTCGGCTCGCAGGGTCAGCGAACTCTAGGCATTGGTGGCAGATCCACCCTACACGAGGTTTTGTAAGAATAGAATCGTGCTCCGCACGCACCCAAAGTTCCTTCCCAAGGTGCTGTCCCCTTGTCCTCCTGCCTCCAATTTACCCAGGGCCACGGCAGAGCATCAAAGCTTTTCATCTCCTATGACCCCCAGTTGGTTGGGGGCAGGTGTGACTAAGCGCACTCTGTCCACATGGGTGGCAGACTGCATTGCCCACACCTACGAATAGACAGCTCTTGCTGGAATGCCAGGTCATGGTGGCATCTGTGGCAAATCTGCATTCCGTTCCCTTGTCGGAAATCTGCCAGGCTGCCACCTGGTTCTCTGTCTATACTTTTGCAGCTCATTACTGCTTGGAGAGGGAGTCCCATAGGGATAGTGTCTTTTGGCCAGGCAGTACTCCATCATCTATTTGAGGTGTAGGCAACTCCTGCCCTCTTTATCTTTATTCCAACACTTTATTTATCGCCCTTGTCGAAATATGAGAGCGGTTTACAATAAAAAAAACAAAACGTGCTAACGCTATAAGAAAAGAAAGGAACTCCATTGTAAAACAGAAAGGGATAGATGAACAGTATAGGCACTAGAGACAGAACAGAGAAGCAGTAACTAAGCAGGACTGTTACAGGGGAGGTCAAAAGCCTGTTGGAACACGTGAGTTTTTAATACATGTTTAAAATTGTGATATGAGGGTTCCAGCCAGAGGGAACATGGTAGTATGTTCCAGAGTGAGGGTCCGAGAAAAAAGAATGTGGCATGACAGGTTTGTTCTAAGTGAGCCTGCGATGGGGAAGGCAAGGAAAGTCGGTTAGTATGTAATGAATGAAGTTGACGGTAAGGTGTGTGGAGAGAGATGAGATTTGCTAAGTAGAGTAGGTTCGATGTGTGAATGACCGTATGTGTTAGAATGAGAATCTTGTATTGGAACCTATAATGGAGTGGCAGCCAGTGAAGACGAAGGAGAGGGGTGATGTGATCGGATCTTCGAGTATGGAAGATAAGACGGGCGGCTGTATTCTGCACTAGTTGGAAGCGTTCGAGCTGGTAGGATGGCAGATTTGCTAGAACCACGTTGCAGTAATCTAATCTACTCATAACCAAGGCTAACACGAGAGTGATAAGAGTCAGGAGGCAAAATGGAATGAACTGATCTGATTTGTCGCAATGCAAGAAAGAACGGCGAGTGAGATTTGATACATGATTGTGAAAAGAGAGAGAAGCCCTTGTGTGTTCAGGCTACCACAGTGCTGGTTTCTCACTGGACACTTGGGCCGCTCGGGAGTCTGTCTTCTCAAGGACTCATTGCTGCTGCACCTCACAGCTTACCTTTTCCTGGTCACCTGTGGCTTTTTACAGGTTTTTGGTAGCCTGTAGCTAGGGAGTCCCATATGTGAGGACTGACTTCCTGCTTGTCCCTGGAGAAAGTGTAGTTACTCACCTGTAACAGGTGTTCTCCAGGGACAGCAGGAATCAGTCCTCACAACCCTCCCTCCTCCCCATGGAGTTAATTTTTGTGTCATTTTTGCCTTTGAGCTATGTTATCATACTGAGGCAAAATGGCACCCTTGGGCGGGAAGGGGACCACGCATGCCTGGTGCATCTCCCAAAGGCTTTCTTTGAAAGCTGGGGAGAAGCTACTGTGCCGACGTTATCCATATGTGAGCATTGATAACTGCTATCCCTGGAGAACACTTGTTACAGGTGAGTAACTATGCTTTACATTCTCCTGTCAGCAGATTCAGACAAAACCACTGGTTTGATGACATTATCTCCAGGAACAAGCAGGAATGTAGTCTTCACATATGGGTGTCGTCGGTACCGACAGAGCCTGCGCGGGAACACTCCCCAGCGTCCAATAGGAAAGCTTTTGGGAGCATCCCTCAGCACATGCGTGATGCCTTCCCGCCTTTTCAACTGTCCCTCTTCAGTTCTTCATTTTCCGCGGAGCCGACAGGATCCATACCCTGTCACCGCAGAAAATTCCATCTTTAAAATTGTTTTCTTGTGGTTGCGTTTGCCTGCCGCACGACGCTTATCGGTACCGCCGGTTCTTTTATTTTCTTTTTCAAAAAAACAAAAAAAACAACTTATACTTTGAGCTGTTTCTCTTCAGAAACTTTTCTTTTTTGGTGCTAGGCGCTATTTTGGGCACTAGGCCCCATATTCCTAAAACATGGAAAAACCAACTAGTGGTTTTAAAAAATGTACTAAGTGTGGCGGTACTATTTCTGTCACTGACACCCATGATTGGTGTCTTAAATGTTTAGGGCCTGAACATTCTCCATCTGAATGTCTCTCCTGTATGGGGATGACTTAAAGAGGAAGACAGAACCGGGCTGTAAAGCTCGGTATCCTCTTTTCTTCGGATGCCAGATCCATTGCATCGACATCTTCAAGGGCCTCCTCTTCCTCCCATGGATCTTAGGTAACTAAACATAAATGCCGGTCCTCTAAGGGTAGCTCACCTGCCAAGCATCGAGAGGCCATTGGCATTGCCCTTGAGGGGAAGCACACCGGCAAAGCAGCCCTGGCGGGAGGCTTTGGCTTCCAAAGCATCAATGGGGCTCCAGGATGTTCTCGAGGCCCCGACCTCGCAAGACCTACCTGTGCGATGCTCAGGGGTTCTGGCCGTTTTCACCGGTACCGATATATCCAGGCATCGGCAGCATCGATAGACCAGAGGTTCCTCGCTATGGAACGCAGCATCGCAGCTCTTCTCT